>JARQOD010000002.1:465249617-465382187 GCA_033576555.1 Oophaga sylvatica | reverse complement strand
ACAGATAACATGATTAGAGATAAAAAAAATTTCTCCATTAAATGTCACCTGCTTAACCCAGCAGGAAGTACGGCGGCGTCTAAAAATCACTAAAGTTGACAAATCCCCGGGCCCGGATGGGATACACCCCCGAGTACTGCAGGAATTAAGTACAGTTATAGATAGACCATTATTTTTAATCTTTAAAGATTCCATAATAACTGGGTCTGTACCACAGGACTGGCGTATAGCAAATGTGGTGCCAATATTCAAAAAGGGGGCAAAAACTGAACCTGGAAATTATAGGCCAGTGAGCTTAACATCTACTGTGGGTAAAATCCTGGAGGGTTTTTTAAGGGATACTATATTGGAGTATCTGAAGCTGAATAACCTCATGACACAGTATCAGCATGGGTTTACGAGGGACCGTTCTTGTCAGACTAATCTGATAAGCTTTTATGAAGGGGTAAGTTCAGGACTGGACCAAGGGAATGCAGTGGACGTGGTGTTCATGGACTTCTCAAAGGCTTTTGATACAGTGCCACACAAAAGGTTGATACATAAAATGAGAACAATGGGGATAGGGGAAAATATGTGTAAGTGGGTTAAGAACTGGCTCATGGATAGAAAACAAAGGGTGGTTATTAATGGAGCACACTCGGACTGGGTCACGGTTAGCAGTGGGGTACCACAGGGGTCAGTATTGGGGCCGCTTCTCTTTAACATATTTATTAATGACCTTGTAGGGGGCATACAGAGTAGTATTTCAATATTTGCAGATGACACTAAACTCTGCAGGGTAATAAATACAGAGGAGGATAATTTTATATTACAGGAGGATTTATGTAAACTAGAAGCTTGGGCTGATAAATGGCAAATGAGCTTTAATGGGGATAAATGTAAGGTCATGCACTTGGGTAGAACAAATAAGATGTATAATTATGTGCTTAATTGTAAAACACTGGGCAAAACTGTCACTGAAAAAGACCTGGGTGTATGGGTGGACGACAAACTCACATTTAGTGGCCAATGTCAGGCAGCTGCTGCCAAGGCAAATAAAATAATGGGATGCATTAAAAGAGGCATAGATGCTCATGAGGAGAACATAATTTTACCTCTATACAAGTCACTGGTGCGACCACACTTAGAATACTGTGTGCAGTTCTGGTCTCCGGTGTATAAGAAAGACATAGCTGAATTGGAGCGGGTGCAGAGAAGAGCGACCAAGGTTATTAGAGAACTGGGGGGTCTGCAATACCAAGACAGGTTATTACACTTGGGGTTATTTAGTTTGGAAAAACGAAGGCTTAGGGGTGATCTTATTACAATGTATAAATATATGAGGGGACAGTACAAAGACCTTTCTAATGATCTTTTTACTCTTAGACCTGTGACAGGGACAAGGGGGCATCCTCTACGTCTGGAGGAAAGAAGGTTTAGCCATAATCACAGACGCAGATTCTTTACTGTAAGAGCAGTGAGACTATGGAACTCTCTGCCGTCTAATGTTGTAATGAGTGATTCCTTACTAAAATTTAAGAAGGGACTGGATGCCTTTCTTGAAAAGTATAATATTACAGGCTATATTCACTAGTTTCCTAGATACAGCGTTGATCCAGGGAGCTAGTCTGATTGCCGTATGTGGAGTAGGGAAGGAATTTTTTTCCCCAATGTGAAGCTTACTGTTTGCCACTTGGGTTTTTTTTGCCTTCCTCTGGATCAACATGTTAGGGCAGGTTAGGATAGGATATGGGTTGATCTAGATGGACTTAAAGTCTTCATTCAACCTTAATAACTATAACTATAACTATTGTTTTTTAGGGACCACATCACATTTGAAGTCACTTTGACGGGTCTATTTTTTGAATGTTTAAAAAATGAACATTTAACTTTTATTCACAAAATATTTACTTCAGATCCAATTTTTTTTTATCTTCCCAAGGATAACAGGAGAAATTGGTCAGCAAAAGTTGTTGTGCAATTTGTCCTGAATATGCTTATACTCCATATGTGGGGGGAAACACTGTTTGGGCGCACGACAGGGCTCGGAAAGGAAGGAGCACCATTTGACTCTTTCAACCCAGAATTGGCTGGAATTGAGATTGGATGCCATGTCGCATTTGGAGAGCCCCTGATGTGCCTAAACAGTGGAAACCCCCCACAAGTGACACCATTTTTGAAAGTGGACCACCTAAGGAACTCATCTAGATGTGTGGTGAGTAGTGTTGAGCGATACGATAATGCAAATATCGGCTATCGGCCGATATTAGCTCTATCGGCCTTTCGATAATTCGTTCCGATATTTTCGTCATATCGAATACCGGAACGGATTTGTCACTGTCACTGTCTGTGTCCGTCGGTCGGGTCTGTCACTGTCAGTGTCCGTCGGTCGGGTCTGTCAGGAGCCAGCGGCACTTACCTGGCAGAAGATCTCCGGCGGTCACATCCCGGACTGCTTGATGGCCGCCATCCTCTTCTCCCCGGCGGTCACATGCAGTTTCTCGCGATAACTGCAGTGACTGCTGGGTAATCCCGGCCGTAAAGCAGTCAGTCCGATGACGTCACCACCGAGGAAGCAGGTAATCAGCTGTGCTGCGTTGCGATGACAGGCTCTGCCTGTCATTGCGATGTAGCAGAGCTGGATCGTCGTGGGACTGTCGTTACTATGGACTGCGTCGGACAGGTTGTATACTGTTGGTTTGTTTTTTTTCTTTTTTTACAGGAGATCGATGGCGTCGCAGGAATGAGAGTATAATAAAAGAAATGAAAACTGTGTTGTCTCTTTTATTTCATTAAAATACTTTTTTCTTGCTGTGTCTTTTTTTTATGCATTTAATAACTTTGGGATTAATAATGGATCGGTGTCTTATTGACGCCTCTCCATTATTAACCGGGCTTATTGTCACCGTGCAATCAACGGTGACATTAACCCCTTATTACCCCGCTTGCCACCGCTACAGGGCAAGTGGGAAGAGCCGGGTAAAGTGCCACAATTGGCACATCTTTTGATGCGCCAAATGTGGGGCTGCTGTAGCCTGGTATTATCAGGCTGTTGAGGGCCAAAATCCATGGGCCTTGACAGTCTTTTAATACCAGGCCGCAGCAGTCTGCATTTTACTTTGCTGGTTAACAAAAATAGGGGGACCCCTACGCCGTTTTTTTTTCGAGGGGATCCCCTATTTTTGTTAACCAGCCAAGCTAAGCAGACTGCTGTGGCCTGGTATTATCAGGCTTGCAAGGTCCATGGATATTGGATCCTTACCAGCCTGAAAAACCAGGCCTCAGCGGTCTGCTTCATCTGGCTGGTTAACAAAAATAGGGGGGACCCCACGCCAATTTTTTTCGAGGGGATCCCCTATTTTTGTTAATCAGCCAAGATATGCAGACTGCTGTGGCCTGGTATTATCAGGCTGGCAAGGTCCATGGATCTTGGCTCCTTAACAGCCTGAAAATCCAGGCCTCAGCGGTCTGCTTCATCTGGCTGGTTAACAAAAATAGGGGGGAACCCACGCCAATTTTTTTCGAGGGGATCCCCTATTTTTGTTAACCAGTTCCCTCTGACGTCACTGATTGTGTCCCTGGCTGACCTGAAGTGAAAGTGGAAAGCAATCAATTAAGCTTTCCACTTCCTCCCTGTCAGCCAGGAGAGGAACTCATTCATTTGGGGGTTTACTGTGAGGCTGCAGCATTAGCTGCGGTCCCTGCAGTAAACATTAACCCTTTCTGAAGGATTACACCGTGGGACCTGACTGTACATCGGATTGGTAAGAATAATTTTGCTTTATTATTTTATTTTTATTACAGGAAATGGTTTTAGCAGGAAAATAAAATATGGTCAAAAACTGTGTGATTATTTAATTAAACTTCTTTTTTATTAAAGTGTGTGTGTTTGATTTTTCTTTCATACAATAGGATTAATAATTGATAGTTGTCTAATTGACAGCTCTCAATTTTAACCTGGCTTAAAGTGACCTTTCAATTGCAAGGTCATTTTAACCCCTTATTAACCCATTCGCCACTGCTACAGGGCAATGGGAATAGACGGGCAAAGTGCCAGAAAGGGGGAATCTAATTAGAGATTTGCCCTTTCTGGGGTGTCTGGGGGCAGATGTTAGTAGCCGGGGGGGGGCAAAAATAATGGTCCCTCTCTGGGCTATTATTATCTGCCCCCACTCACTGGCTTTGTCTGTCTGGTTGCGAAAATAGGGCGGGAGCCCACGCATTTTTTTTCAGCAATTTTACACCTCATATATATATATACATGTCATTCAATTTGTGACACATATATATATATATATATTTATATTTATAGTTCATACACTTCTACATAGTATAATAGCCGCTAATTCAATTGCCGGATTTTGTGAAAATGCAGAACCCGACATGAAATGACACTTGGTTTACATAGAGTTAACCATGTCTTTTCATGTAGTTTGATATCTGATTTGCACAAACAATTACATGAGTGTAAGTGTGCAAAATTTCACACCTGTAGGGGTTAATTAAAGGTGTAAATTCGTAGCAAAAAAGTCCGTTTTTTTACAACGAATTTACACCTTTAATTAACCCCTACAGGTGTGAAATTTTGCACACATAGACTGATGTAATTGTTTGTGCAAATCAGATTGCAAACGACATGAAAATACATGGTTAACCCTATGTACACCAAGTGTCATTTCATGTCGGGTGCTTCTGTCTTTTCACAGAAGCCGGCTTTACCCGGCAATTGAATCAGAGGATATTTTACTATGTAGAAGTGTATAAACTATACATATATGTATATATATGTCACAATGACATGTATATATATATATATATATATATATATATATATATATATATGTATTCTATGTGTGTATATTTAGTGTTTACAAGGAAATAAAGGTTTTTTTTAATTTCGATATTTTGTTCAAATAGACTTACATTGGACTTCCGCAATCGGAATCGGATATCGACGATATTTAGTGCTATCGGCGATACAATTTCGATACGATATTTTTAGATATCGAGCAATATCGCTCAACACTAGTGGTGAGCACTTTGAACCCCCAAGTGCTTCAAAGAAGTTTATAACGAAGAGCCGTAAAAATAAAAAAATCTTAATTTTTCCACAGAAATGATATTCTCGCCCCAATTTTTCATTTTCCTAAGGGTAGCAGGAGAAATTGGACCCTAAAAGTTGTTGTGCAATTTGTCCTGATACGTTGATACTCCATATGTGGGGGTAAACCACTGTTTGGGCTCATGGCAGACGCTTTTTATTGCAAAAAAGTTTTAGCATCACCATATTTTGAGAGCTATAATTTTTCCATATTTTAGCCCACAGAGTCATGTGAGGTCTTGTTTTTTGCAGGACGATTTGACTATTTTATTGGTACCATTTTCGGGCACATGACTGTTAGGGTCTGCGGAACGCACCAAATATAAGATGTAGAGAGGTGTGTTCGCAGCCCGGGGTCCACCATGCAGGAAGAGCCTGCTGCTAGTAAGATGGCATAAATAGCGAACTCTGTTATTCCGCAGAGTTGCTAAAATAAACGCCGTAGCGCGCTGTGGCAGATAGTGCGAACTCTGTTAATCCACTGAGCCGCTAGAGGAAATGCGGCAGCGCTATATGGCGATATAAGCGAACTCTGTTACAGCACAGAGTCGCTGAGGTAAAGACGCAGAGATAGGTACTGTGTCCTGTTAACCCCACAGGGATACACAGATAACTGCTGTGCGGATAGCAGTCCGTGATCATGCAGTCAGCAACGCAATCAAGCAATTTCCTCACCGGAGAAGCCGGTATTCTGGGTCTTATCTCAGCCGAGCCCTAACCACATGCGTACATGATCACACTGGTGCAAAGCACATAATGCAATTGATCCTAGCGCACGGCCGTGCGGTAAGGACAGTCTTTTATAGCAGCCACGAGAAAAAGAGCTTCCAGGAAGGACCAATGGGAAGCTGCTTCAGAACATCAACAGCCAGAGGACCTTCCTGAAGGACCAATAGGAGTGGCAGCTGTGAATGAGCATGTGACCACTGATCTCCAATGGGAAATCTTGCCCTGGGCATGCTCAGATAAAGCAACAAAGGACTTAGACCTAAAGACGTCTGCTCGCCGCTGACCAGTACTGGCTACAATAGCAGAACCTGAAGAGGCAGCAGCAAGTCTCTGCACAGTATTAGATCGGGCGAGACGCTGGGACCGACGTCTTTGCTGAGCAGGCTCCACTGTGGCCGGAGATGGATGGGGGACCGCGGCGGGACAAGTTTGAGACTCCCCTTGTTCAGCAGCGGGAACTCAAACCCTAACATTACCCCCCCTCCTAGGGCCCCCCTTCTTTGGGCCTTGCTCAAAGGCAGCGATGAGCTGCAGAGCGTGAACATGCTCGGCAGGCTACCATGACGTATCTTCAGGCCCATAACCCCTCCAATCCACCAAATAAAAACTTTTGCCTCACACCACCTTGCACCCAACAATGGAATTCACCTCATGATCGTCAGTAGATGAACCCGATGTCCCGGCAGATGACTCGGAAAAATGGGAAATGGCCACGGGTTTCAGGAGGGACACGTGAAAGGTGTCGGTGATACCAAGGCGAGGCAGAAGGGCTAGGCGGTAAACCATCGGGTTCACCTGATCAAGAACTTTAAAGGGACCCAAAACGCGAGGTGCCAACTTGGTGGACTCTACACGTAGCCTGATGTTTCAGGCAGAGAGCCACACTAGGTCACCCGGAGCAAATGTAGGAGCGGGGTGCCGATGGGCATCGGCTGAAGACCTCATCCTCTCTTTGGAGGCCTGAATGGCATCCTGGGTGCGGTCCCAAATATCCCATGCCTCCACAGCCCAGTCTGCCACCCTGGAATCGGCGGAAGACACGGGCATGGGCACTGGTACCCGCGGATGCTGACCGTAGTTCAGGAGGAATGGGGTCTGTCCAGTGGAGTCAGCCACAGCATTATTTAGAGCGAACTCAGCCCACGGTAGCAAGGATGCCCAGTCATCCTGCCTGGCAGAGACAAAATGTCGCAAGTATGTGACCAAGGTCTAGTTGGCCCTCTTTACCAACCCATTCGTCTCGGGATGGTATGCAGAGGAGAGATTCAACTCAATGCTGAGTAAACAACACAGCTCTCTCCAAACCGAGACGCAAACTGGGGACCTCGATCACTGACAATTTTGTCTGGCATACAGTGTAGGCGGAAAATATGCCTAATGAATAATGCTGCCAAGGCCCGTGCAGACGGTAACCGTGGTAACGGCACCAAGTGTACCATTTTGGAGAAGTGGTCGGTTATCACCCAGATGATGGTGCAGCCCCGAGACTTGGGTAAACCCATCACAAAATCCATCCCGACCATCTCCCAAGGCCTGTCTTCCACCGGTAGAGGGAAAAGTAGCCCAGCTGGCCGTTGTTGAGGGGATTTATTCTTGGCGCAGGAGACGCACACCTGAACGTATTCCCTGACGTTACTGACCGTATGTGGCCACCAGTATGTCCTCGCCAGCAACTCAGATGTCCTCTTTGTCCCAAAATGTCCACCCACCCTGGACGAATGTGCCCAAGAGAGTACCTCCGGTCGCAAATTGGTGGGCACAAAAGTCTTGCCCGGAGGCACAGACTCAAGCGAAACCGGGGCCACTGTTCTTAGGCTCTCTGTGGGGACAATCAGCCGAGGCTCCTCCTCCACCTCTTCAGAGGACACCACGGAGCGAGACAGAGCGTCGGCACGAATGTTCTTCTCACCGGAGAGGAAATGGAGGGTGAAATGGAACCAGGAGAAAAACAAGTACCATCTGGCCTGGCGAGAATTTAGCCGCTGGGCAGTCTGTAAATAAACCAAGTTTTTGTGGTCAGTAAAAACTTGAAAGGGAAAACGAGCCCCCTCAAGGATGTCTCCACTCGGAAAAGGCCAACTTCATGGCTAGTAACTCCCTGTTCCCAATGTATTAATTCCTCTCCGCTGGTGTGAAGGTCTTGGAAAATAAGAAGCAAGGATGCTTCCGACCTTGAGCATCCTTGGGAAGATGACTGCTCCAGCACCAACGGATGAGGCATCTACCTCCAATATAAAAGGCTTATCAACATCGGGGCGATGTAAGATGGGAGTGCTAGCAAAATGAGATTTAACTGAAGCAAAGGCCTTGGAGACCTCCTCTGACCATAACTTGGGATTAGCTCCCTTCTTGGTGAGGGCTACCAAGGGAGCAACCAAAGTAGAGAAGTGGGAATGAATTGGCGATAGTAGTTGAAGAACCCCATAAAGCACTGCACCGCTTTAAGGGAGTGGGGTTCTTGCCAATCCATTACAGCTGTAGTTTGACAGGATCCATAGCAAATCCTGGGTGGAGATGATATAGCCCAGTAAAGGTAGAGACTCCTGCTCAAACATGCACTTCTCCAACTTCGCATATAGGGAATTTGCTCGCAAGAGGTCGAAGACTTTGCAAACATCTCTCCGGGGGGAGGCCATATCTGGAGAAAAGATGAGAATGTCATCCAGATAGACTACCACCGAGGTGGTCAACATATCCCGGAAGATGTCGTTCACAAAGTCTTGGAAGACAGCTGGCGCATTACAGAGCCCAAAGGGCATTACCAGATATTCATAATGCCCATCCCTGGTGTTAAATGCCGTCTTCCATTCGTCCCCCTCACGGATGCGAATCAGGTTATATGCACCCCGCAGGTCTAGCTTAGTAAATACCCTTGCTCCCCGAAGCCTGTCAAATAGCTCAGAGATTAGCGGCAAAGGATACTTATTTTTCACGGTGATAGCGTTGAGACCCCTTCTAATCAATGCATGGACGTAATTCTCCATTCTTCTTCTGCACAAAGAACCCCGGTCCCGCTGGTGACATCGACTTCCTAATGAATCCCCTTGCCAAGTTCTCCTGAATATATTGGGACATGGCCTCTGTCTCAGGAAGAGAGAGGGGATAAACCCTTCCTCTAGGAGGCTCAGCTCCAGGCAAGAGGTCGATAGGGCAGTCATAGGGGCGATGAGGCGGAAGAGTCTCCGCAGCCTTCTTCGAGAAAACGTCAGCATGGGACCAATAGACCTTGGGAAGAGGAGAGAGGTCTATGGGTATCTCAGTGGTGGTGACCTGCAAGCTGTCGATAATGCATCTGCCTTTACATAAATTACCCCAACCCAGAATTCTCCCTGAAGACCACTCAATATGGGGAGAGTGGTGGCGGAGCCAGGGTAATCCCAACAAAACCTCATCTATACTCTCAGGGAGGATAAAAAATGATATATTCTCCTGATGGGAAGGAGACATAGACAAGGTGAGTGGGACAGACTGATGGGTGATTTGTGTGGGCAGAATTGCTCCGTTCAACACCCGTACCGACACTGGTTCAGCCAGCAACACCAAAGGCATGGTGTGGCGAGAAGCAAAGGAGGACAACATAAAATTCCCCTCTGCCCCAGAATCCACACACAGCTTGACGGGTAGGGTAGTAGAACCGTGAGTAATTATCCCCTTGAGGAGTACTTAGGGGCAAAACTCATGGCGTCCAGTTACCCTGTTCCTACGGTTACTGGGCGCGACCGTTTATTCAGCCACTGTGGACATCGGTTGGCAAAATGTCCCTGCTGCTAGAAAATATAACCAATCGGGGATGGACTAGTGACCCAGGATTTAGATCCCACAGGAGCAACCTCCTGAAGGTCAGGCGCCTGAACGGGCGACTCCAGAGGGGTGGCGAAGGTAGGAGCCAACCGAACCCTCTGCCTACACTGGGCACGTTCCAGCTTCCGCTCGTGGAAACGGAGGTCAACGCGGGTGGAAATAGCGATAAGCTTCTCCAGTGTGGCAGGAATCTCCCTGGTAGCCAAGGCATCTTTCACATGACCCGCCAGTCCTCTGCAGAACACGGGAATGAGGACTTTATCTGGCCACTCTAATTCCGAGGCCAGAGTCCAAAATTGGACAGCAAAATGGCTGACCAAAGCCGAACCCTGGGTACTTGCCAGCAGTTGGAGCGCCGTATCGTGGGTGACCTGAGGTCCTAGAAAAATCTTTTTCAAAGCCTCTAGAAAGCGAGAAGTGCTCTGCACCACACGGTCGTCACGGTCCCACAGCGGTGTTGCCCACTCCAACGCTCTGCCCGACAGAAGAGCTATCACAAATCCCACTTGTGCCCGATCCGTGGGGAAAAGTGCTGCCAGAAGCTCGAGGTATATGGAGCACTGACTCACGAATCCCTGACATTGCTTGCTGTCACCAGCAAACTTGTCTGGAAGCGGGAGGTGGGACAATGTAAGGGCAGAGGTGGCAGAGGACAAACTGGCTGCAGCTATGCTAGCAGCCTGAACAGCGACTGCGGTAACATCCACATCTGAGGTTGTGCGCTCAAGAGCCGCCAACCTACCCTCCAGCTGCTGGATGTCCAGCTGTAAACGCTGTTCATCCACCATTTTAGTAGCGAGACCCTGGCACTAGGATTATGTTAGGCTCTGCGGAACGCACCAAATATAAGATGTAGAGAAATGCGTTCGCAGCCCGGGGTCCACCGTGCAGGCAGAGCCTGCTGCTAGTAAGATGGCATAAGAAGCAAACTCTGTTATCCCGCAGAGTCGCTAAAATAAATGCCGTACCACGCTGTGGCAGATAGTGTGATCTCTGTTAATCCACAGAGCCGCTAGTGGGAATGCCGCAGCGCTATATGGCGATATAAGCGAACTCTGTTACACCACAGAGTTGATGAGGTAAAGACGCAGTGATAGGTACTGTGTCCTGTTAACCCCACAGGGATACATAGATAACTGCTGTGCGGATAGCAGTCCGTGATCATGCAGATAGCAACGCAATCAAGCAATCTCCTCACCAGAGAAGCCGGTATTTTAGGGGCTTATTTCAGCCAAGCCCTAACCACATGCACCCAAATCTCCTCATCGGATGTGCCGGTATTCTAGGGGCTTATCTCAGCCGAGCCCTAACCACATGCGTACATGATCACACTGGCGCAAAGCACATAATGCAATTGATCCTAGCACACGGCCGTGCAGTAATGACAGCCTTTTATAGCAGCCACGAGAAAAAGAGCTTCCAGGAAGGACCAATGGGAAGCTGCTTCAGAACATCAACAGCCAGAGGACCTTCCTGAAGGACCAATAGGTGTGGCAGCTGTGTCTGAGCATGTGACCCCTGATCTCCAATGGGAAATCTTGCTCTGGGCATGCTCAGATGAAGCAACAAAGGACTTAGACCTAAAGACGTCTGCTCGCCGCTGACCAGTACTGGCTACAATAGCAGAACCTGAAGAGGCAGCAGCAAGTCTCTGCACAGTATTAGACCGGGCAAGATGCTGGGACCGCCATTTTGCCGAGCAGGCTCCACTGCGGCCAGAGATGGATGGGGGACCGCAGCGGGACTGGTTCGAGACTCCCCTTGTGCAGCAGCGGAACTCGAACCCTAACACATGACATTTTTGATCACTTTTTATTCCGGTTTTTGGGAGGCAGAAAGAACAAAAACCAGCAATTCATGAATTTCTTTTGGTGGGGCCTTTTTACCGTTCCTCTTGTGGTAAAATTGATAAGGCAGTTATAATCGATGGCTCAGTATAATTACAGCGATACCTCATTTATATAATTTTTCATGCTTTGGCGCTTTTATACAATAAAAACTATTTTATAAAAAATATAATTATTTTTGCATCCCTTTATGCTGATAACTATAACTCTTTTATTTTTTCACTGATGACGCTGTACGGAGGCTTGTTTTTTGCGGGACAAGATGACTTTTCAGCGGTACCATGTCTATTTATATCCATCTTTTTGATTGCGCTTTATTCCACTTTTTGTTCAGCTGTATGATGATATAGCATTGTTTTTTTGCCTTTTTTTATGGTGTTCACTAAATGGGTTAACTAGTGGGACAGTTTAATAGATCGGGTCGTTACGGACACGGTGATACTAATTATGTGTACTTTTATTTAGATTTTTTTCACTAAAATATTTATTGATATACACTGTGTTCCAAATTATTATGCAAAAATTGTTTAGGAGTGATAAGGTAAGAATTTTTTTGTTTGTCAGTTAAACTCATTGATGGTGATGTGTGTCAGGGCTCTTTATATCACTGTAAGCAATTGCAGACACCTGTGCTAAATAGTTTGGCAGGTGTGTCCAATGAAAGGCAAGACTACTTAAGAAGGCTGTCCCACATTATTAAGCAGCCTACATTTTCTGCCAAAATGGGAAAGAAAAAGGATGTGTCAGCTGCCGAGAAGCAACAAATTGTGTAGTGTTTAGGTCAAGGCATGACTACAATCAACATTGCCAAGACACTTCATCGTGATCATCGCACAATCACGAAGTATGTAGCTGATTCACAGTACACACGTGTGCGTGCTGATAAGGGAAAATTGAGGACTCTTTCCTACAGGCAATTACGTCAAGTTAAAAGAGCAGCGGCAAAAAAGCCTTGTCATAGCAGCAGACAAGTTTTTGAAACTGCTGGTGCCTCCAACGTCCCCGAACAACAAGATGCAGGGTCCTTCAGAGGTTTGCAGCTTTGAGTAAGCCATCCTGTCGACCTCCTCTATCCACTGCACA
Organism: Oophaga sylvatica; assembly: GCA_033576555.1. NCBI lineage: Eukaryota > Metazoa > Chordata > Amphibia > Anura > Dendrobatidae > Oophaga > Oophaga sylvatica. The sequence continues at coordinate 465,369,647 of JARQOD010000002.1, read as the reverse complement.
CAAGCAGAAACGGCTCCAGTGGGCCAAACAATACATGAAGACTGACTTCAAAACTGTTTTGTTCACCGATGAGTGCCGTGCAACGCTCGATGGTCCAGATGGATGGAGTGGAGGATGGCTGGTTGATAGACACCCCATGCAAACACGGCTACGGCGCCAACAAGGAGGAGGTGGAGTAATGTTTTGGGCTGGAATCATGGGGAGAGAGATTGTCGGCCCCTTTAGGATCCCTGAAGGGGTAAAGATGAACTCCATAGTGTATGTTGAGTTTCTCAAACAGCACTTCCTGCCATGGTTCAAGAAGAAGAACCGTGCATTCCGCAGCAAGATCATTTTCATGCATGATAATGCACCGTCTCATGCTGCACATAACACATCTGCATCTCTGGCTGCTATGGGCATAAAAGGGGACAAACTTATGGTGTGGCCCCCATGCTCCCCTGACCTCAACCCCATTGAGAACCTCTGGAGCATCATCAAAAGGAGTGTCTATGATGGCGGGATGAAGTTCACATCTAAGCAACAGCTCTGGGAGGGTATTCTGTCCTCATGCAAAACAATTGAAGCAGAAACCATCCAAAACCTGACAAATTCAATGGACGAGAGCGTTCAGAAGCTCCTTTCTAACAAGGGGTCCTATGTGCAAATGTAACATCACCTAGAATAAAGTTTTGAGTTGAAAACTGTTTGATTTCAGTTTGTAATAACCTGCTAATGCTTATAATTTCAAAAATGACCAGTTTTTTGTTCTTTATTAAAATGAAAAGGTTGAAAACTCTGCTGTGCATAATAATTTGGAACATCAATTTTGAGTGCAGTCTGAGTGTTTTATTTTTTTAAAATATATATATCATAGGCAGTTTGTACAAAAACCTTTCAATTGTACTCTAATAGTTATTTGACTGGAAGATTACAATGACTGCAATTCATATAGGTAATTTGGGAAAATCTGAGAAAATATTATTTGCATAATAATTTGGAACACAGTGTAATAAATATTGATTTTTTATTGTCTTTTTATTATTTTTTTTAAATATTTTTACAATTATTTAAATTTTTTTTTTATTTAATTCTTAGTTTTGAAGCAGCATCTGCATACTATAGAAGCTTGCAGCGCTGCAGCTTCTCCGTACACTAACCTGAGACTTCCTGACATGCACTGCGCATGTCAGGAAGTCTCTTTGCTCTGGAGACCCTGATGGCATTGTGACAACATCGGGTCTCCATGTGAACAATCTGGACCCCATGGCATGCCGCCGGGTCTCCGATCCAAAAGCACAGGGACTATCAGCCCCTCTACAACCGCCGGAACGCTGATCACAGTGTGCAGGGGATTAAATTGCTGGGAGTGATCCGTGACCGCTCCTGGCACTTAGTGTTGGGTGTCAGCTGTGAGAATCAGCTGACGCCCAGCCGCGGTCGGCCACGCTCACCCCGTGAGCACGTCCGATCACGTCTAATAGCATTTGATGTACTATCCCGCCCCTGGGAATCAAGGCCCAGGTCACATCGATGGGATAGTACCTCAAATGGTAGAAAGGGTTAAGGAGGAGGAAGAGAGGAGAGGTCACATGATGCAGATCTTGCCACCACTGGAGCATATTCTAGCCTTCATTTACAAGGCATACCCCTGTGCAGCTGTCAAAGAAATGGAGTCGAGTAGCCCGTACTGTAATAGAAGTTGTCAAAATGCTGCACAATTACTCACTGCAGCAAAACAAACATACTTCTCATCTCTGATATCATCCCTGTCTCACAACACTAAACAGCTATTCTGTACTTTCAGTTCTCTCCTCATCCCCAGATCGTCTCCCTATCCACTCATCTCAGCTGAAGACTTTGTATCATTCTTTAAGCAGAAGATTCACAACATAAGGAATAGCTTTTGCCGAAAGACCCCACAACCCTCCTCATAACTATTTAAAGCAAGGAGAAAAATAGAGTCAAAATGCTAATAAAACATCATATTTTTATTAAATAACTAATGAAACGACAATTAATGAAATCTATATATAACAAACAATAAGGCATGAAAAACCACTGATTAGGCAGTGGGAGTGAGCAGAGGAAATATCAGAATTTAGGTAGATAGCAAAATAGCATGACAACCACAAAATAGTAGCAAGACAAGAGGTGTCCCAAATCAAAAATGCAAAGTAAGAATGGACCACATGACAGCTTAATAAAGATTATCGTGGCACAACTGACCGAAGCAGTAGTGCTTTGCCTTCAGCAGTATAGCAGACAGCTAGGGTGCAGCTGGGGGATGCATATGCCAAGAACCAAATAGCCCATAAAGCTTCTCACTAGGAGAGCACAGTAACACTGGCATTGCATGCCCCAGATGAACAGCACGATCCGTCTGTCCAAGCGGTACTACAATCATTCAGCAATCAATGAAGTTAAAAGCATATTGTGAACACTGAAGTAATTACCTGTCATGACTTTGCAGATCTGAATATGGGACACCGGATCCCCGACGCGCGTTTCGACACTCCTTCTTCAGGGGAACGCCCAGCCGCGGTCGGCCACGCTCACCCCGTGAGCACGTCCGATCACGTCTAATAGCATTTGATGTACTATCCCGCCCCTGGGAATCAAGGCCCAGGTCACATCGATGGGATAGTACCTCAAATGGTAGAAAGGGGTTAAGGAGGAGGAAGAGAGGGAGAGGTCACATGATGCAGATCTTGCCACCACTGGAGCATATTCTAGCCTTCATTTACAAGGCATACCCCTGTGCAGCTGTCAAAGAAATGGAGTCGAGTAGCCCGTACTGTAATAGAAGTTGTCAAAATGCTGCACAATTACTCACTGCAGCAAAACAAACATACTTCTCATCTCTGATATCATCCCTGTCTCACAACACTAAACAGCTATTCTGTACTTTCAGTTCTCTCCTCATCCCCCAGATCGTCTCCCTATCCACTCATCTCAGCTGAAGACTTTGTATCATTCTTTAAGCAGAAGATTCACAACATAAGGAATAGCTTTTGCCGAAAGACCCCACAACCCTCCTCATAACTACTCAACTCTCCTCCTCCAAAACCAACTGCTCTACCATCACGGAAGATCAACTTTCCTCTTTACTCTCCAAATCACATCTCGACACCTGTAATTTTGACCCAATCCCGTCCCATCTCATTCCAAACTATACAACAGTCTTCATTCCGAAACTAACCCACTACTTTAACCTATCACTAACAACTTTTATCTTCCCCTCATATTTCAAACATACCTCAATCACACCCATGCTCAAAATGTCCTCACTTGACACATCCTTTGTGTATAGTTATCGCCCCATATCACTACTCCCATAGGACTCAAAACTAGTGGAACAACACCTCAATTTTGAACTGTCCTCAAGCTACTTCTCCTGCTTCCTCTTTGAAAGCTTACAATCTGGCTTCCGACATAACCTTTCTACTGAAACTGCCCTGATTAAAGTCAACAACGACCTACTAACAACCAAATCCAAGAGACACTACTGTTATGATTTGGTAGCTGAGGAAAGCAGGCAAAAAAGGCAATACACCAGAGAGGTTGGAATCTATTGGATTGCAGTACCCTGATAGCTACTAGTGGGAGATCGTACCTGAGTGCGGCCGTAGCACCCCTGACGCGCGTTTCGCGTTTAGCTTGTTCACAAGGTAGCGCACTCAGGTACGATCTCCCACTAGTAGCTATCATTTTAAATACCGCAAATTGCTCTGTATATTGGTGTGCAGATTTCTGCCTATATTTATAGCACTTGCTGTGGGCTCTGCACTTGCACGCTAGTATTGTTATGCTAACATCGGTAGTGGGAGGGCTATATATTTTTCTCTTTAATGTTTTTTGACTGTTGTATACATTTAGTGCGCATATATATGCCTTTTTTAAGGATACCATAGACTACATATATATTATTGAGCACATGGAAGCTATTTGTTAGCTCCTTATTAGTCAACGTGACTGTAAATGTAAAGTATGAGATATATGCACCTTTGAATACTTTCTCTCACCTTGCCTGTACCTATTTGCTTTGGGCCGTTTTGCTGCATATTGTTGTCCCCATTTGGATTTTTTATCCGTAAAATGTATTTTAAACTGAATAAAATTTGTATTTTATAGTATATAAGCTTCCAATGATTCTTTTTGAATTTGTTGTTTTTATTATGCATACCCCTTATGTATACCCCTTTTAGCATAAATAGCACTATTACAATAAATTATAATAATAATACCACTGTGCAACTACCAAAGAAATGGAGTCTAGTAGACTGTACAGTAACTGAAGTTTTTTAAAAAAAAATGCGTAATTATAATATTTCTACTCTGAGAAAAAGATGACACTTTAGTGGTGTGTGTTAATAATTTTGGGAAATATTTGTACTCAAAGATGGGTCGCTTTCATGTGTTTTGCCTGTAGCAGTAGTGCTCCCAGACCAGCAGGCCTGCAATTATTTTCAGTCAACTACGTGTGTTACTAACCTTCAATTTTTATATAATTTGTGGCATACCATGCTGATATTTGTGCGACCTAAGTGTGGCTGATCAAAAATCACGTTTAAGATGTTGCATGAGGTATCAGGGCTGGTCCCTGACCCACATCATCTTAATTTAAACTTAAATTCAAAGGCTAACTATTACTGTGCCATTATCAAATTTGTACTTTGGGTCAATTGATGCCACTTTTCTGGGTGTCTGCCCCAATTTGAACTTTTTGGGCAGTTTTTTGCCCCCTCCTGAAGGTGTTGTCTGCGAATTTGGTTTTGCCTCCCTTTGAATTCAATGAGGTTCGGAAAAGTCGGTCCGTTCGCCGAATCCAAACAGTACTGAACCTTGTAAGGTTCGCTCATCTCTACTGAGCAGGTCATTTGAGCTTGTCTTTGAGATCAAAAAACAACAGATTTTAAGATATGACTCTTACTGCAACATTAGTTACAAAAGTCTTGTTTCTGAAAATGAATGACAGCTACTGTAGGATCGGTTGGACTGTCTTGACTTTGTATTGACTCCCTCTATTCTTCTCAAGTATTTCTAACAGCTGTTCAGGGACCTCATTAGCAAGCTTGTTAAAAAGGACACAGGCTCTGAGAATTATCTTTCCTAACTGACGCCGACTATTAATGGCTTTTTATAGTTCAGTGGTCATGACAACACAATAAACTTGCATTCTCTGAAATATAGATATTGAATTATTTCTTGTACCAAAGGGACAACATAGAGAATGATTCTGTGGCTGAATCCTGAAAATATATTTGAAATATCTTCTGATCCCTGATGAACAGGATGAAGGGATTTATTTTTGATATAGCCTAAACAACAATTTCATGTATATGTATTAAAGAAAGCACAGGATAGCAATCTGCAGCTCTGGAAAACTAGTCAAGAGCACTTCTCTTCTGTGTCCTTCTGATGCTTTTTCCCAGCTAATATTATCTGCAGTTGGAAGAGCTATAGGAGAACAAACAAATCTTGAAATCTTAAATGAATATAATCCTACAAAACTAGTGAGGAACAAATTTCCACTCTCAGATTTAGTTTCATATATGAGAAAGAAAAAATGCATCACTCACCAATGGGTTAAATCTTCTTAGCTCTTATTAAACACCCTTTAAAGTATACAGTTATTGAGGACAGCAAGGATAATCTCGGGCAATAGTTGTGTAGCGCACCGCTATGCTTCTTCTAGCCCCACATGCTATGTAGTGACTGCTTTGTATATAACACTCTGAAATTTGTCACCATTGAAACTTATAACAATTCATTGCTACATAAAAGTCTAACATTTTCCATTACTTAAAAATCAAACAAAAATCTATTCACAGAAAACAGCTAAGTACATTTTTGTCATTAAATTCTAAGGCTCTCAGCGCTTCCGTGTGCATTATCTATCTGGCTTCTGGTTGTAAAAGTAACTTTTGCTAATTGCCTTCTTGTGGTGGCATATGGACATGTTCAATACCAGCAAAGTGAAGAACAAGAAGAACATCTTCATGTGCACTTCTAAGGTTGGTTTCACATATTTGTATTTCACAGTCCAAAGACGGACTGTGATGTATAAACTGCCTGCTGGTCTCCTTACCCAAACTCGACAGCTTTATAGAGTCATAATACGAGGCTGTTTATTTCAAGTCTGGAGACTTTCAGCTAGTTTATACTTCATGGTAACTTTGAGAGTCAAAAACAGATGGTGACTTACAGTGACATGTAAAAGTGTGGGCACCCCCAGTCAAAATTACTGTTAATATGAGCAGTTAAGCAAGTTGAAGATGAAATGATCTCTAAAAGGCCTAAAGTTTAAGATAACACATTTCCTTTGTATTTTATGCAAAATTAAATATGTATTTTTTCATCCTTTACATATTAAAAATTACAAAAAGGAAAATAAGTGATGCAAAAGTTTGGGCACCCTGCATGGTTAGTGCCTAGTAGCTCCCCCTTTTGAAAGTATCACACCTTGTAAATGCTTTTTGTAGCCAGTCAAGAGTCTTTCATTTCCTGTTTAAGGAATTTTTATTCACTCTTCCTTGGAAAATTCTTCCAGTTCTATGAGAATCATGGGTTGTTATTCATCCATTGCTCTTTTGAGTTCCAGCCACAGGTTTTCAAGGGTGTTCAGATCAGGGGACTTTGGAGTCCATTGTAAAACCTTCAGATTGCACCTTTTGAGGTAGTCTACTGTGGATCTTTACATGCCACTGTATGTATATATGTAAAGCCAGGAAGGCTATGTTTAAATACCAGCAGTACAGGTCCTTATTGGATGCACCTTGATAGCTATAACTAGTACCAGGCCATGTATTCACTGGTCAGCCAGCTGGAGAAAGCAGAGCAGAGGGGGTGTTGTTGGAACTGGAGAGAAACAGATTTTTCCTGAGAAGAGACTGCACAAGCCATGTGAATCAAAATGCAAGTATCACTGATTGCTATGGAAGATAGCTCTTTGTATAACCGAACTGAGACTAACTCAAACCATGGCTGAGTAACCAGTGTCTGCACTATTTAGGTAGCACCTGGGAAAGGCTATTTTATATTTATGCTTTTGTTTTCGGACTGTGCAAGCATTGGAAATAAGCATTAATCCATTTTTTAGCTAGAAACCCTTTGGCTTTGTGTTCTATGATTGAATGTTGACACTAAAGTCCCAAAGAGTCCAAAACACTGAATGTCCTGGGTAAAGGCAGCTTCAGCATTGCAAACACAGACTGAAAGCATGGAGGAGCTTATTAATCAATTGGTCCAAATCCAGCAACAGCAACATGAGCAGCAGATAGCTCTTAGCAGAAACTTTCTGGACAAGGGAGATGGTACCTTCCAGGAGCTACAGTGAGGTCTTGCAGAAAATGACTCTGGAGGATGATGGCAAAGCTTTCCTGACTGTCTTTGAGAGAGTGGCAGACAAAGAGATATTGCCCCCTAGATCAATGCACAGAGGTCTTAGCTCCATACCTTCCTGGTGAGCCACAGGAAGCATACTAAAACCTTTCCCTGCAGTATGCCAGGGAGTACAACAAGTAGAATACAGAGATTATGGCATGTTTAGGAGTAAATTTGCCTTTTTTCTGTCTTTTTTTGTGTTGTTCTAATACACAGAAAGGAAACAAACATAACTATAACAAAACATGTGAATCTGCAATAATTTTCTTGGAGAAGTGCTTCATTTTCTTGAACAATTTCAAGGGTACCAACAATTTCGGCCATGACTGTATATACAATACATATGTACAGTGCTCAGCATAAATGATTACACCCCCTTTGAAAAGTAAGAATGTATCAATTTATCATTGAACACAAGATCAATTTCCAAAATTTTGACAAGACTGAGTTTCATAGAACATTTTTTAACCAATAACATTGAAGGTTAACAATATAACTTTCATTACATAATCTTCAGTTTTACTCAAACTAATTGATTTAATCACCTTGTAGGCTGTCATTTATGCTGTATGTACTAGAGATAAACAAATTTAAAATTTCACCTGCTTCGGCAAATTTTCCCCATGAGTTTGATTTTCATCAAAAAATTCACTGCTTATTGCATTCTGATAAAGAGTTTAAATACTTTGAAAATTAGGAAAAGAGAGAGCAAGAACAAGCAAGAGAGAGAGATATGAAAGCCCAGATACTAGCCACTACTGTAAAAGGTGTAATAGTCTGCTCGACAAAGTTGTATGAACTATGTGATCACATTACGGGTGCGTCGATGGGGGCACTGAATTAAGTGCCCCTTTGTTGGTGCCTTAGTAATGTCATTGTCAGAGTTTGATAGCAGCATTTAACAAGTTAATAATCGTGGGTGGTGCTTCGCTCTACCTTTTAGAGGTATTTTCAGAGGCAGGTCCTGGCTTTATCACTTAGTCATGACCTGCCGGGTATGGGGCAAGCTCACCTCGTGAGTCCGTTCCATACATCCGCTACCAACATCTGTTGTACATGTACAGTGAATGTCGGTAAGCGGTTAATGTGTCAGTGGCCTATTTCATGGATATTTTAACAATTTTAACAATTTGTAGGTTAAAAATGCTATGGCCAAGTATTATTTTACATTTATAGTAACATTTTGAATAGTCTGAAAATTCTACATACAAGGTATTCTCTTTTGTGTCACTTTTTTATTGAGAATCACTGGGACACCAACAGCCAGATACCCAGAAATTAGTAAGTTATTCATATATGTTATAAATGGGGATAACTTTCAATTTTCAATATACCCTTTTAATTCTTTTAGCTATTTGGAACTACATTTTGATATTACTTGGACAATAAATGACAGTATTGTGTCTGAACTATATCAAATGATTTGGGATAGTATACCTGTAATACCAGTGGTATAAATATTTAGGTAAAAAGTGCATATGCATCTGTGCTTTATTTAACACATACATATGTTTTGAAATTACAAAAGTAACAGTCAAAAATTGCAAGCTTTTGATCTTCCTTAAAGTCCATACTTTGGTAAAATAGACCCTGGTTGTATTTCAGTCTATGTAAAGTTAACTCAGGCAAAAAGTAACAGTTTTACACTACAGATAAAAAGGGTATTCCTATCTCCAAGATCCTATCCTAATATGTATTAGGTGTAAAAACAAACAGGCAATCTACAGCCTTGAGACATGCAACCGTGGGACTCTAACATATTATTTGAACACCCTCAATAGCACCCAAGCATTCTTGGACAGCACCTTATCCAAGCATGTTTGTTCACCACTATTTTTTTATTAGCTATTTGTTAGTCGTAACCATGTATACCTAAACTACTTCAATGCCCTGCACATGGTAAGCGACATAGCAAATCAGAAGAATTTATACTACATTGCTAATTGGAAGTAGTTGTTTATGTTATTATTACACCTATTACAGATTGGGTTAGGATCTTGGAGATGGGAATACCCTTTAATTACAATGAGCCGCATAAGGCTAAAAATTAGTAAGCTATCAGCAAAACTCAAAAGTAGAGAAACTGTATAATAAAGTTTGTTATTTTGCACAAGCTGTCCATTTAACTGATACGGAGTACAGGAGGAGTTTTTGTTTAAACTGATCCATCAAATTAGAGTAACCCTGAAATACTTCTCTTACATAGCTTAGTTTAAATACATATTTCTAGTAGTGTTGAGCGATACGATACTGCAAATATCGGGTATCGGCCGATATTAGCTGTATCGGGCTTTCGATTCCTAGTACCGATATTTTCGTCATATCGGATACCGGAATCGGATTTGTCACTGTCACTGTCAGTGTTCGTCGGTCGGGTCTGTCAGGAGTCAGCGGCACTTACCTGGCAGAAGATCTCCGGCGGTCACGGGTTGGACTGCTTGATGGCCGCCATCATCTTTCCCCGGCAGAAGATCTCCGGCGGTCACATCCCGGACTGCTTGATGGCCGCCATCCTCTTCTCCCTGGCGGTCACATGCAGTTTCTCGCGATAACTGCAGTGACTGCTGGGTAATCCCGGCCGTAAAGCAGTCAGTCCGATGACGTCACCGCCGGGGAAGCAGGTAATCAGCTGTGCTGCGTCGCGATGACAGGCTCTGCCTGTCATTGCGATGTAGCAGAGCTGGATCGCCGTGGGACAGTCGTTACTATGGACTGCGTCGGACAGGTGGTATACTGTTGGTTTTTTTTTTTTCTTTTTTTACAGGAGATCGATGGCGTCGCAGGAATGAGTGTATAATAAAATTAATGAAAACTGTGTTGTCTCTTTTATTTCATTAAAAGACTTTTTTCTTGCTTTGTCTTTTTTTTATACATTTAATAACTTTGGGATTAATAATGGATCGGTGTCTTATTGACACCTCTCCATTATTAACCGGGCTTATTGTCACCGTGCAATCAACGGTGACATTAACCCCTTATTACCCCACTTGCCACCGCTACAGGGCAGTGGGAAGAGCCGGGTAAAGTGCCACAATTGGCACATCTTTTGATGCGCCAAATGTGGGGCTGCTGTAGCCTGGTATTATCAGGCTGTTGAGGGCCAAAATCCATGGGCCTTGACAGTCTTTTAATACCAGGCCGCAGCAGTCTGCATTTTACTTGGCTGGTTAACAAAAATAAGGGGACCCCTACGCCGTTTTTTTTTCGAGGGGATCCCCTATTTTTGTTAACCAGCCAAGCTAAGCAGACTGCTGTGGCCTGGTATTATCAGGCTTGCAAGGTCCATGGATATTGGATCCTTACCAGCCTGAAAAACCAGGCCTCAGCGGTCTGCTTCATCTGGCTGGTTAACAAAAATAGGGGGGACCCCACGCCAATTTTTTTCGAGGGGATCCCCTATTTTTGTTAATCAGCCAAGATATGCAGACTGCTGTGGCCTGGTATTATCAGGCTGGCAAGGTCCATGGATCTTGTCTCCTTAACAGCCTGAAAATCCAGGTCTCAGCGGTCTGCTTCATCTGGCTGGTTAACAAAAATAGGGGGGACCCCACGCCAATTTTTTTCGAGGGGATCCCCTATTTTTGTTAACCAGTTCCCTCTGACGTCACTGATTGTGTCCCTGGCTGACCTGAAGTGAAAGTGGAAAGCAATCAATTAAGCTTTCCACTTCCTCTCCTGTCAGCCAGGAGAGGAGCTCATTCATTTGGGGGTTTACTGTGAGGCTGCAGCATTAGCTGCGGTCCCTGCAGTAAACATTAACCCTTTCTGAAGGATTACACCGTGGGACCTGACTGTGCATCGGATTGGTAAGAATAATTTTGCTTTATTATTTTATTTTTATTACAGGAAATGGTTTTAGCAGGAAAATAAAATATGGTCAAAAACTGTGTGATTATTTCATTAAACTTCTTTTTTATTAAAGTGTGTGTGTTTGATTTTTCTTTCATACAATAGGATTAATAATTGATAGTTGTCTAATTGACAGCTCTCAATTATTAACCTGGCTTAAAGTGACCTTTCAATTGCAAGGTCATTTTAACCCCTTATTAACCCATTCGCCACCGCTACAGGGCAATGGGAATAGACGGGCAAAGTGCCAGAAAGGGCAAATCTAATTAGAGATTTGCCCTTTCTGGGGTGTCTGGGGGCAGATGTTAGTAGCTGGGGGGGGCCAAAAATAATGGTCCCTCTCTGGGCTATTATTATCTGCCCCCACTCACTGGCTTTGTCTGTCTGGTTGCGAAAATAGGGTGGGAGCCCACGCATTTTTTTTCAGCAATTTTACACCTCATATATATATATACATGTCATTAAATTTGTGACACATATATATATATATTTATATTTATAGTTCATACACTTCTACATAGTATAATAGCCGCTAATTCAATTGCCGGCTTTTGTGAAAATGCAGAACCCGACATGAAATGACACTTGGTTTACATAGAGTTAACCATGTCTTTTCATGTAGTTTGATATCTGATTTGCACAAACAATTACATGAGTGTAAGTGTGCAAAATTTCACACCTGTAGGGGTTAATTAAAGGTGTAAATTCGTAGCAAAAAAGTCCGTTTTTTTTACAACGAATTTACACCTTTAATTAACCCCTACAGGTGTGAAATTTTGCACACATAGACTGATGTAATTGTTTGTGCAAATCAGATTGCAAACGACATGAAAAGACATGGTTAACCCTATGTACACCAAGTGTCATTTCATGTCGGGTGCTTCTGTCTTTTCACAGAAGCCGGCTTTACCCGGCAATTGAATCAGAGGATATTTTACTATGTAGAAGTGTATAAACTATACATATATGTATATATATGTCACAATGACATGTATATATATATATATATATGTATTCTATGTGTGTATATTTAGTGTTTACAAGGAAATAAAGGTTTTTTTTAGTTGCGATATTTTGTTCCCATAGACTTACATGGGACTTCCGGTATCGGAATCGGATATCGGCGATATTTAGTGATATCGGCGATACCATTCCGATCCGATATTTTTAGATATCGAGCAGTATCGCTCAACACTAATTTCTAGTCTAGATTTTTTTTAAATAGTGTTTTATGCATCTAGCAAGCTTACAGTGGAACAGGTGAGATAATTTGGTTGGCTCTCTGTGAAATATCGGGTACTTCAGTTGTAAGGGTAATCCACAAATGATTAAAGGAAAGCCATGACACTCGAAAATTTAAATTATTGTTGGTTTTATTGCATTATCAGGATATGTCACTCTACTTGAGAAAAATTGGCCAACATTTCAGTTCACATCTGAATTTGCTTACCTTGAATAAATACATAGCAAAGAAATACAGATATATACAAGTTATGAATATACAAGAAATAAGGGTATGCATAAACTTAGTCTGTACACATTTCCTTCTAATATAAATGTAAGAGAAGAAAAGAAGGGTATGAGAAAGGACTCGGAAATGGACAATGGTAAATCGGCTGTTTGGAGAAAAGGATGGGTTAAAGATGGAAAAAAAGGGAAAAGAGAAAAGATAAACAGAAAGAGAATTACACAAGAAAAGTACAAGTAATGGCAGAACAAAGTATTGTGATAGTATGCATAAGAAGCTCTCAATATAGGATGACATCCAACTGGAATATAACCAAAGTGTGTTGTAATGAGGTATGGAGGTACGGCAATAAAACACGTGAACAGATAATAAGGTGAAATAATAATAATAATAATAATAATAATAATATAACATATAATTAGAAATTATATATAATTTAAAATAAAATATAATTATTATGTAATAATATAATAATAATAATAATACAGTCTCACATAAAATTCATGCACAAACTTAGAGTGGGAGAGAGACTTACTAAACTATTTTATTACCTCTTTAGATGTCCAAGTAAAATAATCTGAATATTTAAATCAAAGAGGCAATTATTAATGTTCAGTGTGGCTTTAGAGGAAACTAGGTAGTTAAGTCCTGTGATCACAGCAGCATCAACACTTATTCAAGTTAACAGTCTTTCTCTCAACAGTTTAAGAGGAGTAAGACTTGCAGAAATTCATACACACAATGCAATAGCAATCATTTGGATGTATGAAACAGATTTTAGTTGCCAGAATTTCTGCAGCAAATCTGCTGAACAATACCTTACAGGCAACAAAAAGTGGAGAAAGTTTCTATTTACTTAATTCTGGCCATAAAATCATGAAGAAATGTGGCAAGAATTAATTTCAAATTATTAAGATTCTTTTCTTTCATTCCAGTAAGCCAAAGGGTATTTGAGGAAATATATAATATATTCCTGAAGCACACGCATTTCTTAGGTATCTGAAGGTACAGTGTGTGTGTGCTTTTATGACTCTTTCTGTCCTTACATTGGCCTCAGGATGAGTTTTTAGGTTCAAACAATCAGAAGCTTGAAATAAATCCATGTGGCTCTGGGGAGATTTTCTTGACAAATTTAATTTACAGCTTCTTTCAACAATCCTGAAAGCCTTTCTATCTTGTGGGCAGCGCCAACCGTCTCTAACAAAATGCGAGCATTTGTTATGAGGCTATATAACTTCACATTGTATTGGTATTGTAGAGAAGTCAGACGCATTCACTTCAAAAACATAAAATGCTCTAATCTATGGATTACGGAAACCACCGTGATATTGTCTTGTTGTATAGCTCTGTTTTTATACATTTTCTGCAACACAGCTAACTTGGGTTCTCATGAGACATTTTTGATGTTTCTGTTTTCTTAATACGGCCCCAATTCCAAGAGTTGGGTAGCTGTGTAAAATATCAAGAAAACAAGAATGCAATGATCTGGAAATCTCTTATGTGTTGAACATGTGTTTTATGTTCTGCTGTGAATAAAATATGGATAAAAGATATTTACAAATTGCGTTCTTGTTTTGGTTACAATTTACACAGCATGTGTAAGGGCTGGCGGAACGCAACAAATAAATATAAATAATAGGTGCGTTCGCAGCCCGGGGTCCACCGTGCAGGCAGAGCCTGCTGCTAGTAAGATGGCACAATATGGCGGTATAAGCGAGCTCTGTTACTCCACAGAGTCGCAGATATAGAAGCTGTGGCACTATATGGCGGTAAGAGCGAACTCTGTTACTCCACAGAGTCGCTGTGGTAGAGACTCTGTCCTGTTAAACTCACAGGAACACACAGATCACTGCAGAGCGTATAGCAGTCTGTGGTCATGCAACAATAACTGTTGTGTTTCGGTAACTGAGGAGAAATGGCAAAAAATAGCAAAAGCGGAAATACACCGGAGAGGCTGAAACCTATTGGATTGCAGTAACCTGAACTAACCACTCAACTAGAGGTAGCCATGGAGCGTTCCTACGTTGATCCTAGACACCTCGTCACAGCCTGAGAGATAACTACACCTAAAGGCAGAAAGATGAAAGCTATCTGCCCTGGAGCAGATCCCCAAAGAAAATAGGAAGCCCCCAAACATATAATGGCGGTTAACAAGAAGAAAGCACGGACACAGACAGAAAATAGAATGAGCAAACGCTGGGGTCCAATCTGTCTAGACATAAAAGTACAGGAAAGAATTCTGACTGCAATACAACAAAAACTCTAACAAAAATACCAACACTTCTGATTGCCAAAAACCTGAGATCACACGACCTCTTCCACCTAAATCAGATCTCTGGTGTAACAAAACGCTATTCAGCAAATTAAAAGTAACAAAAGAGCAAAGCAAAAGTACAGACACAAACAGAGCACAATTGCAGCTCCAGACCCCCAAAAGGGGACAGGCTGCAGTCCACTGCAGGCAGCAAACCAGCAGAGAAAATCAAACAGGGAAAAAAAAAAAACAGCACTTATCTGAAGGAGAGCAGGAAACTAGGAGTGCTTCAAGAAGACCTGAAGAACAATTGATAACCAGCAAGGCTGCTGGGACCTCAAGCCACTTATATCCTACCATTCAGCGCCAGCTGAAGGCCATTCATTAATCAGTTCATTACCATCAGCAACCACCGGAGGGAGCCCCAGCTCAGAAGCCGCCTCCAGCATATTCACAACAATAACGTAAACAACCAACTCCTCACCGTAGTAGTCGGTATTCCAGAGGCTATTTCAGCAAAGCCCTGAACACGTGCATACAAAAGCTCCTCACCGGAGGTGCTTGTATTCTAGGGGCTTATTTCAGCCGAGACCTAACTGCATGCATACATGACCACACTGGCGCAAAGCACATAACAGAATTGATACTAGTGCATGGTCGTGCGGCCATGCAACCCTTTTATAGCAGCAACTACAAGACCTTCCAGAAAAGGACCAATGAGAAACTGTTTCAGAACCTCAGCAGTTTCAGGACCTTCCTGGCGGACCAATAGGAGTTGCTGCAGTACCAGAGCATGTGACCCCTGATCTCCAATGAGAAATCTTACCCTGGGCATGCTCAGAAGAGGAAACGCAGGACTTAGTCCCAAAGATGTCTGCTCGCCGCTGACCAGTACTGGCTACAATATAAGAACCTGGAGACGTAGCAGTAATCCTCTGCACAGTATTAGACTGGGTGAGACGCTGGGACCGACGTCTCTGCTGAGCAGAGTCTACTGCGGCCGGAGACGGATGGGAGACCGCAGCGGGGATGGTTCGAGATTTCCCTTGTGCAGAAGCGGGAACTCGACCCCTAACATTACCCCCCCCTCCTAGGGCCCCCCTTCTTTGGGCCTTGCTACATTCAAAGGCAGCGATGAGCTGCGGAGCATGAATATGCTCGACAGGCTCCCAGGACCTATCCTCAGGCCCATAACCCCTCCAATCCACCCAAAAAAATTTTTTGCCCCAAACCACCTTGCACTCCACAATGGCGTTCACCTTGTGATCGTCCGTAGATGAACCCAACATCCCGGCAGATGACTCAGGCAACCGGGAGATGACCACGGGTTTTAGGAGGGACACATTGAAGGTGTCGTAGATACCAAGGCGAGGGGGAAGGGCTAAACGGTAAACCACAGGGTTCACCTGCTCTAGGACCTTGAAGGGACCCAAATAGCAGGGTGCCAACTTAGTGGACTCCACCCGCAGCCTGATTTTTCGGGCGGAGAGCCACACTAGGTCACCAGGAGCAAATGTCAGAGAGGGAAGACCTCATCCTCTCCTTGGAAGCCTGAATGGCATCCTGGGTGCGTTCTCAAATGTCCCGTACCTCCACAGCCCAGTCTGCCACCCTGGAGTCGGCGGAAGCCACGGGCATGGGCCTCGTTACCCACGTATGCTGGCATTAATTTAAGAGGAATGGGGTCTGTCCGCTGGAGTCAGCCACAGCATTGTTTAGTGCGATCTCCGCCCACGGGAGCAAGGATGCCCAGTCATCCTGCCTGGCGGAGACAAAATGTCGCAAGTATGTGACCAAGGTCTGGTTGGCCCTCTCAACCAACCCATTCGTCTTGGGATGATATGCAGAGGAGAGGTTTAACTCAATGCAGAGTAGACGACACAGCTCTCTCCAGAACTGAGACGCAAATTGGGGACCTCGATCGCTGACAATCTTGTCTGGCATACCGTGTAGACGGAAGATGTGTCTAATAAATAATGCTGCCAAGGCCCGTGCAGAAGGTAACCGTGGTAGCGGCACCAAGTGCACCATTTTGGAGAAGTGGTCGGTGATCACCCAAATGATGGTGCAACCCCGAGACTTGGGTAAGCCCACCACAAAGTCCATCCCGACCATCTCCCAGGGCCTGTCTGCCACCAGCAAAGGGAAAAGTAACCCAGCTGGCCATTATCAAGGGGACTTGTTCTTGGAGCAGGAGACACACGCCTGAACATATTCCCTGATGTCACGGACCACATGTGGCCACCAGTATGTCCTCGCCAATAACTCAGTTGTCCTCTTTGCCCCAAAGTGTCCACCCACCCTGGACGAGTGTGCCCAAGAGAGTACCTCCGGTCTCAAATTAGTGGGCACAAAAGTCTTGCCCGGAGGCACAGACTCTAGCGAAACCGGGGCTACAGTTCTCAGGCTTTCTTCGGGGACAATAAGCCGAGTCTCCTCATCCACCTCCTCTGATGACACTAAGGAGTGAGAGAGAGCGTTGGCTCGAACATTCTTCTCACCGGAGAGAAAATGGAGGGTGAAGTGGAACCGAGAGAAGAATAGGGACCATCTGGCCTGGTGAGAATTTAGCCGCTGAGCGTTTGCAAATATACCAAGTTTTTGTGGTCGGTGAAGACTTGGAAGGGAAAACGAGCCCCCTCCAGAAGATGTCTCCACTCAGAGAAGGCCAACTTCATAGCCAGCAACTCCCTGTCCCCGATGGAATAATTCCTCTCTGCTGGTGTAAAGGTTTTAGAAAAGAAGAAGCAGGGATGCTCCCAACCTTGAGCATCCTTTTGATAAAGGACTTCTTCAGCACAAACAGAAGAGGCGTCTACCTATAAAATAAACGGCTTATCAGCATCGGGGCGATGTAATATGGGAGTACTGGCAAAATGCAATTTGATGGAAGAGAACGCCTTGGAGATCTCCTCAGACCACAACTTGGGATTTGCTCCCTTCTTTGTAAGGGCTACCAAGGGAGCTACCAAAGTCGAGAAATGGGGAATGAACTGGCGATAATAATTAATGAACCCCATAAAGCGCTGCACTGCTTTAAGAGAATGGGGTTCTTGCCAGTCCATTACAGACTGTAGTTTGGCAGGATCCATAGCCAGTCCCTGGGCGTAGATGATATAGCCCAGAAAAGGTAAAGACTCCTGCTCAAACACGCATTTCTCCAGCTTGGCATAGAGGGAGTTTGCCCGTAAGAGGTCGAAGACTCTGTTGACATCCCTCTAGTGAGAGTCTATATCTAGTGAAAAGATGAGAATATCATCCAGATAGACTACTACAAAAGTGGAGAGCATATCCCGGAAGATGTCATTGACAAAGTCTTGGAAAACAGCGGGAGCATTACAGAGCCCGAAGGGCATCACCAGGTATTCAGAATGCCCATCTCTGGTATTAAAAGCTGTCTTCCACTCGTCCCCTTCATGGATGCGAATCAGGTTATAGGCACCACGTAGATCTAGCTTAGTAAATACCTTTGCTCCGCGGAGCCTATAAAAGAGCCCAGAGATTAGGGGTAACGGGTACTTATTCTTAACGGTGATGGCGTTAAGACCCCTATAGTCAATACATGGACGTAATTTTCCGTTCTTCTTCTGCACGAAGAAGAACCCCACCCCTGCTGGTGACATCGACTTCCTAATGAACCTTCTTGCCAGATTCTCCTGAATATACTGGGACATGGCCTCCATCTCAGTAAGAGAGAGGGGATAGACTCTTCCCCGAGGAGGTTCTGCTCCAGGCAAGAGATCAATAGAACAGTCGTAGGGGCGATGAGGCGGAAGAGTCTCCGCCGCCTTCTTGGAGAAAATGTCTGCGTATGACCAATAACACTGGGGAAGAGGAGTAAGGTCTACGGGTATCTCTATGGTCGTGACCTGAACGCACTCCCTGACACACCTGCCTCTACATGAATCACCCCAATCCAGTATCCTCCCAGGGGACCACTCAATATGAGGAGAATGGTAACGGAGCCAAGGTATTCCCAGCAAAACCTCGTCTATTCCCTCGGGAAGGACAAGAAAGGAAATACTCTCCTGATGGGAAGGGGACATAGATAAAGTGAGAGGGATAGTCTGGTGAGTAATTTGTGAGGGCAGAGTTGATCCATTCACTACTTGAACAGTCATCGGTTTGGCGAGCATCACCTGAGGTGGGGGAGAGCAAAGGCAGAGGACATAAAATTCCCCTCGGCTCCAGAATCCACACAAGGCTCGACTGTGAGAGTGGATGGACCTAAAGTAATTGTCCATTTGAAGGACAACTTGGTGGAAAATGCCGCGGTGTCTAGTGAACCTCCTCCCAGGGTTACTAGACGAGACCGTTTTCCCTGCCGCTGTGAACATTTGTTGGCATAATGTCCTAACTGCTGGCAGATGTTACAAACCATGGGTACTCGAGCGGCCCGGGACTTAGGTCCCGCTCAAGAAACCTCCATGGCCTCATGGGAGTTGGACGCCTGACTGAAAGATTCTAGAGGTCTGGCGAAGGTGGAGCCAGCTGAACCTCTGCCTACACTGGGACCGCTCCAACCTCCGCTCGTGAAAACAGAGGTTGATGGGGGTAGATATGGCAATAAGCTTCTCCAGTGTGGCGGGAATCTCCCTGGTAGCCAAGGCGTCTTTCACATGGCCCGCCAGTTTTTTCAAAACACTGGAATGAGGACTTTATCTGGCCAGTCTAAATCCGAGGCCAGAGTCCGAAATTGGACAGCAAAATAGCTGACCAAGGACGAACCCTGTGAACTTGCCAGCAGTTGGAGTATCGTGGGTGACCTGAGGTCCTAAAAATACCTTTTTTGGAGCCTCCAGAAAATGTGGAGCACTCCGCACCACAGCGGCGTGGCCCACTTCAACGCTCTGCCCGATAGGAGAGATATTACAAAACCCACTTTTGTCCGATTCATGGGGAAACGTGCAACCAGAAGCTCAAACTGTATAGAGCACTGACTCACGAATCCCTGACATAGCTTGCTGTCACCAGCAAACTTGTCTGGAAGCGGGAGGTGGGATAATGTAGGGGCAGAGGTGACAGTGAACAAACTGGCTGCAGCTACGCTAGCAACCTGAACAGCAAGTGCGGTAACATCCACAGCTGAGGTAGTGCGCTCAAGGGCCGCAACCTACCCTCCAGCTGCTGGATGTTCCGCTGTGGACGCTGGTCGTCCGCCATTTTTCTAGCCAGACCCTGGCGCTAGTATTATGTTAGGGCTAGCGGAACGCACCAAATAAATATAAATAATAGGTGCGTTCGCAGCCCGGGGTCCACTGTGCAGGCTGAGCCTGCTGCTAGTAAGATGGCACAATATGGCGGTATAAGCGAGCTCTGTTACTCCACAGAGTCACAGATATAGAAGCTGTGGCAATATATGGCGGTAAGAGCGAACTCTGTTACTCCACAGAGTCGCTGTGGTAGAGACTGTGTCCTGTTAACCTCACAGGAACACACAGATCACTGCAGAGCGGATAGCAGTCCGTGGTCATGCAACAATAACGCAAACAACCAACTCCTCACCGGATTAGCCGGTATTCTAGAGGCTATTTCAGCCAAGCCCTGAACACGTGCATACATGACCACACTGGTGCAAAGCACATAACAGAATTGATACTTGTGCATGGCCGTGCGGCCATACAACCCTTTTATAGCAGCAACTACAAGACCTTCCAGAAAAGGACCAATGAGACACTGTTTCAGAACCTCAGCAGTTTCAGGACCTTCCTGGCAGACCAATAGGAGTTGCTGCAGTACCTGAGCATGTGACCCCTAATCTCCAATGAGAGATCTTACCCTGGGCATGCTCAGAAGAGGAAACGCAGGACTTAGTCCCAAAGATGTCTGCTCGCCACTGACCAGTACTGGCTACAATATCAGAACCTGGAGATGCAGCAGTAATCCTCTGCACAGTATTAGACTGGGAGAGATACTGGGACCAACGTCTCTGCTGAGCAGAGTCCACTGCAGCCGGAGATGGATGGTTCGAGATTCCCCTTGTGCAGAAGCAGGAACTCGACCCCTAACAACATGCCAACTTTTTTGGACTTGGGGTACTAGATACGATAGTCTGCCCCTGCGATTAATAACACCTATATACAAGTAATATATACAATATTTTATGAGTACTGTGTTAAAGGATATTTGGCTCCAATACCTGTGGGGTAGTATATCCATATTAGTTAATTTAGACATCATCTCTGTATTGGAAACTGAGGGGAATGTACCTCCATGTATGTAGACATCATAATGGATAAGGAACACAAATATTGGATTGATTGCAGTGTGATTAATAGCACTGAGAAGTAATAGTTATATGTACCTTCTTTTTCTTGATGAGGATGAAATGCTATTGAAACAGGTTTCAGATCATTCTTGTTCTCTTATACATATTATTGTTTTAATAACATGTCATTTATTATTATCATTCAGTGCATTTTGTTATGATTTGGTAGCTGAGGAGAGCAGGCAAAAACGGCAATACACCAGAGAGGTTGGAATCTACTGGATTGCAGTACCCTGACTAACCACCACAACTAAAGGCAGCCGTGGAGCATTCCTACGTTGGTCCTAGACGCCTCGTCACAGCCTGAGAGGTTAACTACACCTAAAGATAGAAAGAGGAAAGCTATCTGCCCTGGAGCAGATCCCCAAAGAACATAGGAAGCCCCCAAACATGTAATGGCGGTTAGACAAGAGGAAATACAGACACAGACAGAAAATAGTATGAGCAAACGTTGGGGCCCAATCTACCTGGACAGAAAAAGATAGGAAGGACACTTACTGCAATCCAAAAAACCCTAAAAAATACCAACTCTACTAATTGCAAAAACACCTGAGATCACACGACCTCTACCACCTAAATTAGTTCTCTGGTGTCACAAAACTAAGTCGCAGCCACTGAAAAAACTTGAAAAGGCAAATGAACAAATAACAGTGGCTCAGATAAACAGAGAGGAGCACAAGCCCCCGGAGGGGACCTGGCTGACCTCCACAGAAGTGCAGGGAACAATGCAAAAAGCAAGCACAAAAATAAAAGCAGAAAATATCTTATCTGATAGCAGAAGATGCAGGCAAGACTCAGCAAGCTTCCAAGTGAACCAGGAACCACAGTTGAGACAAGAACAATTGATCACCGGCAACCATGATGGGAGGGAACCTCCCTTATATAACACCAGTCTGTAACTCTTGATTGCCAATCCTCATTGAATGGTTCAGTACTGTTTGTAACCACCAGAGGGAGCTTCTGCTCAGAATTCATTTCTAACACATTCACAACAATTTTGTATGTGCTGTTCTCTTTAAGGACTTAAGATGCTTATCTATGAAAGGAGTTGTCCAATCTAAAATGAAAAGTCTGCGGTCACTCTGTGCGACTGCAGACTTATGAATCCCCCAGTGTATGCACTGTGTGCAGCAAGGATCTGTCGATTGAGCAAGGCCACACCCAGAAGATGGTCACATCCACTAGACGTCCGCATCACTAGACGGAGTGAGGTCTCTCTCAGTAAAAGTTTATGGAGCAAGTGCATGCATTGGGGGATTCATAAGGCTGCAGTCACACAGAGACTTTAGACAGGACAATCCATTTAAGTGTACTCTGTGGTAATATCCACTTGTAAACTATCTACACATGATCTGGTATGGTGGTTAACCCTTTATAGCATTCCTTAAATGGTAACTGCATTTTTAGTTTAGTGTATATTGGTGTTTAGTAGAGAAAGTCTACATCCAGCGCAGGTGCCATTTTTGCATTGTTTGCTTATAGGGTGTCAACCTCCTCAGTCAGGCAGAGATATATCTAGGGATTTTTAGTGACACAGCAGAATTTTTTTTGTAATTATATTCCTTTTTTTACCTGAATTCACTGGGATACACCTGCATCCCAACAAATATACATAAATACAGGTGCTTCTCACAAAATTAGAATATCATCAAAAAGTTAATTTATTTCAGTTTTTCAATACAAAAAGTGAAACTCATATATTATATAGGGTCATTACAAACAAAAGTGATCTATTTCAAGTGTTTATTTCTGTTAATGTTGATGATTATGGCTTATAGCCAATGAAATCCTGAAAGTCATTATCTCTGTAAATTAGAATAATTAAAAAACACCTGCAAAGAATTCCTAAGAGTTTAAAAAGGTCCCTTAGTTTCAGTAGGCTCCACAATCATGGGGAAGACTGCTTACTTGACAGATGTCCAGAAGGCAGTCATTGACACACTCCACAAGGAGGGTAAGCCACAAAAGGTCATTGCTAAAGAATCTGGCTGTTCACAGAGTGCTGTATCCAAGCATATTAATGGAAAGTTGAGTGGAAGGAAAAAGTGTGGTAGAAAAAGGTGCACAAGCAAAAGGGATAACCACAGCCTTGAAAGGATTGTTAAGAAAAGGCCATTCAAAAATTTGGGGAAGATTCACAAAGACTGGACTGCTGCTGAAGTCATTTCTTTTAGAAGCACCTGAATCTGTGATCAATAGGTCTGTTTGTATGTTTGCTACATAATTTTTTTATCAAATGATTAATGAAAAAGTGATTTTAGGAGATTTTTTTCTGTTAGCTCTATTTAGTAAATTCTCTTGTGGACACACTTTTCTATTACCACTTACACTATTAGGAATATTGTAGATATTTTGAAGTGGGCATGTCAGGAATAAAAGCTAGCAAAACACAAAAATTGTTACCATGTAAAGACTTCTGATTTTGTGCTGCTTGAAGGGTTTCCATTAACTTAAATAAGGGTAAATAATTCCATAACGTAATAAAAAACAAATATGTCATATGACTCTTGTGATTGCCATTACACTTTCCACAACCTTCTACTGATTTTTTCTTTTTTTTTTAAAGCAAATCTGTCAGCTGGCTTTTGCTAAGTAAACTACAGACACTGTCAGGTTGGCACCGTAACAATGGTTTAAATGATACCTTGGCATACAGTGTCTGTAGTTTACTTAACAAAATCCTGCTGACAGGTTCGTTGTTATGGCTTGTATAATAAATAGCCACATCACATGCATGATCCAAATAAAATCTTTATTATAGTAACACTAAATATAGTGCTTTTACATGTCAGAATAGCTGGGGATCTGTTAACAGTTTTGTGCCACACCATCTGAGAACAGAAAAAAACTAAGATGGAAACAAAGTGAGCAAATATCCTTCTGTAACTAAAACATAATAGCACATAGAGATAAAATAAGATATTTACACTGATTTTGATAAAAAAGGCATAAAACCAATCCTATTGCTTCATGGAATATCCAAATCGGAATGGTCCAATACTATCCATGACATTAAAACCTAACAATTTGTCAAAATTGAACTGATATAGAAGAGTTAATATTTTCCCCTATATTCTATGTTTTTTTAGTAATAACTAGTCTCTTAGTCTTATATTTTGCTCAGTATTTTTCTCAAGGCTTCATATTTGGTCTAATATATTCCTATTTCTTATATAATGTTTTGAGAAACTGTATTTGCTATAGATAATTCTTTGAGAAAATTCATAATATCAAAATCTCATAACATGTTTGTGAGAAGAGGGAAGCGGATGAAAATTTCCAATTGAATTTATATTTGTCTGTAGAAAATATAAGAGTCTTGCTCACATGGTTAACCCCTTCATGACCCAGCCTATTTTGACCTTAAAGACCTTGCCATTTTTTGCAATTCTGACCAGTGTCCCTTTATGATGTAATAACTCAGGAACGCTTCAACGGATCCCAGCGATTCTGAGTTTGTTTTTTCATGACATATTGGGCTTCATGATAGTGGTAAATTTAGGTGGAAAATTTTTGCGTTTATTTAGAAAAAAAATGGAAATTTGGCGAAAATTTTGAAAATGTCGCAATTTTAACATTTTGAATTTTTATTCTGTTAAACCAGAGAGTTATGTGACACAAAATAGTTAATAAATAACATTTCCCACATGTCTACTTTACATCAGCACAATCTTGGAAACAAAATTTTTTTTTTTTAGGAAGTTATAAGGGTTAAAATTTGACCAGCGATTTCTCATTTTTACAACAAAATTTACAAAACCATTATTTTTGGGGACCACTTCACATTTGAAGTCACTTTGAGGGGTCTATATGGCAGAAAATACCCCAAAGTGGCACCATTATAAAAATTGCACCCCTCAAGCTACTCAAAACTACATTCAAGAAGATTATTAACCCTTCAGGTGCTTCACAGGAACTAAAGCAACGTGGAAGGAAAAAATGGACATTTTAATTTTTCCAACAAAAATTTTTTTTAGCATCATTTTTTTCATTTTTACATGGGTAACAGGATAAAATGGATCTGAAAATATGTTGGGCAATTTCTCCTGAGCACACCGATACCTCATATGTGGTCATCAACCACTGTTTTGGCGCACGGCAGGGCTCAGAATCGAAGGAGCGCCATTTGACTTTTTGAATGGAAAATATGCTGGAATATTTAGCGGTTGCCATGTCGCATTTGGAGAGTCCCTGTGTGCCTAAACATTGGAGCTCCCCCACAAGTGACCCCATTTTGGAAACTAGACCCCCAAGGAACTTATCTAGATGCATAGTGAGTACTTTAAACCCCCAGGTGCTTCACAAATTGATCCGTAAAAAAAGAAAGTACTTTTTTTTCACAAAAATTTTCTTTTAGCCTCAGTTTTTTTCATTTTGACATGGGCAACAGGATAAAATGGATCCTAACGTTTGTTGGGCAATTTATCCTGAGTACACAGATACCTCATATGTGTTCATAAACCACTGTTTGGGCGCACGGCAGGGCCCAGAAGGGACGGAGCGCCATTTGACTTTTTGAATGGAAAATTAGGTCCAATCGTTAGCGGACACCATGTCGTGTTTGGAGAGCTCTTGTGTGCCTAAATTTTGGAGCTCCCCCACAAATTACCCCATTTTGGAAACTAGACCCCCTAAGGAACTCATCTAAATGCACAGTGAACACTTTGAACCCCCTGGTGCTTCACAGAAGTTTATAATACAGAGCCGTGAAAATAAAAAAAAAATTTCTCAAAAAATGATGTTTTAGCCCCCTATTTTTTATTTTCACAATGGTTACAGGAGAAATTGGTCCCCAAAAGTTGTTGTACAGTTTGTCCTGAGTACGCTGGTGCCCCATATGTGGGGGAATCACTGTTTGGGCACATGTCATGGCTCGGAAGGGATGTAGTGACGCTTTGAAATGCCGACTTGATGGAATGGTCTGCGGGCATCTTGTTACGTTTGCAGAGTCCCTGATGTACCTAAACAATAGAAACCCCCCACAAGTGACCCCCAATTTGGAAACTAGACCCCCAAGGAACTTATTCAGATGTGTGGTGAGCACCTTGAACCCCCACGTGCTTCACAGAAGTTTATAATACAGAGCCGTGAAAATAAAAAAAAAATTTTCCTCAAAAACTGATTTTTTTAACCTGCAATTTTTTATTTTCACAAGGGTAATAGGAGAAATTGGACCCCAAAAGTTGTTGTACAGTTTGTCCTGAGTACACTGGTCAGGGCCGGCTCCAGGTTTTTTATGGGCCCCGGCGAAAGAGTCTCAGTGGGCCCCCTAAACACAGACCACGATTCATGATGCACAGATACTGCAGAGAAATATGGGTATAGCACAACGCCAAACACTTCTCTTCTTCCATTACATGCCTGATACCTATTGTAAATTGTACAATAGCTCAAAAATCCTCACAGCGCACAGTACAGACTGGACAGTACAGTCCTCCATACAATATTTTGGGCACCACATAGTCTCCCCCTCATCATCCATATAATACCCCATGCAGGATGTCACCCCGCCATCCCCCATGTAATGCTCCATACAGAATACTGGACCCAATGTAATGCCCCATACAGAATACTGGACCACATATAATGCTCCATACAAAATATGGAGCTCTCCTCTACACTGTGCTGCGTTTTGCACTGTTACGGCTCAGGAAAGGGCGCTGTGGAAAGACTCCCCATTATCATCATCATTGCCTCCCTATCATCATCATTGCCTCCCCATTAATATCATCATCATCATTGCCTTCCCATTATCATTGCCTTCCCATTATCATTGCCTCCCCATTAATATCATCATCATTGCCTCCCCATTAATATCATCATCATTGCCTCCCCATTAATATCATCATCATTGCCTCCCCATTAATATCATCATCATTGCCTACCCATTATCATTGCCTCCCCATTAATATCATCATCATCATTGCCTTCCTATTATCATTGCCTCCTCATCATCATCATCATAGCCTCCTCACCACCATCACTGCCAACCTCCCCCCACCACCATCACACATGCACTCTCTCACATACACACCGGCAGGCACAGGCACACACACACACACACACATACACATCCACATCTCACCTGTCCGGCGTCCGCGCATTGTCTGCCACAGCTGGCCGCTGAATGATGATGTCATTCAGCGGCGCTGCTGTGAGAGAGGAAGCGCCGGCGCAGGAGCCCCCTGGAGCCCGGAGCTGCGGCAGCGGAGGCACGGGGAGAGTTACGTATTGTGCCGGCTACTGCCCCGTCCCTGAGCAAGCGGGGGGCCCAGTGGCGGCGCTGACACAGCTAACGGGCGCCGGGGTGTTCGATAGCGAGTGGGCCCCCCCGCCTGCTCAGGGCCCCGGCACTTGCCCGGGTGTGCCGGGTGCTGACGCCGGCCCTGACACTGGTACCCCATATGTGGAGGGGAACCACTGTTCGGGCACACGTTGGGGCTCAGAAGGGAAGTAGTGACGTTTTGAAATGCCGACTTTGATGGAATGGTCTGCGGGTGTCATATGACCTTTGCAGAGCCCCTGATGTGCCTAAAAAGTAGAAACTCCCAACAAGTGACCCCATTTTGGAAACTAGACCCTGCAAGGAACTTATCTAGATGTGTTGTGAGCACTTTGAACCCTCAAGGGCTAAACAGAAGTTTATAACGCCCGGGCATGAAAATAAAAAATCATATTTTTTCCACAAACATGATCTTTTAGTCCCCAATTTTTTTATTTTCCAAGGGTAACAGGAGAAATTAGACCCCAAATGTTATTGTCCAATTTGTCCTGAGTACGCTGATATCCCATATGTGGAAGAAAACTACTGTATGGGCACACGACGGGGCTCGGAAGGGAAGTAGTGACGTTTTGAAATGCCGACTTGATGGAATGGTCTGCGGGCGTCATGTTACGTTTGCAGAGCCCCTGATGTGCCTAAACTGTGGAACCCCCCCCAAGTGATCCCATTTTGGAAACTAGACCACCCAAGGAACTTATCTAGATGTGTAGTGAGCACTTTGAACCCCTAAGTGCTTCACAGAAGTTTATAACCCAGAGCCATGAAAATAAAAAATCATTTTTTTCCTCATAATATGATTTTTAGCCCACAATTTTTTATTTTCACAATGAAAACAGGAGAACTTGGACCCCAAAAGTTGTTGTCCTGTTTGTCTTGAGTACGCTTGAATCTCCAAGTTCTTTACAGAAGTTTATAACGCAGAGCCGTGAAAATACAAAATAATTTTTTTCCACAAAAATAATTTTTTTAGTGCCCAATTTTATTTTTTCCCAAGGGTAACAGGAGAAATTAGACCGCCAAGGTTGTTGTGCAATTTTTCCTAGTACGCTGATACCCCATATGTGTGGGTAAACCACTGTTTGGGCACACATCGGGGCTCGGAATAAAGGGAGCACTGTTTGACTTTTTGAATGCTAAATTTGCAGGAATCAATGGTGGCACAATGTCGCATTTGGAGACCCCCTGATGTGCCTAAATAGTGGAAACCTCTCAATTCTAACTCCAACCCTAACCCCAACACACCCCTAACCACAACCCTAACCCCTCCACACACCTAACCCTAATCCAAACCCTAACCATAACCCTAACCCCAACATAACCCTAACCCTAATCCCAACCCTAACCATAACCCTAACCACAAGCCTAACCCTAATTCCAACCCTAACCCCAAAACACCCCTCACACTAATCCTAACTCTAACCCTAACCACAAGCCTAACCCTAATCCCAACCCTAACCCTAATTCCAACCCTAACCCTAATTCTAACCGTAACCCTAATTTAAACCCTAACCCAAATTCCAACCCTAACCCTAATTCTAACCGTAACACTAATTCTAAGCCTAACACAAATTCTAACCCTAATGCTAACCCTAATCTTAATGCTTACCCTAACCCTAAGGCTAACCCTAAGGCTACCCCTAACCCTAGTTCTAACCCTAACCCTAATTCTAACCCTAACTCTAATAGAAAAATGAAAAAAATATTTTATTTTTTTGATTATTTGTCCCTACTTATGGGGGTGATAAAAGTGGCGTTTATTTACTTTTTTTTTTGTTTTGATCACTGTGAGAGTTTATCACAGTGATCACAATAAATGTATGGAACCTGCCGGCCGGCAGGCGCACTGCGCATGCGCCCGCCATTTTCCAAGATGGCGGCGCCCTTGAAGAATCCTGGAGGGACTCCGGGACGGCCACAGGGACATCGCAGGTCCTGGAAAAGTGAGGGGGGGAGCGGACTGGAGCGGAGGGAAGCAGATAGTGACGGCGGTGACAGATCGCCGCCATCAATCGGTGGCGGCGGCTGATCGCCGACGTCTCTCGGTGTGGGGGGTGGGTCGGATCTCGGTGTCCAGCCATGGCAGATGCTATTGCAGCTTCGGCCATGGCTGGATTGTAATATTTCACCAAAATTTAATTGTGAAATATTACAAATCACTCTGATTGGCTGTTTCACTTTTAACAGCCAATCAGAGCGATCGTAGCCACGTGGGGGTTAAGCCAACCCCCCTGTGGTGCAGCACAAAGGGTTTTGTGCCTGCAGGTCAGGAGATCTTTCAGTGACCCCGGTCACCCGACCTGCAGGAACGCGATTTATACCATGACGCCTACGTTGGCGTTATGGGTAGGGATGGCACATGTTTTCATGACGCCGACCTAGGCGTCATGGGTCGGGAAGGGGTTAATAAACAGTATTTTTTATGCTCACAACAGTGTGCATTTTCTTTTCTCCAAGTGCTCGTAACAGAAAGGGCTGAATCTCTCAATTTTCACTCATTGGTAATCCAACTATCTGATATTGAGTTAGAACACACTGCTACAACAGACCTCAATGTGAAGAAGGGCAGAGCAGGACCGAGGCCTGACTGTGGACATCCAGCCATGGTAAGCTATACAAATGCCATGCCCAGTTCAAAGAACGGGAGGTAATGCACTTGTTTGTGCCGAGTACCAAAACCTAAAGAAAAAACGAGAAAAGTGATCAGGCGTATAAGTTGGTATGTATTCAACTTCTTGTTCACATTGGCCATTAAACAGACAAGGCACAAGATGAAGACTTAGGTTTTGCCTTTTTTAATATTAGTGACAGCATAGGACCTTCCCGATTGGTACACCTTAACGTGGTGGGATGGTTTTTACGCTTATTTTGAACAAAAACAGTATTTGCTAAGTATCCTATGTTTTCTATATATAAAGCTCTGGCAAAAATTAAGAGACCACTGCACAGTTTAATAAAAATTAGCTTCTCTACATGTCTGACAGTCATTCCAGATGCTGCATCTGGCACAGGGTGTCTAGAATCTGTGCAGGGTACAATGAAATATCAAGACCATCATGGGATTCTAGAGAGAAATGTGCTGCCCAGTGTCAGAAAGGTTGGTCTCAGTCGCAGGTCATGGGTCTTGCAACAGGATAATGACCTAAAACACACAGCTAAAAATATCCAAGAATGGCTAAGAGAAAAACATTGGACTATTCAGAAGCTGCCTTCTCTGAGCTCTGATCTAAATCCTATTGAGCATCTTACGAAAGAGCTGAAACATGCTATCTGGAAAAGGCAACCTTCAAACACGAGACAACTGGAGCAGTTTTCTCATGAGGAGTGGGCCAAAATACCTGTCGAGAGGTGCAGAAGTCTCATTGACAGTTACAGGAATCGTTTGATTGCAGCGATTGCCTAAAAAGGTGTGCAACAAAATATAAAGTTAATGGTACCATCATTTCTGTCCAGGCCAATTTCATGAGTTTTATTTTTTAACCCCTTCATGACCCAGCCTATTTTGACCTAAATGACCTGGCCATTTTTTGCAATTCTGACCAGTGTCCCTTTATGAGGTAATAATTTTGGAACGCTTCAATGGATCCTAGCGATTCTGAGATTGTTTTTTCGTGACATATTGGGCTTCATGATAGTGGTAAATTTAGGTCGATAATTTTTGCATTTATTTGTGAAAAAAATGGAAATTTGGTCAAAATTTTGAAAATTTCGCAATTTTCAAATTTTGAATTTTTATTCTGTTAAACCAGAGAGTTATGTGACACAAAATAGTTAATAAATAACATTTCCCACATGTCTACTTTACATCAGCACAATCTTGGGAACAACATTTTTTTGTTAGGAAGTTATAAGGGTTAAAAGTTGACCAGCGATTTCTCATTTGTACAGCAAAATTTACAAAACCATTTTTTTAGGGACCACCTCACATTTGAAGTCACTTTGAGGGGTCTATATAGCAGAAAATACCCAAAAGTGAAACCATTATAAAAACTGCACCCCTCAAGCTACTTAAAACTACATTCAAGAAGATTATTAACCCTTCAGGTGCTTAACAGGAACTAAAACAACATGGAAGGAAAAAATGGACTTTTAATTTATCCAACAAAATTTTTCTTTTAGCATCAATTTTTTCATTTTTGCATGGGCAACAGGATAAAATGGACCCTAAAATTTGTTGGGCAATTTATCCTGAGTACAACGATACCTCATATGTGGTCATAAACCACTGTTTGGGCGCACGGCAGGGCTCAGAAGGGAAGGAGCGCCATTTGACTTTTGAATGGAAAATATGCTGGAATATTTAGCGGTTGCCATGTCGCATTTGGAGAGTCCCTGTGTGCCTAAACATTGGAGCTCCCCCACCAGTGACACCATTTTGGAAACTAGACCCCCAAGGAACTTATCTAGATGCAGAGTGAGCACTTTGAGCCCCCAGGTGCTTCACAAATTGATCCGTAAAAAAATAAAGTACTTTTATTTCACAAAAATTTTCTTTTAGCCTCAGTTTTTTCATTTTTACATGGGCAACAGGATAAAATGGATCCTAAAATTTGTTGGGCAATTTATCCTGAGTACACAGATACCTCATATGTGGTCATAAACCACTGTTTGGGCGCACGGCAGGGCTCAGAAGGGAAGGAGCGCCATTTGACATTTTGAATGGAAAATATGCTGGAATATTTAGCGGTTGCCATGTCGCATTTGGAGAGTCCCTGTGTGCCTAAACATTGGAGCTCCCCCACAAGTGACCCCATTTTGGAAACTAGCCCCCCAAGGAACTTTTCTAGATGCATAGTGAGCACTTTGAAACCCCAGGTCCTTCACAAATTGATCCGTAAAAAAAAGAAAGTACTTTTTTTTTCACAAAAATTTTCTTTTAGCCTCAGTTTTTTCATTTTCACATGGGCAACGGTATAATTTGGATCATAAAACTTGTTGGGCAATTTCTCCAGAGTACACAGATACCTCATATGTGGTCATAAATCACTGTTGGGGCGCACGGCAGGGCTCAGAAGGGAAGGAGCGCCATTTGACTTTTTGAATGGAAAATTTGCTCCAATCGTTAGCTGACACCATGTCATGTTTGGAGAGCCCCTGTATGCCTAAACTTTGGAGCTCCCCCACAAATGACCCCATTTTGGAAACTAGACCCCCTAAGGAACTTATCTAGATGCCCAGTGAGCACTTTGAACCCCCAGGTGCTTCACAGAAGTTTATAACGCAGAGCCGTGAAAATAAAAAATCATTTTTTTTTCTCAAAAAATGATTATTTAGCCCACTATTTTTTATTTTCACAATGGTTACAGGAGAAATTGGACCCCAAAAGTTGTTGTCTAATTCGTACTAAGTACGCTAGTACCTCACATGTGGGGGGGAACCACTGTTTGGGCACACGTCAGGGCTCGGAAGGGATGTAGTGACGCTTTGAAATGCCGACTTGATGGAATGGTCTGCGGGCGGGCAGAGCCCCTGATGTGCCTAAACAGTAGAAAACCCCCACAAGTGACCACATTTTGTAAACTAGACCCCTCAAGGTACTTATCTAGATGTGTGGTGAGCACCTTGAACCCCCACGTGCTTCACAGAAGTTTATAATGCAGAGCCGTGAAAATAAAAAATCATTTTTTTCCTCAAAAACTGATTTTTTTAACCCGCAATTTTTTATTTTCACAAGGGTATGTGGGAGGAAACCACTGTTTTGGCGCATGGAAGAGCTCAGAAGGGAAGCAGCGCCATTTTGGAACGCAGACTTGATGGAATGTTCTGCGGGCGTCATGTTGCCTTTGCAGAGTCCCTGATGTGCCTAAACAGTAGAAACCCCCCACAAGTGACCCTATTTTGAAAACTAGACCCCCCAAGGAGCTTATCTTGATGTGTAGTGAGCACTTTGAACCCCCAAGAGCTACACAGAAGTTTATAAAGCCGGGGCATGAAAATAAAAAAATCATTTTTTTTCCACAAACATGATCTTTTAGTCCCCAATTTTTTTATTTTCTCAAGGGTAACAGGAGAAATTAGACCTCAAAAGTTGTTGTCCAATTTGTCCTGAGTACGCTGATATCCCATATGTGGGAGAAAACTACTGTATGGGCACACTTCGGGGCTTGGAAGGGAAGTAGTGACGTTTTGAAATGCCGACTTGATGGAATGGTCTGCGGGCGTCATGTTACGTTTGCAGAGTCCCTGATGTGCCTAAACAGTAGAAACTCCCCACAAGTGACCCCGTTTTGGAAACTAGACCCCGTATGGAACTTATCTAGATGTGTGGTGAGCACTTTGAACCCCCCAATGGCTACACAGAAGTTTATAAAGCCGGGGCATGAAAATAAAAAAATCATATTTTTTCCACAAACATGATCTTTTAGTCCACAATTTTTTTATTTTCCCAAGAGTAACAGGAGAAATTAGACCCCAAAAGTTGTTGTTCCATTTGTCCTGAGTACACTGATATCCCATATGTGGGAGAAAACTACTGTATGGGCACACGTCGAGGCTCGGAAGGGAAGTAGTGACGTTTTGAAATGCCGACTTGATGGAATGGTCTGCGGGTGTCATGTTACGTTTGCAGAGCCCATGATGTGCCTTAACAGTAGAACCCCCCCCAAGTGACCCCATTTTGGAAACTAGATCCCCAAGGAACTCCTCTAGATGTGTGGTAAGCACTTTGAATCTCCAAGTTCTTCACAGAAGTTTATAACGCAGAGCCGTGAAAATAAAAAATCATTTTTTTTCCAAAAAATAAATTTTTTAGTCCCCAATTTTTTTTTCCCAACAGTAACAGGAGAAATTAGACCCCCAAAGTTGTTGTGCAATTTTTCCCGAGTACGCTGATACCCCATATGTGGGGGTAAACCACTATTTGGGCACACGTTGGGGCTTGGAATAAAGGGAGCACTGTTTGACTTTTTGAAAGCAAAATTTGCAGGAATCAATGGTGGCGCCATGTCTCGTATGGAGACCCCCTGATGTGCGTAAATAGTGGAAACCCCTCAATTCTAACTCCAACCCTAACCCCAACACACCCCTAACCCCAACCCTAACCCCTACACACCCCTAACCCTAATACAAACCCTTACCATAACCCTAACCACAACACACCCCTAACCCTAATCCCAACTCTAACCATAAATCTAACCACAAGCCTAACCCTAATCCCAACCCTAACCCCAAAACACCCCTAACACTTATCCTAACTCTAACCCTAACCACAAACTTAACCCTAATCCCAACCCTAACCCTAATTCCAACCCTAACCCTAATTCCAACCCTTACCCTAGTTCTAACCCTAACCCTAGTTTTAACCCTAACCCTAAGGCTGGGTTCATATTGCATTTTACCAGCCCGTTCAACACATAGCGTTGACGGGCTGGTAACGGTATAGCATAACGCAATCGCGTTATGCTATACCCGCTAGTGCAGAGGAATCAGCGATGATTCATCTGTGCTAGCGGTGACGGAACCCAGACGCTGCAGCCTGCGTCCAAGGCTCCGTCACTGAATGACTACATATCGCGAACGCATGCCGCTACACGGCATGCGTTGCGATGCGCACACAAATGTGGTGAATGGCAGCGTTAACGGACTGCGTTACACCGCGTTATACCGCGGTGAAATGCAGTCCATCTAACGGACTGCCATAATGCAATATGAACCCAGCCTAACCCTGAGGCCCCGTGCACACGTTGTGGATTTACTTGCGGATTTTTCTAAAATCCGCAGGTAAATGACCTGCCTTTTACCTGCGTATTTAGCGTGGATTTACTGCGGATTTGCTGCGGTTTTTCTCTGCGGTTTTACACCTATAATGGAATAAGTGTAAAATCGCTGCGGAATCCTCACAAAGAATTGACATGCTGCGGATTTAAAACCGCAGCAAATCCGCGCTGAAAAATCTGCAGCATGTGCACAGCGTTTTTTTTACCATTTATTTGCATTGTACTGAACATGGTTTCTGGATCTGCTGTGGATCCGCAGCGCGAAATCCGCTGCGGATCCGCAGCACGAAATCCGCTGCGGATCCGCAGCAAAATCCGCAACGTGTGCACAGGGCCTAATAGGAAAAAAAAAATCTTTATTATTTGTCCCTACCTATGACAGGGGGGGTTCACTTACTTTTTTTTATTTTGATCACTGTGACAGTTTATCACAGTGATCAAAATAAATTTCTTGACTCTGCAGGGCGCACTGCGCATGTGCCGGCCGACGGGCGCACTGCGCATGCGCCCGCCATTTTCCAAGAAGGCGGCGCACATGATGAATCCCGGGGAGCCGCCGGGACGGATCCAGGGACATCGGTGGACCGGGAGAGGTGAGTATGGGGGTCGGAAGGTGAGGGGGGGATCGGAAGGTGGGGGCAGCAGAGGCCAGGACGAGGGGAACTGTTAGTGATGGCGGTGACCGATCACCGCCATTTTTCGGTGGCGGCAGCCGATCGCCGCCATGACTCGATGTGGGGGGGGGGTCAGATCGCTGTATCCAGCCATGGCCGATGCTATTGCAGCATCGGCCGTGGCTGGATTGTAATATTTCACCAATTCCATTGGTGAAATATTACAGATTGCTCTGATTGGCTGTTTCACTTTTAACAGCCAATCAGAGCAATCGTGGCCATGGGGGGGTTAAGCCAACCCCCCTGTGGTGAAGCACAAAGGGTCTTGTGCCTGCGGGTCGGGTGACCTTTCAGTGACTCCGGTCACCCGACCCGCAGGAACGCGATCCTTTCATGACACCACATAGGCGTCACAGGTCGGATTGGCACTGACTTTCATGACGCCTACGTGACATCACAGGTCAGGAAGGGGTTAAACAAGTTTTTTGGAAGCATGGTTGAAAAGCAATGTTGTTCATTTTCATAGATTT
Organism: Oophaga sylvatica; assembly: GCA_033576555.1. NCBI lineage: Eukaryota > Metazoa > Chordata > Amphibia > Anura > Dendrobatidae > Oophaga > Oophaga sylvatica. The sequence goes on along the minus strand of JARQOD010000002.1, from coordinate 465,333,304 downwards.
TTGATTTATTATCACTTTTGTCAGATTCAAGTTATTTCTATCACCATTGCGGGACTTTCTGTCATTAAACGAGGGTACCAACACTTTTGACCACGTGTGTATATGCCATTGCATTTTATTTACTTACAGTAGGGTATTAACTCATTTTGTTTCCATCTTAGGTTTTGTCTGTTTACTGGACAGTGTGAATATGCTCCTATACATTGTATTGCATGTATGTTTGGATCCATTGGGTTAGTCCAAACTATATAAAAAAGTTTGGCTAGACAGCCAGAATGGTACTCGAACCTGGGCCCCATTCAAATGAATGGGGTCCTGAACATCTGATGTTTCCCACGCTTTCATCTGTTACACGTTACCGCATGTGACAGAGCTTAGGTTCCCACCCTGTCACACAGATGACAGCGTGTGAGCCAGCAGCTACAACTGGAAGTGAAAAGGTTACTGCCGGTCACAGGTGTCATCTGATGAGAGTATTCACTGGCCTGTGCCTGTCCATTTAGCTAATACATAAATAAATAAAAGAAAAAAATTCTTGATAACTAGTGCAAGTAAAGTTGACAGCTGCGGGCTGCAGTATTCAGCTGTCAGCGTTATCTTGGTTGGTTATCAAAAGTAGATGGGACCCAGGACATTTATTAAATTATTTAAATAGATAAATGATAGCCTGGCAAGCTAAAGTAGACAGCTGGGGGATGGCATTCTCAGAAAGGAAAGGGGCCATCGATATTGGCCCTCCCCACCCTAAAAATTGCAGCCTGCAGTCTCTACAGAATAGATGCATACATTAGATGCATTTTGATGGCTATTCCCATTTGCTCTGGTGGAATGGCAAGTGTGGTAATAGTTTTTGGGATTGATGTCAGTTGTTTTATATCAGCTGACACCAAGCCCATGGGACAGTAATGGAGAGTACAGTTGAGTGAAACAGGTCGGTCAGATTCAAAAATCGCCAACTTTCGCCAAAGACCATAGTGTGAGTCGGCCATGCGGTCGTCGACCTGAGCGCCAATGTCGGTTTTTCCTTAATGCTTGCAGGCGCCTTTTCTCAGCCAATGAGCAAGGACATACACTGTGGGCAACGAAATGACATGGGCAGTGGCCACCACCATCTTAGAGAAGGGCATTGCAGTGATTGGCTTGCGTCATAGTGTCTATAAAAGCCCTGACCGCCGACCGCCATTTTACTTCTGCCAATCTTAACAGTAGGGAGAGGTTGCTGATGCTGTTTATCAGTAGGGAGAGAGTTAGGCCTCTTTCACACATCAGTTATTCAGCGTCAGGCGCGATGCGGCGTCTCGCCTGATCGCCGGATCCGGTTTTTGAAATGTAAAACCGGATACAACGGATCCGGTTTTTGGCTGTATTATTCTAACGGATCCGGCGGAAAACTGGATCAGTCTCATCCGTTGCATCCGGTTTTTGAACGGATTACACCGGATCCGGTATTTAAAAGCGCCTTTTTGGGGTTAAAAACATGATTGGCTACTGAAAACCTATATATACACTCATCTATAGCTCATCTTGTTGTATAGGAGCAAGTGCCGGTTGGAGAGAAGAGCAAGTTTATGCTGAAGATGAACGTTATGATAGGAAACATTCTGAAGAATTTGGTGGATTACACGGCGGAGGCGAATCGTCTGAAAACGATTGTTCTGGAGAAGGAGAGAAAGAGACTGCAGCGACATCGTCGACGCCGCCGTTTCTGGATCCACCCCATCACAGCCCAGAGAATGACACGTGGGTGTTTTCTACACTGTACATAGAGCTACGAGGAAACCCTCAGAATTTTTTTGCGTATCTTCGCATGAAAATGGAGAACTTTGATTTGTTGGTGGAGCGTGTTGGAGACCTCATAAGAAGATCGGACACCTATTGCCGCTTCTCCATTTCACCGGCGGAGAGTCTGATGGTGATTCTTCGGTAAGGCATATTTATTGTATCTGCTTGCTTCAGAGCACACTTGTTATGGAATGTTGTTGCTGGTAGTTTGTATACGGCCATCTGACTCGGCTTTAACAATTGGAGATACTATAAAAATAAATATTTTTTATTGTATCTCCAATTGTTATAGCTGATGTCTGGTATGTAATGCTGTGATTTGAAACTCATTTTATTTTTTATTCACAGATTCCTGGCAACTGGAGAATCTCTTTCCCCACTCCATTTTCAATACAGACTTGGGATTTCCACCATCTCTGGAATTGTGAAGCACACATGCCGTGCATTGTGGGACTCTCTAGTTGCGGAATTTCTACCAGAGCCCACAACAGACAGTTGTATTGAAATTGCAGAAAAGTTTCTTCAAATAAGTCAGTTTCCTAATTGCCTGGGCGCTGTGGACGGGAAACATATCCGGATTGTCAAGCCAGCAGGATCTGGATCCGAATATTTTAATTACAAGAAATATTTCTCCATTGTCCTCATGGCCATCGCTGACGCAGAATACAAATTTATTGCCGTAGATATTGATGCCTAATGACTCTCAAGTTTTTAAACTGTCAGCAATGGGCCGTCAGCTGTATGGAAACACCTTCCAGTTCCCACCCCCTAGACCACTGCCTCAAACTTTTGGCCCACCGATGCCTTTTGTTTGTGTAGGGGATGAAGCCTTCCAGCTGTCAGAACACCTGCTAAAACCGTACTCCAGCAGAGGATTGACACACACCAAAATAATTTTTAATTACCGCCTCACAAGAGCCAGAAGAATGGTGGAGTGTGCTTTTGGGATTCTGACAGCAAAATGGCGTGTTCTATTGACCGCTATCAACCTAAAAACTGAAACTGTGGACGAGGTAATCAAAGCTTGTGTGGTTCTACACAATTTTGTCATCAGCAAGGAACAGATTTCCATTGAGGAACACTGTGAAGAAACCACCTTGCATGATTACCAGAACGTTACCAATAGAACTTCTGTGACTGTTTCCCGAATGAGGGACAAATTTGCCGAATACTTTATGTCCCCTGAAGGAAGAGTAGACTGGCAGGATGACAGAGTTTAATAAACTGCTCTGTGACCTTTGTACCTTCTGTACCCACATTTTACCTTTGACAACCAAATTTGTCTACCTTCTAGTGTATTATGTACAGTATGTTACCTTTTGTCCAAAGTTGTGTCCCTGGTTGTGTATTAACAAAGTATTTCACCTTTTAAACAGATTTATGGACTTTGTTAGGTAATCCCCAACAAGGTACAGAACTCTGTTTGAAAGGTGAAATACTTTACACAACCAGGGACACAACTTTGGACAAAAGGTAAAAATATTTTACTTTTTACCCAAAGTTATGTGCCTGCTTTTGTATAACCAATAGATTTTACCTTTATTTTACCTTAGAAATAAATGACAGACAACCATTTTAATCAACCAAATAAACTTTTATTTTTGAAAATGTTTAACAATGTCAAAAATGTTTAACTTCTTTGTTTACAATGAGAAAAAGCTTTATTTTTTTCAATGTGAAAATAATTTTTTTTTTTAATAAAAATTTTTATTAAACACAAAATCACAGGTTTGTGTAATGTGGGGTGGAGATACTACTGGAGGGGCTGTGGGACCCTTCGACAGTGGGAGTGTGGAGAGCAGCCTGGAATGGTGTTGGGGAAGGATCAGGTAAAAGAGGTGAAGAGGTTGAAAAAGAAATAGAATGGGTGGAGAGGTGGGAGCCAGAACAGGTAGGTGGTCGGAGAGGCGGATTGGGCAGGTAGTACAGGAGCAGATGTGTTTGGGAACTGGTATTGGGCAGGTTGTTGGTATGGGGCAGGTTGTTGGAAGTGGGGAGGTTGCTGGAAGTGGGAAGGTTGCTGGAAGTGGGAAGGTTGTTCGTACTGGGGAGGTTGGTGGTATTGAGGAGGTTGTTGGTATTGAAAGGGAGGGGGAGGAGGGACGGTGGTTGGAGGGGGGGCAGGTATGGGAGGAACGACTGGGGTGGGTGTAGGTTGGGAGATAACCTGCTGTAGAGCACCGTGGCACGTATGCATTACATACATCTGCTGGGTAGGAGATAGCGTATCCATGCGCTCGGCTACAGACCGGAAAAAACTGTGGTTTGGCGAACTTCTTGCTTCTGAATGCATCGTTTGCAGAAGTGTCTTAAGCTCCAGAATGCTGGAGCTGAGCTGATTAAAGCCTGCAGCCATTTGCTCTGACAAGACTTTAAGAGAGTTCTGAAATGATGCATTAAGATGCAAAAATTCGGGCCATAGTTCTTTTCCTGACCCCTCTGCCGCAGCCGCCCAGTAGCCACAGGTGTACTAGAGGTGGCGGCAGAAGGGTGGGGTAAGGGGAAATCTATCTCCTGACCAGCAGCCTCATGCAATGCACTCGGCCACGATGCTGCAGCGCTGGTGGAGGGGACAGAGGGCTCATGTGTCTGGGAAGGTGCGGATCGTCCGGGGCTGTCAAAGGGTCCCTCGGTGCCGGTCTCCTGAGGGATCGCCCCAGAAGGGTACAACTCTGCGGGCGTCCCAGTGCTGGTCACCGTTCTGTGGAATAAAGAGAAAAAATACAATTAATATACTGTTATTGAATTGCCCTGGCTGAAAAAAAAATTTAGTTAGACATGTTATCATTTTGTAAAAGTTGGGGTGGGTAATATTTACCTTCTGGTGACCATTGTAACCCGGAGGAACGACAGGGCTTTAGCGTACTTGTATGTGCTCCTGCATCCTCAAGATCCACTCGGGGCCCGCATCTCTTTGTTGAACTCCTTCTTGAAGCGATCCCTCACAGACCGCCACCGCTTCACAATTCTGTCCCCTGAAACGAGATAGCAAACATTGGTTAATATACAATATCAGTGTTTCCCAAACTCCAGTCCTCACAGACCACACCGGTTATGTTCTCAGGATTTCCAGTGTTGCACAAAAGTAAATCCTGAAAACATGACCCGTGGGGGCCACGAGGACTGGAGTTTGGGAAACACAGCTTTGAGTCCAGCAACCTGAACTGTATATACTTAGGGTGTTGAAACTTGGCCCGAGCGACGAGGTCCTCCCAGCGGTCCATGAGTTGTGAAAAGATCTCCTCCCAGAGCTGCCGGGTCACTATCACATCAGCATGGCTGCGGTCCCCCATGTTCCACAGTGGCTCCCTTTCTCGGACCAGATCAATGAGGAGGTCCAAGTTGAGAACCCCCTCCTCACCGTCCGAGGCAGGAGCACGCTGTGAAGCCTGTTAAAGAAAAAGAGAAAAAATATACATTAGTCTCCAAACTACCCAGGAAAAAAAAACATGTAAATAAAAAAGTTAACCAAGAAAGTTTACCAAAACTAATGAAAAAAAAAAAATTACTTACATGATGGTGACCGCCGCGTTGCTTACGCCGATGACCCTGGGAGGCACTGCGATGACCTCTTTGCCGAGCACCATTTCCGGAACACTATAAAAAAAAAAAATTATGTGCTTGGATGTAGGCATGTGTGTTTGGGTGCAGTGTAATGTCTGTACTAAATTGTTTTCTATGTGTTGTGTGTAGTGTGATGTTATGTTTGAGCGATGCATGCAGGAAACTTACGAATTGCGAGCCCACTCCGGGTATCTCTCCACCCCTTCGTTCTTCTCCTGGGAGCTCCTCTTCAAGTTCCATTTCCTGTTATAAATAAAAAGTAATGCCATTAATTTATAAATAACAGAGATGCGATTGTGCAATTAAAAAATATAAAAAAAACTCTAAACGCTGACGATGCGTCGGAGGGCTCCCAGAAGAAGACGTGTCCTGTGCTGGTGGCGTTGATGGCCGTCTTCTGCTGTGGAATAAAGACAAACAAAGGCCATGCAATATCAAGTGATATTGCATGGCCCTGGCTGGAAGGGATAGTGTGTGATATTTACCGTCTGCTGTCTGCTGCTGTGGTCTCCTCACTGCCTGAACTGTCCTGTGCTGGCGTTGAGGGCCATCTTCTGCTGTGGAATAAAGACAAACAAAGGCCATGCAATATCAAGTGATATTGCATGGCCCTGGCTGGAAGGGGTAGTGTGTTATATTTACCGTCTGGCCTCTGCTCCCATGCTCTCCATCAGCAGTCGCATCTGTTGGAGTCCTGGGAGTGTAGGTGCTCCTGGTGACCGGCTTGTGCTGTTGAATAAAGAGGGAAAAAAAAAGGCCATGAATATATTGATATTGCATACCCCTTGCTGAAAGTGCTTGTCTGTGATATTTACCGTCTTGCATCTGGTCCCGGCTGCATCATGGCCACAGATTCTTGGGGTCGTGCTGTTGGTGGTGGTGCTGGTCAGGCCTCCTGTCCTCCTCTCCTGCGACTGGCTCCTCGGCGGCTGGCTCCATATCGTCCTCCTGCTTTCTTCGCTGGCTGCATGGTTATGGCTGAGGGTGGTCCCACAAACATTGTTTATATAGGATGGCTGTGGGCTGGGCTACAAAACCCAAACCAGACAAAAAAACGGATCCGGACGCCGGATCCGGCAAAAACCGGATCCGGCACATTGCGGAGCTCATAGACTTTAATTTAAAAAAAAGACGGAAGCGCCGGAGACAAAAAACGTTACATTGAGACGTTTTTCCCAGATGCCGGATTGAAACCAGACGCCGGTTCCGGCGAAAAACGGGCATGCGGCGCGATCCGGCACTAATGTTAGTCTATGGTAAAAAAACCGGATCCGGTTTTATTTTTTACCGGATCCGGTTTTCAGAAAACATGCCGCAATTCACCTGATTGAAAAAACCTGATGTGTGAAACAGGCCTTAGGGCTGGAAACAGAAGTTCTTATATCCTTGTGCTGATAGCAATTGTGCTGTACAGTTAGTGTGCAGTGACAGGGGAGGATTTTCTTGTGTGCAGCAGCACTGGCTATTAGGCTGTTTGCCAGTGACAGGGGAGAATTTTCTTGTGTGCAGCAACGGTGGTTAATAGGCTGTCTGCTAGCTGTATTGCCGTGTGTACACTGCTGTGCAAACTGCTTTTTACACAGCCAACACTAATACTTTTTTTCTGCACAGTTACTGAGTGTTAATTTTTTTCCACACCATATAGAGCTGTACGCTCCTCACACACTACCGTGTAACAGCTGGTATCATGGACAAAAACATGCTGACTATCTATGTATCTCCGGAAATATATACGGAGATTTACAATTACCCCTAGACTGTATACAGCTGTACGCTTGTGATACAGTACCCTTTTTCTGCTTTTTATATTCTGGTCTAATCCATACTGAGCCTGTGAGTGTCTGTGTCTGACTCCGGAAATATATATGGAGATTTATAATTACCCCTACACTGTATACACATGGTATCTTCTGATATATTACCCTTTTTCTGCTTTTTATATTCTGGTCTAATCCATACTGAGCACGTGAGCGTCTGTGTGTTACTCTGGAAATATATACGGAGATTTAAAATTACCCCAACACTGTATACAGCTGTACGCTTCTGATACAGTACCCTTTTTCTGCTTTTTATATTTTGGTTTAATCCATACTGAGCCTGTGAGCGTCTGTGTGTTACTCCTGAAATATATACGGAGATTTAAAATTACCCCAACACTGCATACAGCTGTACGCTACTGATACAGTACACTTTGTCTGCTTTCATATTCTGGTCTACTCCATACTGAGAGAGCGTCTGTCTGTTACTCCTGAAATATATACGGAGATTTAAAATTACCCCAACACTGTATACAGCTGTATGCTACTGATACAGTACACTTTTTCTGCTTTTCATATTCTGGTGTAATCCATACTGAGCCTGTAAGAGTCTGTGTCTGACTCTGGAAATATATACGAAGATTTAAAATTACCCCAGCACTGTATAAGGCTGTACGCTTATGATACATTACCCTTTTTCTACTTTTTATATTCTGGTCTAATCCATACTGAGCCTGTGAGCGTCTGTGTCTGACTCCGGAAATATATACGGAGATTTACAATTATCCCTATACTGCATTCAGCTGTACGTTTCTGATGCATTACCCTTTTTCTTCTTTTTATATTCCGGTATAATCCATACTGAGCCTGTGAGAGTCTTTGTCTGACTCTGGAAATATATCCGGAGATTTACAATTATCCCTAGACTATATACAGCTGTACGCTTCTGATACATTAACCTTTTTTTGCTTTTTAAATTCTGGTCTAATCCATACTGATGCTGTGAGCGTCTGTGTGTTACTCCTGAAATATATGCAGAGATTTACAATTACCCTTACACTGTATACGCCTGGTATCTTCTGATACATTACCCTTTTTTGGCCTTTTATATTCTGGTCTAATCCATACTGATGCTGTGAGCGTCTGTGTGTTACTCCTGAAATATATACAGAGATTTACAATTACCCTTACACTGTATACGCCTGATATCTTCTGATACAGTACCCTTTTTCAGCTTTTTAAATTCTGGTCTAATCAATACTGAGCCTGTGAGAGTCTGTGTCTGACTCCGGAAATATATACGGAGATTTACAATTACTCCTACACTGTATACACCAGGTATCTTTTGATACATTACCTTTTTCTGCTTTTAATATTCTGGTCCAATCCATACTGAGCCTGTGAGCGTCTGTGTCTGACTACGGAAATATATACAGAGATTTACAATTACCCCTAGACTGTATACAGCTGTACGCTTCTGCTACATTACCCTTTTTCTGCTTTTTATATTCTGGTCTAATCCATACTGAGCCTGTGAGCGTCTGTGTCTGACTCCGGAAATATATATGGAGATTTATAACTACCCCTACACTGTATACACATGGTATCTTCTGATATATTACCCTTTTTCTGCTTTTTATATTCTGGTCTAATCCATACTGAGCACGTGAGTGTTTGTGTGTTACTCTGGAAATATATACGGAGATTTAAAATTACTCCAACACTGTATACAGCTGTACGCTTCTGATACAGTACCCTTTTTCTGCTTTTTATATTTTGGTCTAATCCATACTGAGTAGTGTTGAGCAATACTGCTCGATATCTAAAAATATCGTATCGAAATGGTATCGCCGATATCACTAAATATCGTCGATATCCGATTCTGATACCGGAAGTCCCATGTAAGTCTATGGGAACAAAATATCGCAACTAAAAAAAAACCTTTATTTCCTTGTAAACACTAAATATACACACATAGAATACATATATATATATATATATATATATACATGTCATTGTGACATATATATATACATATATGTATAGTTTATACACTTCTACATAGTAAAATATCCTCTGATTCAATTGCCGGGTAAAGCCGGCTTCTGTGAAAAGACAGAAGCACCCGACATGAAATGACACTTGGTGTACATAGGGTTAACCATGTCTTTTCATGTCGTTTGCAATCTGATTTGCACAAACAATTACATCAGTCTACAACCAGCTCTACCCTCTCCTAGTGTATTCTCACCCATCCCTGTAGACTGTGAGCCCTCGCGGGCAGGGTCCTCTCTCCTTCTGTACTAATCGTCCCTTGTCTAGCACATGTTTATTGTATCTGTCTATATTTTTCCCCTTTTCATATGTAAAGCGCCATGGAATAAATGGCGCTATATAAATATATAATAATAATAATAATAATAATAATAATGTGTGCAAAATTTCACACCTGTAGGGGTTAATTAAAGGTGTAAATTCGTTGTAAAAAAAACGGACTTTTTTGCTACGAATTTACACCTTTAATTAACCCCTACAGGTGTGAAATTTTGCACACTTACACTCATGTAATTGTTTGTGCAAATCAGATATCAAACTACATGAAAAGACATGGTTAACTCTATGTAAACCAAGTGTCATTTCATGTCGGGTTCTGCATTTCACAAAAGCCGGCAATTGAATTAGCGGCTATTATACTATGTAGAAGTGTATGAACTATAAAATATATATATATGTGTCACAAATTTAATGACATGTATATATATATATATGAGGTGTAAAATTGCTGAAAAAAAAGGCGTGGGCTCCCACCCTATTTTCGCAACCAGACAGACAAAGCCAGTGAGTGGGGGCAGATAATAATAGCCCAGAGAGGGACCATTATTTTTGGCCCCCCCGGCTACTAACATCTGCCCCCAGACACCCCAGAAAGGGCAAATCTCTAATTAGATTTGCCCTTTCTGGCACTTTGCCTGTCTATTCCAATTGCCCTGTAGCGGTGGCGAATGGGTTAATAAGGGGTTAAAATGACCTTGCAATTGAAAGGTCACTTTAAGCCAGGTTAATAATTGAGAGCTGTCAATTAGACAACTATCAATTATTAATCCTATTGTATGAAAGAAAAATCAAACACACACACTTTAATAAAAAAGAAGTTTAATGAAATAATCACACAGTTTTTGACCATATTTTATTTTCCTGCTAAAACCATTTCCTGTAATAAAAATAAAATAATAAAGCAAAATTATTCTTACCAATCCGATGTACAGTCAGGTCCCACGGTGTAATCCTTCAGAAAGGGTTAATGTTTACTGTAGGGACCGCAGCTAATGCTGCAGCCTCACAGTAAACCCCCAAATGAATGAGTTCCTCTCCTGGCTGACAGGAGAGGAAGTGGAAGCTTAATTGATTGCTTTCCACTTTCACTTCAGGTCAGCCAGGGACACAATCAGTGACGTCAGAGGGAACTGGTTAACAAAAATAGGGGATCCCCTCGAAAAAAATTGGCGTGGGGTCCCCCCTATTTTTGTTAACCAGCCAGATGAAGCAGACCGCTGAGGCCTGGATTTTCAGGCTGTTAAGGAGCCAAGATCCATGGACCTTGCCAGCCTGATAATACCAGGCCACAGCAGTCTGCATATCTTGGCTGATTAACAAAAATAGGGGATCCCCTCGAAAAAAATTGGCGTGGGGTCCCCCCTATTTTTGTTAACCAGCCAGATGAAGCAGACCGCTGAGGCCTGGTTTTTCAGGCTGGTAAGGATCCAATATCCATGGACCTTGCAAGCCTGATAATACCAGGCCACAGCAGTCTGCTTAGCTTGGCTGGTTAACAAAAATAGGGGATCCCCTTGAAAAAAAAACGGCGTAGGGGTCCCCCTATTTTTGTTAACCAGCCAAGTAAAATGCAGACTGCTGCGGCCTGGTATTAAAAGACTGTCAAGGCCCATGGATTTTGGCCCTCAACAGCCTGATAATACCAGGCTACAGCAGCCCCACATTTGGCGCATCAAAAGATGTGCCAATTGTGGCACTTTACCCGGCTCTTCCCACTTGCCCTGTAGCGGTGGCAAGTGGGGTAATAAGGGGTTAATGTCACCGTTGATTGCACGGTGACAATAAGCCCGGTTAATAATGGAGAGGTGTCAATAAGACACCGATCCATTATTAATCCCAAAGTTATTAAATGCATAAAAAAAAGACAAAGCAAGAAAAAAGTATTTTAATGAAATAAAAGAGACAACACACTTTTCATTTCTTTTACTGTACCCTCATTCCTGCGACGCCATCGATCTCCTGTAAAAAAAGAAAAAAAAAAAACCAACAGTATACCACCTGTCCGACGCAGTCCATAGTAACGACTGTCCCACGACGATCCAGCTCTGCTACATCGCAATGACAGGCAGAGCCTGTCATCGCAACGCAGCACAGCTGATTACCTGCTTCCCCGGCGGTGACGTCATCGGACTGACTGCTTTACGGCCGCGATTACCCAGCAGTCACTGCAGTTATCGCGAGAAACTGCATGTGACCGCCGGGGAGAAGAGGATGGCGGCCATGAAGCAGTCCAGGCCGTGACCGCCGGAGATCTTCTGCCAGGTAAGTGCCGCTGACTCCTGACAGACCCGACCGACGGACACTGACAGTGACAGACCCGACCGACGGACACAGACAGTGACAGTGACAAATCCGATTCCGGTATTCGATATGACGAAAATATCGGTATTCGGAATCGAAAGGCCGATACAGCTAATATCGGCCGATACCCGATATTTGCAGTATCGTATCGCTCAACACTAATACTGAGCCTGTGAGCGTCTGTGTGTTACTCCTGAAATATATACGGAGATTTAAAATTACCCCAACACTGCATACAGCTGTACGCTTCTGATACAGTACCCTTTTTCTGCTTTTTATATTCTGGTCTAATCCATACTGAGCCTGTGAGCGTCTGTGTCTGAATCCGGAAATATATACGGAAATTTACAATTATCCCTATACTGCATTCAGCTGTACGTTTCTGATGCATTACCCTTTTTCTTCTTTTTATATTCCGGTATAATCCATACTGAGCCTGTGAGAGTCTGTGTCTGACTCTGGAAATATATACGGAGATTTACAATTATCCCTAGACTGTATACAGCTGTACGCTTCTGATACATTACCCTTTTTTTGCTTTTTAAATTCTGGTCTAATCCATACTGATGCTGTGAGCGTCTGTGTGTTACTCCTGAAATATATACAGAGATTTACAATTACCCTTACACTGTATACGCCTGGTATCTTCTGATACATTACCCTTTTTTGGCCTTTTATATTCTGGTCTAATCCATACTGATGGCTGTGAGCGTCTGTGTGTTACTCCTGAAATATATACAGAGATTTACAATTACCCTTACACTGTATACGCCTGGTATCTTCTGATACAGTACCCTTTTTCTGCTTTTTATATTCTGGTCTAATCAATACTGAGCCTGTGAGAGTCTGTGTCTGACTCCGGAAATATATACGGAGATTTACAATTACTCCTACACTGTATACACCTGATATCTTTTGATACATTACCCTTTTTCTGCTTTTAATATTCTGGTCCAATCCATACTGAGCCTGTGAGCGTCTGTGTCTGACTACGGAAATATATACAGAGATTTACAATTACCCCTAGACTGTATACAGCTGTACGCTTCTGCTACATTACCCTTTTTCTGCTTTTTATATTCTGGCCTAATCCATACTGAGCCTGTGAGAGTCTGTGTGTTATTCTGGAAATATATACGGAGATTTACAATTATCCCTAGACTGTATACAGTTGTAAGCTTTTGATACATTACCCTTTTTCTGCTTTTTATATTCTGGTCTATTCCATACTGAGCCTGAGAGCGTCTGTGTGTGACTCCGGAAATATATACGGAGATTTAAAATTTTCCCTTCACCGTATACAGCTGTACTCTTCTGATACAATACCATATATCTGCTGGTATTTTGGGTACTTTTCTCAAACATGAGGAAGTATGGTGGAAGAGGCCGCGGACGTGGGCGTGGGGGGCCATCTGGTACTGATGGTGGTGGTGGTGCATCTGCTGGTAGTGCCAAAAGCACAATAGAACCTAAGGCAGGAGGTGTTGAGCCTGCATCATCGTCTGGCTCCAGAAAGCCAGAAAGGCTCACTTTTCTGGGAGTAGGTAAACTGCTTTTCGAGCCGGAGAAGCAGGAACAGGTTTTGGCTTACATTGCTGAAACAGCCTCCAGCTCTATCGCCTCCTCTTCTGAAGTTTCAAAAAATGCAAGCACTGAGTCGTTAGTGCAGGCTCCTGATCAGGAACATCACCTTTCCTTGTGTCCTTCACCCCCCACCAAAAGTGAAGGATGTGGCAGGCCACACTTCAGATTACTCCATGGAGCTCTTTTCACATACCATGCCAAGGTTATCAAGTCAAATCCTGAATTTCCCAGTCCAAGATGAATCTGACATGGAGTGCACTGATGCACCGCCACTGCTAGATGATTCTGCTGGTACATTCACCCAGTATACTGAGCCAGAATCTGACCCTGATGAAACTCAGGTGCCCTTCCCGCATACTATATGTCGTGCAGCTGTAATGCAGGCTGGTGTGTGCTCCACCTGTAGGTTACAGAGGGGAGAAGGGATTACACACTTCCAGAGTAGGCCTGCACTGCAGAAGCCAAAACCACCACCAGGTGGCAGCAAAAACGTCCAAGACTGAGTCAGAAATAATCAGTCACCTGAAGTATCAGAGGTCTCAGCAAGCCCTCTACAGAGCAGAAACACAGGCGCCACCAAGTGGCGGGAGCGTGGTCAGGCAGGCCAAGTCAAAAACCATACGGAGGCAGCAGGACAAAAGGAATAAGCAATACACGTGGTCAGGAGAAAGCCAGGAGTTCATCAAAGGTCAGAAGCAGATAAGACAAAGACAGAAAGCAGAAGCGAGTCCGAACACAAGCCGAGTCAAAAACCAGAGAATCAAACAGACAAACAGGGAAATGCAGGGAACAGGGCAGACAGAGGGGAACAACAGACGCGGGGCAAGTCAGGGATATCAGCAGGACAAATCAAGGGTTACCAGTCAGGTTCACAAGCCGAAGGTAGCAATATAGCTCACACTGCTAGCAGGATGTGTGAGAGCTAAATAGCCAACCTGAACCCAGAATGAGGCAGAGCAAAGTTAACCCTTGACATGATCCGCCCGAACCAAGGGCAGACAGGACTAAACCCTGGAACGGATCATGACACTATACAACCTTACACGGTGTCACAGAGGAAGGTGCAGATGAAATTGAAGAGGAGGTGATGGATGACCCAGTTGTTGACCCGGATTGGCATCCATTGGGGAAGAGGGTGCCACTGGCAATAGCTTAGAAGAGGAGAAGGATCCACAGCAGGCATTGACATCGCAGCAGCAGTTATCTGGCAAGCCCATAGCTGTCCAAAAACGTGTTAAAAAAACAAAAAGGGTTGCAGGACAGCTTGGCCAGATGGTCAAATTAGCACAGCGTGCAAGCCCTGGAAATTTATCCCATAGTAGGAAGAGTGCAGTGAGGCATTTTTTTGACCAAAATCCTATTGATGAGGCAAAGTTTATCTGTAAGAAGTGTGGAAGTCCCTTTAGCCGAGGGAAAAATCTCAGAAATTTGAATACCAGTTGCATGCTTAGACATTTAATCAGCATGCACTTGCAAGCGTGGACGGACTACAAAACCTCAGGTAGCACATGTGCACCTGCTCCGACTGAAGGTAGCCAGCAACGCTCCATCGCATCCCCCACTGTAAGCCCACCGGTTAGCACACCACCAGCAAGAAATGTTGAGGTGTCGTCGCAAGGCCAAAGCAGTCAGGGAATCACAATGTTTTTACAACAAAAGACTGGATCTAGGCCATCACCACCACCATTACCATCACCATCACCAACCCTCTCAGTCCGTCATGTCCACCGCTTGTTCCCCCATATGCAGCTCTCAAATCCAGCTTACACTAGCAGACAATCTGAGTAGGACAAGAAAGTACTCATTCTCTCATCTGAGTACACTGGCTTTGAACGCCTACATTGTCAAACTGATCTCATTAGAGATGAAGCCCTTCCGTTTGGTTGAAAGCACAGAATTCCGAGAGCTCATGACCTACGCTGTTCCACGCTATGACCTACCCAGTCGGCACTTATTTTCTAGAAAAGCCATCCCTGCCCTCCACCTGAATGTGAAAGACAGCATTGTCCATGCACTCAAACAATCAGTGAGTGGGAAGTGCATCTCACAACAGATGCATGGGCCAGTAGACATGACCAGGGCCGTTACTTGTCCATCACTGGGTTAATGTGGTGGATGCAGGATACACAGAGGACAGCGGCGTTGGCACAGTGCTGCCTAGCCCACAGTATAGGCAACAGTTGGCTGTAGGTGTTCCACCCTCCTCCTCCTCCAGAAGCGAAAGCTCGTCAACAGAGCGCAGTCGCATGAGCACTCCATCCACAACTGCCAGTGTTGTACATGAGGTGTCCCACTATCGAACAGCTAGTGGTAAGCATCAGCAGGCTGTTTTAAAGATGATGTCTTTGGGCGACAACAGACACACCATGGAGGTACTGGCCGACTACTTGCAGCGAGAAACTGAGTCATGGCTGGGCAGTATACATCTTGCGCCAAGCAAGGTAGTCAGTGATAATGGCCGTAATTTTGTGGCGGCTATAGCCTTGGCAAAACTCAGACACATACCTTGCCTGGCTCTCACGTTGAACCTGGTGGTGCAGTGCTTCCTTAATATTTATCCGGAGTTAACAGCCCTGCTCCATAAGGTGCGAAGACTGTTCTTTCATATCCGTCGCTCGCCCGTAGACTCCAGTCGTATGCAGTGGCTGCAGCGATTGCTCCACCTCCCCAAGCACAGCCTAATCATAGACGTTGCAACAAGGTGGAACTCCACCATACACATGGTTGAAAGGCTGGGCGAACAGAGACAGGCTGTAATGCATTTGTGGGAGAATACACGGGCAGACAGTTTGAGAGCAGACATGGAGTTGTCAGGTGTGCAGTGGTCAAAGCTGAAAGACCTCAGTAAAGTCCTTCAGTGTTTTGTGGAATGCACATGGCTGGAAAGCGCAGACGATGCCATCAAAAGCATGAGCATCCCACTTATGCGTCTCCTCATGCAAACTTTGACGCACATTAAGGATCAGGCGTCTGCAGTGGAGGAGGAAGAGTAGGTGGAGGAGGTCAGGTACAGGGTTTGTGCATGACTGGAGGGATGTGGATTTGGCAGAAAGTGCTCCTCCACCCACCACTGGTAGTGCATCATTGACACCTGGAACACTGGCCCACATGTGTGATTATGTCTTGCGGATCCTAAAAAGGGACCCCCGCATTGCCAACATTATGAAGGATGACGACTACTGGTTGGCCAGCATCCTCGATCCACGCTATGAAGGCAAATTACAAACATCATGCCACAAGAGAACCTAGAGCTAATATTGGCGAACAAACAAGCAACTCTGGTAAACCGTTTGTTAGAGGCATTCCCAGCACACAGCAGCAGTGCAGGTTCTACCACGAGCCGTACTTGGCCAAATGGAAGAGGTGTTTGTGGTGCACACAGCCGAAGTAGCGTTGGAGACAGGGGTTTCACGCTCACATGACTGGTAATACTGAATTGATTGCAACAGACAGGAGACAGCAGTTGTCAACTATGGTTCAAAATTACCTCTCCTCCCCTATCGATGTTCTCCCTCACAGTTCATTCCCCTTTGACTACTGGGCCTGTAAACTGGACACCTGGCCTGAATTGGCACAATATGCCTTACAGGAGCTCACTTGCCCTGCTGGTAGTGTGCTATCAGAAAGAGTCTACAGTGCTGCTTGATCAATCCTGACAGAAAGAAGGACCCGGCTGTCGACCCAAAATGTTGGTGATCTCACATTCATTAAAATGAACCATGCATGGGTTTCAAAGGATTTTGTCCCACCTTCCCCTGATGACACATAGGTTGCCAGCAAAATGGCTCGCTTTGTCCTCCTCTTCCTCCGACTTCTCCAATTCCTCCATTTGCAGCTGCTGAACGTCCAGCCTACACCTCAACATATGCCAGTTTTTCCTTCTCCCTAACTGGGCTGTCCCCCCCAGGGCAGGCGTCAGCACCTGGTGCATCCGGGCAAGTGGCGGTGCCCTGAGCAGTTGAGAGGCCCACTCATGGGCAATGGCACTGGCACAGGGCCCCTCATAGTACACCGGTGTCTCTGATGGTGGGGGGCCCACTTGCCGACAGAGACACCGGTGTACTATGAAGGGCCTTATGCCAGTGCCGTTGCCCACGAGAGGGCCCCCTCTGCTAGCTCATTGCCCTAGCACTTGCAATACTTACCTCTCCCTGCTCCACCGCTGTGACGTCTTCTGCATTTCCTTATAGTGACATTCAGGTCAGAGAGCGCGATGACGTCACGTCTGTATGCCCTCTGTCTGAACAGTCCAAGTGCAAAGAGCTGGAAGATGGCGACGCTGAGGAGTCCAGAGTAGAGCAGTGCCCAGCGAGTAGAGGTATTTCATTTTTTTTTATGTTTTGAGCAATATATGGGGAGCATTATGCACTGGAGAATTATATATGGGGCCCAGAATACACTTGAGCATCATAGATAGGGCCCATTATATTATAAATGGGGCCCATTATATATGGAGCATTATATAGGCACATCTTACACTGGAGCATCATCCATGGGGCCCATCATATACTGGAGCATCATATGGGGCTCATTATACATGGAGCATTATATAGGCTCATCATACACTGGAGCATCATGTACATTATACACTGGAGCATTATAAATGGGGCCCATTGTACAGTACAGACCAAAAGTTTGGACACACCTTCTCATTCAAAGATTTTTCTGTATGTTCATGACTATGAAAATTGTAGAATCACACTGAAGGCATCAAAACTATGAAGTAACACATGTGGAATTAAAAAATACACTTTACAAAAATGTGTGAAACAACTGAAAATATGTCTTATATTCTAGGTTCTTCAAAGTAGCCACCTTTTGCTTTGAATACTGCTTTGCGCGCAGAAAAGGTGAATGGATGGACTCTACTTGCCTGGTTCCCACCGTAAAGCATGGAGGAGGAGGTGTGATGGTGTGGGGGTGGTTTGCTGGTGACACTGTTGGGGATTCATTCAAAATTGAAGGCATATTGAAGCAGCATGGCTACCATAACATCTTGCAGCGGCATGCTATTCCATCCGGTTTGCATTTAGTTGGACCATCATCTATTTTTCAACAGGACAATGACCCCAAACACAACTTCAGGCTGCGTAAGGGCTATTTGACCAAGAAGGAGAGTGTTGGGGTGCTAAGCCAGATGACCTGGCCTCCACAGTTACCAGACCTGAACCCAATCGAGATGGTTTGGGGTGAGCTGGACCGCTCACCACTTCAATTTTGAATAAATCCCCAACAGTGTCACCAGCAAAGCACACCTACACCATCACACCACCTCCTCCATGCTTCATGGTGGGAACCAGGCATGTAGAGTCCGTCCGTTCACCTTTTCTGCGTGCAAAGCAGTAATCAAAGCAAAAGGTGGCTACTTTGAAGAACCTAGAATATAAGACACATTTTCAGCTGTTTCACACTTTTTTGTAAAGTGTAATGTATAATTCCACATGTGTTAATTCATAGTTTTGATGCCTTCAGTGTGAATGTACAATTTTCATAGTCATGAAAATACAGAAAAATCTTTGAATGAGAAGGTGTGTCCAAACTTTTGGTCTGTACTGTATATGGAGCATTATATACTGTTTGCATAATTATTAGGCAAGTTGTATTTGAGCGGGTTCTTTTTATTATTGAACAACTATGTTCTCAATCAACCCAAAAGCTTAAGATTTTTGTAAGTTAGAGTGTATTTTTTTTTTATTTGGCTATCTTCGGAGGATATCTGTTTGTGCAGGTAACTATTACTGGGCAGAATTATTTGGCAACTTAATAAAAACCGAATATATACCCATCTCACTTGTTTATTTTCACCAGTTAAAGCAATATAACAACACAAAATTTAGAAATAAACATTTCTGACATTCAAAAACAAAAAAAAAAAATCAGTGACCAACATAGCCACCTTTCTTTACGATGACACTCAAAAGCCTTCCATCCATAGATTCTGTCAGTTGCTTAATCTGTTTACGATCAACATTGCATGCAGCAGCCACCACAGCCTCCCAGACACTGTTCCGAGAGGTGTAATGTTTTCCCTCCCTGTAGATCTCACATTTTATGAGGGACCACAGGTTCTCTATGGGGTTCAGATCAGGTGAACAAGGGGGCCATGTCATTATTTTTTCTTCTTTTAGACTTTACTGGGCAGCCACGCTGTGGAGTATTTGGATGCATGTGATGGAGCATTGTCCTGCATGAAAATCTATGTTTTTCTTGAGCGATACCAACTTCTTCCTGTACCACTGTATGAAGAAGGTTGCTTCCAGAAACTGGCAGTAGGTCTGGGAGTTGAGCTTCACTCCATCCTCAACCTGAAAAGGTCCCACAAGTTCATCTTTGAAGATACCAGCCCATATCAGTACCCCACCTCCACCTTGCTGGCATCTGAGTCGGAGTGTAGTTCTCTGCCCTTTACTGATCCAGCCTCAGGCCCATCCATCTGGCCCATCAAGAGTCACTCTCATTTCATCAGTCATTAAAACCTTAGAAAAATCAGTCTTAACATATTTCTTGGCCCAGTCTTGATGTTTTATCTTGTTTCTTGTTCAAAGGTGGTCATTTTTCAGCCTTCCTTACCTTGGCCATGTCCCTGAGTATGGCTCACCTTGTGCTTTTTGATACTCCAGTAATGTTGCAGCTCTGAAATATGACAAAACTGGTGGCAAATGGCATCTTGGCAGCTTCACGCTTGATTTTCCTCAATTCATGGGCAGTTATTTTGAGCCTTTTTTTTTCAACACGCTTCTTGTGACCCTGTTGGCTGTTTGTCATGAAACGCTTGATTGTTCAGTGATCATGCTTCAAAAGTTTGGCAATTTCAAGACTGCTGCATCCCTCTGCAAGACATCTCACAATTTTTGACTTTTCAGAATCCGTCAAATCTCTCTTCTGACCCATTTTGCCAAAGGAAAGGAAGTTGCCTAATAATTAAGCACACCTTATATAGGGTGTTGATGTCATTAGACCACACCCCTCCTCATTACAGAGATGCAAATCACCTGATTTACATAATTGGCAGCTGGCTTTCAAGCCTATACAGTTTGGAGTAGGACAACATGTATAAAAAGGATGATGTGATCAAAATTCTCATTTGCCTAATAATTCTGCACACAGTGTATAGGCCCATGATACACTGGAGCATCATCCATGGGGGCCATCATATACTGCAGCATCATATGGGGCCCATTATATATGGAGAATTATTTAGGCCCATCATACACTGGAGCATCATCCATGGGGCCCATCATATTCTGGAGCATCATATGGGGTTCATTATTTATGGGGCATCATATAGGGTATGGAGCATCATATGGAGCACATATGGGCCTATTCTGTATGGAGCATTATATGGAGCCCATTCTATATGGAGCAATACATGGGGCCCATCATATACTGTATGGAGCTTTATATGCGACTCATTATGTCGGGGTCGTAACGACAAACCACTCATCCTCCAGTCACTCCAAATTAGACTAAGAGCACGGGTCGACCGAGAATGAATCAGGCAATACGCTGGTTCAGACTTCAGAACGTGCCCTAAAGAAAATGGTGCTATTAGGCGGGCCATCTCCAGTAAGCACTGAACTTTTTATTCACGTACATAAGATTACATACACAGAATATTGGGGTGGAGTAAAGGCGGGATTGAGGAGAAAGAGATATGCTGAATGATGTCCATATATGTATATATTCAGCATCTGGTCATCCTAATTGGTCCTTAGATCTTCTTCTAAGTCCTCCTTGATCGTGTTGTCATTCTCAGTTTCGTTTCTTGAAGAAAGATTCTATTGTTCTCGTGTATCATGTGTTTCCTCCATTCTCCAAAGGTGGGGGTCATTTCAGTGGATCCAGTTCAAGTTATTAGATAGTTAGTGTAATACAGTGATAGGACACAAGGTGGAGACAGACACCAGCAGATACTAACATTGTCCTAAAATAAGTTTCAATCTGAATAATATCATTTAAGGGAAACTTCGTGTTTACAAAATACATATACACACTATAAATATAAAAGTATAGTAGAAAATTATATTTTACCTTGACAATTCCCCCTAAACACTAAGTTTTTCCCTTAATTTATGCGGCCTTCGAGACTGTCCATGTGTGGGGACAGGGGTAATGGATTTCTTCGCTTGGTCATTTTAGAAACTGGCCCCTTATGGACCGCCCCCAAACAACCAAGTCCCTACCAAACATGCACATGGAGTTCTCCCACTATCCCTAAACTAAATCTCTTATTTCCATTTGTATTTTGTTATAGGGGGTTTTATCAGGTTTATCCTGCGGAATACATTTCTCCATATCACCCTTATCAGTGTCTTCATATAGTAGCGACACAACTTCCTGATGAAGGAAAGTACCTGAGGAGGCGGCTGCATTGGTCACAGCTTTCCTATACATAGATATCACACAACATAGAATTATCAATCCTAGCACCAAAAGCCCTGTTACCACTAAGCAGGCTTGTTGGAGAAATTCTTTAAGTCCTTCAAGCCATCTTAAGAAGAAAGAGGTATCTACTTCTGCATTGGCTTTTATTTCCTGAGCCAGATTTTTAATCTCTGTAAGGGCCACTATAGTTTTACCATTGACTCCAGAATTCTGAGGAATATAAGTACAACATTTTTCCCCTATCATCCCACAGACTTCATCTTTTTCAGCTAGAATCATGTCAATGGCCAGTCTATTTTGAAGAGTCAGTCTTTTGTTTTGGGCCCAGTTTCTCAACTATACCCTGGAAAGCATCTTGACTAAAATTGATATTGATAAATCTTTGCTCAGTGTAGTATATATATTTTATCCAATCTACATTGTAATTGATCTGCACAGTTGGGATGAAAGAACGGAAACCCGCCAGGATCTGATTCTGAGCTTTGTATTCGTCTGGGACCCCCCTAGGAACACCTATGGGATCCATATAAACTTTGGGATCCTCAGCATAACCGGTGTGCAACTGACCCAGACTCCTTCTTTTTCTGGATATCAGTGGAGCTAGATTCTCGGATCCAGACTCTTTCTCACGTGTCTTTTAATGACTACCCAGTCTCCAGACTGCAGACTGCAGACTCCCAGGATCCTGGTTCGGATCTGGAAGAGAACTGAAAACATTATCATATACTTTCTTGAGTCTTTTATACAAATCCCTTACATATGAGCTTAATACATGGTTACTTATTTCCAATGCTTGGGAAAAGAAACATCCTAAACTAGGCACTTTGCCAAATAGTACTTTATACGGAGAAAGTCCAGTTTTTCTACTTGGAGTATACCTTACTGAGTATAGGGCTAATGGTAAACATTCAGGCCAAGATTTCCCTGTTTCAGCCATGGCCTTTTAGATTTTTAACTTCAATATCCTATTTAGTCCTTTTACTTTTACACCGCTTTGTGGTAATATGGGGTGTGGAAAACTTGTTGAATTCCCAGAGCTGTCAAGACTTCATTCATTATTTCACCTGTGAAATGTGTACCTCTGTCACTTTCGATCACCTCTGGTACTCCATACCTGCACACCACCTCCACAAGCAGCTTCTTTGCGGTTGCCGCAGCCGTAGCCTTGGCAATCGGGAAAGCCTCCGGCCAACCTGAGAATAAATCAAAAACACACCAACACGTACTCCATGAACCTGATTTTGGCAGCTGAATATAATCAATCTGCAGTCTCTGGAAAGGATAGAAGGGCCGAGGGGTGTGTTTGGGTGGTGTCTTGACTACCCTTCTCTGATTATGTGTAGCACATACCATGCATCCCTGGATCAAACCTTCTATACAGGTGGAAAAGCCTGGTGCCTCCCAATGCTTCTGCATCACACTCATCACAGCAGTTTTGGACTGGTGGGTTGGCCCATGTAACATCTGGGCGACCGCAGGGTACAACGCTCTTGGAAGGCATCGGCGCATCCTCTTCCCCATACCCCAGTTGCTGCATTCAGACATGCACCTTCTTTTTCCTACTTTTCTACTTCCTCCTGGCGCACCTGAGCCTGCATCTGGGCTAAGGCATCCTCCGACACAAAGGGATTTTTGGGAGCGCTTACCTGGTGCATCGTTACCCCTTGGAGTGGTCTACTGGCTGCTGTTTTTGCTGCTGTATCGGCCATTGCGTTTCCTTTACTCACCTGATCAGTGCATCTGGTATGTGCTTTAACTTTTATGACAGCTACTTCTTTTGGTAATTGTAATGTATCAATTAACTGCTGGACTGCGTCAGCATTTTTAATGGGATGTCCTGCTGCCATCAGGAATCCTCTAGACTTCCAAATTGGACCCAAATCATGAGCTATACCGAATGCGTATCTAGAATCTGTGTAGATGTTAACAATTCTACCTTCAGCTATCTTACAGGCCTCGGTCAGAGCCTTAAATTCAGCCTCCTGGGCCGACTGATATGGGAGTATTGGTTCTGCTTTGATTACTGCATTCAGGGAGACAATGGCATACCTGGTGTGGAAGGTACCTGAGTCATCTTGGTAGCGAGTTCTACAAAAGATTCAAAATCAGCATTAAGTCTTTCAGTTTCAAACACTGTGGGTAGGCCTGCTGTTTCCTGTGCCATAAGCTGAACATAATCATAAGGAATCTCCTCTCTTGGATCTTCTTTGTACAATACCGTACAATACCTGACCTCCCCCCTAGATCCGAGAGAGGTAACAATGTGACAGGATTAAGTGTGGTACATCTCTGCAAAGAAACATTTGGAGGCATTAAAAGTGCACATTGCAATCGAAGATGACGTGCAGCTGAAAGATGTGCCGACTGCACCTGGTTCAGTATGATGTATACATCATGAGGTGTAAGTGCTGTCAGTGGATAATCAAGAACGATATCTGATGATTTGTGGAGCAATAGTCCTACAGCATGTACTGCCCGTACACAGGACGGGGCACCTCTAGCCACTGCATCTAGTCTTCCACTGAAACAGGCCACTGGCCTTTGATTGTCACCATGTAACTGAGTCAATACCCCTGCCGCGTGTCCCTGCTGTTCATAGTTGGGGTTCCTAGCGCTGGAGCTGCCACAATCCTGTTTTTGAGAGAATAAAAACAGTCTATACCTTCAGGAGTTAGTTTAAAAGGCACAATGGTGATACAGTCATAGAGAGGCTGCATGAGGATTGACACAGCATGAATCCACTGCCTGCAGTAGAAAATCAGTCCAAGAAATATCCTAAGAGCAGCAACATTAACAGGCATAGGAAAGTTCTGTACAGCTTCTTTGCGAGCGCTGGTCAGATGTCGTTCCCCTGGTATAATGCAATGTCCCAAAAAGATAACTGAAGATTTACAAAATTGCAGTTTATCCTTCAACGCTTTACAACCTGCTTGATACAGAAACAACATAAGTAATATTGTTGCAATACGACACTGTTTCCTGGAAGAACACAAATCAGTAAATCATCAACATATTATAAAAATAACATTGGCAAAATCAATAACTGTAAACTAAGCAGCATCCTGAGGTATCTGGAACAAAAGTGTATATATATATATTAGACACCACTGGAGTTTCCAGATCAGTAGCTGCATTAACTGCCCATAATTTTTGTACCAACTCGTACACAGGGTTAAGTTGAAGGGGGGCTGGAGTTTGCTATGTGGGCACTGATAAGAACTGTCCTTGGACCTGCAGCTGCCTGCTTGCAAAATGTGGGCTAGAACTACTCCTGGCTGGTTTTTTTTTCTGATACAGAACAAGCTGAATTCTTCTAACTTTTTTTTTTTTTTTTAATACATTGTTCGGAGTGGACAGGGAAAACATAC
The DNA here is from genome assembly GCA_033576555.1 of Oophaga sylvatica. Classification (NCBI taxonomy): domain Eukaryota; kingdom Metazoa; phylum Chordata; class Amphibia; order Anura; family Dendrobatidae; genus Oophaga; species Oophaga sylvatica. The sequence goes on along the minus strand of JARQOD010000002.1, from coordinate 465,308,229 downwards.
AGGATTACATTCTGGACAGCTTCAGTAAGTAATTGTTGGGACCTAGGCATATTAAAAGAAGTATATCGTGATTTCATTGCATATATTGCATATTGACACGGCAACTGTCCTGCTCTGGTTGCTGGGACCTGTCCTATTTCTACCTGACCACACGTTTGTATATACGAATTAGATTCGTCCTGTATCATGGGTCCGCCTTTCTGTGAAATTGTTGCGGCCAGTCCTCCAGCATAGTGGAGTTGATTATTTGCAGCATTTACTATGACCCCAACATGTTGTTTCGTAAAATCCCCTGTCCTTATCCTAAAGAGTACATCATGACGGTGGGGTCCAGGAATAACATTGGAATATATTTCCTGAAAATCTTCTCTTTCCTCTGTGTACTAGCAACGTCTAGCGACACGACTCCACAAAGAGTGCTCCGCCCCAGTCCCGGTGCCACAGTGACAGTCCCAACCGGACAACACTCAATACGCGCCCGCAACCGTAACAACACACCACATCCCAAAAGACCACATTGACCCGCGGTGACACCACCAACTGTGTGTGCACAGCGGTTCCCCGAATCTGCAGGGGAATCTTTTTAGTGACGGGGAGCTGGAGAGTTGTCTGTAATTACTGAATTTTCTGCCCCCGTGTCCACCTGGAATTCAACCTCATGTCCCCTAGTAGGTTCACCTGTACTGTGAAATTAGGAATGGGGGGTAAGGAGACAAGGGGGCTCATGCGCAAGCTACCTCTTTTTGCCTGCACTAAATCATGTTGTGCCCCCTGTGCTATTCTGGCTAGATCCTCTGCTTTAACTGATCTCTAATCCGGTCTACTTACTTTCAGTTTTTCCTTGTCACTTCTTTTTTTTTTTTTTTTTTTATGCCATTCATATAAAACTTGCTAGAACTTTCTCACTAGTCTTGTTTTCTTTGACAAAACCCATTTCCACCCAAGTTTTTCTTAGAGTCCAGAAATAATCTTTTGGCTCTTTCCTGAACTCTGTCCTCTAGTGTAACTTCCTTTCTCTGCCTGTCTATTTGCTTCTCACATACTCTGACCTTCGATTCTTACGTACTGTGTCTATTCCAAAAACATAAAACTGTTGCACTCTTTCCTGTGCATCCTCACGAATACCCGACGGGAGGGGTCAAACCACTGCGTAGTTTGTGTGTCCTCTCTCCCTCAGCCTGCAGGTTGCTTATCTGTAGAATGACCTTGGTGTACAGCAAAATACCATCTCGCTGCTGCCAGCACTTATCTCTGCTTGCTGTCACTGACTTCTGCATTCTTAGATCAGTTCCTACAAATATAACACTTGTATATCTCATTTATCAATCTATTGTATCTAGCTTCATCTGCCAATTTTCCCTTTTTCTGTTTTCTATCCCACATCTAACCAATCATAACAGTTTTCATTCCCTGGGCGGGTGACATAGAGATAAAATATCCCTTTTCCCCTAAGTTTAATATATTGATCCCTTGAAATCATTCCTATCACAGTTGAATATTTGATAGAAATCGAACTTAAAGATAACCACAGGGGTTGTAGTATTAACCCAGAAGGTGGGCATACTGGCACTACTGGAGATCAGGATATAGCTCAAAAGGATATGTATATCAGAAACTTCATGACTGCTGATTAATCTTGTCCTTCTTGCAATGGGAGGCGTGAATCCAGGTGCTCTTGCCCTCGAGCTTCGGGCAATAGGGGTGGTCAGGACCACAGAGTAGGGACCCTCAAATCTGGGCTGGAGACAGTCTCTTCCCATAAATTTTTATATATATAAGGTCATCAGGCGAGAAATCATGCACCGTGTCACCTGTAAATTCTGGGAGAGAAGCAGACACTATAGAGTGGGTGTTAGTTAACTCTTTAGACAAAGCAATCACAAATTTACTACTTTATCATTGGTTTCAAATAATTCCTGGTGCCTAATGTCTTCTGTTTTTAACATACCAGCATGATGGAGTATTGAATGTATGGTGGCCCGAAGGGTGGCCCGTGACTCATTTGAGTTTAGAGGATCATGGACTGGACCTACTGCATGGATGATGATATCAGTGGGAAGGTCCCCTGCATGGGTTGTCAGAGTCTGTCCAGGTGGCAAAGGGTCATAAGTGTGTATATGAGCCATGCATTCTGCAGTGACGATGGGACCACCTGCTTGGGCTATTAATAGAGCCAGACCCCCTTTCTTGGAGCAGTTTGAGTTGGCAGGACTAACTATAGCACCAACCCGATGTGTCAGGATATCACCGTACCCTATGGATAATGTCACTGGATTTCAGTTGCGGTCTGTGTAATGCTGTGAATGGCTGGGATACCAGTTTTCAAGAACACAGGGAGCTGGGGGCCTGACCGGGGTTTCCGTGAATCTTACAGAACGACTGTCCTCTCTGAGGATTTGTGAAGGAGAGGAAGGTGCCCCATCTCTGGAGTAGGGGTGGAATAGGCCCTAGGACCAGGGGTTAACAATGATCGTGGGGGAATGGAGGAGGGAAGAAAAGATACTGGTGCTGCTGGGGATAGTGGTGGCTGTTGAGGGGCCCACCCCTCTTCTATCTCCTGATCCTCCTCCCCTTCATTAGATCCCATAATATCATGGCGGCGGCTTCTGATCATTGTTTGAAAAACTGAAGATTCATGCATTGCAGCAATGGCCGGGTTGGGGTGTGTGAAAGGGAACAATGGTGTTGCATCTGGTGCCATATTGGGAGCTGTGGCCTGCACAGGTGCGGGCGGGGGCTGGTAGTAGGCCCTGGTTGGTATCAGCAAGGGATATAGGCCTGACTGGGTGTGCTTGGGTGTCCCAAGATGGCCGCCGGAGGAGATGGGGTGTTGGCCATTTCCGGGTGTATTAAGATGGCCACTGGGTTTACCAAAATGGCCGCTGGGTGTGGGAGGGGCGATGGACTGGGCATTACACCAGGAGCGACCCGCCCCACAAACACGGCAGGTCTCCGCCCAGGGCGGATTCTGTTCACCACACACATGACAGGTCCAACCTCCCTTTGTTCTAAGATCGGCACCATTATAAGGCGGTGGCCGAGGGCTTAGAGCGGCCATTTTAGTTACATCAACAAGATCATATGCAGAGCATTTTACATATCCGAACAAAGGCTCAGCACTTTCCGAACCTCCTTATTCCATCTACCTCTTTCCAACCCTCAACTTTCAAATCATTTACTACTCTCAAATGTGCTCGGGCTTGATACAAGAGCCCCTGATCTCTCAACTTTCCCTCATTCTGTGCGACAAAGTCTTTCCACACTGAAGGCTGAAGCCTGCCTGTACTCGGCAAGCTCATTATCTTAACAGCCTTCTTGCCTCCACGTGATTTCATCAATTCAACCACTCCCAAAGCACCACCCTCTAACTTGTGGGTTTTGTTTGATTTAAACATGCGCATCATAATTTAACAGAGTGAAATGATCTGTCGCGACTCAGACCACCGGCGTCACTCGCAAGTCACCACCCGTCACTGCAGAGTCCCCCTCAATACTGTGACAAGACAAAGAGTCCCCCTCTATTCTGTCTTTTCCCTAACTGTGGATGGTGACGTTACAGCGCAGTACACCGTGACACTCTACACAGCACAGAGTCCCCCTCCATATGCTGACACCTGGGCTTCTCCTAATGAGACTTCCCGGGTTAGACAAAGAGTACCCCCTCCATTTGTCACTTTCTCAGACGAAGAGCCCTCCTCTATTCGTCTCCTAAGGAAATTTGGTTATGCGCACCCCTACCACAATTCTCTACAAGATGCTAGAAATTTAGACACTACCAAATAATCACGGGAGGCAACTATCTGCATAAAAGTACAGTGACTGGAGGAGGAGGAACGTGGTAATTTTCACGAGAACGTGCAGGAATGCAACATCACTCGGTCAGACTTGCTGGTTCGTGGCGTGGGATTGCCCTTGGTCTCACCACTCAACCGGTCACCCCTCCAGACCCAAATGGACAATACGACAGGACCAAACAGTGACTGACACACAGGCAAGTGGGACGCATATAAAGTATATGATCCCAACTTACCGTGTTCAACGGAGGCTGCAGTCCTCGCACTCAGTCACTGCGGGCACCACCGCAAAGTCCTCAAGACGGGTCCGGACGGGCGGCAATCCACGGCCCCACGTGTTAGGCGCCAATTGTCGGGGTCGTAACGACAAACCACTCATCCTCCAGTCACTCCAAATTAGACTAAGAGCACGGGTCGACCGAGAATGAATCAGGCAATACGCTGGTTCAGACTTCAGAACGTGCCCTAAAGAAAATGGTGCTATTAGGCGGCCATCTCCAGTAAGCACTGAACTTTTTATTCACGTACATAAGATTACATACACAGAATATTGGGGTGGAGTAAAGGCGGGATTGAGGAGAAAGAGATATGCTGAATGATGTCCATATATGTATATATTCAGCATCTGGTCATCCTAATTGGTCCTTAGATCTTCTTCTAAGTCCTCCTTGATCGTGTTGTCATCCTCAGTTTCGTTTCTTGAAGAAAGATTCTATTGTTCTCGTGTATCATGTGTTTCCTCCATTCTCCAAAGGTGGGGGTCATTTCAGTGGATCCAGTTCAAGTTATTAGATAGTTAGTGTAATACAGTGATAGGACACAAGGTGGAGACAGACACCAGCAGATACTAACATTGTCCTAAAATAAGTTTCAATCTGAATAATATCATTTAAGGGAAACTTCGTGTTTACAAAATACATATACACACTATAAATATAAAAGTATAGTAGAAAATTATATTTTACCTTGACAATTATACTGTATGGAGCAATATGTTGGGCTCATTCTACTCTATGGGGACTGTTCTATACTGTATGGCACATTATATCGGGACCATCATATACTGGAGCATTATGTGGAGCTCATCATATGCTGTATGGAACATTATATGGGACCAATTATTCTGTATGGAGCAATATATGGGGCTCATTATTCTGTATGGCGCACTATGTGGTGGCCATATTACTGTATGGAGGAATTTACTGTTGGGTTTTTGACCTATTGTAGAATTTAAAATAGATATCAGTCATGTAATGTAAGAAGTGAAGTATTTGTCATTGTACTATACCTATATTTCTCTGCCGTATCGGAGCATCATGAATTGTGGTATGTGTTAAAGGGGCCCACTGACACTTTTTCGCCCAGGGCACACGAAAACCTGTAGTCAGCCCTACCCCCCCACAACTTTAGCCAAATAACCCCCAGTTTTCAATGCGTAACTATTATTATACAGTAAATTAAGGTTGACAAGCTTAAGTAATAAGAATTGATGTCGTTGGCATTGAAATGGGCACTGTATGTGTGTTTACTGTCCTCCACTCCCTGCCGACTTTGCTTCCCCATTGACTTACATTGGGTTTTGTGTTTCAGTCGGACCTCCGACTTTTCCCGATAGTCGGCCGATTTCGTTCGACTCGACTTTTGAGAAAGTCAGATTTCACGAAACCTGCCTCGACCCTCCCGGAGGCAAAGTTTCTCATCTCTAATGGAGAGGTATCTATTAAACACCCCCATAACTAACTCCATTGTCAAATTTAATAAAGGCACACACAGAGAAAAGTCATTTAATTAAAATAAACACTCCCGACCCTCTTTTACCCATTTATTAATGTAACAATAAAAATAAAAAATCAAAGTTATACTCACCAATCCACCGATAATCCATATGTCCCACGACGAGCACGACGAGCTCCAACTCTGCTACATCTAGTTGTATTGCTGAGGAGTGACAAATGCAACCCCTCAGATCACAATGAGCTGAGAATGAGAACGTTGCTGCGTGTGACCGGCAGTGATGTCATTAAAGTTACCACCATGCTCAGCTATGTGTGAGCTGGTTGCCGGGCTGAGCAATAACATTTGTCACCGCTCAGCAATGTGACCAGATATAGCAGAAAATGCTTGGGTGCTCGTTGCTCAAACTGAGCAATTCCTAATCCTCATATTCTCGTTTCAAATAACGAGTATAATAGGAGTCTAAGGGAAAGCTGAGTTTTTTTCAGGTAGACCGCACAAAGAGGTCTGGGGGACAGTGAAAATGTTCAAATGGATGGGACAAGCGCTGAATGGAAGGAGGAGAACAGCATGGGGAATAACCCTGGAAGCATCTCTGACTCCCAGATTGCTGCTAAGAACAATGGTATCACACCTTTACTGAGTAACAATAAAACATTCCAAACCGATGAGAAATTGCATTTTACACGAAAAAAAAATGTTAAGAAATATTTTTTCCTGTATAATGACTTCTATGTAAAGCAACATTTAAAAGTAATAAAAAATAATGTTAATATAAGTAAACCAAAACTGATTTTTTAATAAAAATATATGACATTTCAGCGTAATTTATGAAGGAAGCAATAGCTGCCAAAAATAAGTGACTCACATACACCCCTTATTAGGCTGGGGTCATACTGGCAACAAAATCGCACGACTGCAAAGCGATGAAATATCGCATTGCAGTCGGACCAATGTTAATCTATGGAGCAGCTCCCAGTATCAGATTTTTTGTGGTCCGTTTGATACGTGCGAGTGCAATCGCAGCATGCTGCGATTGTCACCGATTGTGGGTCGACAATCGGCAATGCAAGTCTATGGGTGTGATGAAAAATCTGATTACAAACGGACCGCACGTGTGACTTGAGATTAAATCGCACAAGTGTCCTTTAGAAAAGCTGGCAATTCATCCACGGCTATACTGTAAAATCACACTGACAGCTTTAATAAAGAATGGACAGAATAGATATACACACATAGAATACATATATATATATATATACACATGTCATTGAGACATGTGTATATATATATATATATATTTATAGTTCATGCACTTCTACATAGTGTAATAGCCGCTAATTCAATTGCTGGCTTTTGTGAAATTACAGAACACGACATGAAATGACACATGGTTTACATACAGTTAACATGTCATTTCATGTAGTTTGATATATGATTTTCACTAACAATTATATGAGTGTATGTGTGCAAAATTTCACACATGTAGGGGTTAATTAAAGGTGTAAATTAGTTGAAAAAAAATGTGTGGGCTCCCGCGCTATTTTCTAAACCAGACAGACAAAGCCAGCGAGTGGGGGCAGATAATAATAGCCGAGGGAGGGTGCATTTATTTTGTGCCCCCCTGGCTTCTACCGTCTGCCCCCAGCCACCCCAGTAAAGGCAAATCTATAATTAGATTCGCCCTTTCTGGCACTTTGCCCGTCTATTCCCATTGCCCTGTAGCAGTGGCGAATGGGTTAATAATGGGATAAAGCCACCTTGCTATTGAAAGGTGACTTTAAGTCAGGTTAATAATTGAGAGCTGTCAATTAGACAACTATCAATAATTAATCATATTGAAGGAAATAAAAAAACACACACACTTTAATAAAAAATCATTTTAATGAAATAATCACATATTTTTTGACCATCTTTTATTTAACTGGTAATCCCTGCGAAGCCCTTGTTCTACTGTAATAAAGAAAAAATAATAAACCAACATTATTCTTACCTAACCGGTGCTCTGTCAGGTCCCACGCTGTAATCCTTCACAAAGGGTTAACTGCCTTACAGCTAGCAGCACAGCTAATACTGGCTGCTGAGCTGTAAGCCCCTGAATGAATGAGTTCCTCTCCCGGCGACAGGAAAGGAAGTGATTAGTGTGGGAAGCTTAATTGATTGCTTCCCACAGTAATCAAATCACTTCAGGTCAGCCGGGGACACCGCACAACATCAGTGATGTCAGAGGGAGTCCCGGCTGACCTGAAGTGACCTGATCACCGTGGGAAGCAATCAATTAAGCTTCCCACAGTAATCACTTCCTCTCCTGTCGCCCTGAAGATAAGCTCATTCATTCTTGGGCTTACAGCTGAGCAGGCAGCATTAGCTGCACTGCTTGGCTGTAAGGCAGTTAACCCTTTGTGAAGGATTACAGCGTTGGACCTGACAGAGCGGCGGATAGGTAAGAATAATGTTGTTTTATTATTTTTTCTTTATTACAGGAGAGCAAGGACTTTACTTGGATTACCAGTTAAATAAAAGATGGTCAAAAAATGTGTGTTTATTTCATTAAAATTATTTATTATTAATGTGTGAGTGTGTTTTTTTAATTTCATACAATAGGATTAATAATAGATAGTTGTCTAATTGACAACTCTCAATTATTAACCTGGCTTAAAGTCACCTTTCAATAGCAAGGTGGCTTTAACCCATTATTAACCCATTCGCCACCGCTACAGGGCAATGGGAATAGACGGGCAAAGTTCCAGAATGGGCGCATCTAATTATAGATTTGCCTTTTCTAGGGTGGCTGGGGCAGATGGTAGTAGCCAGGGGGGGCACCCTCCCTCGGCTATTATTATCTGCCCCCACTCGCTGGCTTTGTCTGTCTGGTTTAGAAAATAGCGCGGGAGCCCACGCATTTTTTTTCAACGAATTAACACCTTTAATTAACCCCTACATGTGTGAAAATTTGCACACATACACTCATGTAATTGTTAGTGAAAACCATATATCAAACTACATGAAATGACATGGTTAACAATATGTAAACCATGTGTCAAGTAACTATTTGTGCCTCTCGGGTATTGGCTAGGCGTTGGGATCGACGGCGAAGCTGAGTAGCATCTGCCTCGGTCTGGATGGGAGACCACAGACTCCTCGGATCCAGGTTCAGATCCCGCCGTCTCCCAATGCCTAACACTCATAGTCTGGGAGTCCTTCATGTGTTTTTTTAGCAACTCTATGGGGGCTTTCTTATGTCTTGCACTGAGGAGACGCTTCCATTGGGCCACTCTGCCATAAAGGCCCGACTAATGGAGAGCTGCAGTGATAGCTGACTTTGTTGAATTTTCTCCCATCTCCCTATTGCATCTGTGGAGCTCAGCCACAGTAATCTTGAGGTTCTTCCTTAGCTCTCTCACCAAGGCTCTTCTCCCATAATTGCTAAGTTTGGCTGGACTGCCAGGTCTAGGAAGACTTCTGGTGGTCCCAAACTTCATCCATTTAAGGATTATGGAGACCACTGTGCTTTTAGTAACCTTGAGTACTGCAAAAATTATTTTGCAACATTGGCCAGATCTGTGCCTTGCCATAATTCTGTCTCTAGAGCTCCTTGGCCAGTTCCTTTGACCTCATGATTCTCATTTGGTCTGACATGCACTGTGAGCTGTAAGGTCTTATATAGACAGGTGTGTGCCTTTACAAATCAAGTTCTATCAGTTTAATTAAACACAGCTGGACTCCAATGAAGGAGGAGAACCATCCCAAGGAGGATCAGAAGGAAATGGACAGCATGTGACGTAAATATGAGTGTCTGAGCAAAGGGTCTGAATACTTATGACCATGTGATATTTCAGTTTTCTTTTTTAAGAAATTTGCAAAAATTTCTACATTTCTGGTTTTTATCAGTCAAAATGGAGTGCAGAGTGTACATTAATGAGAAAAAAATTAACTTTTTTGCTTTTACCAAATGGCTGCAATGAAACAAAGAGTGAAAAATTTCAAAAAGGGGTCTGAATACTTTCCGAACCCACTGTATATGCATTCCATACACAGCCTCTACCACATTTGTGGATCAGGCACTTATGAACTTTGAAAAAAAAACTGTCATTTACAATGCAGTCAAATATAATGATTACATGAAGTAACTGCCTTGTTTTCTTCTGATGAGGGAAATTACTGTTTGGCAGATACACAACAGCAATAAGATGTAAAAGCAGCATGACCAAATAATGACAGCTTTATAAATATAAAGCTAATTTAGTTTCTATCAAAATTCCCTTTGATTTACAATTGATTTATAGCAGCAAACATGAATCCGGAAATTATTATTTTTTCACATCTGCTTGTCTTTTTTAATTGGTCTAATTAGTGTCACCCACAATCATGTTTAATGCACTGCAGAGAGTGGGAGCACTAGATTTACAGAGCATCAATTATACAGAACTATTATGACTGTCAAAATTAAAATAAATTATCGCATAGGGAGGCGCCTGAAAATTATTACAATGTGAACAAATAAACTATTTTAGCAACTCAAACATATAATAAACTGAGGAAAGTTAATGGGGGATCACTTTGATTGCTAAATACATTTTGATGCCTTTTATCCAATTTCACTTGTCAATGCTGATACACCAATATTTCTCTAAAATATTTCATATTTATTTGGTTTTGACTGATATACCGTAATTGTCCTGCTATTGTTTCCACAGTTATTTGCCAAATGACAAGCCATAAAACTAGTTTGCAATGGCGATATTACAGTACTGCTGCTGCCATAATTGATACAGAGAAATTACAATATATTGTTTGACCAGTGGACAAATAGTTGCTTTTGTCCAGGTGACATAAGCTCCATTTCTTTTCCACATATGAAATATGATTGTCAATGCCTTCATTGTAAATGCAAGAGCCTTTTCATTTTTTATTACTTCAAACTTGTTCTGGAGTTTTTCAGTGCAAACTATTTAATCAAAAAGGAGGGTTTAATCAGGAGGGAAAGACAACAATAGTACTTTCTAAATAGCCAGCTACCTAAAGATAACAGCAATACCTGCTCCACTTTTTATTTTAGACTTGAATTTCAGTGTTTATATACAACTGAAACCAGAAGTTTACATACAACTGTATAAAAATACACAAGCGCATGTTTTTCTCAATATCTGACATGAAATCAGAATAAACCTTTCCCGTTTTAGGTCAATTAGGATTACCATAATTATTAATATTTGCCAAATGTCAAAAAAATGAAATAGAGATCGAATATATATTTTTTTGGACGTGCATTTGAGCAGCAGGGTGATTTGCTGTTGAAGGAGAGAAAAAAAAAATCTCTTTAAATCTTCTGCTTCAGCGAGTGTGAGCGAGCTGAGTGTGACCGGTGAGCAAGTGTGAACGGTGGTAAGTGTGACTTGAGATTCAGTGAAGAAGTATTTGAAAAACCTTTAATCAAATACCTGTGTGAATTGGTGTGAGTGGCTGAATTGTGGATTGCTGAGCGCCTTTCTACCTGTTCTATCTTTTGGGGGCTTTTTTAACCTATTTTTTCTCTCTAAAGGATTAATCTCTTATTTTACTATCTGTGTGTTTAAAGGTTTAAAGGTTAACTATATTGCATTTAAATCTTGGTGTAGCTATATTCACAAGGGGTTAATTAAGGGTGGGGGTTCATAATTAAGGGTTTATAAGGGCCAGCTGGTTGGGGCTCAAGTCTTTTTGGAAGTGCATTTGAGCAGCAGGGTGATTTGCTGCTGAAGGAGAGAAAAAAAAAATCTCTTTAAATCTTCTGCTTCAGCGATTGTGAGCGAGCTGAGTGTGACCGGTGCGCAAGTGCGAACGGTGGTAAGTGTGACATGAGATTCAGTGACTTTGGATTCAGGGAGTTTCCAAGGGAGGATTTACTGAATTGCTGTTATATTTTATTAATACTTTTTATTTATTTTTACTTATCTTTGCTGTCTGGTGAAATCCCCATTAGATAGGTGCTCCACTATTGCCAATGCCATCCAGTGTACATCTTGCCACATGTATACAGTCCTTGAACAGCCGGTCGAGGGTGCATACTGCTGTGCGAGATGTGAGCACGTTGTGCATTTGGAAGCCCAAATCCTGGATCTAAATGTGCAGCTGGCAACACTGAGATCCATAGACAATATGGAAAGGAGTCTTCTGCTCACTGAGCAGACGCTCAATGGGACAGATGAGGGGGGGGGATGCTAGGGTGGAGCTGCACGACACTGAAGTAGGAAGCTGGGTGACAGTTAGAAAGCGGGGGTAGAGGGAAGAGCACCAGGGAGGCTAGTTCTGAACTGGCACACCCCAATAAGTTTGCAAAGTTTGCAGATGAGGGGGTTGTCAGTACAGGGGTAGCACTGCTGCAGCTAGGCATGTCCTCTGAAAGCCGGGGGAGTGTCTGCTCCAGTAAGGGGGGAATTAGGAGAGCAGGGCAGGCCAGACAGGTGCTGGTAGTGGGGGACTCAATTATTAGGGGAACAGATAGGGCAATCTGTCACAAAGACAGGGATCGTCGAACAGTGTGCTGCCTACCTGGCGCTCGAGTCCGAAACATCGCTGATCGGGTTGACAGATAACTGGGAGGGGCTGGTGAGGACCCAGCGGTCATGGTGCACATTGGCACAAATGACAAAGTTAGAGGTAGGTGGAAGGTCCTTAAAGACGATTTCAGGGAATTAGGCTGCAAGCTTAAAGCAAGGACCTCCAACGTGGTATTTTCTGAAATACTGCCTGTACCACATGCCACACCAGAGAGGCAACGGGAGATTAGGGAGGTTAATAAGTGGCTCAAGAATTGGTGTAGGAAGGAGGGGTTTGGGTTCCTGGAGAACTGGGCCGACTTCTCAGTTGGCTACAGGTTCTATGCTAGGGAAGGGATGCACCTCAATGGGGAGGGTGCAGCTGTGCTGGGGGAGAAAATGGCTAGAAGGTTGGAGGAGTCTTTAAACTAGGGACTAGAGGGGAGGGTATTAATTTTATAGGAGGGGAAGGCAGTGCAGATAGAGACCTGGGCACAAATAATGAAATGGGGGGTGGGGTTAGAACAGTTAATAATTTAAGAAAGAATAGAGGTTCAGAGAGATACATAAAGTACATGTATACTAATGCCAGAAGCCTCACCAACAAAATGGCGGAATTAGAATTAATTTTGTTGGAACATAATTATGACATGGTGGGGATATCTGAGACTTGGCTGGATGAGAGCCACGACTGGGCAGTTAATTTACAGGGCTATAGTCTGTTTAGGAATGACCGTAAAAATAAGTGAGCTGGGGGTGTGTGTTTATATGTAAAATCATCCTTAAAACCCATCCTGCATGATATCTGTGAATCTAATGAAGATGTAGAGTCTCTGTGAGTAGAGATTAGGGGAGGGGGGGAAAATAATAAATTACTGATAGGGGTTTGTTATAAGTCTCCTAAAATAATGGAAGCAACAGAGAATATCCTCGTAAAGCAAATAGATGAAGCAGCAACTCAAGGAGAAGTCATTATTATGGGGGACTTCAACTACCCTGAAATACATTGGGGAACAGAAACCTGCAGTTCCAGCAAAGGTAATAAGTTTTTGGAAACTATGAGAGACAATTACCTTTCACAACTAGTTCAGGACCCAACAAGAGGGGGGGCACTGCTAGACCTAATATTATCCAGCAGGCCAGACCGCATATCAAATATAAGGGTTGGGGGTCACTTGGGTAATAGTGATCGCAAAATAATAAGCTTTCATGTATCCTTTAATAAGATGTGTAGTCGAGGGGTTACAAGGACACTAAACTTCAGGAAGGCAAATTTCCAACGGATGAGAGATGATCTTGGTGCAATAAACTGGGACGATATCCTGGGACATAAAAATACACAAAGAAAATGGGAGACGTTTATTAGTATCCTGAATAGGACCTGTGCACAGTATATACCCTATGGGAATAAACATGCTAGAATTAGGAGGAAACCACTATGGCTAAATAGAGCTGTAAGGGGCGCAATAAGGGACAAAAAGAAAGCGTTTAGGGAATTATAGCAAGTAGGTAGTGATGAGGCATTAAATAAATACAGAAGACTGAATAAATTCTGTAAAAAGCAAATCAAGACAGCAAAGATTGAGGCAGAGAGACTCATTGCCAGAGAAAGTAAAAATAATCCCAAAATATTCTTTAACTACTGTACATAAATAGCAAGAAACTAAAAAATGATAGTGTTGGTCCCCTTAAAAATAGTCTGGGTGAAATGGTGGATGAGGATGAGGAAAAAGCCAATATGCTAAATGACTTTTTTTCAACTGTATTTACACAAGAAAATCCCATGACAGATAACATGATCAGTGATAAAAAAATTTCTCCATTAAATGTCACCTGCTTAACCGAGCAGGAAGTACGGCGGCGTCTAAAAATCACTAAAATTGACAAATCCCCGGGATACATGGGATACACCCCGAGTACTGCAGGAATTAAGTACAGTTATAGATAGACCATTATTTTTAATCTTTAAAGATTCCATAATAACAGGGTCTGTACCACAGGACTGGCATATAGCAAATGTGGTGCCAATATTCAAAAAGGGGGCAAAAACTGAACCTGGAAATTATAGGCCAGTGAGCATAACATCTACTGTGGGTAAAATCCTGGAGGGTTTTTTAAGGGATACTATATTGGAGTATGAGGCTGAATAACCTCATGATACAGCATCAGCATGGGTTTACGAGGGACCGTTCTTGTCAGACTAATCTGATAAGCTTTTATGAAGGGGTAAGTTCAGGACTGGACCAAGGGAATGCAGTGGACGTGGTGTTCATGGACTTCTCAAAAGCTTTTGATACAGTGCCACACAAAAGGTTGATACATAAAATGAGAACAATGGGGATAGGGGAAAATATGTGTAAGTGGGTTAAGAACTGGCTCATGGATAGAAAACAAAGGGTGGTTATTAATGGAGCACACTAGGACTGGGTCACGGTTAGTAGTGGGGTACCACAGGGGTCAGTATTGGGGCCGCTTCTCTTTAACATATTTATTAATGGCCTTGTAGGGGCATACAGAGTAGTATTTCAATATTTGCAGATGACACTAAACTCTGCAGGGTAATAAATACAGAGGAGGATAATTTTATATTACAGGAGGATTTATGTAAACTAGAAGCTTGGGCTGATAAATGGCAAATGAGCTTTAATGGGGATAAATGTAAGGTCATGCACTTGGGTAGAACAAACAAGATGTATAATTATGTGCTTAATTGTAAAACATTGGGCAAAACTGTCACTGAAAAAGACCTGGGTGTATGGGTGGACGACAAACTCACATTTAGTGGCCAATGTCAGGCAGCTGCTGCCAAGGCAAATAAAATAATGGGATGCATTAAAAGAGGCATAGATGCTCATGAGGAGAACATAATTTTACCTCTATACAAGTCACTGGTGCGACCACACTTAGAATACTGTGTGCAGTTCTGGTCTCCGGTATATAAGAAAGACATAGCTGAACTGGAGTGGGTGCAGAGAAGAGTGACCAGGGTTATTAGAGAATTGGGGGGTCTGCAATACCAAGACAGGTTATTACACTTGGGGTTATTTAGTTTGGAAAAACGAAGGCTTAGGGGTGATCTTATTACAATGTATAAATATATGAGGGGACAGTACAAAGACCTTTCTAATGATCTTTTTACTCTTAGACCTGTGACGGGGACAAGGGGGCATCCTCTACGTCTGGAGGAAAGAAGGTTTAGTCATAATCACAGACGCAGATTCTTTACTGTAAGAGCAGTGAGACTATCGAACTCTCTGCCGTCTAATGTTGTAATGAGTGATTTTTTACTAAAATTTAAGAAGGGACTGGATGCCTTTCTTGAGAAGTATAATATTACAGGCTATATTCACTAGTTTCCTAGATACTGCGTTGATCTAGGGAGCTAGTCTGATTGCCGTATGTGGAGTTTGGAAGGAATTTTTTTTCCCCAATGTGAAGCTTACTGTTTGCCACTTGGGTTTTTTTTGCCTTCCTCTGGATCAACATGTTAGGGCAGGTTAGGATAGAATATGGGTTGACCTAGATGGACTTAAAGTCTTCCTTCAACCTTAATAACTATGTTACTATGTTACTATATACGGTATATACAGTACAGACCAAAAGTTTGGACATACCTTCTCATTCAAAGATTTTTCTGTATTTTCATGGCTATGAAAATTGTAGAATCACACAGAAGGCATCAAAACTATGAATTAACACATGTGGAATTATACATTACACTTTACAAAAATGTGTGAAACAACTGAAAATATGTCTTAATTCTAGGTTCTTCAAAGTAGCCACCTTTTGCTTTGATTACTGCTTTGCACGCAGAAAAAGTGAACGGATGGATTCTACATGCCTGGTTTCCACCGTGAAGCATGGAGGAGGTGGTGTGATGATGTGGGGGTGCTTTGATGGTGACACTGTTGGGAATTTGTTCAAAATTGAAGGCATACTGAACCAGAATGGCTACTACAGCATCTTGCAGCGGCATGCTATTCCATCCGGTTTGCGTTTAGTTGGACCATCATTTATTTTTCAACAGAACAATGACCCAAAACACACCTCCAGACTGTGTAAGGGCTATTTGACCAAGAAGGAGAGGGGAGGGACCTGTTGCCAGGAGACTTGGTGACTTACACCCGACATTATTCGAACGTCCATGACAGCACTACAGAGAGGGGATCCGCCCCTTAGGAACAGGAAACCTACAGATATAAAAGGGCGGCACCTCTCCCACACATCAGTTGGTTTCCTGTTCCTAAAGGACGGGTTTCCTACAGATGAAGATCTTCAGGAGGACCCAGGCTGGCCGGTCGACCCAGGTAGCGGGGGGGGATCTCCTACCTCGGCCGGTGCGGAGCCCCTGGAAGCGCCACGGTGGGTCCGGGTAGGATTCCACGGCAGTGTGCGGAGCAGGTGGAGCAGTATCCAGAGGATCTCTGTCTCCCAGCCAGCGCCGGTAGGTAAGTATTCCCCCCCTCTCCCTGGTCCCGATGCCTTCTCCCTGTCCTCTCCTGTGGTCCTGTCATGGTGGGGGCCTCTTGAGGGTGCAGCCGTGATTTTTAAAAAAAAAAAAAAAAAATTTAAAATTTGAATTTCCCGCCGCGTCACTGCTGTGAGCGGCGCGGCGGGAGTTTTTTGAATTTCCCGCCGCGCGTCACTGTTATGGATAGCGCGGCGGGGTTTTTTGAATTTCCCGCCGCACGTCGCTGCTATGGACGGCGCGGCGGGCGGTTTTGAATTTCCCGCCGCGCGTCACGGCTATGGACGGCGCGGCGGGGGTTTTAAAATTCAGTCGTGCGCCGCTGTTGCAGCAGCGCGGCTGGGGTCGGGAGAGATCTCCGCTCGGAGGGGCGATGCAGCGGGGGATTATACTTACCTCCATCGGTATGGTGGGGTCCGTGCGAGCGGGGGGAAAAAGGGGGCGGAGTCTTGACCACCGGAACCGGAAGTGAGACGCCGGCCGGCATTTTTGAAAATTTTGGCGGCTGCATCATCGGACGGCGCCTGCTGTGGGGACGGCGGGGAGGTGCGGGGGGGGCCGTGGGGCGGGGAGTAGGAGGGGGTGGACCCCTGGCCAGACCTGCTGATCCGGATATCCGGGGGAGGATATAAGGAGCCTAGGAAAGAGGTAAAGCGCTTCTGCCCCATTTTTTTACGATGGACACTGCAGAGGCTCCCTCGGTGAGGCCCCGAAGCTGGATGCAGCAGTGGCGAAGGCTTCTAAAAAATCCTCCATCCCATTTGATGATATGGGGTCTTTGAAAGATCCACTAGACAGGAAGGCAGACTCCTTCTTGAAAGGCACATGGGAGATGTCGGCAGGTGCCCTGAGGCCGGCAGTTGCAGCCACTTGCGCAGCCAGGTCATTGATGGTCTGGCTAGACCAGTTAGCTTCCCAGTTAATAGATGGAACCTCCAGGGGGACAATTCGGAAGACCTTGCCAATAATTCAGAACGCAGCGGCTTTCCTGGCTGATTCCTCAGCGGACTCAGTAAGAATGGCTGCCAGAGCGGCAGGGCTGTCTAATGCAGCACGAAGGGCATTATGGTTGAAATGTTGGCCGGGCGATATTCAAGCCAGATCTCGCCTCTGCTCCATTCCGTGTGACGGCGAATATCTTTTTGGCCCGGTCCTGGACGAGCTTTTAGAAAAGGCAGGGGACGACAAGAAAAAGTTTCCCAGTCTATCAACCCCTTCCTATAAAAGACCTTTCAGCAGAAGGAGGTTCAGCTACCGAAGGTCGTCCAGGGAACGAGCCAAATGGGATGAAAAGAGGCGAAGAGGTACAGGGTTTATGTTTAGAGGTCCACCTAGGGAAACAAAAAAACCCTCGCAATGACTAGCAATGCCGGTAGGAGGCAGATTGAAGGCCTTCTACCCGGCCTGGTCGGAAATCTCAAACAGTAGCTGGATCCTTAACATCATAGCTACAGGGCTGCGGTTAGAATTCTCCTCGGTACCTTGGGATAACTTTAAAGTTACCCCACTCAGGTCATCGCCATCGGAGCAGGCCGCTCTAGAGTTGGAGGTTCAGGAGCTTTGCGCTAAGAATGTCTTAGTGGAGGTGCCAGAAGCAGAGCGGGGTAAGGGGTTTTACTCCCCTCTGTTTTTGATCCGTAAACTGGATGGGTCTTTTAGAACAATTATTAATTTGAAAGCCCTCAATAAATTCCTGATTATTCACCCATTTAAAATGGAAACGGTCAGCTCAGCAATAAAGCTTCTGTTTGAAAATTGCTTTATGGTGGTGTTAGATCTGAAAGACGCTTATTACCACATACCGATCCATATGGAGCATCAGCGTTTCCTCAGAGTAGCAATCCAGATGGGGGAATCACTGCGACATTTTCAATTTAGCGCCCTTCCCTTTGGCTTGGCGGTTGCCCCACGAGTATTCACTAAGGTTATGTCGGAGGTCATGGCCCACTTACGTGAATCAAATATACTCATAGTCCCCTACCTTGACGACTTTCTTATCATAGGAAAGACGGCAGAGCATTGCCTAGAGCAACTGAAAAGAGCGATTTCTACCTTAGAGCGGCTGGGATGGCTAATAAATACCAAAAAGTCTCGTTTGAATCCGATGAGGGTTCAGCAATTTCTAGGGCTAATTCTGGATTCACAAAATCAGAACTGTAGTTTACCGTCAGACAAGTTAATTCGCTTACGGTACCAGGTCCTAAACGCTTCCAGTAACCCCTCCATGTCGCTTAGGAAGGCCATGTCTCTTTTGGGCTCCCTCTCGTCCTGCATTCCCGCGGTTCGGTGGGCCCAATTTCACACAAGGGCACTGCAAGCTGAGGTCTTGCTGTATCAAAATTTGCTAGGTGGTTACCTGGAAGGCCAGCTATCCTTGTCCCAGGCTACTATAAGATCCCTGGATTGGTGGAAGAATGAGACAAACCTGTCTAAGGGGGTTCCCTGGGAATATGACATATCCCGAATAGTCACAACAGATGCTAGCCCCTCTGGGTGGGGGGCTCATATGGGGGACGTTATTGTTCAGGGCTCATGGGAGCAGGATCAAATTCAAATGTCTTCTAATATGAAGGAATTAGCAGCGGTAGAGCTAGCGATTAAAAAACTCCTTGTCTATCTACAGGGTCACCACGTTCGAGTGCTCTCCGACAATCGGGTCACAGTCGCATACATCAACCACCAGGGTGGTACTCGTTCCGGTCCTCTCATGGAAGTGGCAAGGCGCCTACTTCAGATAGCAGAACGACACTTTCTTTCTCTAACGGCTCTACATATAAGGGGAGAAGAAAATACCAAGGCGGACTTCTTAAGCCGCAATCTCCTGAGCCAAGGAGAGTGGTCATTAAAGACTTTCATCTTTGACCTGATTGTGCGGAAATGGGGTCTACCGGAAGTAGATCTCTTTGCTACCAAAAGCAACAGGAAAGTGAGACAGTTCTGCTCTCTGAATCCCAAAGAACGCCCTCTGGCAGTGGACGCTCTTCTATTACAGTGGGATTTCAATCTAGCCTATGCCTTCCCTCCCCTGTCCTTACTCCCCCTAGTATTGAGGAAGGTCAGGAAGGACAGGGCAAGGATAATATTAATCGCTCCTTTTTGGCCCAGGAGGGCATGGTTTTCATGTCTCAGAAACATGTCGATAGCCGACCCGTGGGTCCTGCCGGACATTCCCGATCTGCTCTCCCAGGGTCCAGTCTACCATCCTCGAGTAGCGGGCCTCCACCTGACGGCGTGGATTTTGAACGGTCGCTGCTGACAGATAAGGGGTTTTCTGCTAATGTAATTAATACTCTCCTTAAAAGCAGAAAAGAGGTTACAACTAGGATCTACGCTAGGATTTGGAAGAAATTTCTTCAGAGCTCGGCGGTTGTAGCAGGGGACACAACACCGATAACCCAGATTCTAGAATTCCTACAAAAGGGTCTGGACTTAGGTCTCTCCACAAGCACCCTTAAGGTGCAAGTTTCAGCTTTGGGGGCACTCTTTAGTTGCAACATCGCAAATAATTACTGGGTCAGTAGATTCATTAAAGCTGCGGGTAGGTCGAGACCCATAGTGAAGGTGAGAATCATGCCATGGGACTTAAATCTTGTTCTCACTGCTTTAACAGAGCCCCCTTTTGAACCTATATCAGCAGCATCAATAAAAGTTCTTTCCCTTAAGACCGCTTTCCTGGTAGCATTAACCTCGGCTAGGAGGGTAAGTGACATCCAGGCACTATCTAGACTATCTCCTTACACTCAGGTCCTGAATGACAGGATAATACTTAGGCCGGATCCGGCATACCTACCTAAGGTGTCTTCCGCTTTCAACAGAACACAGGAAATTATTCTCCCTTCGTTCATCCCTAATCCATCTAATCAAAAAGAGATGAAACTTCATACTTTAGATGTTAGAAGATGTCTGCTGCAATATTTGGCAGTCACTGATCCCTGGAAAAGGGACAATGCATTGTTTGTCTCTTTTCAAGGAATTAACAAAGGCCGTAGATTAACAAAGAGCTCGTTGGCCAGATGGATTAGGGAAGCAATTTCTCTGGCATACACCTCGAGGGGCAAGCAGCCACCTGAGAGGCTAAGGGCGCATTCCACTCGAGCTGTGGTGACTTCATGGGCAGAAAGGGCAGAAGTCTCGATTGACCAGATATGTAAGGCAGCTACGTGGTCTTCTCCACACACGTTTTACACTCATTATAGATTAGATTTGGGTGCTTCCTCAGACCTTTCTTTCGGACTAAGGGTGCTGCAGGCAGTAGTCCCTCCCTAAATAGTTATTACTCTCTGTAATTCTCTCTGTAGTGCTGTCATGGACGTTCGAATAAAGTCTAAGTTACTTACCGTTAACGGTATTTTTCGAAGTCCATGACAGCACCCTTACATTCCCACCCAGGTTCTATGTGCACTTCTTCCGCTTATGTAGTCCACATGTAATAAACAATTGATTAATGTTACTGTGTGATGCATAAATTTTTTTTTTGCTGTATACCATTTAACCTTGATGTCCTCTTATGCTCTGTAATCCAACTGATGTGTGGGAGAGGTGCCGCCCTTTTATATCTGTAGGTTTCCTGTTCCTAAGGGGCGGATCCCCTCTCTGTAGTGCTGTCATGGACTTCGAAAAATACCGTTAACGGTAAGTAACTTAGACTTTTTTTTGTACAAAAATGATATTTTCGCCCCAGTTTTTTATTTTCCCAAGGGTAGCAGAAGAAATAGGACAAATTGCACAATAACTCTTGGGGTCCAGAGTATGCTGATACCCCATATGTGGGGATAAACTACTGTTTGGACGCATGACAGAGCTGAGAAGTGAAGGAGCACCGTTTGACTTTTTCAACGCAGAATTGGCTGGAATTGAGATCAGACGCCATGTCACATTTGGAGAGCCCCTGATGTGCCTAAACAGCGGAAACCCCCAATTCTAACTCCAACCCTAACCCCAACACACCCCTAACCCTAGTCCCAACCCTAACCACAAACCTAACCCTAACACACCCCTAATCCCAACCCTAACCCTAATCCTAACTTTAGCGCCAACCCTAACCCTAACTTTAGCCGCAACCCTAACCCTAACCCTAATGGGAAAATGGAAATAAATACTTTTTTTTATTTTATTATTTTTCCCTAACTAAGGGGGTGATAAAGGGGGGTTTGATTTACTATTTATAGCGGGTTTTTATGATTGGCAGCTGTCACGCTAAAAGACGCTTTTTATTGCAAAAATAGTTTTTTGCATCACCACATTTTGAGAGCTATAATTTTTGCATATTTTGGCCCACAGAGTCATGTGAGGTCTTATTTTTTGGGGGACGAGTTGACGTTTTTATTGGTACCATTTTTGAGCACGTGACGTTTTTTGATCGCTTTTTATTTTGATTTTTGGGAGGTTAGAATGAACAAAAATCAGCAATTCATGAATTTCTTTTGGGGGAGGCGTTTATACCGTTCCGCGTGTGGTAAAATTGATAAAGCAGTTTTATTCTTCGGGTCAGTACGATTATGGCGATACCTCATTTATATCATTTTTTCATGTTTTGGCGCTTTTATAGAATAAAAACAATTTTATATAAAAAATAATTATTTTTGCATCGCTTTATTCTGCGAGCTATAACTTTTTTATTTTTTCGCTGATGATGCTTTATGACAGCTCGTTTTTTGCGGGACAAGATGACGTTTTCAGCGGTACCATGTTTTTTTTATATCGGTCTTTTTGATCGCGCGTTATTCCACTTTTTGTTCGGCGGTATGATGATAAAGCATTGATTTTTTGCTTCGTTTTTTTTTTTTTTTTTTTAAGGGGTTCACTAAAGGGGTTAACTAGTGGGACAATTTTATAGGGGGGTCGTTACGGACGCGGCAATACCAAATATGTGTACTTTTATTGTTTTTTTTTTTTTTATTTACAGGAAGAAGTGAATTTATTGGGGAATATATATTTTTTTTTTTTATTTATTTTGGATTTTTTTTTTACACATGTTTATTTTTACTTTTTTAACTTTTTTACTTTGTCCCAGGGTGGGACATCACAGTATTTTATCAGATCGCTGGTGTGACAGTGTGCACAGCACTCTGTCACACCAGCGATCGCACAGGCATAGATGCAGGCTTCTCAGTGCCTGCTCTCGGCAGGCACTGAGGTAGCCGCCTCCCTCCAGGACCCCGGCGCCATCTTGGATCCGGGTCCTGGGAGGGAGGAAGCCCTCAGAACAGCGCGATCACATCGCGCTGCTCTGAGGGTCTCAGGGGGGCGCGCAGGGAGCCCCCACCCTGCGCGATCCTCCCCTGTGCCCCCAGTACACCGCGATCATGTTTGATCGCGGTGTGCAAGGGGTTAATGTGCCGGGAGCGGTCCGTGACCGCTCCTGACACACAGTCATGGGTGTCAGCTGTGATAATCAGCTGACACCCGGCGGCGATTAGCTGCGCTCCCCTCAGGAGCGCAGCTGATCGCCTATGACGTACTATCCCGTCCCCGGTCATACGGGCCCAGGTACCATGGACGGGATAGTACGTCCGATGGCAGTAAGGGGTTAAAGTTGAAATAAGTCAAAATGATACTCAGTATTGTGTGTGGCCTCCACGTGCCTTTATGACCTCCCTACAACGCCTGGGCATGCTCCTGATGAGGTTGTGTTCTCCTGAGGGATCTCCTCCCAGACCTGGACTAAAGCATCTGTCAACTCCTGGACAGCTGTGGTGGAACGTGACATTGGTGGATGGAGCGAGACATGCTTTCCCAGATGTGCTCAATTGGATTCATGTCTGGGGAATGGGCAGGCAAGTCCATAGCTTCAATGCCTTCATCTTGCAGAAACTGCTGACACACTCCAGACACATGAGGTCTGGCATTATTCTGCATTAGGAGGAACCCAGGGCTAACCAGACTAGCATATGGTCTCGCAAGGGGTCTGAGGATCTCATCTCGGTACCTAATGGGAGTCAGTCTACCTCTGACGAGCACATGGAGGGCTGTGCGGCCCTCCAAAGAAATGCCACCCCACACCATTACTGACCCACTGCCAAACCGGTCATGCTGAAGGTTGTTGCAGGCAGCAGATCGCTTTTCACAACGTCTCCAGACTCTGTCACGTCTGTGACATGTGCTAAGTGTGAACCTGCTGCCATCAGAGACACCGGCACACTATGAGAGGCCCTGTGCCAGTGACGTCGCCCACGAGTGGGCCCCGCCATCTGCTAAGGACACCGGCACTTGCCCAGGTCCGTCAGGTGCTGACCCCGGCCCTGGGGGGGTACAGCACAGTTAGGGAGGTGGAAAAACTGGCATATGTTGAGGTGAAGGCTGGATGTTCAGCAGCTGCTAATGGAGGAATTGGAGAACATTTTGGGTCGACAGCCGAGTCTTTCTTTCTGTCAGTATTGATCCAGGAGCACTGAAGACTCTTTCTGATAGCACACTACCAGCAGGGCAAGAGAGCTCCTGTAAGGCATATTGTGCCAATTCAGGCCAGGTGTCCAGTTTACAGGCCCAGCAGTCAAAGGGGAATGAACTGTGAGGGAGAACATTGATAGGGGAGGAGAGGTAATTTTGAACCAGAGTTGACAACTGCTGTCTCCTGTCTGTTGCAATCGATTCAGTATTAACAGTCATGTGAGCGGTACTCGAGAAATCAGTGAACAACATGGTCATGAAACCCCTGTCTCCAACGCCACTTTGGCTGTGTGCAACACGAACACCTCTTCCTACCAGTAGTTGTCATCCTTCCTAATTTTGGCAATGCAGGGGTCCCTTTTTACGATCCGCAAGATATAATCACACATGTGGGCCAATGTTCCAGGTGTCAATGATGCACTGCCAGTGGTGGGTGGAGGAGCACTTTCTGCCAAATCCACAACCCTCCAGTCACGCACAAACCCAGTACCTGACCTTGGCAAGCCAACATTTTCTCTTGCCCCCTGAGAAGCATCCTACTCCCCAAAATAATCATCCTCCTCATCCTCCTCTTCCTCTTCTTCCTCCACCTCATCCAGGACAGTTGGCTGACTGTCATCAAGTCTTCCCTCCTCCTCCTCCACTGCAGACGCCTGATCCTTAATGTGCATCAAAGTTTGCATGAGCAGACACATAAGTGGGATGCTCATGCTTATGATGGCGTCGTCTGCACTTACCAGCGTGTGCATTCCTCAAAACACTGAAGGAGTTTACAGACGTCTTTCATCTTTGACCACTGCACACCCGACAACTCCATGTCTGCCCTCAAACTGCCTGCCCGTGTATCCTCCCACAAATGCATTACAGCCTGCCTCTGTTCGCACAGAATCTCAACCATGTGCATGGTGGAGTTCCACCTTGTTGCAATGTCTATGATTAGGCGGTGCTTGGGGAGGTGGAGCAATCGCTGCAGCCTCTGCATACGACTGGAGTCTAGGGGTGAGCGACGGATGTGCGAGCATAGTCTTCGCACCTTATGGAGCAGGGCTGGTAACTCCGGATAATTATTTAAGAAGCACTGCAACACCAGGTTCAAGGTGTGAGCCAGGCAAGGTATGTGTCTGAGTTTTGCCAGGGCTAAGGCTGCCACAAAATTACAGCCCTTATCACTGACTACTTTGCGTGGCTCAAGATGTAGACTGCCCAGCCATGACTCAGTTTGTCGCTGTAAGTAGTCGGCCAGTACCTCCGGGGTGTGTCTGTTGTCGCCCTAAGACATCATCTTTAAAACAGCCTGCTGACACTTACCACTAGCTGTTCGACAGTGGAACACCTCGTGTGCAACACTGGCAGCTGCGGATGGAGTGCACGTGTGAGTGTGCTCTGTTGACGAGATTTCGCTTCTGGAGGAGGAGGAGGGTCGAATGCCTACAGCCAATGGTAGCCTATATCTTGGGCTAAGCAGCACTGTCCCACCTCTGCTGTCCCCTGTAGACCCTGCATCCACCACATTAACCCAGTGCGCAGTGATGGACACGTAATGGCCCTGGCCATGCCTACTGGCCCATGCATCTGTTGTGAGGTGCACCTTTCCACTCACTGATTGTTTGAGTGCATGCACAATGCGGTCTTTCACATGCAGGTGGAGGGCAGGGATGGCTTTTCTAGAAAAGAAGTGTATGTCATAGTGTGGGACAGCGTAGGCCATGAGCTCTCGGAATGCTGCTCTTTCAACCAAACAGAACGGCATCATCTCTAATGAGATCAGTTTGGCAACGTATGCATTCAAAGCCAGTGAGGTTTTGTAGTCGTCCACGCTTGCAAGTGCATGGTGTTTAAATGTCTAAGCATGCAACTGGTATTCAATTTTCGTAGATTTTTCCCTCAGCTAATGGTCCTTCCGCACTTCTTACAGAAAACCTTTGCCTCATCAATAGGATTTTGGTCAAAAAAGTGCACTGCACTGCACTGCACTCTTCCTACTATGGGATACATTTTCAGGGCTTGCACGCTGTGCTAATTTGACCATCTGGCCAAGCTGTACTGCAACTCTTTTTCTTTTTTTAACACGTTTTTAGACTGCTATGGGCTTGCCAGATAACCGCAGCTGCGATGTCGATGCCTGCTGCAGATCCTCTTCTTCTGAGCTATTGCCAGCGGCACCCTTTTCCCCCAATGGATGCCAATCCGGGTCAACAACTAGGTCATCCATCACCTCCTCTTCAATTTCATCTGCACCTTCCTCTGTGTCACCATGTAAGGTGGTATAGTATGCGGGAAGGGGCATCTGAGTTTCATCATGGTCAGAATCTGGTTCAGTAGACTGCGAGGGCAATGCAGTGCTCTGGGTGAATGCACCAGCAGAATCATATAGCAGTGCACTCCATGTCATATTCATCTTGGACTAGGGAATTCAGGATTTCACTTGATAAACCAGGCATGGTATGTGAAAAGAGCTCCATGGAGTAATCTGAAGTGTGGCCTGCCGCATCCTTCACTTGTGGTGAGGTGAAGGACACAAGGAAAGGTGTCGTTCCTGACCAGGAGCCTGCACTGATGAGTCAGTGCTTGCAATTTTTGAAACTTCAGAAGAGGAGGTGATAGAGCTGGAAGTTGTTTCGGCAATGTAAGCCAAAACTGTTCCTGATGCTCTGGCTTTAAAATCGGTGTACCTAATCCCAGAAAAGGGAGCCTTCCAGGCCTTCTGGAGCCAGACGATGACGCAGGCTCAACACCTCCTGCCTTAGGTGCTATTGTGCTTTTGGCACTACCAGCAGATACACCACCACCACCACCATCAGTACCAGCTGGCCACCCCGCCCTCATCTGCGGCCTCTTCCACCATACTTCCTCATGTTTGGAAAAATGTACCAAAAATACTAGCAGATATATGGTACTGTATCAGAAGCGCACAGCTGTATACAGTGTAGTGGAAAATTTCAATCTCCGTATATATTTCCGGAGTCACACACGGACACTCTCTCAGTATGGATTTTACCGTAATACAAAGAGCAGATATACGGTACTGTATCAGAAGCTTTCAGCTGTATACGGTGTAGGGGAAAATTTCAATCTCCGTATATATTTCCGGAGTCACACATGGACGCTCTCTACGTATGGATTAAATTGTAATACAAAGAGCAGATATACGGTACTGTAACAGAAGCGTACAGCTGTATACAGTGTAGGGGAAAATTTCAATCTCCGTATATATTTCTGGAGTCACACACAGACGCTCTCTCAGTATGGATTTGACCCTAATGCAAAGAGCAGATATACGGTACTGTATCACAAGCGTACAACTGTATATGATGTAGGGGAAAATTTCAATCTCCGTTTATATTTCCGGAGTCACACTGATAGTCAGCATGTATTTGTCCGTGATACCAACTGGTACACGGTAGTGTGTAAGGAGTGTACAGCTCTATACGGTGTGGGAAAAAATGAACGCTCAGTAACTGTGCAGAAAAAAAGAATAAAAGTATTAGTGCTGTGTAAAAAGCAGTCTGCACAGCAGTGTACACACAACAATACAGCTAGCAGGCAGCCTATTAACAACCGCTACTGCACACAAGAAAATCCTCCCCTTTCACTGCACACTAACTGTACAGCACAATTGCTATCATAAGAACTTCTCTTTACAGCCCTAAGGGCCCCGTCTCACAACAATCAGGATTGCTGGTGTGTCGCTACATGATCGCTGCTGAGCTGCCAAACAGTCAGCTCAGGCAGCGATCAGGACAGCGACACTGCAAGTAACAAGCGACATACGTCGCCTAGTTACCCGCAGTGTATCTTGGATACCAGTGTACTGATGCAGGGAGCTGGTAACCAAGGTACACGTTGGGTTTCCAGGCGCTGCGCGGTGCCTGGAAACCCGACGTGTACCTTGGTTACCAGCCCTCCTGCAGCAGCGCGCTGGTATCCAAGGTACACATAGGGTTTCCAGGCACAGCCCCGCGCCTGGAAACCCGATGTTTGCCTTGGTTACCAGGAGATCGCTGGTCTCCTGCCTGTCACACGCAGCGATGCGTGCCTGCCAGTGGGAGACCAGCGATCAAAAAAAGTCCTGACATTTCTGACACGACCAGCGATTCACAGCAGGGGCCTGATCGCTGGTACGTGTCAGACATAGCGAGATCACTGCTGAGATCGCTGTTTAGCAGCGATCTTGGTAGCTATCTCGCTATGTGAGATGGGGCATTCACTCTCTCCCTACTGATAAACAGCGTCAGCAACCTCTCCCTACTGGCAAAAGTAAAATGGCGGTCGCGGTCAGGGCTTTTATAACCACTATGACGCCCACCAAAGCAAGCCAATCACTGCAATGCCCTTCTCTAAGATGATGGTGGCCGCTGCCCATGTCATCTCGTTGCCCACAGTGTAAGTCCTTGCTCATTGTCTGAAAAATGGCGCCTGAAAGCATTCTGGGAAATTCGACTTTGGCGCTCGGGTCGACGGCATGGCCGACCTCACACTATGGGGGAATTTTGGCCAACAAAATCCGACTTTGACGAAAGTCGGCGAATTTTGAATCTGACCGACCTGTTTTGCTCAACTCTAATATTCAGTAAATGAACTCACCACTTGGTCAGGGCTCCTTTTTCATCAATTACTGCATCAATGCGGTGTGACATGGAGCCGATGAGCCTGTGGCTCTGCTGACATGTTATGGAAACCCAAGTTGCTTTGATAGCAGCCTTCAGCTCATCTGCATTATTGGGTCTGGTGTCTCTCATCTCCCTCTTCACAATACCCCATAGATTCTCTGTAGGGTTAAGGTCAGGCGAGTTTGTTGGCCAATCAAGCACAGTGATACTGTTGTTTTTAAATCAGATATTGGTAGTTTTGGCAATGTGGACAGGTGCCAAGTTCTGCTGGAGAATGAAATTTCCATCTCCACCTAGCTCAGGGAGGCAGTGGTGTCATCCAGTGGCACCAATTGTGGACCCAGGCATTTGTCCCACCAAGTCAGTTGCTTAGATAACATGTACCTGATCATGCTGGTGGTGGTTAGATTCTTAGTGGTAAGGCCCCCGCTGATCTTTGCATGCCACAGGTTGAAAATTGCCATTTTGTTTGTCTCAGAACTCTCTTTAACACCTTTACCCCTGAAGGTGGTTTGCACGTTAATGACCAGGACAATTTTTACAGTTCTGACCACTGTCCCTTTATGAGGTAATAACTCTGGAATGCTTCAATGGATTCTGGTGATTCTGAGAATATTATTGTGGAACTTATTGTCCTTCATGAAAGTCATAAAATTTCTTTGATATGATTTGCGTTTATTTGTGAAAAAAACAGAAATTTGATGAAAATTTTGAAAATTTAGCAACTTTCCAAATGTGAATTTTTATGTCCTTAAATCACAGAGATATGTCTCACAAAATACTTAATAATCCAATAGAAAAAGCAAGGGAGACACAAAGCGCAATAGGGTGTTATCCGATAGTAAGTTATCACTTTTTTAAGTAGGTAGCTGCTCACCTGGTATTAGTGTTAGCAGCGGATTAACCAGCGTAACATCCGGAGTCAGCAACAGAGAATGTAGATTTATTCACATCCAGTATAGACAGCTTACAACACAGCATGAAATGTGATCAGCCTGATATCTGCTATGGCTGCATCATGAAAAACATTACAACAACACAGGAAGAGAAGGAGGAGGCATCCTGTCTGTGAGTGAGGGTTTTTTTTTTTTTACAAAACTTTGTTAACAACCTCACAATATGCACAACATATCAAACAGTACAGTAGTAGTTGTTGCAATACATACAAATCAATATGCGTTATTCCAACACCCCCACTCAACAACTATTTATCCTCTTATTCCCATTGTGGTTCTCAATTCTTGGAACCTGGCTCGTGGCAATGGCTTTGTCATAATGTCAGCTAGAATCTTATCAGTTTCACAATAGACAAACTGAATTATGCCACGATCTATCAAATCACGTAGATGATGGTGTCTGACGTCAATGTGCTTGGTTCTATCACTGATCTTTTCACTGCATGCAAGTTTAATGTATCCTTGGTTGTCCTCATAAATCACCGTCGGCTGAGTTGACGGTTTGCCAAGATCGTCCATCAATTGTCTTAGCCAAACGACCTCCTGGCTTGCATAGGCTGCGGACACATACTCCGCTTCTGTGGATGACAAGGCAACAGACACTTGTTTCCTACTAGATCAGGAGATTGAACTTTCTCCAACTTTAAATAACTATCCGCTTGTGGATTTACGATCACGCGAATCACCAGCCCAATCTGCATCTACATAGCCGGTAAGTTCTAGATCTCCCGCTGCAGATAGTTTTAAATTTACATCTTGCGTTTCTTTCAAATATCGCAGAAGTCTTTTAACAGCATTCCAGTCTCTTTGGCGCGGTTTTTCCACATATCTGCAAAGGATTCCAACTGTTGTTGTGATATCCGATCGAGTCATAGTTGATATGTACTGTACAGAAGTGCCCCCACTGCCTGACGATATTTCTCATTGTTAGGCAACAGGTCATCTTCTTCTTCCAGCTTCAGGTAGGATGGTTCCATTGGGGTTGATATACCTTTGGCCTCTGACATTCCAAATTGATTCAGAATCGAATTAATTTTTGCACTTTGGTTTAGAAGAAAACTCCCATCTTCCTCCCTCTGGATTTGGATTCCTAGATAGTTTCAAAATGCTGATTCAGAATTTCAGTCATTTTTACAATTTCTGCGTCTTCTTGATGAACTACAATCACATAGTCCACATATAAGAGAATATACATCCACTTTCCATCTGTATATTTTGTGTATAAGCATGGATCTGCTTGACCTCTTTTAAATCCTTCTTCCAACAAGACTTTATTCATCTTGGTGTTCCATGCTCTTGCTGATTGCTTAAGACCATAGAGAGATTTTTGTAGTTTGCAAACAAGATTCTCTTCACCTCTTTTTACATAACCTTCAGGTTGAGTCATGTATAAGTCCTCCTCAATGTCACCATTTAAGAAAGCAGTTTTTATATCCAAATGTCTGACATACATCTTTTGTACAGCAGTTACAGCTAACAAAGCTTTGAACGTAGTCTGTTTAGAGACTGGAGCAAATGTAGCATCGTAATCTTCGCCATACTTTTGAGAATATCCTTTTGCGACCAACCTTGCTTTAAATCTGTGGACTTTACCTTCAGAGTCATATTTGGTTTTAAAGACCCACTTGCACTTGATTGCCTGTTTGCCCTGTGGTAGCTTGGTGAGTTTCCAAGTTTGGAGTTGATGAAGCGACTTGATTTCCTCATTAGCGGCATCAATCCACTTTGTTCTTTCATGGATAGGTAGTCCTTGCATTTCATCCCATGACTGCAGCTCTGACTCAGGTAGTGTCTTGACAATGTAGGATAGACGTTTAGCTGGTATACCTTTGTTTGATCTTGACGATCTTCTGATTTCAGATTCTTCTGATTTTTCTGTTCCTTCAGTGGTTGAAGAATCCAGCCAGACTTCTACATCCTCCTTGTTGTTGTCTTGTAATTGTGACTTCAGCTGGACTACTGGCGTGATGTCACAAAACTTGGCTGATACAAAGTTCTCATCAATCACTACATCTCTGCTTATTGTGACCTTGTTTGTTTCTGGGTGTAGAATCCTATAACCTTTCTGGGTTTCACTGTAGCCTACCAGGATACCTTCTTTAACGTGAGATTCCCACTTAGTTCGCTTTTCTTTTTTAATTAAAACAAATGCTTTACTTCCGAATATTCTTATGTGATGCAGATTTGGCTTTCTGCTGTTCCATTGCTCAAATGGAGTTTTCTCTGTAGCGTTACCTGGTAGTCTGTTCTGAAGATAGCAAGCTGTCATGATTGCCTCACCCCAATAAGTTGTAGGCAGATTTGCATCAAATAACATACTTCTTGCACTTTCACAGAGTGTTCGGTTCCTTCTTACCGCAACACCATTTTGCTCAGGGTTGTACGGTACAGTGGTCTGAAATAGGATTCCATTTTTCTTTAGAATGCTCTGTGTCTCATTGCTTGTATATTCAGTCCCATTATCTGCACGTAGAATTTTGGCATTCTTCCAAATTTATTATATACATCAGCTAGATATATTTCAAGTTTCTCTGGAACTTCTATCTTGCTGTGAAGCAGATGGACAACTGTATATCTGGAATGATCATCAATAAATGTGAGAAAATATCTCTTCTTCCCAGGAGTCTGAGTGCTCATTGGACCACAGACATCTGTGTGTATTAAATCTAGTGGCTGTTCTGTTCTTGTAGTACTTCTCTTAGGAAAAGCTTTTCTAGACATTTTCCCTTTGATGCAGCTAGTACACTTCATTTTCTGGTTACATAGATCAATTGTGATATCATCAGCTAGTTGCTTCTGAACTAACTTTCTTATTGCTTCTGGGTCTCTTTGTGCCAGATGCCTATGCCATACATGAATACAGTTATTGTGCTCTTCTTGTTGAGCAGTATACACACACTCTTTACATTTCAGCTGATAAAGTTCATAAGTGATTTTTCCCTGTGCTAGTGTGTGACCCTCTATTGAGATGATGCAGCTATCATGTTTAAATGTAACTTCATTTCCTCGTTTTGTGAGTTTCTTCACAGATAGTAAATTACTCTCAAGACTAGGCACATAGAGCACATCTTTTGCTGGGATCTTCCTGCTTTGTGTTGGTGAGATTTGACAATCAATATAACCATCTCCTATGCCTTCTGAACTCATGTACTGACCATTAGCCATAATCACTTTCTCTGACTTATTTTGATTAAGCTTAGAAAAGAAGTCTCTGTTATTAGTCATGTGACTAGTTGCTCCAGAGTCTATACACCATGCATGCTTTGATGTATTTGCACTGACAGTAAATGCAATTTCAGTATTCACAGAATTATTTTCTCCAGACACAGCACTCTTAACCCTTTGCTGACTGTTTTGCTTTTTCAGCTGATTCATTCTAGCTTTCCAAACTCTGCAGTTGACTTTCAAATGTCCTGATTTCTTGCAAACAAAACATTCACATGTTTCTTTTAGGTGCTTTCTGTTATCATATAGACTCTGTTTTTGTAAAGCAGACTCTGTCTTGGTGCTTATACATTCTGCCTTCCGTTTATATTCATCCATAAGCTTCCCTCTTACATACTCCAGAGTAAGCTCATCATCTAGGCGTGCATCTAGTGCGGTCACAGGCATGTCATAGCTCTCTGGAAGACCACTAAGCAGTAATGCGGCAACATGAAAGTCCTTCAGATCTTACCCAATGCCTCTCAAGCGTTCTACAAGCTCTAGAATACTCTTGATATACTCCTGCATATCCTGGCCTTTCTGTAGCTTAGACTGGTACAGTTTTCTCATAAGATACAGTTTATTGTTTAAATTAATCCTCTCATGTACCTTTTGCAGCTGCTCCCACATTTCTCTTGCAGTATCACATTTACACACATGGACAATCTGATCATCATCTATGCTGAGTGATATGGTAGTCTGTGCTTTCTGATCCATCTCTATCCACTCCTGTGGTACTGGGTCAGGTTTAGGCTACTGTGTGTATTTCCACGTACCTTCCCTTATCAGCAGCATCTTCACTTTGAATTTCCAGGATTGATAGTTCTGGTTAGTGAGACTTGGTACTGTAAACTTCATGGAGTTGCTGCTGCTGGTGGCCATCTTTGCTGTCTTTCTTTCTTTTCTTTTCTCTGTGTTCTGGGGATCTCTGGGACTCTAGGACTCTGGGCACTCTGGGAACTCTGGGCCCATAACCTGTTAGCAGCGGATTAACCAGCGTAACATCCGGAGTCAGCAACAGAGAATGTAGATTTATTCACATCCAGTATAGACAGCTTACAACACAGCATAAAATGTGATCAGCCTGATATCTGCTATGGCTGCAGCATGAAAAACATTACAACAACACAGGAAGAGAAGGAGGAGGCATCCTGTCTGTGAGTGAGGTTTTTTTTTTTTTACAAAACTTTGTTGACAACCTCACAATATGCACAACATATCAAACAGTAAAGTAGTAGTTGTTGCAATGCATACAAATCAATATGCATTATTCCAACAATTAGGTGGTTAAAGCACATGTAGGAGAGGCTGCCGCAGATCCACAGGTCGGTCAACGACCCGACAATACAATGCACTGCAGAAAAGATGTGGATTCCAGTCCACGCTGCCCAAATAATAGATTTCCAAGACATAGTAGCAGTTAAGAAATGGTTTAATCACGTGTTTCAGGGTGAATACCACCCCTTCTTCAGGAAAAAACCACATATAGCTTACCTATAGCATAAGCTATATGTGGTATTTTCCTGAAGAAGGGGTGGTATTCACACTGAAATGCGTAGATTAAACCACTTCTTAACTGCTACTATGTCTTGGAAATCTATTATTTAGGCAGCGCGGACTGTAATCCACATCTTTTCTGCAGTGCAAAATACTTAATAAGTAACATTTCCCACATGTCTATTTTATATCAGCCCACGTTTGGAACCAACATTTTTTTGTTGGGAAGTTATAAGGGTTAAAATTTGAACAGCTATTTCTCGTTTTTGTAACACCATTTTTTTTAGGGACCACTTCGCATTTGAAGTCACTTTGAGTGGTCTATATGAAAGAAAATACCCAAAAGTGCCACAATTCAAAAAACTGCACCCATCAAGGTGCTCTAAACTACATTCAAGAAGTTTATTAACCCTTCATGTGCTTCACAGGAATTTTTGAAATGTTTAAAAAAATTAACATTAAACTTTTTTCACAAAAAAATTAATTCAGATCCAATTTTTTTATTTTCTCAAGGGTAACAAGAGAAATTTGTCCTCAAAAGTTGTTGAGCAATTTGTCCTGAGCACACTGATACCCCATATGTGGAGGTAAACCACTGCATGGGCGCATGGCAGAGCTTGGAATATAAGGAGCGACGTTTGACTTTTTCAACGCAAAATTGGCTGAAATTGAGAGCGGATGCTATGTCGCGTTTGGAGAGCGCCTGATATGCCTGAACAGTGGAAACCCCCTATAAGTGACCCCGTTTTATAAGCTGGACCTCCAAGGAACTTATCTAGATGTGTTGTGAGCACTTTGAACCCCCAGGTTCTTAACAGAAGTTTATAATGTTGAGCTGTGAACACAATAAAATCAAATTTTCCTCACTAAAATGTTATTTTAGCCCCACATTTTGCATTTTCATAAGGGTAACAAGAGAAAATGCACCATACAGTTTGTTGTGCAATTTGTTTTGAGTATGTTGATACCCCATATGTAGGGGAATACTACTTTTGAGGCACAGTGCAAAGCTCAGAATGGAAGTGGCGCCATATTGGATTTCAGATTTTACTGGAATGGTTTGAGGGTGCCATGTCACATTAGCAGAGCCTCTGGTATGCCAGAACAACATAAACCTCCTATATGTGAACTAATTTTACAAACTACACTAATAAATGAATTCATCTAGCGGTGCAGTGATCATATTGACACCACATGTGCCTTACAGAATTTTATACCACTGAGCGGTGAAGAAAGAATAAATTACATTTTTACCACTAAAATGTTGTTTTTTCTCCAAGTTTTCAATTTTTCTAATGGCTAATAGGACATTTTTTACAACAAACTGAGGTCCATTTTTTTCCTGAGTGTGCCAATACCCTGCATGTAATTGGGAAATATTTTTCAGGCACAGATTTTACTGTTATGGTTTGCAGGTGTCATAACCCACTGGGGGAGCCTATGAGGTGCTAGAACAGCAGAATCCCCCATAAGTGACCACATTTTATGAACTACAACTGTCAATGAATTCATCTAGGGATGCAGTGATCATGTTGACATCATGGGTGTGTCACAGAATTTTATACCATTAGGCAGTGAAGCCAAAATAACTACATTTTTACCATCAAAATTTTGTTTTAGCCAAAGATTTTACATTTTCACACAAGAAGTGGGTAAAAATGGCACCAAAATTTGTCTCGCAATTTTAACTAAATGTGGTAATTCTACATATATGGCTGTACAGTACTACTTAGCCATACAGAGAAGCTCAGGAGGAACGGAGAGCTATTTGCCTCCTTGAGCACAAATTTTACTAGAACAGTTTGTGGATTCCTTACACAGAGCCCCTAAATGTTAGAAGAGCAGAATTCCCCTTCAAGTGACCCCATTTGGGAAACTAAACCCCTTGGGGAATTTATCTACAGGTGTAGTGATGATTTTGACTTCATGAGTATTTTCCAGAAACAAGCAGCAGTGAATGTTGCCAAGTGAAATTTGCAAACTTCCGTTGTAGTCACCAGTACTCTGTATTGAACAGTACGCTGCAGTGAACAGTACACTCTAGTGACCAGTAAATTGCAGTCACCAGTTAGTTATTCCCAATCTGTGTTTCTGGAGGCATGCACCGTTAGTTAGGTGGGCTCTCATCGCTTCAGAAATGTCAAACGTGGATGCAATATGTGGTTTGGCATACTGTGGGGCTCAGAAGGGAGGGGTCATTTGGATTTGAGAGAGGAGAATTTGCTGAATTTCAATTGGCGGGTGAGGAGCCATTTTGCTTCTCCAGAGCCTTTGTGATACCAGTAATGTGGAAGCCCCTAATATTTCCATTAACATGTGACAGACCTGAGTGAGGGTTTGCTTTTTTGTGAATTGAGATGAAGCTTTTATTGGGAACATCTTACATAACGTTTGGGATCACGTTTATCCAGCGCTCTACTCTGAGCACTTACTTTGGGGTTTCCATCTAAATCTCCGATTGACGTGATTCAGATGAAACTTCTGAAGGATTCATTCATTAGAGTGAGGCAGTAGAGTTACTCTGGACTCCGTCTGGCCACTGTACAGTGGTGTCCTTTTCAGAAGTGAACAAAACTGTGGTCGACTGCACTTTTATGCAATCCTAAAAAGACGGACACCACCGGATCACCGGTAAGACGGCGTCCACAAAGCCTCCATCTGCCTCATTATAGAAAATCTTCTGCCATTGGTTCCATCTGAATCACATATTTCAGAGTTTTACACAGAAACCCCGGTGCAAGCGCTCAGCACAGGATAAATGTGCGCCACACATTACTGCGATCTTTGGGAGGCAGAATGAAAAAATTAACAGCATGTGAAGAATCTGTTTTATTTATTTTTTACTGCTGTTCCTCGTGCAATATAAGTGATTAGGTGACTTCATTCTTTGGGTCGGTGCAATTACAGAGATACCAGATTTAGGCATCTTTCACCGGTACGTGGGGTGACAGTTTTCACATATCGGAGACACTTACACACATAGACCCATTCAAGTGAATGGGTCTATTCACATGTCAGTGTGTTTCCATGGACTTTGTGTCCGTGGGCAAAACACGCTTACATGTCCATAGTTTAATGTCAGCACGGGCCGCAAAACGTCCCGCACATGTGCACACGGATAACACACATGGATCTCATCCATGTGACACGCATCGGCTCAGGAGAAGAAAAATTACAGTAGGCGCTGTTCCCTGGTCCTGAGTACACAGCTCATTCTCCCCTGCTCTTCCGGCGATCGGCGTGAGCTGGGCAGAATGATGAAAGTTATATTTAAGCGATAAAAGAGACAGCAGGTGGCAGCTGATGGGACTATTACTTCCATCAGCCTGCCTCTGCTGCCTCTTCTGCCACTAACAACACTTACAGCAGGAGCGCCTTATGAGGGTATTCATCAGCCGCCGCCTGATCTAGAAATAAATAAATGAAAAAACAATGTGGGATCCCTTGTATTTTCTATAACCAGCCAGGAAAAACTCATAGCTGGGGCTGCAACTCTCAGCTGTCAGCTTCAGCAAGGTTGTTTATCAAGAATAGAGGGGTCTCTATGCGTTTTTTTTTTAAATTATTTAAATAAATAATTAAAAAAACGGAGTGGGGTCCCCCCCTTTTTGACAACCAGCCTTGCTAAAACTCACAGCTGGGGGCTGGTATTTTCAGGCTGGTAAGGGACCATGGATATTGACCCCCCAGCCTAAAAATAGCAGCCCGCAGCTACCCAGAAAAAGCACATCTATTAGATGTGCCAATTCTGGCGCTTTGCCTGGCTCATCCCACTTGCCTTGTAATGGTAGCAAGTGGGGTTCATATTTGTGGAGTTGATGGCACCTTTGTATTGTCAGGTGACATCAAGCCCATGGCTTAGTAATGGATAGGTAATTAAATGAAACGTGTGCACTGCTGGGAAAGAGGTGCCAGATTAGGTTCCCAAACCAGGATATATAAAGAAATAAACTTGGCACTCAACTTGATGCTCAAAAGGAAAACAAATTTATTTATGGTGATCCAAAAACTTGGTTTTCAAATATGTGGCAGAACGTTTCGGCTAATTAATAGCCTTCATCAGTTGCCAAATTTGCATACATGAAGTCGAAAACCTTCAAAGAATACATAATATAGAACAAAAAATCAACAAAGAATATATACAAGGAAAATATATACAAGTATAACATCTGTATAATGTTAATGTTTGAAATAGGAGGTGGAATATTGCATCTGGGCACAATCAAAAATAACTCATGTTCACTGAAAAATAATAACATACCGTTGTAGTATAGGGACAGTGTCCATATATACTCATGAACAATCAGGTGTAGAGGAAGAACACCTGGGAGATATAAGTACGCATAGAGGGATAAATACATTTGTGGTTGTGACGTCATATTAGAGGTAATAAGGTAAAAGTGCATACCCTTATAACCCACTGATAGCGTTGCGGTGCTTATTCAATCCAGATATGCCGCCTAAAAATAATTGACTAGTTAGGAGTGGACTGATGAATAGCAGGCTCGGTATATAGATATCAAATGCGCTTACCATGTGCAGTGAAATTAGTGTGTTTCAAGATGTGAGCGCAGTATGGAAGTGCTGCCTGTAAATAGTCATATAATGAACATTGGCATGGTGAAGGATGAAATAGACATATAGATAATTTGTGCGCTTACCGCCTGGTACTAACGCGGGATCCGCCGCTTGTCAGTGCAGTAAATGGTGCTGCCCGATCTATATATAGACGCTAGATTGCTGTGCATGCCAGTGGTGTGGCGCGCCCGGAAGTAAGAGGCGCGGGATACTGACGTGCATTTCACATACGTATTTCCGGTGCGGTGCATCCTGGAACCGGAAGCTGTCATGCGTTCCAGGACTGTGCGTTTCACCCCGTGTCATGGAGATGAAGCTCCGCCTCATGTTGTTAACAAGTTCAGTAATGAGTCCCATGATTAGAAATGGTGACGCTATAGTGATGGTGGCTATATTGTGAAATAACCATTGCCAGTGAGGTGATCAGAATCAATATAGGCGGCTCTGAAAAAAGAGGATAATAATTAGCCATATAATCTAAGCATGTTAAATGAAAGACAGCAAATCAAAGTCCCTATTTAACCCTTTAGGCGCTAAGGTTTCTAGAGTGTGGATCCAGAAGGACTCCCGTTTTTTTAATAGGGAAATTCTGTCGCCCCCTCGCCTCTGTTGAGGAACTGTTTCAATTATTTGATATTTAAGTTGGGAGATTGTATGTCCCAGTAAATGAAAGTGATGAGGGATGGGGAGGAGTAAATTTTTGCAACGAATAGTAGATTTATGCTTAGAAATCCTGTCACACACTGGTTGTGTAGTCTCACCAATGTATAGTAATCCGCAGGGACATTTTATTGAATATACCGCAAAAGAGGTATCACAATTGTGATATCCCTTGATTTGAAAGCTCTTACCTGTACGTGGGTGATATATAACAGAGCCTTTTTGTACATTGCCACATTGGGCACAATGAAGACAAGGAAATGTTCCCAAGCGAGGTTGGGATAGGAACAACTGTTTTTTTATGTGTGTAGAGCCTAGGTCTGCCCTTACAAGGCTATCCCTTAGATTGGGTGGTCGTTTGAAACAAGGCAAGAAGGGTTCTGCGAATTCGGGTATGTCAGGATGTGCCTGGGATAGAAGTGGCCAGTGGCGTCTGATTGCCCTGTGTAGGATAAATGCATGAGGGTGAAACGTGTGAACAAACGGAATTCGTTTGTTAATTCTGGAGATATTGGGTTGGTGGTTCTTGGCTTCATTGAGAAGGGGTGGAGGGTAGCCCTTATTAAGGAATTTGTTGGTCATCTCTGTGTGTCTAAGTTCAATTTACTCCTCCCCATCCCTCATCACTTTCATTTACTGGGACATACAATCTCCCAACTTAAATATCAAATAATTGAAACAGTTCCTCAACAGAGGCGAGGGGGCGACAGAATTTCCCTATTAAAAAAACGGGAGTCCTTCTGGATCTACACTCTAGAAACCTTAGCGCCTAAAGGGTTAAATAGGGACTTTGATTTGCTGTCTTTCATTTAACATGCTTAGATTATATGGCTAATTATTATCCTGTTTTTTTCAGAGCCGCCTATATTGATTCTGATCACCTCACTGGCAATGGTTATTTCACAATATAGCCACCATCACTATAGCGTCACCATTTCTAATCATGGGACTCATTACTGAACTTGTTAACAACATGAGGCGGAGCTTCATCTCCATGACACGGGGTGAAACGCACAGTCCTGGAACGCATGACAGCTTCCGGTTCCAGGATGCACCGCACCGGAAATACGTATGTGAAATGCACGTCAGTATCCCGCGCCTCTTACTTCCGGGCGCGCCACACCACTGGCATGCACAGCAATCTAGCGTCTATATATAGATCGGGCAGCACCATTTACTGCACTGACAAGCGGCGGATCCCGCGTCAGTACCAGGCGGTAAGCGCACAAATTATCTATATGTCTATTTCATCCTTCACCATGCCAATGTTCATTATATGACTATTTACAGGCAGCACTTCCATACTGCGCTCACATCTTGAAACACACTAATTTCACTGCACATGGTAAGCGCATTTGATATCTATATACCGAGCCTGCTATTCATCAGTCCACTCCTAACTAGTCAATTATTTTTAGGCGGCATATCTGGATTGAATAAGCACCGCAACGCTATCAGTGGGTTATAAGGGTATGCACTTTTACCTTATTACCTCTAATATGACGTCACAACCACAAATGTATTTATCCCTCTATGCGTACTTATATCTCCCAGGTGTTCTTCCTCTACACCTGATTGTTCATGAGTATATATGGACACTGTCCCTATACTACAACGGTATGTTATTATTTTTCAGTGAACATGAGTTATTTTTGATTGTGCCCAGATGCAATATTCCACCTCCTATTTCAAACATTAACATTATACAGATGTTATACTTGTATATATTTTCCTTGTATATATTCTTTGTTGATTTTTTGTTCTATATTATGTATTCTTTGAAGGTTTTCGACTTCATGTATGCAAATTTGGCAACTGATGAAGGCTATTAATTAGCCGAAACGTTCTGCCACATATTTGAAAACCAAGTTTTTGGATCACCATAAATAAATTTGTTTTCCTTTTGAGCATCAAGTTGAGTGCCAAGTTTATTTCTTTAGTAATGGATAGGTGTCTATAAGAAACGTATCCATTACTAATCCTATAGTTGCATGGTAAGTAAAGACACAGCCAGAATAAATTATTTAATCAGAAATAAAACAT
This sequence comes from Oophaga sylvatica, assembly GCA_033576555.1. Taxonomy (NCBI): domain Eukaryota; kingdom Metazoa; phylum Chordata; class Amphibia; order Anura; family Dendrobatidae; genus Oophaga; species Oophaga sylvatica. The sequence continues at coordinate 465,266,778 of JARQOD010000002.1, read as the reverse complement.
AACACGGTTTTCCAATTTTTATTTAAAATTAAAATAATATTGTAAAACTGTAATAAAACTGGGCTGAGTATCACCATGGCAAAGATCCAAAGGCAAAGGGGCTGTCAGCCCTCTGCCAATTTCCGGAATGCTGTGATTGTGTTGGATCACAGCATTTCAGGGGTTAAAGTGTCGGGAGCAGTCTGTGACTGCTCCTGGCACCTAGTGCCAGGTGTCAGCTGTCAGAATCAGCTGACAACCGGCGGAGATCGCCCACGTACGCCCCTGTGCCCAAGCTATCGCTCAAACGTAATATTCCATCCATGGTCAAACTGGTCCAGGGCACATGGACAGAATATTACGTCCAATGTCAGAAAGGGGTTTAAAAAGTCCCCACCATGAATTTTCAATACATTACATGAAAGACCCAAAGTAAAAGTGTTTGTTTTTATTTTAGGCAGTAGTAAGATTTAAAAACTTTTGTAAATTTAAAATTTGTGTTTTGGTGGGTGAAACAAAAGAAGGACTAAGCAATAGCTTATTTCATGTGTGAGAACAAACTTGAAAAGTTTTTGGCAGCAATCACTTTTTTCTAAAAATTTTTAAAATTTCTTCCCGACTGCACAAAGACAGTATGGCCCATGAAGAAGCAATGACTTTTAATAAACCATCCAAAAACTTTTTACATTTATCGGAGGAAAAGCAACACATTTGTTGTTTATAAACTCAAGATGCGAGGGTTAGGGCTGGTGGAATGAACAAAATAAATATAAATAATAAGTGCGTTCGCAGCCCGGGGTCCACCGTGCAGGCAGAGCCTGCTGCTACCGTGTTTCCCCGATAGTAAGACACCCCCGATAGTAAGACGTAGTGGGGATTTTAGGGGGATCGGCTAATGTAAGACGTACCCCAAAAGTAAGACATACCGGTAGTAAACTGTACGTTGGAAAAATAGCTATATACCGGTACCTTTTGCATTAACTGCGGGATGCGGACGCAGGCGAGGGAATCACTCGCCGTCGGGCACCCCGGCGCCCGTTAGCGGAGGAGAGCGGTGTCAGCGCCGCCACCCGCCCCCGCCTGCTCAGGTCCCCAGCAGCAGCTGGCACAATACTTACCTCTCCCGTGCCTCCGCTGCCGCAGCTCTGGGCTCCAGGGGCCGCCGGCTTTTCCTTTCACAGCAGCGCCGCTGAATGACGTCATCATTCAGCGGCCGGCTGTGGCAGAGAGCGCGGACGCCGGCGGACAGGTGAGATGTGTGTGTGTGTGCGTGCGTGTGTGTCTGTGTGCATCAGTGTGTGTGTATGTGAGAGAGTGCTTGTGTGCTGCATGTGTGAGGGGGGAGGGCAGTGATGATGGGGAGGCATTTATGACAATGGGGAGGCATTGATGATAATGAGGAGGCATTGATGACAATGGGGAGGCATTGATGACAAAAATCGACATTTATTTTCCAATATAAGACATACCCCGAAAGTAAGACATATTGGTACTTTTGGGGGTAAAAAGAATGTAAGACACTGTCTTTTGTTTGGGGAAACACAGTAGTAGGATGGCGGTATGGCAAACTCTGTTATTTCACAGAGTCGCAACTATAGACACTGTGGCCCTATATGGCAGTGTAAGCAAATCTGTTACATCACAGAGTCGCTAAGGTAGAAACGCAGAAATATGGACCGTGTCCTGTTAACTCCACAGGTATGCACAGGCAACTACTGTGCGGACAGCAGTCCTTAGTAACGCAATCAGCAATGCAATCAGAAAATCTCCTCACTAGAGAAGCCGGTATTCTAGGGGCTTATTTCAGCCGAGCCCTAACACATGCGTGCAAGATCACCCTGGCGCAAAGCACATAATGTGATTGATACTAGCGCATGGCGGCACGACCATGCCACCCTTTTATAGTAGCAACTACATTACCTGCCAGATAAGGACCAATAGGAAACTGCTCCAGAACACAAGTGGTTTCAGGACCTTCCTGGCGAACCAATAGGAGCTGCTGCAGTACCTGAGTATGTGACCCCTGATCTCCAATGAGAGATCTTACTCTGGGCATGCTTAGAAGGGGAAAGCAAGGACTTTGTCCTAAAGACGTCTGCTCGCCGCTAACCAGTACTGGCAACAATAGCAGAGCCTGGATGAGCAGCAGTAATCCTCTGCACAATGTAAGACTGGGCGAGACGCTCGGACTGACGTCTAAGCTGACCAGAGTCCACTGCGGCCGGAGACGGATGGGAGACCGCAGCAGGGACAGCTCGAGATTCCCCTTGTGCAGAAGCAGGAACTCGACCCCTAACATTACCCACCCTCCTCGGGCCCCCCCTTCATTGGACCTCGCTACATTCAAAGGCAGCGACGAGCTGCAGAGCATGAATATGTTCGGCAGGCTCCCAGGACTTATCCTCCGGCCCATAGCCCCTCCAAGCCACCAAAACAATGTTTTTGCCCCGTACCACCTTGCACCCTACAATGGCGTTCACCTCGTAATCATCCGTAGATGAACCCGGCATCCCGGCAGATGACTCAGGCAACCGGGAGATGACCACAGGTTTTAGAAGGGACACATGGAAGGTGTCGGAGATACCAAGGCGAGGCGGAAGGGCCAAACGGTAAACCCCAGGGTTCACCTGCTCAAGAACCTTGAAGGGACCCAAATAGCGGGGTGCCAACTTAGTGGATTCCACCCGTAGCCTGATGTTTCGGGCAGAGAGCCACACTAGGTAGCTAGGAGCAAATGTCTGAGAGGGACGCCGATGGGCATCGGCAGAAGACCTCATCCTTTCCTTGGAAGCCTAAATGGCATTCTGGGTGCAGTCCCATATGTCCTGTGCCTCCACAGCCCAATCTGCCACCCTGGAGTCGGCAAAAGCCATGGGCATGGGCACCGGTACCCGTGGATCTGGCCGTAATTAAAGAGGAATGGGGTCTGTCCGGTGGAGTCAGCCACAGCATTGTTTAGTGCGAACTCCGCCCACGGGAGCAAGGATGCCTGGCAGAGACAAAATGTCGCAAGTATGTGACCAAGGTCTGGTTGACCCTCTCTACCAACCCATTCGTCTCGGGATGATATGCAAAGGAGAGGTTTAACTCAATACAGAGTAGATGACACAACTCTCTCCAGAACCGAGACGCAAATTGGGGACCTCAATCGCTGACAATCTTGTCTGGCATACAGTGTAGACGGAAGATGTGTTTAATAAATAATGCTGCCAAAGCCTGTGCAGCAGGTAACCGGGGTAGCGGCACTAAGTGCACCATTTTGGAGAAGTGGTCGGTGATCACCCAAATGATAGGGCAACCCCGAGACTTGGGTAAGCCCACCACAAAGTCCATCCTGACCATCTCCCAGGGCCTGTCTGCCACCGGCAAAGGAAAATGTAACCCAGCTGGCCGTTGTTGATGGGACTTGTTCTGTGCGCAGGAGACACATGCCTGAACATTCTCCCTGACGTCACGGGCCATATGTGGCCACCAGTATGTCCTCGTCAATAATTCTGTTGTCCTCTTTGCCCCAAAGTGTCCACCCACCCTGGACGAGTGTGCCCAAGAGAGTACCTCCGTTCGCAAATTAGTGGGCACAAAAGTCTTACCCGGAGGCACAGACTCTAGCGAAACCGGGGCTACAGTTCTCAGGCTCTCTTCGGGGACAATAAGCCGAGGCTCCTCATCCTCCTCCTCTGATGACACTAAGGAGCGAGAGAGAGCGTCAGCCCGAACATTCTTCTCACCGGAGAAAAAATGGAGGGTGAAGTGAAACCGAGAGAAGAATAGGGACCATCTGACCTGGCGAGAATTTAGCCGCTGAGCCATTTGCAAATATACCAAGTTTTTGTGGTCAGTGAAGACTTGGAAGGGAAAACGAGCCCCCTCCAGAAGATGTCTCCACTCAAAGAAGGCCAACTTCATAGCCAGCAACTCCCTGTCCCCGATGGAATAATTCCTCTCTGCTGGTGTAAAGGTCTTAGAAAAGAAGAAGCAGGGATGCTTCCGACCTTGAGCATCCTTTTGATAAAGGACTGCTCCAGCACCAACAGAAGAGGCATCCACCTCTAAAATAAACGGCTTATCAACATCAGGGCGATGTAATATGGTAGCACTGGCAAAATGCGACTTGATGGAAGAGAACGCCTTGGAGACCTCCTCAGACCACAACTTGGGATTTGCTCCCTTCTTGGTGAGGGCTACCAAGGGAGCTACCAAAGTCGAAAAATGGGGGATGAACTGACGATAATAAATAATGAACCCCATGAAGTGCTGCACCGCTTTAAGAGAATGGGGTTCTTGCCAGTCCATTACAGCCTGTAGTTTGGCAGGATCCATAGCCAATCCCTGGGCAGAGATGATTGTTGTGAATGGGTTTGAGATGAGTTCTGAGCAGAGGCTCCCTCTGGTGGTTACAAGCGGTGCTAGTCTGTCCAGTGAAGATTGTGAGGACTGGGAATCAGGTGTTACTGATTGGTCTTATATAAGGGAGTCACCTTCCCATCAGGGTTGCCGGTGATCAATTGTTCTGGTCTGGATCCTTTATTCCTGTTTCCCTTGTAGCCTGCTGTGTCGTGTCTGCATCTCCTGCTAACAGATAAGACATTTTCTTCTTTTGTGTTTGTGCTATATTTTTTCATTTTGTCCTGCACTTCTGTGGGGGCCTTCAGGGTCCCCTCCGGGGGCTTCTGCCCTCTCAGTTTTGTTCAGCCACTGATGTTTGTACTTTTGTTTTTTCCAGTTTTTTCAGTGGCTGCTGTTTTGATTTTGTTACACCAGAGAACTAATTTAGGTGGAAGAGGTCGTGTGATCTCAGGTGTTTTTGAAATTAGTAGAGTTGGTGCCTTTCAGGGTTTTCTGGGATTGCAGTAAGTACCCTTCCTATCCTTTTCTATTTAGTTAGTTTGGGCCCCAGCGTTTGCTCATACTATTTTCTTTCTGTGTCAGTATTTCATCTTGTCTAACCGCCATTACATGATTGGGGGCTTTCTATTATCTTTGGGGTTCTGCTCCGGGGCAGATAGCTTTCCTATTTCTATCTTTAGGTGTAGTTAGTTTCTCAGGCTGTGACGAGGCGTCTAGGACCAACGTAGGAACGCTCCACGGCTGCCTCTAGTTGTGGTGGTTAGTCAGGGTACTGCAATCTCATAGATTCCAACTGCTCTGGTGTATTGCCTTTTTTACCTGCACTCCTCAGCTACCGAAACATAACAGATGATATAGCCCAGGAAAGGTAAGGACTCCTGCTCAAACACACATTTCTCCAACTTGGCATAGAGAGAGTTTGCCCGTAAGAGGTCGAAGACTTTGTTGACATCCCTTCGGTGAAAGCCTATATCTGGTGAAAAGATGAGAATATCATCCAGATAGACTACTACAGAGGTGGAGAGCATATCCCGGAAGATGTCATTGACAAAGTCTTGGAAAACAGCGGGAGCATTACAGAGCCCGAAGGGCATCACCAGGTGTTCATAATGCCCATCCCTGGTATTAAAAGCTGTCTTCCACTCGTCCCCTTCACGGATGCGAATTAGTTTATAGGCACCACGTAGATCTAGCTTGGCAAATACCTTTGCTCCTCGGAGCCTATCAAAGAGCTCAGAGATTAGGGGCAACGGGTACTTATTCTTGACGGTGATGGCGTTAAAACCCCTGTAGTCAATACATGGACGTAATTCTCCGTTCTTCTTTTGCATGAAGAAGAACCCCGCCACTAGTGTTGAGCGATACGATACCGCAAGTATCGGGTATCGGCCGATATTAGCTCTATCGGCCTTTCGATACTTAGTTTCGATATTTTCCATATATCGTATACCGGAATCGGAAGTTCCCATAATTCTTTGAGAGGCAATGTGATTTTAGTCAGCCAATGAGGAATCCTAAGAAGTGTGGGCACATCCTGTACTGCTGCGGTCATCTTAACTAATGGCATGGCTGTGATTGGCTGCTGAAATGATGTCAGAATGCACTATAAAAGGCGCCGCAGCCATTTTAGCGTCACTGTGCTGTGAACTCAGTTAGGGACAGAACGCTACTCTGCTCACTCTGAGGGACAGTTAGATATTGCGATTTTGTGTACTACTGTGCTTGAGGCAGGCTAGTTTACCAACCGCTGTGTAAAGCTTCATTTTGCCAGTGTTGTTTTAACAGCTCTGTGCAAGGTGTGTGTGTGACAGTGCAGGTGACGCTGCAGTTTGCTATGTGGTTTGGACATGTTGCGGTATTTGACCCTTGTATGTACTATTTGGTCACTTTGTGGTGGTAATATGTGCTCTGGTCATGGTGTTGTGGTATTTGTTCCTTGTATGTGATATTGTTTGATCACTGTGGTGGTAATATGTGGTCTGGTGGTATTTGTCCCTTGTATGTGGTGTTATTGGTCATTTTAAAAATTGAAAAATAAATAAAAATATACCTAAATTGTATTGCATATTTTAACAAATATTTAATAGGTTACAGTAGAGCAGAGCTTGGCCAAAAGTGTCTACTGTGTTATGGTGGCGGCTTAAAAATATTTTGGCCAAAACAAAAGCTGCTGGCTATAGGTGTGATCTGGTGATGGGAATTGTTAATGTATGATAGGTGAGAAGTGGAGTTTTTCCAAGAGAGAGCAGTGGGACTGTGGACAGTTCGAGGGGTGGAGGCCCTGGAATAATCTGTTTCAGCTATATGATGACCCCGTCGCTTGACCTGTCACATGACCTGTCACATGACCCTGTCACATAACCGGGGGGCCCACAGAGTCTGAATAGCCCGCGGCCCTGGCTGCTCTTAATCCACCCCTGGGGATTATTCAATATATAGTAATTGGGAGCTCAGCCTTGTAGCATGTGTGCTGTGGGGCACCCTGTTGGAGCACCATTGGTTGGTGCATGGTTCCACATCTTTAAGGTCAGGAACCCATTAAAATGTTCGCCGTGACATTGCAATGTGTGATCAGAATGTTAAACTTAGAACCTCATGTTCAGTTTTGTATATTTTTTCTTATCCACCATAGAACAATGAATGTTTTGGATGTGTGATCCATATCTTTTTTACAAATATAGTAAACAACAAACCTGAAACTGTTCCCAAAAAAGGGATATATTTTCAACAGCTTTTTAAAAGTCAATTATTTTTCACTTTCCAAACAGCAAACCTACTTCTACACCCAAAAAGGATAATTTTTGAATAGTTTTAAAACTTTTCTTCTTCATTTTTCCAAAAACAAATTTGTTGTAAATTGCAAAAGATGGGTAATTTTTTGGAGGGCTTGCTAAGAAGTACTCGCTGTTAGGGGTCGAGTTCCCGCTTCTGCACAAGGGGAATCTCAAGCCGTCCCTGCTGCGGTCTCCCATCGATCTCCGGCCCCAGTGGACTTTGCTCAGCTTAGACATCAGTCCCAGCGTCTCGCCCAGTCTAACATTGTGCAGAGGATTACTGCTGCTCCTCCAGGCTCTGCTATTGTAGCCAGTACTGGTTAGTGTAGTGTTGTTGTGCAGATGAAGGGAACTCCAGAAGGCCACACAGAGATGCTGGATGGTAGGTTTAAACAGCCGTACTTTATTTTTCGTTCCTCTCTCCTGCTCCCCTTACCCAGGACTTCCTGCTCCTGCCTTGTCCCCTCCTCCCCATTGCATCATCGTTACTAGGCAGAAACTGAAACAAGGATAACAGCAAACCAATCACAGATATAGTAACAACATCACATCTCTCCTCTTCTCACCAAACAAAACAACATTAGAACTGGATAACGGTCCAAAAGTTCACATTAGTACAAAGGGTTTTTTTTTTTTTCTTTTTACTGCAGAACATAGTCCAAGAGGTGGGCTGGCGGTCTACGATTTGCCCTCGCTGGATAGCGGTGAGACATCACAGTCCCAGATGAACTTTCTGAGTCCCCTGAGGTATCCTCCCTTGGAACTGCTGAGCTCTGGGGATCCGGCAGTACGTCATCGCTATCTGCCTCGTCTGTTTCTGGGACATAGTCGCAACGTTTTTTTAAATGGGACACGTTCCTTGTGACCTGGCGACCGTGATCTTGAGCAGTAACCATGGTGCCTTTGACTTGTGTGACCTGAAAGGGTTCAGGATAGTATTGTGATGCAAACTTGTCACTAGGTCTTAGCCTTTTTACCAGGACCCAATCTCCCACCAATACTTCCGGTGGCTTGCAACGATGACTGCTCTTATCAGCATACCTCTTCATCTTCTGTTTGGATATGGCATCCTTAGTAGCAATTTGGGTTTGAACAGGGCTCAGCGGAACGCTCGGGAGTTTGACACGCATAGGCCTGTTGAACAGCGCAGTGGCAGGTGGTATTCCAGTAGTAGAATGGGGTGTAGCTCTGTACTGTCTAAGAAATCTGTGTAACTCTTGCTGTAAATCCTTGTGCTCCATGGTAGCGATCCTCAAAGTTTTGTTGATTGATTGCATGAACCGTTCCACTTCACCATTGGCCTGAGGCCAGTAAGGAGTTATTTTCCTGTGAGTGAAACCAAGATAGGTTGCGAATGATCGAAAGTCTGTGCTATTAAAAGGTGGTCCATTGTCGGACTTCACTGTTTCCGGTATGCCATATGCCGAGAAGATCTTGTCTAATTTTGGTATAACAGCCCTGGCAGAGGTTGTCGAAACATGTTCAATGACTGGGAACCTCGAATAGTCATCCATGACAACCAGCAGATAGGAGTGATCCGGTAAAACACAGAAGTCAACACTAACAGCAGACTACGGGCCCTCTGGCAGGGGTGTCATTTGTAAGGGTGCGCGTCTATGGTCAATTGTAGTTGCTTGGCAAGGTATGCAAGTTTCAATGAGTGCCTCTACTTTTTTGTCTAGTCCTGGAAACCAGACTTTCTCTCTCAGTAATTGCTTTGTTTTCACCACCCCTTGATGAGCCTCGTGGGCCAGATTCAGTACTCTGCTTTGAAGTTTCTGGGGTATCACCAGCCGATTGTTACGCAACAGTAGATTTGAATCAGACACGGAGAGATCATGTCGTGCATTAAAGAAGGCTGTCAAGTAGGTTGTTTGATCCGATGTTTGGAGGCGGGCTTCAGCAAGAAAATTGCTCCAATTTTTAGATCAAACAGTCTCTATAACTAACTGAAGTTGGTGATCGGAATCCACCGTTTGTTGTATTTCCTCCATAGTCATAGCTTTTGGCACAGAATGTGCAACAATAAAATTGATATGTTCCTCTGCAAGGATAGTTGCTGGGATGTCGTCCTTGGTAGTTTGTGGTGTTGGGTGTCTCGAAAAGTAGTCTGCCGGATTACCAGCTCCTGCCTCGTATCTCAACTGAAACTGGTAGTTCTGTAGGCGGAGCAACCAGCGTTCAAGTCGTGGGGGAGGCTTTGAAGAATGTTTGTTGAAAAGCGGAATGAGTGGTTTGTGGTCACTTATCACTGTGAATTTATGTCCCATAAGGTACAGATGAAAATGAAGGCATCCCCACACAACCTCAAGAGCTTCCCTTTCAGTTTGTGAATAGCGTTGTTCTGTCTCTGTTAAGTCTTTGCTTGCATAGGAAATGGTAGAAACGTTGCCTTCTTTGGACACTTGTGTGAGAATTGCACCCAGGCCCACCGGACTAGCGTCCACGATCAGCTCTGTGGACTTTAGAGGGTCAAAATAGGCCATGACGGTGTCGCCAGTCAGACCGGACTTCATGGAGTCGAATGCTGCTTGGTGTTCAGTAGTCCATGTCCAAGGAGTGTCTTTTTTCGTGAGTAGTCACAGGGGTTCGGAGACCGTGGCCAGATCAGGCATAAATCGCCCACAGTACGTGACTAGTCCTAGAAAACTGCGAACCTCTGACACATTTTGAGGTTGGCTAGCTGACTTTATGGCAGAAACTTTCTGAGGATCTGCTGAAACTCCTTGCTCCGAAAAGATATATCCAAAGAAGCTTAATGACTTTTGGTTAAACTCACATTTTGACGGATTGACAGTTAGATTGCAGGCTTGCAGTCTCTGAAACACTTGCTCTAAGTGACTGTCATGCTCCTCTTGGGTTGTACCATATATAAGAATGTCATCACTGACGTTTAGAACTGCTATTCCAGATAGAACCTGACTGATAACGTTCTGAAATATTTCTGCCGCAGATGAGATACCAAAGTTCAACCTCTTGAATCGTCGTAAGCCCACATGGGTACTAAAAGTTGTAATGTACCTGGAATCTGGATGCAACTCAAGTTGATGATAACCTGATTTTAAATCAATTTTAGAAAATACTTTTGCACCATTCAGGTCTGTGATAATGTCATCAATAGTGGGCGTGATGTGCCTTTCTCTTTGAATAGCCAAATTGGCATGCCGCATATCCACACATAGCCGGATTTTACCAGGCTGCTTTGGTTTTGGTGCAACAACAATGGGCGATACCCAAGGAGTCGGGCCTTCAACTCGTTCAACAACATCAGACGCTTCCAGATCTTGCAGTTCTTGCTCCACAAGTTTGCGGACATGAAATGGGATGCGCCTGTGAGGTTGAACAGACGGCTGTATTGACTGGTCAATATGCAATTTTTATCTGAACGTCTTTTAGCTTACCGAGACCTTTAAAGAGATTGGGGTATCTCTGCATGATGTGTTGGGCCGAAGGACCTGTGACGCTATTGACCAGGTTGACCAGACCCAGAGATATAGCACTCCTGCAGCTGAGAAGCGTGTCTGCGGAGCACTCTACTACATATACAGTGTCGGTGATGGACTTCCCGTCAGCTGCAAGTTCTGACTGAAATTTGCCACACGGGGTAGTGCAGATGCTGAACCATAAGGAAAAATCTTTAGGCTAGTGCTTTGTAGAGCAGGTCTGTTCGGGAGTCGGCTATAGACTGCACGGCTGATGACGTTTACTGATGCCCCCGTGTCTACTAGGGCTTCCACCGGACTACCATTTATCAGGATAAGTCGCCTTGGACTGGTAAGTGCGTGCAGTGTTTGAGATCCCTCTGCAGTCACTGAGAATAGATAAGTACTGTGAGGCTCGTCAGTAAGCTGCAGCGTTTGGATTTTCTGTGACCTGGGTTGTACTGTGGGATGTGGGGATTGTGGTTTGGATCTACACACTTTTGCAAAATGGTTTTGTTTTCCACAATTATGGCAGGTCCCCCCTTTTGCTGGGCAGACATTCTGGTGAGGATACGACCCTCCGCAGTTGTAGCAAGTTGCCCCCTGCATACGAGGCACAGGCGGTCTCTGTGTCAGCTTTGCTATACAAGATGGTGCTTCCGCCTCACACTCAATGTTCTCTATGAGTTTAGCTTGTTTTTCGGCGGTATCATTTACACGTGCTGTTTCAAGTAGTTTTGCTAAAGTCATGGTGGGATCTCTGAGTGCTTGTCTCCGTAACTTAGAGGAGATGCAGCCTTGTAAAATCTTCATTTGGATCTCTTTGTCGACATCTGCAAATTCACAGTAAGCTGCACGGTGCCGTAGTCGGACATGATATTCATCAATGCTTTCTGTTGCTGACTGCTTTAATTGTCTAAACTTAAAGATTTCAAATGCTGCATTTCTGTGTGGGGAGAAATACTTGCTTAATGCTGCCTTACTGAGCTCATAGTCTTTGTCTTCTCCTGTATTAGACAGAGTAGTGAAGATATCATAGACTTGTTCCCCTGCATAATGTAATAGCATGGCTTTCTTCCTGGTATCATCTGATATGTTCATGGCTTGTATGAATATATCAAAACGCTTCAGCCATTTCTCCCAACATGCTGCTAGGTTAGCTGGGGACTAGTGTTGAGCATTCCGATACCGCAAGTATCGGGTATCGGCCGATATTCGCGTTATCGGAATTCCGATACTTAATTCCGATACTTTTTCAATATCGTATACCGGAATCGGAAGTTCCCATAATTCTTTGAGAGGCAATGTGATGTTAGTCAGCCAATGATGAATCTTATGAAGTGTGGGCACATCCTGTAATGCTGCGGTCATCTTAACTAATGGCATGGCTGTGATTGGCTGCTGAAATGATGTCAGAATGCACTATAAAAGGCGCCGCAGCCATTTTAGCGTCACTGTGCTGTGAACTCAGTTAGGGACAGAACGCTACTCTGCTCACTCTGAGGGACAGTTAGATATTGCGATTTTGTGTACTACTGTGCTTGAGGCAGGCTAGTTTACCAACCGCTGTGTAAAGCTTCATTTTGCCAGTGTTTTAACAGCTCTGTGCAAGTGTGTGTGTGGACAGTGCAGGTGACGCTGCAGTTTGCTCTTCATCCACCGCTGTTTGTAGGCATTGCACGTGTCACTGACTTTTTTTTTTTATTTTATTTTGTGGAATTGGTGCAGCTCCATTATATTAGAAAAAAATCAAATCTATTAGTGTGACGTGCTTCCATCCGTATACAATACATTGGTTGCAAACACTATAGAAGTACAGAAAGGGCCTTTCACAGCTACTGAACAGTTGTCTGCAGGGTTTACTGTAGTCTGTGAGTTTTAATTTTGTGAGTGCAGATTACGCTCCAGTTAGTTCTTCAACCACTGCCGGTTGTAGTCTGCTGAGCGTGTGTCACTGCCTCATCCTTCACATTTTTCTCTAATTGGTGCTGCTCCATTTTAGTGGAAAAAAATCTAATCTATTAGTGTGATGCGCTTCCATCCGTATACAATACATTGGTTGCAAACACTATAGAAGTAGACAAAGGGGCCTTTAACAGCTACTGAACAGTTGTGTTTCAGTGTTCACTGTAGTCTGTGAGCTTTTCATTTTTTGAGTGCAGATTACGCTCCAGTTTGTTCTTCAACCACTGCCGGTTGTAGTCTGCTGAGCGTGTGTCACTGCCTCATCCTTCACATTTTTCTCTAATTGGTGCTGCTCCATTTTAGTGGAAAAAAATCTAATCTATTAGTGTGACGCGCTTCCATCCGTATACAATACATTGGTTGCAAACACTATAGAAGTAGACAAAGGGGCCTTTAACAGCTACTGAACAGTTGTGTTTCAGTGTTCACTGTAGTCTGTGAGCTTTTCATTTTTTGAGTGCAGATTACGCTCCAGTTTGTTCTTCAACCACTGCCGGTTGTAGTCTGCTGAGCGTGTGTCACTGCCTCATCCTTCACATTTTTCTCTAATTGGTGCTGCTCCATTTTAGTTGAAAAAAATCTAATCTATTAGTGTGACGCGCTTCCATCCGTATACAATACATTGGTTGCAAACACTATAGAAGTAGACAAAGGGGCCTTTAACAGCTACTGAACAGTTGTGTTTCAGTGTTCACTGTAGTCTGTGAGCTTTTCATTTTGTGAGTGCAGATTACGCTCCAGTTTGTTCTTCAACCACTGCCGGTTGTAGTCTGCTGAGCGTGTGTCACTGCCTCATCCTTCACATTTTTCTCTAATTGGTGCTGCTCCATTTTAGTGGAAAAAAATCTAATCTATTAGTGTGACGCGCTTCCATCCGTATACAATACATTGGTTGCAAACACTATAGAAGTACACAAAGGGGCCTTTCACAGATACTGAACAGTTGTCTGCAGGGTTCACTGTAGTCTGTGAGGAATAACCACACTTAGGCCTTATAACTTTTCTGACTTTCTTTATCAATCTACCAAGATGAAGAAGTCAGTGAGTAAGGCACGTGGTCGTGGTCGTGGCCGTGGTTTTGCAGCAGGGAGAGGACGTGGGTATTCTGTGGCTGCTGCCGCACCCAGTGACACAGCATCCACCAGTTTTCCCCGTGAGCGTTCCTTTATGCGCACTTTTGTAGGAGCTCAGCGTACCCCCCTGCTGCGTGAAGAACAAATTGAAGCCGTTGTTGGTTGGATGGCAGCCAATGCATCGACTTCAATAGCTTCCACCTCCTCTCAGGACCACAGCACTGTTGAACAACCATCAGTCTCTTCACCGCCTGCCAAATTGCCCAGGCAGTCAGAGAGCTCTGTACAGGAGCCAGCTGAGTCTCTGCTTCTGTTCTCAGAATCTGTTGGCTTGCAAACAGGGGCCCAGCCAAGCAGCATTCTGGAATGTGAAGAAGAGGCAGTATGCAGTGATGCGCAACAGCTGTATCTCTCTGAATCTGAAGAGGCGGGTGAGCCAGTGCCGATGGTCAGCACACCGCAGAACGCATCTGATGATGATGAGACTCAGTTGCCAGTTTCTGTTGAGCATGGTGCTGGCCAGACCACCCAACAACAGCAGGTGTTGGAAGAGGGTAGTGGTGGAGATGATGAGGTCCAAGACCCAACATGGCGTGAGGAACAGGAAGGTGGTGGGAGCAGCTCTGAGGAAGAGATTGCCCCAACGGTCCAAACAGTAGGGAGAGGTAGGCTGCAGACTCGCTTGCCTGTAGCCTCCAGTTTGGCACCCGTTCGTAGCAGTTCTCTTCCAACAGCCAAACCGGGCGCTCCCAGGACTTGCTCTGCGTGGTCCTTTTTTGATACAGTTGCAGATGATATTTGCTATGTCAAATGCAAGCTGTGTAATCAAAAAATTAAAAGAGGTAAAAGTGTCAGTAACCTTAATACAACAAATATGTGGAAACATGTGCGGTCAAAGCACTTTGTTGAGTTACAAAGACACACTGGAGATGTAGGCCAACCTACAGCAGCACCTACATCTTCAGCTCGTGTTGGAGCCTCTTCCTCCAGTTCACACACAGCTGGTTCGGCTTCCTCACAGGATCGCCATGGAAGAACCTCTGTCACTGTTGTCCAGAGACACAGTGTTATTCCACCCACAGCTGCAAGTTCCCTGTCATCCTCACACACCCAGGCCACAAAACAGCCATCGGTAGCACAGGCATGGGATAAAAGACGGCCATACTCGGCAAACCATCCACGAGCACAGGCTCTGAATGCTGGCATTGCAAAACTCCTGTCCCTTGAAATGCTGTCATTCAGGCTGGTGGAGACTGACAGTTTCCGTGAATTAATGGCATTGGCAGTCCCACAATACAATGTGCCCAGCCGATTTTATTTCAGCAGGCAAGCCGTCCCTGGTCTGCAAAAGCATGTTGAGGCAAAAATTAAACATGCGCTACTAAACGCCGTCAGTAGCAAGGTCCACCTGACCACCGATGCGTGGACCAGTACCCATGGCCAGGGACGATACCTTTCACTCACTGCCCATTGGGTGAATGTTGTGGAGCCGGGTACAGATCTTGCGAGTGGCGCTGTACGTGTTCTGCCAACTCCAAGGATTGCCGGAATCAAGTCTGTCCACATTGACTCCTCCTCCTACTCCAGTTCCTCAGAATCATCGCTGCAGGAGCCGTGACGGTCTACCTCCACATGGACCCGTGGACGCTTACCTGATGCGACCGATATGAGCACAGCCGTGGCCAAACGGCAACAGGCCATTCTGAAATTAATTCCCATGGGGAATCGAAGCCACACAGCGCAGGAGGTCTGGAATGCCATCAAGCAGGAGAGCGACGTGTGGTTTTTGCCAGCGAATCTCCAGCCAGGCTTGGTAGTGTGTGACAATGGCCGAAATCTGGTGGCAGCTCTGGGCCTTGGCAAACTCACTCACATACCATGTCTGGCACATGTGCTCAACTTGGTCGTGCAGAGTTTTTTGAGGGACTATCCGGATCTTGATGCACTGCTGCACAAGGTCCGCCTAGAGTGCGCTCACTTGCGACGTTCCAGCATGGCCAGATCGCGCATTGCAGCTCTGCAACGCAGATTGCGCCTTCCTGAACATCGCATCATATGTGACGTATCCACCAGGTGGAATTCAACGTTACATATGTTGGAGCGGTTGTGTGAGCAGCAGCCAGCAGTAATGGAGTATCAGCTGCATCAGGCGCAATCAACACGCAATTTGCGCCGTCCACACTTCACCATTAATGAGTGGGCCACTATGAAGGACATGTGCCACGTTTTGCGTGCGTTTGATGAGTCAACGCGGATGGCGAGTGCAGATGATGCACTAGTCAGCCTGACTGTCCCCCTTATCTGCCTGCTTCAAAAAACACTGCAAGCAATAAGGGATGAGGTTTTGGAAGAGGTGGAGGATGAGGAGTCACAAATTCCATCACCTTCTGGAAAGTCAGCGCAACGTGGTTCCTCACAAAGGGCTGGGCAGGGCTCACTTTGTGAGGAGGATGAGGAGGAGGAGTCAATGGAGGAGGAAGACATCGCTCCAGAGGGAGGTACACAACGCTCTAGTCAGTATGTAGAGCGAGGGTGGGGTGATGCAGAGCAGGCAGAGATGACGCCTCTTGCAGAGGACAGCGTTTCTTTGCCAGTTGGGAGTCTGCAGCACATGGTTGATTTCATGCTGCAGTGCCTAAGAAACGACCGCCGCATCGCCCACATTCTCACGACGTCTGATTATTGGGTGTACACCCTCCTAGACCCTCGCTACCGGGACAACGTCAAAAGCCTCATCACACCGTTGAACCGGGAGCGTAAAATGCGGGAGTACCAAGACACACTGGTGCAATCCCTAATGTTCTACCATACTGCCGAGAGCACTGCTGCTGCTACTGCTTTACAAAGCAGCTCTGTGCGTCGAGGCAGTGTAGAGAGCTCTGCAACAAGAGGGAGCACACGCAGTGCCTCTGCACAGGGAAAGACCAGTATGTTAAAAATGTGGCAAAGTTTTGTGGCAGCGCCACAAATGTCTACACCATCCGAGAGGGCTCCAGTCAGCGGGAGGCAACGTATCCGTCAGATGGTGACAGACTACTTGGCTTTGCCTCTCAGTGTACTCCCAGATGGCTCTTCCCCATTCAAGTTTTGGGTCTCTAAGCTGGATACATGGCCAGAGCTTAGCCAGTATGCATTGGAGGTGCTGGCTTGCCCTGCTGCCAGTGTATTATCGGAGCGCGTCTTTAGTGCTGCAGGTGGTGTACTAACAGACCGTCGCATGCGACTATCCTCCGATAATGTAGACCGGCTTACTTTTCTGAAAATGAACAAGGCATGGATCTCGCCAGAATTTGTCTGTCCGTTTTCAGATTAAATAACTGGTTCGCAACGTTATCCATGTCTCCTGTTATGTTCATCTTTCTACCACCTGAACTCTACTCCCTGGGCTCCAACACTGCCAGTTGCTGCTCAGAAGTGTCGTGTCCACAGAACAAAACACAAGCTCTACTGTTAGTGGGGTTCAGTAACGCCAGCTGTTCCCTGCTGTGTGAACGGCAAGAAGTCTCCTGTTCCCGACACATGGACAGAAAAACACATGACCAACATGCTCCAAATAGGGAAGAGCCGTCACCCTGCTTGTTATGCTGAAAACATGAAATTG
>JARQOD010000002.1:465090056-465249517 GCA_033576555.1 Oophaga sylvatica | reverse complement strand
AACGATGATGCAATGGGGAGGAGGGGACAAGGCAGGAGCAGGAAGTCCTGGGTAAGGGGAGCAGGAGAGAGGAACGAAAAATAAAGTACGGCTGTTTAAACCTACCATCCAGCATCTCTGTGTGGCCTTCTGGAGTTCCCTTCATCTGCACAACAACACTACACTAACCAGTACTGGCTACAATAGCAGAGCCTGGAGGAGCAGCAGTAATCCTCTGCACAATGTTAGACTGGGCGAGACGCTGGGACTGATGTCTAAGCTGAGCAAAGTCCACTGGGGCCGGAGATCGATGGGAGACCGCAGCAGGGACGGCTTGAGATTCCCCTTGTGCAGAAGCGGGAACTCGACCCCTTACAGCGAGTACTTCTTAGCAAGCCCTCCAAAAAATTACCCATCTTTTGCAATTTACAACAAATTTGTTTTTGGAAAAATGAAGAAGAAAAGTTTTAAAACTATTCAAAAATTATCCTTTTTGGGTGTAGAAGTAGGTTTGCTGTTTGGAAAGTGAAAAATAATTGACTTTTAAAAAGCTGTTGAAAATATATCCCTTTTTTGGGAACAGTTTCAGGTTTGTTGTTTACTATATTTGTAAAAAAGATATGGATCACACATCCAAAACATTCATTGTTCTATGGTGGATAAGAAAAAATATACAAAACTGAACATGAGGTTCTAAGTTTAACATTCTGATCACACATTGCAATGTCACGGCGAACATTTTAATGGGTTCCTGACCTTAAAGATGTGGAACCATGCACCAACCAATGGTGCTCCAACAGGGTGCCCCACAGCACACATGCTACAAGGCTGAGCTCCCAATTACTATATATTGAATAATCCCCAGGGGTGGATTAAGAGCAGCCAGGGCCGCGGGCTATTCAGACTCTGTGGGCCCCCCGGTTATGTGACAGGGTCATGTGACAGGGTCATGTGACAGGGTCAAGCGACGGGGTCATCATATAGCTGAAACAGATTATTCCAGCGCCTCCACCCCTCGAACTGTCCACAGTCCCACTGCTCTCTCTTGGAAAAACTCCACTTCTCACCTATCATACATTAACAATTCCCATCACCAGATCACACCTATAGCCAGCAGCTTTTGTTTTGGCCAAAATATTTTTTAAGCCGCCACCATAACACAGTAGACACTTTTGGCCAAGCTCTGCTCTACTGTAACCTATTAAATATTTGTTAAAATATGCAATACAATTTAGGTATATTTTTATTTATTTTTCAATTTTTAAAATGACCAATAACACCACATACAAGGGACAAATACCACCAGACCACATATTACCACCACAGTGATCAAACAATATCACATACAAGGAACAAATACCACAACACCATGACCAGAGCACATATTACCACCACAAAGTGACCAAATAGTACATACAAGGGTCAAATACCGCAACAACATGTCCAAACCACATATTACCACCACATAGTGACTGAATACTACAATACTGATCAGTAATAAAAAAAAACACAATACTATCACCATAATGCCATTATACACAGGAGATCTGTACTTAGTATGCAGTGTCTGTGTACAGGTAATACAGTGATCACTGGTGACATTGTGCACAGGAGTTCTGTATATAATGTATAGGTAATACAGTGATCACTGGTGACATTGTACACAGGACTTCTGCATATATTATAAAGTGTATAGTGTCAGTGTATAGGTAACACACTGACTCACCAGTGACATCTTTAGGTGAAGTCCTTCATCTTTGTTTTTCATGTTTCATCCAGCACAGACCGCCATCACCTCTTCAAGCCAGGGCTCGTCTCTGCAGGAAATAACACAGTTATCTCGAGCTCCGCTTGCAGAACACATTACTTAATTTTTCCCAACTTCTACATTACACCACATGAAGAAAAAAAGGTGACATAGTATCACTCTACACAGTAACAGGATTGCCCCTCCCCATTTAAAACAGTATGCTGAAAAAATAAAAAAATACATCACTGCCATAATAATATCCCTTAATTAGCTCCTATGGTAATAATATTCCCCATCCTGGCCCCCGTGAGTCTCATTCCTGGCTTCAGCCATATGTTCTCCCATCTTGCCCTCATGAATATTCATTCTGCCCCATATGATCTCCCCATCTGTCTCCATCATATCCATCCTGCCCCATGATCCTGCACGATCTGTCTCCAACCCTGCCCCATCTGTCTCCAATCCTGCCTGATGTCTCCAATCATGCCCCGTATCTCCATTCTGACCCGTGTCTCGCATTCTGCCCCCCTGTCCAGCATTCTGCCACTGTGTCTCACAGTCTGCCCCATGTCCAGCATTCTGCCCCATGTCTCACAGTCTGCCCCCATGTCTCACAGTCTGCCCCATGTCCAGCATTCTGCCCCATGTACTCACAGTATGCCCCATGTCCAGCATTCTGCCCCCATGTCTCACAGTCTGCCCCATGTCTAGCATTCTGCCCCCATGTCTCACAGTCTGCCCCATGTCCAGCATTCTGCCCCATGTGTTAGGGTTCGAGTTCCCAATGCTGCACAAGGGGAATCTCGAACCATTCCCGCTGCGGTCCCCCATCCGTCTGCAGCCGCAGTGGAGTCTGCTCAGCAGAGACGTCAGTCCCAGCGTCTTGCCCGGTCTAATACTGTGCAGAGACTTGATGCTGCCTCTCCTGGATCTTCGGTTATAACCAGTGCTGGAGCAGGCAGATTTGAGACTAAGTCCTCTGTTTCTTCTTCTGAGCATGCCCAGGGCAAGATCTCCCATTGGAGATCAGGGGTCACATGCTCAAATACAGCTACGACTCCTATTGGTCCTCCAGGAAGGTCCTGTAGCTGTTTGTGATCTGAAGCAGCTTTCTATTGGTCCTTTCTGGAAGGTCTTCTACTTGTGGCTGCTATAAAAGGTTGTCCTGACCGCACGGCCGTGCGCTAGTATCAAACCTTTATGTGCTTTGCGCCAGTATGGTCATGCATGTGTGTGGTTAGGGCGGTTGAAATATGCCATTACAATACCAACCTAATCGATGAGGAGCTTGGTATGCTAGCTGGTCAGGGTCGGTGTCTTAGATGCCTTTAGAATACCGGCATAACCGGTGAGGAGTTTGGTTGCCGTATTCAGGGCCTGGCTACAGATGCCATAGATAGTGCATGACCACTTCCTATGTTCACTTAGCAGTAGTGTTGAGCATTCCGATACCGCAAGTATCGGGTATCGGCCGATATTCGCGTTATCGGAATTCCGATACTTAATTCCGATACTTTTTCAATATCGTATACCGGAATCGGAAGTTCCCATAATTCTTTGAGAGGCAATGTGATGTTAGTCAGCCAATGATGAATCTTATGAAGTGTGGGCACATCCTGTAATGCTGCGGTCATCTTAACTAATGGCATGGCTGTGATTGGCTGCTGAAATGATGTCAGAATGCACTATAAAAGGCGCCGCAGCCATTTTAGCGTCACTGTGCTGTGAACTCAGTTAGGGACAGAACGCTACTCTGCTCACTCTGAGGGACAGTTAGATATTGCGATTTTGTGTACTACTGTGCTTGAGGCAGGCTAGTTTACCAACCGCTGTGTAAAGCTTCATTTTGCCAGTGTTGTTTTAACAGCTCTGTGCAAGGTGTGTGTGTGACAGTGCAGGTGACGCTGCAGTTTGCTCTGCATCACCGCTGTTTGTAGGCATCTGCACGTGTCACTGACTTTTTTTTTTTTTATTTTATTTTGTGGAATTGGTGCAGCTCCATTATATTAGAAAAAAATCAAATCTATTAGTGTGACGTGCTTCCATCCGTATACAATACATTGGTTGCAAACACTATAGAAGTACAGAAAGGAGCCTTTCACAGCTACTGAACAGTTGTCTGCAGGGTTTACTGTAGTCTGTGAGCTTTTAATTTTGTGAGTGCAGATTACGCTCCAGTTAGTTCTTCAACCACTGCCGGTTGTAGTCTGCTGAGCGTGTGTCACTGCCTCATCCTTCACATTTTTCTCTAATTGGTGCTGCTCCATTTTAGTGGAAAAAAATCTAATCTATTAGTGTGACGCGCTTCCATCCGTATACAATACATTGGTTGCAAACACTATAGAAGTACACAAAGGGGCCTTTAACAGCTACTGAACAGTTGTGTTTCAGTGTTCACTGTAGTCTGTGAGCTTTTCATTTTTTGAGTGCAGATTACGCTCCAGTTTGTTCTTCAACCACTGCCGGTTGTAGTCTGCTGAGCGTGTGTCACTGCCTCATCCTTCACATTTTTCTCTAATTGGTGCTGCTCCATTTTAGTGGAAAAAAATCTAATCTATTAGTGTGACGCGCTTCCATCCGTATACAATACATTGGTTGCAAACACTATAGAAGTAGACAAAGGGGCCTTTAACAGCTACTGAACAGTTGTGTTTCAGTGTTCACTGTAGTCTGTGAGCTTTTCATTTTTTGAGTGCAGATTACGCTCCAGTTTGTTCTTCAACCACTGCCGGTTGTAGTCTGCTGAGCGTGTGTCACTGCCTCATCCTTCACATTTTTCTCTAATTGGTGCTGCTCCATTTTAGTGGAAAAAAATCTAATCTATTAGTGTGACGCGCTTCCATCCGTATACAATACATTGGTTGCAAACACTATAGAAGTAGACAAAGGGGCCTTTAACAGCTACTGAACAGTTGTGTTTCAGTGTTCACTGTAGTCTGTGAGCTTTTCATTTTTTGAGTGCAGATTACGCTCCAGTTTGTTCTTCAACCACTGCCGGTTGTAGTCTGCTGAGCGTGTGTCACTGCCTCATCCTTCACATTTTTCTCTAATTGGTGCTGCTCCATTTTAGTGGAAAAAAATCTAATCTATTAGTGTGACGCGCTTCCATCCGTATACAATACATTGGTTGCAAACACTATAGAAGTAGACAAAGGGGCCTTTAACAGCTACTGAACAGTTGTGTTTCAGTGTTCACTGTAGTCTGTGAGCTTTTCATTTTGTGAGTGCAGATTACGCTCCAGTTTGTTCTTCAACCACTGCCGGTTGTAGTCTGCTGAGCGTGTGTCACTGCCTCATCCTTCACATTTTTCTCTAATTGGTGCTGCTCCATTTTAGTGGAAAAAAATCTAATCTATTAGTGTGACGCGCTTCCATCCGTATACAATACATTGGTTGCAAACACTATAGAAGTACACAAAGGGGCCTTTAACAGCTACTGAACAGTTGTGTTTCAGTGTTCACTGTAGTCTGTGAGCTTTTCATTTTTTGAGTGCAGATTACGCTCCAGTTTGTTCTTCAACCACTGCCGGTTGTAGTCTGCTGAGCGTGTGTCACTGCCTCATCCTTCACATTTTTCTCTAATTGGTGCTGCTCCATTTTAGTGGAAAAAAATCTAATCTATTAGTGTGACGCGCTTCCATCCGTATACAATACATTGGTTGCAAACACTATAGAAGTAGACAAAGGGGCCTTTAACAGCTACTGAACAGTTGTGTTTCAGTGTTCACTGTAGTCTGTGAGCTTTTCATTTTGTGAGTGCAGATTACGCTCCAGTTTGTTCTTCAACCACTGCCGGTTGTAGTCTGCTGAGCGTGTGTCACTGCCTCATCCTTCACATTTTTCTCTAATTGGTGCTGCTCCATTTTAGTGGAAAAAAATCTAATCTATTAGTGTGACGCACTTCCATCCGTATACAATACATTGGTTGCAAACACTATAGAAGTAGACAAAGGGGCCTTTAACAGCTACTGAACAGTTGTGTTTCAGTGTTCACTGTAGTCTGTGAGCTTTTCATTTTGTGAGTGCAGATTACGCTCCAGTTTGTTCTTCAACCACTGCCGGTTGTAGTCTGCTGAGCGTGTGTCACTGCCTCATCCTTCACATTTTTCTGTAATTGGTGCTGCTCCATTTTAGTGGAAAAAAATCTAATCTATTAGTGTGACGCGCTTACATCCGTATACAATACATTGGTTGCAAACACTATAGAAGTACACAAAGGGGCCTTTCACAGATACTGAACAGTTGTCTGCAGGGTTCACTGTAGTCTGTGAGGAATAACCACACTTAGGCCTTATAACTTTTCTGACTTTCTTTATCAATCTACCAAGATGAAGAAGTCAGTGAGTAAGGCACGTGGTCGTGGTCGTGGCCGTGGATTTGCAGCAGGGAGAGGACGTGGGGATTCTGTGGCTGCTGCCGCACCCAGTGACACAGCATCCACCAGTTTTCCCCGTGAGCGTTCCTTTATGCGCACTTTTGAAGGAGCTCAGCGTACCCCCCTGCTGCGTGAAGAACAAATTGAAGCCGTTGTTGGTTGGATGGCAGCCAATGCATCGACTTCAATAGCTTCCACCTCCTCTCAGGACCACAGCACTGTTGAACAACCATCAGTCTCTTCACCGCCTGCCAAATTGCCCAGGCAGTCAGAGAGCTCTGTACAGGAGCCAGCTGAGTCTCTGCTTCTGTTCTCAGAATCTGTTGGCTTGCAAACAGGGGCCCAGCCAAGCAGCATTCTGGAATGTGAAGAAGAGGCAGTATGCAGTGATGCGCAACAGCTGTGTCTCTCTGAATCTGAAGAGGCGGGTGAGCCAGTGCCGATGGTCAGCACACCGCAGAACGCATCTGATGATGATGAGACTCAGTTGCCAGTTTCTGTTGAGCATGGTGCTGGCCAGACCACCCAACAACAGCAGGTGTTGGAAGAGGGTAGTGGTGGAGATGATGAGGTCCAAGACCCAACATGGCGTGAGGAACAGGAAGGTGGTGGGAGCAGCTCTGAGGAAGAGATTGCCCCAACGGTCCAAACAGTAGGGAGAGGTAGGCTGCAGACTCGCTTGCCTGTAGCCTCCAGTTTGGCACCCATTCGGAGCAGTTCTCTTCCAACAGCCAAACCGGGTGCTCCCAGGACTTGCTCTGCGTGGTCCTTTTTTGATACAGTTGCAGATGATATTTGCTATGTCAAATGCAAGCTGTGTAATCAAAAAATTAAAAGAGGTAAAAGTGTCAGTAACCTTAATACAACAAATATGTGGAAACATGTGCGGTCAAAGCACTTTGTTGAGTTACAAAGACACACTGGAGATGTAGGCCAACCTACAGCAGCACCTACATCTTCAGCTCGTGTTGGAGCCTCTTCCTCCAGTTCACACACAGCTGGTTCGGCTTCCTCACAGGATCGCCATGGAAGAACCTCTGTCACTGTTGTCCAGAGACACAGTGTTATTCCACCCACAGCTGCAAGTTCCCTGTCATCCTCACACACCCAGGCCACAAAACAGCCATCGGTAGCACAGGCATGGGATAAAAGACGGCCATACTCGGCAAACCATCCACGAGCACAGGCTCTGAATGCTGGCATTGCAAAACTCCTGTCCCTTGAAATGCTGTCATTCAGGCTGGTGGAGACTGACAGTTTCCGTGAATTAATGGCATTGGCAGTCCCACAATACAATGTGCCCAGCCGATTTTATTTCAGCAGGCAAGCCGTCCCTGGTCTGCAAAAGCATGTTGAGGCAAAAATTAAACATGCGCTACTAAACGCCGTCAGTAGCAAGGTCCACCTGACCACCGATGCGTGGACCAGTACCCATGGCCAGGGACGATACCTTTCACTCACTGCCCATTGGGTGAATGTTGTGGAGCCGGGTACAGATCTTGCGAGTGGCGCTGTACGTGTTCTGCCAACTCCAAGGATTGCCGGAATCAAGTCTGTCCACATTGACTCCTACTCCAGTTCCTCAGAATCATCGCTGCAGGAGCCGTCACGGTCTACCTCCACATGGACCCGTGGACGCTTACCTGATGCGACCGATATGAGCACAGCCGTGGCCAAACGGCAACAGGCCGTTCTGAAATTAATTCCCATGGGGAATCGAAGCCACACAGCGCAGGAGGTCTGGAATGCCATCAAGCAGGAGAGCGACGTGTGGTTTTTGCCAGCGAATCTCCAGCCAGGCTTGGTAGTGTGTGACAATGGCCGAAATCTGGTGGCAGCTCTGGGCCTTGGCAAACTCACTCACATACCATGTCTGGCACATGTGCTCAACTTGGTCGTGCAGAGTTTTTTGAGGGACTATCCGGATCTTGATGCACTGCTGCACAAGGTCCGCCTAGAGTGCGCTCACTTGCGACGTTCCAGTATGGCCAGATCGCGATTGCAGCTCTGCAACGCAGATTGCGCCTTCCTGAACATCGCATCATATGTGACGTATCCACCAGGTGGAATTCAACGTTACATATGTTGGAGCGGTTGTGTGAGCAGCAGCCAGCAGTAATGGAGTATCAGCTGCATCAGGCGCAATCAACACGCAATTTGCGCCGTCCACACTTCACCATTAATGAGTGGGCCACTATGAAGGACATGTGCCACGTTTTGCGTGCGTTTGATGAGTCAACGCGGATGGCGAGTGCAGATGATGCACTAGTCAGCCTGACTGTCCCCCTTATCTGCCTGCTTCAAAAAACACTGCAAGCAATAAGGGATGAGGTTTTGGAAGAGGTGGAGGATGAGGAGTCACAAATTCCATCACCTTCTGGAAAGTCAGCGCAACGTGGTTCCTCACAAAGGGCTGGGCAGGGCTCACTTTGTGAGGAGGATGAGGAGGAGGAAGACATCGCTACAGAGGGAGGTACACAACGCTCTAGTCAGTATGTAGAGCGAGGGTGGGGTGATGCAGAGCAGGCAGAGATGACGCCTCTTGCAGAGGACAGCGTTTCTTTGCCAGTTGGGAGTCTGCAGCACATGGTTGATTTCATGCTGCAGTGCCTAAGAAACGACCGCCGCATCGCCCACATTCTCACGACGTCTGATTATTGGGTGTACACCCTCCTAGACCCTCGCTACCGGGACAACGTCAAAAGCCTCATCACACCGTTGAACCGGGAGCGTAAAATGCGGGAGTACCAAGACACACTGGTGCAATCCCTAATGTTCTACCTTACTGCCGAGAGCACTGCTGCTGCTACTGCTTTACAAAGCAGCTCTGTGCGTCGAGGCAGTGTAGAGAGCTCTGCAACAAGAGGGAGCACACGCAGTGCCTCTGCACAGGGAAAGACCAGTATGTTAAAAATGTGGCAAAGTTTTGTGGCAGCGCCACAAATGTCTACACCATCCGAGAGGGCTCCAGTCAGCGGGAGGCAACGTATCCGTCAGATGGTGACAGACTACTTGGCTTTGCCTCTCAGTGTACTCCCAGATGGCTCTTCCCCATTCAAGTTTTGGGTCTCTAAGCTGGATACATGGCCAGAGCTTAGCCAGTATGCATTGGAGGTGCTGGCTTCCCCTGCTGCCAGTGTATTATCGGAGCGCGTCTTTAGTGCTGCAGGTGGTGTACTAACAGACCGTCGCATGCGACTATCCTCCGATAATGTAGACCGGCTTACTTTTCTGAAAATGAACAAGGCATGGATCTTGCCAGAATTTGTCTGTCCGTTTTCAGATTAAATAACTGGTTCGCAACGTTATCCATGTCTCCTGTTATGTTCATCTTTCTACCACCTGAACTCTACTCCCTGGGCTCCAACACTGCCAGTTGCTGCTCAGAAGTGTCGTGTCCACAGAACAAAACACAAGCTCTACTGTTAGTGGGGTTCAGTAACGCCAGCTGTTCCCCTGCTGTGTGAACGGCAAGAAGTCTCCTGTTCCCGACACATGGACAGAAAAACACATGACCAACATGCTCCAAATGGGGAAGAGCCGTCACCCTGCTTGTTATGCTGAAAACATGAAATTGTGAAGTTTTGCAGGCCTAGAATGATAAATTTTTATGACAAATATGGACAAATAATAATTTGTCATCACAGCGCATATCTGCACATGTCTATTAGAAATGGTAACAAAAAATAAAACATAGTCTACTCTTCACATTTTGAAATTAATGCATAAAAGTACATTTCATACTTATGAATTAATGCTTTTTAAGGAACTTTATCTGTACCTGTAAGATAATGCAGTCAATGGATGTACGAATCATTAAATCCTCATCATCATCATCACGAGTTTTATTTATGACAGACATTATAAAATACACATACTGATGCCAACTGTAACTTCAAACACCATATATGAAATGGCCAGCATGTAAACATGGTAATAATGTCCAATAATAAATTATTACATCTAGAAAGTGCATCATGCATACTGACAATAGGTAGTTATACCTGCAAGTGCTGTTGAAACAACCACAAGAGATATAAATTAATACTGGTATATAGGTATCACAGTGCATAGTTACTCATGGACAATGTTGATGTAATACTGTATCTCAATTAAGTCAGCGTCAACCATTAGGCTTGTTAGTCTTGTACATTGTTAAAGAGGGAACGTAATTTTTTTGTTTGTCATAGGTGGAGTATTACACATTAAATTATTACTGCTGTATTTTTTTTTGCGTCCCTAGTGCGCAATAACGCAGCCTAACCTCACATTTTATAGTCAGCTAATTGCCACACGCTACCCTACCCTACGCGTGACAGTAGGAAGGTAGTGTTGACGGATAAAGCTTTGCGCAACCAGACATTCTTTTACCCTCTTCAACACTCTACAAGCAAAAAATGCATGATTTCAGCCGCAGACTTTATTGACGTACAGTATAACATCGGCATTACCCATCAGAGGCTGTCCACTGTCTGATACAGACATAGAATATACCTTTGCTATCCGTAGCCTTTGTTTCACCTACACTTGCAGGCACACACTTAAATTGTGACAAACAATGCCTAATGTTTTTTTAAATGGTTATTTTTTATCGTACATTATTGTGTCATCAATCATCACATTGATGAGTCCATGCTGGACATGTCATACATGCTATAGAAAGTTACGATTTTATGAACTTAAATAATTGAAATGTCTGTGACTGTCACATAAATTTGCAATGATGATGATGAGTGACTATTACAAAATCCATTGTCTTCACTATGTTATGGTTTAACATAGCGTTCCTTAAGCATTATTCATAAAAAAAAAATGGACTTTTATTCTTAAATTTACAACACTATATTTTGTTACCAATTTTTTGGGTGTTGTGTTGTTCCATTTATTTTTGGCATGTGCATATATGCGTTTATATTTGTATTTTCTTTATTTTTCCTTCTTGAAATTAGAAAACATGTGTATCTTTGTACCGTGTTAGCCAGTAGATAGAAAAATATTTAGACTTCAGAGTCAGCAGTGGTTGAACCTTTTAATGGATAACTGAAAAGATGGAAACAAATTGCAAGCTTTCAAGGCTACTCACGTCTCTTCATCAGGCAAAGACTAAATAAAAAAATTAAGCATCACATATTTCTATACACAACAGGACACAGGAATAGTGCAATAGGTAAGACAAGTAAGTGACGTGTATCAGAACTGTCATTATCTCACAGGGATGAACATAAATATTGGAACAGTTCCTAGATAAGGATAGAAAGTTTGATTGCCCTCTCATTGGCGTCTTTTTTTGGGTTTTCATGACCCTGGAAGGGCATAGACGCAGATTCCTTAATTGATATAGAATGACATAAATCCATGTGATCTATTCATTCCATCACTAACAGTGTCAAAGGTCATGATGAGCTTATATTCTGAAACCTTTGTACGTTTCTCATATTTGAAGTTATATTTTAATACCAGTAATTCCATATCCATCATGCTATGACCGGGCATACAAAAGTCTTTTGCCACAGGTAAATTCATTAATTTATCTGTGATTGTGTGGCGCTGATAATTCATCCTTGTTCTCCTTTTTGTTGCCGGTCTCCCCTCACTTGTCCCTCCCTCACTTGTCTTAGCTATTCCTGTGTCCTGTTGTGTGTAGAAATATGTGATTCTTCATTTTTGGCTTTACTCTTAGCCTGATGAAGACACCTGAGTAGTCTCGAAAGCTTTGAATTTGTTACCATATTTTCAGTTAGCCATTAAACGTTATCAACCACAGAGGACTGTCAAGTATAAATATTTTTCTATTCTTGTAATTGAAATTCATCATTTTATTGTCGTAGTAAAACTTCATTTATTCTTGTTTGAAGTACATACATTTGCAATGGCCACGTAACAAGGCAATAACTCAATATTTTATGCCTACACCCTCCTTGACCCTGGGCTTCAACAGCGCCAGTTGCTGCTCAGAAGTGTTAGATGCACAGATGAAAACAATCGCTGATGTGTTTCTGGGGTTCAGTAACGCCTGCTGTTCCCCTGCTGTGTGTTTGGCAAAAATTACTGCTGCTAACTACAACTTCTACTTCAAACGTCTCATACTAGGCCTCTGCCTACACCCTGACTGACCCTGGGCTCCAACACCGCCAGTTGGTGCTTGGAAGTGCTGTTTGCACAGTCAACACTTGCTCCTGTGTTACTGGGGTTCAGTAATGTCAGCTGTTCCACTGCTGTGTGAACGGCAAACAGTCCTGCTGCCTCCACCCTGTTCTCTTCTCATCCCTGGGTTACAACACCGCCAGTTGTTTCTCGGAAGTGCTGTTAGCACAGTCTACACTTGCTCCTGTGTTACTGGGGTTCAGTAATGTCAGCTGTTCCCTGCTGTGTGAACGGCAAAAAAGTCCTGCTGCCTCCACCCTGTTCTCTTCTCATCCCTGGGTTACAACACCGCCAGTTGTTTCTCGGAAGTGCTGTTAGCACAGTCTACACTTGCTCCTGTGTTACTGGGGTTCAGTAATGTCAGCTGTTCCCCTGCTGTGTGAACGGCAAACAGTCCTGCTGCCTCCACCCTGTTCTCTTCTCATCCCTGGGTTACAACACCGCCAGTTGTTTCTCAGAAGTGCTGTTAGCACAGTCTACACTTGCTCCTGTGTTACTGGGGTTCAGTAATGTCAGCTGTTCCCCTGCTGTGTGAACGGCAAAAAGTCCTGCTGCCTCCACCCTGTTCTCTTCTCATCCCTGGGTTACAACACCGCCAGTTGTTTCTCGGAAGTGCTGTTAGCACAGTCTACACTTGCTCCTGTGTTACTGGGGTTCAGTAATGTCAGCTGTTCCCCTGCTGTGTGAACGGCAAAAAGTCCTGCTGCCTCCACCCTGTTCTCTTCTCATCCCTGGGTTACAACACCGCCAGTTGTTTCTCGGAAGTGCTGTTAGCACAGTTAACACTTGCTCCTGTGTTACTGGGGTTCAGTAATGTCAGCTGTTCCCCTGCTGTGTGAACGGCAAAAGTCCTGCTGCCTCCACCCTGTTCTCTTCTCATCCCTGGGTTACAACACCGCCAGTTGTTTCTCGGAAGTGCTGTTAGCACAGTCTACACTTGCTCCGTGTTACTGGGGTTCAGTAATGTCAGCTGTTCCCCTGCTGTGTGAACGGCAAAAAGTCCTGCTGCCTACACCATGTTCTCTTCTCATCCCTGGGCTACAACACCGCCAGTTGTTTCTCGGAAGTGCTGTTAGCACAGTCTACACTTGCTCCTGTGTTACTGGTGTTCAGTAATGTCAGCTGTTCCCCTGCTGTGTGAACGGCAAACAGTCCTGCTGCCTCCACCCTGTTCTCTTCTCATCCCTGGGTTACAACACCGCCAGTTGTTTCTCGGAAGTGCTGTTAGCACAGTTAACACTTGCTCCTGTGTTACTGGGTTCAGTAATGTCAGCTGTTCCCCTGCTGTGTGAACGGCAAAAAGTCCTGCTGCCTCCACCCTGTTCTCTTCTCATCCCTGGGTTACAACACCGCCAGTTGTTTCTCGGAAGTGCTGTTAGCACAGTCTACACTTGCTCCTGTGTTACTGGGGTTCAGTAATGTCAGCTGTTCCCCTGCTGTGTGAACGGCAAAAAGTCCTGCTGCCTCCACCCTGTTCTCTTCTCATCCCTGGGTTACAACACCGCCAGTTGTTTCTCGGAAGTGCTGTTAGCACAGTCTACACTTGCTCCTGTGTTACTGGGGTTCAGTAATGTCAGCTGTTCCCCTGCTGTGTGAACGGCAAAAAGTCCTGCTGCCTCCACCCTGTTCTCTTCTCATCCCTGGGTTACAACACCGCCAGTTGTTTCTCGGAAGTGCTGTTAGCACAGTTAACACTTGCTCCCGTGTTACTGGGGTTCAGTAATGTCAGCTGTTCCCCTGCTGTGTGAACGGCAAAAAGTCCTGCTGCCTCCACCATGTTCTCTTCTCATCCCTGGGCTACAACACCGCCAGTTGTTTCTCGGAAGTGCTGTTAGCACAGTCTACACTTGCTCCTGTGTTACTGGGGTTCAGTAATGTCAGCTGTTCCCCTGCTGTGTGAACGGCAAACAGTCCTGCTGCCTCCACCCTGTTCTCTTCTCATACCTGGGTTACAACACCGCCAGTTGTTTCTCGGAAGTGCTGTTAGCACAGTTAACACTTGCTCCTGTGTTACTGGGGTTCAGTAATGTCAGCTGTTCCCCTGCTGTGTGAACGGCAAAAAGTCCTGCTGCCTCCACCATGTTCTCTTCTCATCCCTGGGCTACAACACCGCCAGTTGTTTCTCGGAAGTGCTGTTAGCACAGTTAACACTTGCTCCCGTGTTACTGGGGTTCAGTAATGTCAGCTGTTCCCTGCTGTGTGAACGGCAAAAGTCCTGCTGCCTCCACCCTGTTCTCTTCTCATCCCTGGGTTACAACACCTCCAGTTGTTTCTCGGAAGTGCTGTTAGCACAGTTAACACTTGCTCCCGTGTTACTGGGGTTCAGTAATGTCAGCTGTTCCCCTGCTGTGTGAACGGCAAAAAGTCCTGCTGCCTCAACTTTAATTTCCATGGGTACCTTCTGCTACCCATCCGGGTTCCAGTACCGTCAGCTGGTTCTCCGCAGTGCCTTTGGCCTAGGTGCCTCCATGTCGGTATCCGAGTTCCAGCAACGTCTGCTGGTCCTTGGTAGTGCTTTGGAGCACAGGTACCTCCTGCTTAGTAACCGTGTCCCAGTAACGTCAGCTGGTCCTCGGTTGTGACATTGGCTCTTGTACCTTCTGCTACCCATCCGGGTTCCAGCACAGTCAGCTGGTTCTCCGCAGTGCCTTTGGCCTAGGTGCCTCCATGTCGGTATCCGAGTTCCAGCAACGTCTGCTGGTCCTTGGTAGTGCTTTGGAGCACAGGTACCTCCTGCTTAGTAACCGTGTCCCAGTAACGTCAGCTGGTCCTCGGTTGTGCCATTGGCTCTTTTCCTTCTGCTGACCCTCCGGGTTCCAGCACAGTCAGCTGGTCCTCGTTACTTTCATTGGCTCTTGTACCTTCTGCTACCCATCCGGGTTCCAGTGCCGTCAGCTGGTTCTCCGCAGTGCCTTTGGCCTAGGTGCCTCCATGTCGGTATCCGAGTTCCAGCAACGTCTGCTGGTCCTTGGTAGTGCTTTGGAGCACAGGTACCTCCTGCTTAGTAACCGTGTCCCAGTAACGTCAGCTGGTCCTCGGTTGTGCCATTGGCTCTTGTACCTTCTGCTACCCATCCGGGTTCCAGCACAGTCAGCTGGTTCTCCGCAGTGCCTTTGGCCTAGGTGCCTCCATGTCGGTATCCGAGTTCCAGCAACGTCTGCTGGTCCTTGGTAGTGCTTTGGAGCACAGGTACCTCCTGCTTAGTAACCGTGTCCCAGTAACGTCAGCTGGTCCTCGGTTGTGCCATTGGCTCTTTTCCTTCTGCTGACCCTCCGGGTTCCAGCACAGTCAGCTGGTCCTCGTTACTTTCATTGGCTCTTGTACCTTCTGCTACCCATCCGGGTTCCAGTACCGTCAGCTGGTTCTCCGCAGTGCCTTTGGCCTAGGTGCCTCCATGTCGGTATCCGAGTTCCAGCAACGTCTGCTGGTCCTTGGTAGTGCTTTGGAGCACAGGTACCTCCTGCTTAGTAACCGTGTCCCAGTAACGTCAGCTGGTCCTCGGTTGTGCCATTGGCTCTTTTCCTTCTGCTGACCCTCCGGGTTCCAGCACAGTCAGCTGGTCCTCGTTACTTCCATTGGCTTTTGTACCATCACCAACAGGACAAAGAAGGTTAAGACAAACTACAAGATACAGAACAAGAGACAGAAGAACAATAAGCAGAAGATCAAAAAGCAGAAGAACATTAAGTATAAGACCAAAATGAAGAGCAAAATATATGCTCTAAATTCTAAGCAGAAGAAGACTAAGCAGTGTATGGGGGTGAGTCCGTTCCTCCTCGTGGTGCCCCTGGAAAATGCCTGATGCTGCTGCAGGCTCAACTGAACGCGGACAAATACTGTTGTAATTAAAATCTTTCGTGACAGCAAGAACGGAAGGATGAAAATTCAGAGTTTTACAGATTACAAGTACAGGAATGTCTGTCACAAATAAGAATATGATGAAAAGGATGAATAGGAAGAAGATGAAGAAGTAGAATATGAAGAATAATAACTGTTTAATAAGAACAATATAAGTAATGTTAACAAAAAGATGAATAGCAAGAAGTTTTAGAAGATTAAGAAGGTGAAGATGAAGAATAATTTGATGAGAAAGATGATGCTGCTGAAGATTATGAAGGAGAAAGTGTGTGAAAAGTTAAAAAGGTGAAGAGCATGGAAGTTGTGAAACAGACATATTTGACAAAATAGAAAAAAGGTTAACAACATTGTCAATTTCTTCGTCAATCCAAACGTATTTCAAAAAAAGAAATATTAATGCTATTCCATTGCATTGTGTTAAACATCTATGCCTTTAATGTCTCCTCAACCTCCCCCAATAAATTCTACATTACTCTTTGTTGTTTTCCTTCATGTACAATTAACCAACAAGGCAAGAATGGGTTTTTTTTAATTCCGATATTTTGTTCCCATAGACTTACATTGTATTTCCGGTATCGGTATCGGGTATCGCCGATATTTTTTGGGTATCGGCGATACCATTCCGATTCCGATACTTTTGGATATCGGAAAGTATCGCTCAACTCTACTTAGCAGTCAACTGTGTACCTGGACACAGTAGGGTTTCTCTGTGACGCAACAGGGTTCGCTTTAACGCTAGTCAGCACCCTAGCGTTTTACTTTGCGGCTCACTGAAGCTAAGTGAGTTCGCACTTATCGCCATATAGCGCTGCGACATTCCCGCTAGCGGCTCTGTGGATTAACAGATATAAAAAAACTGACCGGCACATCCAAACATAGATTCAGTGTGAACAGGTGCTAAACCTAGAGTCACCAACTCATATACATACAAGAAAAAAAGGTAGCACACTGTAGCGCTATAGCTTGCAAACACGAAATATGAAAAATATGAAAAATGAATTGCATCATTACCTTAGAAATATGAAAAATTGAGAAGTCTTAGCGCATAAGATGGCCAAATTATGTGAGCCTGATAGCCACGTCAAGGCTCTTCTCGTATATCAGGTCCTAACTAATGCCTATCCTCGCTTAGAAAAGTCTGTCTGCATGGGAACATATGAATCCTCTCTTCAGACTAAAATCTACATCTCTGTGGAGGGGTGATGAACCTGTTGTAATTAAAAAGCCTGTGACCACCAGGTGGAGTGCTCAGGTAGAAGGTAAATGAATACATATCAAAAAACTGACCGGCACATCCAAACATAGATTCAGTGTGAACAGGTGCTAAACCTAGAGTCACCAACTCATATACATACAAGAAAAAAAGGTAGCACACTGTAGCGCTATAGCTTGCAAACACGAAATATGAAAAATATGAAAAATGAATTGCATCATTACCTTAGAAATATGAAAAATTGAGAAGTCTTAGCGCATAAGATGGCCAAATTATGTGAGCCTGATAGCCACGTCAAGGCTCTTCTCGTATATCAGGTCCTAACTAATGCCTATCCTCGCTTAGAAAAGTCTGTCTGCATGGGAACATATGAATCCTCTCTTCAGACTAAAATCTACATCTCTGTGGAGGGGTGATGAACCTGTTGTAATTAAAAAGCCTGTGACCACCAGGTGGAGTGCTCAGGTAGAAGGTAAATGAATACATATCAAAAAACTGACCGGCACATCCAAACATAGATTCAGTGTGAACAGGTGCTAAACCTAGAGTCACCAACTCATATACATACAAGAAAAAAAGGTAGCACACTGTAGCGCTATAGCTTGCAAACACGAAATATGAAAATATGAAAATGAATTGCATCATTACCTTAGAAAATATGAAAAATTGAGAAGTCTTAGCGCATAAGATGGCCAAATTATGTGAGCCTGATAGCCACGTCAAGGCTCTTCTCGTATATCAGGTCCTAACTAATGCCTATCCTCGCTTAGAAAAGTCTGTCTGCATGGGAACATATGAATCCTCTCTTCAGACTAAAATCTACATCTCTGTGGAGGGTGATGAACCTGTTGTAATTAAAAAGCCTGTGACCACCAGGTGGAGTGCTCAGGTAGAAGGTAAATGAATACATATCAAAAAACTGACCGGCACATCCAAACATAGATTCAGTGTGAACAGGTGCTAAACCTAGAGTCACCAACTCATATACATACAAGAAAAAAAGGTAGCACACTGTAGCGCTATAGCTTGCAAACACGAAATATGAAAAATATGAAAATGAATTGCATCATTACCTTAGAAATATGAAAAAATTGAGAAGTCTTAGCGCATAAGATGGCCAAATTATGTGAGCCTGATAGCCACGTCAAGGCTCTTCTCGATATCAGGTCCTAACTAATGCCTATCCTCGCTTAGAAAAGTCTGTCTGCATGGGAACATATGAATCCTCTCTTCAGACTAAAATCTACATCTCTGTGGAGGGTGATGAACCTGTTGTAATTAAAAAGCCTGTGACCACCAGGTGGAGTGCTCAGGTAGAAGTAAATGAATACATATCAAAAACTGACCGGCACATCCAAACATAGATTCAGTGTGAACAGGTGCTAAACCTAGAGTCACCAACTCATATACATACAAGAAAAAAAGGTAGCACACTGTAGCGCTATAGCTTGCAAACACGAAATATGAAAATATGAAAATGAATTGCATCATTACCTTAGAAATAAGAAAAATTGAGAAGTCTTAGCGCATAAGATGGCCAAATTATGTGAGCCTGATAGCCACGTCAAGGCTCTTCTCGTATATCTGGTCCTAACTAATGCCTATCCTCGCTTAGAAAAGTCTGTCTGCATGGGAACATATGAATCCTCTCTTCAGACTAAAATCTACATCTCTTTGGAGGGGTGATGAACCTGTTGTAATTAAAAAGCCTGTGACCACCAGGTGGAGTGCTCAGGTAGAAGGTAAATGAATACATATCAAAAAACTGACCGGCACATCCAAACATAGATTCAGTGTGAACAGGTGCTAAACCTAGAGTCACCAACTCATATACATACAAGAAAAAAAGGTAGCACACTGTAGCGCTATAGCTTGCAAACACGAAATATGAAAATATGAAAATGAATTGCATCATTACCTTAGAAATATGAAAAATTGAGAAGTCTTAGCGCATAAGATGGCCAAATTATGTGAGCCTGATAGCCACGTCAAGGCTCTTCTCGTATATCTGGTCCTAACTAATGCCTATCCTCGCTTAGAAAAGTCTGTCTGCATGGGAACATATGAATCCTCTCTTCAGACTAAAATCTACATCTCTTTGGAGGGGTGATGAACCTGTTGTAATTAAAAAGCCTGTGACCACCAGGTGGAGTGCTCAGGTAGAAGGTAAATGAATACATATCAAAAAACTGACCGGCACATCCAACATAGATTCAGTGTGAACTAGGTGCTAAACCTATGATCACCAACTCATATACATACAAGAAAAAAAGGTAGCACACTGTAGCGCTAAGCTGCAAACACGAATATGAAAATATGAAAAAATGAATTGCATCATTACCTTAGAAATATGAAAATTGAGAAGTCTTAGCCATAAGATGGCCAAATGATTGTGAGCCTGATAGCCACGTCAAGCTCTTCTCGTATATAGGTCCTAACTAATGCCTATCTCGCTTAGAAAGTCTAGTCAATTTTTCATATTTCTAAGGTAATGATGCAATTCATTTCATATTTTCATATTTCGTGTTTGCAAGCTATAGCGCTACAGTGTGCTACCTTTTTTCTTGTATGTATATGAGTTGGTGACTCTAGGTTTAGCACTGTTCACACTGAATCTATGTTTGGATGTGCGGTCAGTTTTTGATATGTATTCATTTACCTTCTACCTGAGCACTCCACCTGGTGGTCACAGGCTTTTTAATTACAACAGGTTCATCACCCCTCCACAGAGATGTAGATTTTAGTCTGAAGAGAGGATTCATATGTTCCCATGCAGACAGACTTTTCTAAGCGAGGATAGGCATTAGTTAGGACCTGATATACGAGAAGAGCCTTGACGTGGCTATCAGGCTCACATAATTTGGCCATCTTATGCACTAAGACTTCTCAATTTTTCATATTTCTAAGGTAATGATGCAATTCATTTTTCATATTTTTCATATTTCGTGTTTTCAAGCTATAGCGCTACAGTGTGCTACCTTTTTTTTCTTGTATGTATATGAGTTGGTGACTCTAGGTTTAGCACCTGTTCACACTGAATCTATGTTTGGATGTGCCGGTCAGTTTTTTGATATGTATTCATTTACCTTCTACCTAAGCACTCCACCTGGTGGTCACAGGCTTTTTAATTACAACAGGTTCATCACCCCTCCACAGAGATGTAGATTTTAGTCTGAAGAGAGGATTCATATGTTCCCATGCAGACAGACTTTTCTAAGCGAGGATAGGCATTAGTTAGGACCTGATATACGAGAAGAGCCTTGACGTGGCTATCAGGCTCACATAATTTGGCCATCTTATGCGCTAAGACTTCTCAACTTTTCATATTTCTAAGGTAATGATGCAATTCATTTTTCATATTTTTCATATTTCGTGTTTGCAAGCTATAGCGCTACAGTGTGCTACCTTTTTTTCTTGTATGTGGATTAACAGAGTCCTCACTGTCTGCCACAGCGTGCTACAGCGTTTATTTAGCGACTCTGCGGGATAACAGAGTTTGCTACTTATGCCATCTTACCAGCAGCAATAGAAAAGAAGAAAATGACACTACCGTAGAAAACGCACACTGCACCACAATTAATGCATGAAAAAATGGCCAAATTTTTATTGGTAAATACAAAAGTGAAATAAAACATAATTTAAAACACGATTCATTCCGTCCCGCAACCAGCCCATATTAATCAGAAGGGGTATATAGCACATAATACATATCTGGATACTCTAAAATGACAATAAGAAAGAAAAGTGCAAAACAAGAACCTCACATAGATGTAATGAGAGCCTGTATGGACCAAAAAGATAATATGAGTACAGAACAGCAAAAATGGAATAGAAAAAATGCTCAGCAAGATCCTGCAAACTATCAAAATAGAGATAACTGTGCAGGATATAAAGTCAGTCTCAGCAGTGGTAACAGCTGCTATAAGAGCAATAATATGCTCAAAAAAATCCTGCAAACTATCAACAGAAAAATATCTGTGCAGGATATGAAATTAGTCACAGCAGTAGTAGCAGCCGCTACAGAAGCGGTAATAGTTACCCCAAAGAAATCCTCATAATGCAGGATAAAAGGCAGGAGTCAGGACGGTGAAGCTAAACGTGATCCCACGCGTTCCGCCGCAACCTGTGCGGCTTCATCAGGGAAAGTGACAAGGGGAATACCAATGCAATCTTAAATACCTGTTGTTAAGCATGTTCAAAGGATTGTCAGCTGTGCACAATGCATAGCAGCCCGAGGGAATCTAGATTGGCATGGACGGAAAGCTGTAAGTAGGAGTGTGTGGACGTCTCCACACCTCTGTAACTGTCACGCAGGCGCGCAGCGGAACGCAGTGTGCGTGCGCTGACACGCATGCCCGACAGTAACGTATTTGAATGGTGCCGGCACGCGCATGCGCAGTGTTGCAAAAATTGTAAAAACAGTGCGATGTTCCCGGGAACAAAAATAGGACAAACAGGAGACATATGGGAATATATAGTGAATCATCCAGCCATACACATTCATCCCAACCATATACATACAGTAGACATAGGGCACAGTTAGTCTTAGAGCATTTTATTAATAGTAAATAACTAATTAAATAACTAGAGTCAGTAAAAAAAGAGGAATACAAATATAAAGGAGATAAGAATCTACGTTTAGAAAGGGTAAACGTCACTTAAGTCCCAATAAGAGAAGATCCGAATTAGTCAAACAACCGGAAGGCAACAATATGCACAAAATAATGCAAGTTGGTACCAACTGAAATTAGGATAAGGGTGTTAATCTCAATAAAGCAGAACCTACCAAAGAGGGGTGGGATATGAGGATCCCACATGTAGCAAAGTGTGAACCATGTATCAAAGTGATTCAATTGCCTGATTATAGAAGATCAAAAGAGAAGAAAGAGAGTATACATATCGAAAGTGTAGTATACTCTCAAGAAATAATTAATATATAATTGGTCCATACAGGTAAGATCTAAAAGATGAAGGGAAAGGACAGTGACCCAATCCATTAAGGTAAGTAAGATCAATAGACCCAGAGACCATAATAGCCTCTTCATATCTGGCATCAATATTAGCCCATAGACTACCTGCTAATTGCCAAACTGTAAGTAGGAATGGTATAGAATGGTATATACCATTCCTACTTACAGCAATGCCCTGATGGCGGCCCTGTGGTGGGCCCCCCACACCACTGGGCCTTGGGCGGTAGCCCAGATTGACCCTCTTATAATCCGCCCCTGATAACCCCACAGACACAGCAGCACAGCAAAATGGCTGCCTCACAGCACCAACACTAAGATAAAGGAGCATAAAATCTCACCTTTCTCATGTTCTCATACTGTGAGCGAGAAGCAAATATAGGTGGAACCCGTTTTGCAGTCTGCTGCTTAAAAACTAAGAACCTCAGATTAAGTTTTGTACAGTACTGCCTAGCCGCAGTGAATCAATGTATACGTTTTGGATGAGTGTTCCATGTCTTTTTCTACAGTTATGATAAATTGTATGGCCTGTCCCCTTTTTTAGTTCACAAAAAAGATTTTTGCGCTCCTGGTTAACAACTCACTGCTTATTCAATTTCGGAAAAGCATACCTGTTTCTGCTCTCTAAATAAATAAATACTTTTTGCATGGCTTGTGAAAGAGTTATCACTTCTTTTATGTAACAAAAAACAGAGATCATTTTTCTATTATCTCTTGTGAAAAGCCATAACTTCTGTTCGCACTGCCTGTGTATAAACACCAGCCTACAAAATGAATATTTTTTTAACCAGTTTTTTTACAATTTAAGAAGCCTATAAATGTTGTTACTGCAGTGCTAATAAATGGGCTGTTGGTAACTGTACAGTATGTTTTCTCCTAGCCAAATATGTTGAGGTCATGGTGATATTACTAAGCCTGTATTTATCTTCAAGATCTCAAAAAGCATTCAGTACAGTCCTAGTAGACCTCAGAGTGATATATATGTACTTTTAAGTCAGTTAGAGGCTTTACGGTAAATTTATTTGCGGTAAATAGAATTTTTGGGGAAAATTGATAGAAGAAGGCAAATTTGATTTTCAAAAGATTCACTTGTCTCTAAGAGATGAACTGTCAGCCTTTGAACTTTGATGACATGGGTAACACATGCTAAGTGATGTTACCCAGTAGAATTCTGAACGTTAGTGAACCTCATGCCTTTAAGACAATGCAATATTAACAGTTACCTTGAGAAGGCTTCACTTCTTCAGTGGTTTCTGGTTCAATAGCATTTAACATTACATTAGTAAAATTGTAGTGATCGAGTCAGTTCTTTAGCTATAACATCAAAATTCTATACTACAGGTACTTCATTCAACAGTGTCAATTGTTGTCACTGGTCACAAAGATGGAGAGGAAGATCATTCCAGTAATAGAAACCTGATCTTCTGTTTCTGGTGATTTGGACACATCCAGAGTTGATAGAACACAGAATGCCTTTGCCACAAAAAAGGATGGCTCTCATCAAGACAGGATCTGCTTGCATAATTTATAAAATAAACAGACAACCAGGTTGGGCATAAATCAGACGTCTAAGCTGGAGAACTGTTAGCTCCGTGCAAAACATTTTGATACATTGATGTTCCTGATGACAAAAAACTGAGATGAATAATAATTGGACCTTTTTATGTTAAAAAGCTATATTAATCTGTCTTTGCTGTGTGTTATTAAACAAGCTGTTGGCTGCTATCTACTTTCCAATAGCCAGAAAGTTTGACGTCATTTAAACATTTGTAATGCTGTGTTTTATATAATTTTTAGGGCAGTTGGAGGCTTTGCAGTATTTGTGCGTCAAGACAAATCAAATTAGTACAAATCAAATTTTTTGAAAGAAAATATTGTTGCTTGAGAATTCAAACTCCATCATTTATAGTTGTTTCTCTTCAGAAAGGGAACATGTCACATTCTGCATGCAGTCTGTTCTGTAGACAACAAGGTAAAAAGAAGAAGAAACTGATCACAATGATACAAAATTTAATACAACATACTGTATTTTATTAATTGAAATCTTCGGTCTTTGAAAATGAGTCCAGTGGGTGGCTCTACTCTGTGATTGCCAGCCTTCTCTTTAAGATTGCTTGTACAGAGGTAGCTGCCAATCACTGAATAAGACCTACCACTGGACTCATATGCATATAAACATCCAGGTTTTCAATAAATAAAATACAAATGTTATTGTTAAACATTTTTGTGAAGAAAAGATTATCAATCCTGCTCTATATTATCCTTCCTGAAAATCAGATGCCATTTTTAACATGAAAGTTCTCTTTAAGATAGCGATGTATGTAGGATATTCACATGAATTTGCTTTGTGGGCCGTTTAGAGGTCTTGATTGCCATAAAGAACAGCTAATCTAACATCAATAAATAATTAAAAAAAATGTTTCAAGCCTGTGTAGAAGAACTTCACTTCAAACAGAAAAATATTGTTGGTACGTTCAGAAAATAGTTTATCATTCTGTATTCTGTTCTTTTTCTGTTTTATTTTGTTATGGCTATGCCTGAATGTCAGTTTTGCTCTTACGTTCAGCACGAAAGGATGTCTCTTCATTTCCCAGCTCAAAATAGACTAGACACCTTGCAGACGTGTTTTAAAGTAGTCTAGGAGCTGACATAATGAAGTGATATCTGCTGATGAGTATAGAGTTCAAAATCCATCTTAACACTTCTCCTTCACAGCACCATCTGCTTCCCTGCTTAGAGATTCTGTGTAGTTTTTGAAGGACGACAGAACAGTTTGCAAGCAATGCGGGCCTACCTCTCTTCTTCCAGCATGGCAGTTCACAGAAAAAAATCAAGGGATAACTTAGAGTATGATGAGCTTTTAAAGAACGTAATACTATCCGGTGAAATTTACTGCTTCAGCCCTCGAGCTGCAATGCACAAGCTTCATTAAAATGTTATTATAGTGAAGAGTGGCATCATGCTCATTCACTCTGAGTGAATTGTGTACATGATTACCAACCATTCATCACTCTAGAATCCGAATCCTATTAGCGTTCTTGTTTAATAAGTATAAAAAGAGCAAAATATCCTTTCTCATGAACTACAATACAGAGCACTATATAATTGATAACAAGTGCTTTACATGAAATATAGGCACATTTATTCAGTTTCTTTATTTATCTATAACACGTATTATTTTCCTTTATATAACCTTTTTAGCATGTTTAAATTATTTAATTTGGTAATTTCTCTTTAGATACATTGTATTGTTATAGATATCTCAATTCTGCTATTGCTACAACTATATTATAAAATGTTATATTGCTAATTAAAATTATACAATTAAACTGTTATGCCAATTGATAAATATTAGATTGATCGGAGTCTTATCTATTCA
Source organism: Oophaga sylvatica (assembly GCA_033576555.1). Classification (NCBI taxonomy): domain Eukaryota; kingdom Metazoa; phylum Chordata; class Amphibia; order Anura; family Dendrobatidae; genus Oophaga; species Oophaga sylvatica. The sequence continues at coordinate 465,223,852 of JARQOD010000002.1, read as the reverse complement.
TAGAACAGAGTGTACAATGGGTTCGGAAAGTATTCAGACCCCTTTAAATTTTTCACTCTTTCTTTCATTGCAACCATTTGGTAAGTGCAAAAAAGTTCATTTTTTCTCATTAATGTACAGTCTTTACTGAAAAAAAAAAAGAAATGTAGAAATTTTTTTGATACAGTAAAGATGTATATCTTTGTACCGTGTTAGCCAATAGATAGAAAAATATTTAGAGTTGAGAGTCCTCAGTGGTTGATACTAGTGTTGAGCGATATTGCTCGATATCTAAAAATATCGTATCGAAATTGTATCGCCGATAGCACTAAATATCGTCGATATCCGATTCCGATTGCGGAAGTCCAATGTAAGTCTATGGGAACAAAATATCGAAATTAAAAAAAAACATTCTTGCCTTGTAAACACTAAATATACACACATAGAATACATATATATATATATATATATATATATTATATATATATACATGTCATTGTGACATATATATATACATATATGTATAGTTTATACACTTCTACATAGTAAAATATCCTCTGATTCAATTGCCGGGTAAAGCCGGCTTCTGTGAAAAGACAGAAGCACCCGACATGAAATGACACTTGGTGTACATAGGGTTAACCATGTCTTTTCATGTCGTTTGCAATCTGATTTGCACAAACAATTACATCAGTCTATGTGTGCAAAATTTCACACCTGTAGGGGTTAATTAAAGGTGTAAATTCGTTGTAAAAAAAACGGACTTTTTTGCTACAAATTTACACCTTTAATTAACCCCTACAGGTGTGAAATTTTGCACACTTACACTCATGTAATTGTTTGTGCAAATCAGATATCAAACTACATGAAAAGACATGGTTAACTCTATGTAAACCAAGTGTCATTTCATGTCGGGTTCTGCATTTTCACAAAAGCCGGCAATTGAATTAGCGGCTATTATACTATGTAGAAGTGTATGAACTATAAATATATATATATATATGTGTCACAAATTTAATGACATGTATATATATATATGAGGTGTAAAATTGCTGAAAAAAAAGGCATGGGCTCCCGCCCTATTTTCGCAACCAGACAGACAAAGCCAGTGAGTGGGGGCAGATAATAATAGCCCAAAGAGGGACCATTATTTTTGCCCCCCCCCGGCTACTAACATCTGCTCCCAGACACCCCAGAAAGGGCAAATCTCTAATTAGATTTGCCCTTTCTGGCACTTTGCCCGTCTATTCCCATTGCCCTGTAGCGGTGGCGAATGGGTTAATAAGGGGTTAAAATGACCTTGCAATTGAAAGGTCACTTTAAGCCAGGTTAATAATTGAGAGCTGTCAATTAGACAACTATCAATTATTAATTCTATTGTATGAAAGAAAAATCAAACACACACACTTTAATAAAAAAGAAGTTTAATGAAATAATCACACAGTTTTTGACCATATTTTATTTTCCTGCTAAAACCATTTCCTGTAATAAAAATAAAATAATAAAGCAAAATTATTCTTACCAATCCGATGTACAGTCAGGTCCCACGGTGTAATCCTTCAGAAAGGGTTAATGTTTACTGCAGGGACCGCAGCTAATGCTGCAGCCTCACAGTAAACCCCCAAATGAATGAGTTCCTCTCCTGGCTGACAGGAGAGGAAGTGGAAAGCTTAATTGATTGCTTTCCACTTTCACTTCAGGTCAGCCAGGGACACAATCAGTGACGTCAGAGGGAACTGGTTAACAAAAATAGGGGATCCCCTCGAAAAAAATTGGCGTGGGGTCCCCCCTATTTTTGTTAACCAGCCAGATGAAGCAGACCGCTGAGGCCTGGATTTTCAGGCTGTTAAGGAGCCAAGATCCATGGACCTTGCCAGCCTGATAATACCAGGCCACAGCAGTCTGCATATCTTGGCTGATTAACAAAAATAGGGGATCCCCTCGAAAAAATTTGGCGTGGGGTCCCCCCTATTTTTGTTAACCAGCCAGATGAAGCAGACCGCTGAGGCCTGGTTTTTCAGGCTGGTAAGGATCCAATATCCATGGACCTTGCAAGCCTGATAATACCAGGCAACAGCAGTCTGCTTAGCTTGGCTGGTTAACAAAAATAGGGGATCCCCTCGAAAAAAAAACGGCGTAGGGGTCCCCCTATTTTTGTTAACCAGCCAAGTAAAATGCAGACTGCTGCGGCCTGGTATTAAAAGACTGTCAAGGCCCATGGATTTTGGCCCTCAACAGCCTGATAATACCAGGCTACAGCAGCCCCACATTTGGCGCATCAAAAGATGTGCCAATTGTGGCACTTTACCCGGCTCTTCCCACTTGCCCTGTAGCGGTGGCAAGCGGGGTAATAAGGGGTTAATGTCACCGTTGATTGCACGGTGACAATAAGCCCGGTTAATAATGGAGAGGTGTCAATAAGACACCGATCCATTATTAATCCCAAAGTTTTTAAATGCATAAAAAAAAGACAAAGCAAGAAAAAAGTCTTTTAATGAAATAAAAGAGACAACACACTTTTCATTTCTTTTATTGCACTCTCATTCCTGCGACGCCATCGATCTCCTGTAAAAAAAGAAAAAAAACAAACCAACAGTATACCACCTGTCCGACGCAGTCCATAGTAACGACAGTCCCACGGCGATCCAGCTCTGCTACATCGCAATGACAGGCAGAGCCTGTCATCGCGACGCAGCACAGCTGATTACCTGCTTCCCCGGCGGTGACGTCATCGGACTGACTGCTTTACGGCCGGGATTACCCAGCAGTCACTGCAGTTATCGCGAGAAACTGCATGTGACCGCCGGGGAGAAGAGGATGGCGGCCATGAAGCAGTCCGGGATGTGACCGCCGGAGATCTTCTGCCAGGTAAGTGCCGCTGACTCCTGACAGACCCGACCGACGGACACTGACAGTGACAGACCCGACCGACGGACACAGACAGTGACAGTGACAAATCCGTTTCCGGTATTCGATAAGACGAAAATATCGAAACGAATTATCGAAAGGCCGATAGAGCTAATATCGGCCGATAGCCGATATTTGCATTATCGTATCGCTCAACACTAGTTGATACCTTTTAATGGCTAACTGAAAAGATGGTAACAAATTGCAAGCTTTCGAGACTACTCAGGTCAGGGGCGTACATAGAAATCATGGGGCCCCATAGCAAAAGTCTAAATGGGCCCCCCCCAAAAAAAATAAAAATCAACAGGTGCTCTTAACTCCAGGCATGCATGTTATATGTCAAACAATTAATTTTATAGCTAGTCTTTGATTTTTTTCTCATTTGAGTAAAAGAAAAAGTAAAACACATCCAATGTAGTCTTATCTGGTGGAAAATACGAAGTTATGATTTAATATTATTTATTTCAGGTTATTCTAAAATCACACATCTACAAAAGCATTACCAACCAAGCGTACACATAGAAATGTAACTTGGGATGATCCCTGAAAGCGGTGTGACTGCCTGCAAGCAACCATCCTGGAATACATAGGGTCACTTTTTGTAGAGAGCTGGATTTACACTGCAGGATTCCTAGAACTGCTTATTGCCCAATAATCAGTGTAAACAGACAGCCGATCATCACCCAAACAATGAACAATTCAACAAAACAATTATTGACTAAAAAGATTTTCAATCTGGCTTAAAAATACTCCCACTCAGTAACACATCCTGCATTGTAACCAGTATGTGCTGCTGAGAACAATAATAATCTATGCACACAAAACAATCTATACTGATCATTCTGATCCTGTGGCTGTGAGCATAAGAAATGCCAAAATGGGCTATCAGCTATTGGCTAACAAGTAGCTGATTGATTGTCAATATATATAACACAGACATTTAGCAAGGCAGAATAAATCATTGGTGGCTCAGTGGTGTGTATATATATATACATATATATACACACACACCTGCAGTGCATGCAGGGCCCCCTACACCCTCCACAGTGCGTGCAGCCGGGCCACCCTCCCTAAGGTGAAAAGTGCAGCCAGAGCCATTGTAAATGTAAAGTGCCAGCACAGTGAGGGGACACATTTAACAAAAAAAAATCGACCCCCAGCCAGGCTCACCATATTGTGTGTGCAGTGGCGTAGCAACTGTTTGTGGGGCCCAGGGCGGCTGAAAAATTTGCCGCCCCTTTGGTCATTGATAATCCTGAAGCATTCACCATTACAACCAAAAAAAGGCTCAAAGTAAATACCTTTCACCTGTAAAATCAGCATGGCAAAAATACACACTGCAAAGCAGCAACACACAGTATGGACTTGTGTTTATGATGTGCTTTATCCTCCTTGGACAAAAAGGACTTCTTTAGGCTTGGCTCACATTTATACAGTGCAGTCTGCTGGACAAATATGTCTGAATTGCAAAAAAAAATGGTATTCAGACGTATATGGAGGCATACACAAACCATAATGGGCAACACGTAGTGTAAAAAAAATGTTCTTCTGACTGTGTTTTGCCCTGATCACGTTGTATGACTCTTACCTACAGCTAGGAAGCATCATCCTGCCTGGTGGTGGTACAGGGGTTAAATCACATGAAACCAGCTCTAATGGAGAAGCAATGTGAGGAGTACAAGAAGGGTGGCTGCAGTGCATGCAGGGCCCCCCTCCTCAGTGCCTGCAATCAGGACCCCCTCACTCCCTAAGGTGCAAAGTGCAGCCAGAGGCTAGCCATTGTAAATATAAAGTGCCAGCACAGTGAGGGGACACATTCTACAAAAAAAATCCACCCCATACCCCAGCCAGCAGGACTCACCGTAATGTGTATCTCTCCCTGAGTGAAACTTATGAATGTTTCCTGCTTCCTGTGATGCACGTGTCTCTGGCTGCAGGTTGGCTTTCTTATGCAAATGCAGCCAGAGACTGCTGACAAGGAAACAACAAGGAAAGGGGACCTTCAAGGGCTTTACAGTGTCCGGCAGTCATTGCTTATATTTAATTAAAGGAGATAGTACTGTGTCAGCACAGCACAGCTGCCAAACGACAGCGGCCGTCGTGGGCCCCCTCGTCGTGGGCCCCCTCACCTGTCTGGGCCCCATAGCAGCTGCTTAGTCTGCTCTATTCACGGGACGCCACTGACTCAGGTCTCTTCATCAGGCTAAACTAATACAAAATCTGAAGAATCACATATTTATACACCACACAGCACAGAAAAAATGCAATAGGTAAGACTAGTGACATAAAGCAGAACTGTCATTATGGGAGATAGAGATGAACATAAATATTGGAACAGTTCATAGATAAGGAGTGTGAAAGTTTTATTGCCCTCTGATTGGGGTCTGGTAATGTTTTGTGATGTTTTCACAGGGTCTTTGGAGTAAATTCCTTAATTGATGTAAAACGTCATAAATCCGTGTGACAGGTTCATTCCAGCATTAAGAGTGTCAAAGGTCACCATCAGTTTGTATTCGCAAACTCTCCTCTGTCTCTGAGATGTGAAGCTACCTTTCAATACAAGTAATTTTTTTGCAAATTTCTTAAAAAAGAAAAACTGAAATATCACATCGTCAACTCATAAGTATTCAGATCCTTTGCTCTGTATTGAGTAGAAGCACCCTTTTGAGCTAGTACAGCTATGAGTCTTCTTGGGAATGATGCAACAAGTTTTCACACCTGGATTTTGGGATCCTCTGCCATTCTTCCTTGCAGATCCTCTCCAGTTCCATCAGGTTGGATGGTGAACCATGGTGGACCGCAATTTTCAGGTCTTCTAGAGATGCTCAATTGAGTTTAAGTCAGGGATTTGGCTGGGCCAGTCAAGAATGGTCACAGAGATGTTCTGAAGTCACTCCTTTGTTATTTTAGCTGTGTGCTTAGGGTCATTGTCTTGTTGGAAGGTGAACCTTCGGCCAAGTCTGAGGTCCAGACCACTCTGGAACAGGTTATCAGCCAAGATATTTCTGTACTTGGCCACATTCATGTTTACTTCAATTGCAAACAGTTGTCCTGTCCCTGCATCTGAAAAACACCCCATAGCATGATGCTGCCACCACCATGTTTCACTGTTGGGATTGCATTGAGCAGGTGATGAGCAGTGCCTGGTTTTCTTCACACATACCACTTAGAATTATCACCAAAAAGTTCTATCTTCATATCATCAGACCACAGAATCTTATTTCTCATAGTCTGGGAGTCCTTCATGTGTTTTTTAGCAAACTCTTTGAGGGCTGTCATATGTCTGGCACTGAGGAGAGGCTTCCGTCGGGCCACTCTGCCATAAAGGCCCAACTGGTGGAGGGTTGCAGTAATAGTTGACTTTGTGGAACTTTCTCCCATCTCCCTACTTTTTCTCTGGAGCTCAGCCACAGTAATCTTGAGGTTCTTCATTACCTCTCTCACCAAGGCTCTTCTCAAATGATTGCTCAGTTTGGCTGGACGACCAGCTCTAGGAAGACTTCTGATGGTCCCAAAGTTCTTCCATTTAAGGATTATGGAGACCACTGTGCTCTTAGGAACCTTGAGTACTGCAAAAATTATTTTGTAACCTTGGTCAAATGTGTGCCTTTGCACAATTCTGTCTCTGAGCTCCTTGGCCAGTTCCTTTGACCTCATGATTCTAATTTGATCTGACATGCACTGTGAGTTGTGAGGTCTTAAATAGACAGGTGTGTGCCTTTACAAATCAAGTCCTGTCAGTTTAATTAAACACAGCTGGACTACAATAAAATAGTTGAACCATCTCAAAGAGGATCACAAGGAAATGGACAGCAGGTGACTTAAATATGAGTGTCTGCGCAAAGGGTCTGAATATTTAAGACCATGTGATATTTCAGTATTTCTTTTTTAATAAATTTGCAAAAATTTCTACATTTCTGGTTTTTATCAGTCAAGATAGGGTGCAGAGTGTACATTAATGAGAAAAAAAATGAAATTTTTTGCATTTACCAATTGGCTTCAAAGAAAAAATGATTAAACAATTAAAAGGGGTCTGAATACTTTCCAAACCTAGTGTATACACATCTCCACCAAACTATCTTGTTCATAGCCATTATGATGTCTCCACATTGTGATATCCTTCTTTGGTAAGGATTGGCTAAGTAGCTTTGCAGCACTGGGATCCTAGGATCACATCCCACCTAGGACAGCATCTACAAGGAGTGGCGAACTGGAGAACACAGGGCCCAGCAGAAAACTTCATTTTTGGGGCTTACTATCAGGGCCGGTTTTAAAGACATGGGGCCCTGGGCAAAAGTTTAAAGTGGGACTCCAAATGCTCACATATTCCACATCAGCCAAACATTTTGGTTGTATTTGCTGGTGCAGCGTTCAGGCAGTTAAACGAGTGTGATCGACATTATTGAAGCTGTTCGACGCTTGTTCCCAAGATTCTTTACACCGGCTGAGGAAGAATGATTGGTACAGATAGCCCTCGATACAGTATAATGAAGGTCTCATATAGTACATACAGTATAATGCGCTCCCCATGGTCCTTGATAGAGTATACTGCAGCAACACTAATACACCCACACAGAGTATAATGCAGCCCCCTCCACACACAGTATGGTGCATCTCCCCACACACAATATAGTGAATCTCCCTACACACACAGTATAATTCAGCCCCCTTCCACACACACAGTATAGTGCAGCTCCCCCCACATACACACAGTATAGTGCAGCGCCCCCACACCCAGTATAATGCAGCCCCCCTCCACACACATTATAGTGTAGCTCCCCTCCACACACAGAACAGTGCAGCTCCCCCACACCCAGTATAATGCAGCTCCCCTCCACATACATTATAGTGCAGCTCCGCTCTACACATATTATAGTGCAGCTCCCCTCCACATCCAATATAATGCAGCACGCTCCACACACATTATAGTGCAGTTCTCCTCTGCAAACAGTACAGTGCAGCCCCCTCAACACCCAGTATAATTCAGCCCCCCTCCACACACAGTACAATGCAGCTCACCCCAAACACATAGTATAGTGAAGCTTCCTCCAACACACAATAGAGTGCAGCTCCCCAACACACAATAGAGTGCAGCTCCCCAACACACAATATAGTGCAGTTCCCCAACACACAGTATAGTGCAGATCCCCAACACACAGTATAGTGCAGCTCCCCCCACAAACACAGTATAGTGCAGCGCCCCCACACCCAGTATAATGCAGCCCCCCTCCACACACATTATAGTGTAGCTCCCCTCCACACACAGAACAGTGCAGCTCCCCTCCACATACATTATAGTGCAGCTCCGCTCTACACATATTATAGTGCAGCTCCCCTCCACATCCAATATAATGTAGCACGCTCCACACACATTATAGTGCAGCTCTCCTCTGCAAACAGTACAGTGCAGCCCCCTCCACACCCAGTATAATTCAGCCCCCCTCCACACACAGTACAATGCAGCTCACCCCAAACACATAGTATAGTGAAGCTTCTTCCAACACACAATAGAGTGCAGCTCCCCAACACACAATATAGTGCAGTTCTCCAACACACAATATAGTGCAGATCCCCAACACACAATATAGTTCAGCTCCCTCAACATACTGTATAATGCAGCACCCCAACACACAGCACAATGCAGCTCCCCAACACACAGTACAGTGCAGCTCCCCAACACACAGTACAGTTCAGCTCCCTCAACAAAGTACAGTGCAGCTCCCCAACACACAGTACAGTGCAGCTCCCCAAGACATAGTATGGTGCAGTCCCCCACAAGAACACAGTACAGTGAAGTTCCCCCAACACACACTGCACTCTCACACACACAGTACAGTGCCACGCCCCAACACACAGTGTAGTACACACACAGTATAATCCATACATTCACCCACACACAATACTCACCTCTCCTCCTTGTTCCCCGTACTGCTGCTCCAGTCTCATCGACTCCAATGCTGCCACAGCATGGCGCATGATGAAGTGACATAATTTCATGACTGCTTAGTCACAAGCAGAAGGGGAGTAATGGGAGAGGGAGTGTCATATGACACTCTCTCCTCCATCACTGCTTTCAACTGTATCGGCATCTACGATGCCGATAAATTGAATCAGCGATGGGGGAGTGGTGCCAGGCCCCATAGTGGCAGTGTGGTGTACTGCTATTAGGGGCATGCTACTGGCTCAGCTGGAGGCCCCTGGAGGAGTGGGAGCCCCAGGCAACTGTCTGCTCTGCCTGCTCCTAACGCCGGCCTTGTCTACCATCCAGTATTACAGAAACAAGACAAGACAAAGTCTGCAACAAAAAGGACAATGTGCTGTACATTAGCGAAGCACTTCCATTAAGTTTTTATTCTCTTAATATATTGTAGTCATCATATTATATAGCACTATTTACTTACAATTGCTTATTTTGCCTTTCTACCCAGTAAATATTTATCTTTTCACTGCTCTATGTGGAAACAGGAAGTTTCTTTTCCCTACATGACTCATCCCCCTCTTTAACTGCATGCAGTGAAAAGAGATCGCCTGTTTCTACATAGTGCTTAGAAGGATTCAGTTAGTCTTTTTTTTTAATTATAAGACGTCATAGACCTAATGGAAAAGAGAAAAATTTTCTGGGTAGGAAAAAAAGCAAGTATAAGTACACAGTGCTATATAATATTTCTGCATTATATTTAGAGGATACAAATTTTGATGGGAGAAGTGCTTCTTTTTCATGAAGCATGTGAAACTAAATATCAGAGTTTCCCTTAATTTTTCCTGCTTCTATTTGAAATACATTGGATTTGATTGACTATGTTGGACCAATATGGAATCTAGTTGGCTAATAAAATGTCAAAGGAAATTGTTGTTTTGTTTTGTTTTTTTAAAATACAAAGTATTTTTGTTTTTTTATAACACTTTATTATAGCATTAGTAATGGAGGTATGTGACAGACACCATTAAATTATAATCACTGAGGCTTAGTGTCAGTCATAGTTGTTTTGACAGTGTAAAAAGAGAGAAAAGCTGTGTGTATGATGGTCACGATCACCCATATGATATTCAATCAAAAATTGAACACTCAAACAAATAACAAAAATATTTGAAATTTTATTGAATGCAAAAAGACACCAAATGAAGACAATTAATAAAAACAATTAAAAAAGTCACAAATTTGCCATGAGAAAAACCACTGAAGGTCCGTGTGAGGACCAATGTAAGCTTCCTCCAATGTGCTTGCTATGAATGCAGGAAATAATGAAATAATGAAATATAAACATGGACACCTGATTTTATGATATAACAAATCCTTCAATATGGTGCCATCTGGTGCTCAAAGTCCACTGTACAAAAAATAATTGGCAGGATAACTGATAAATATACTGTACACACAAAATATACCAGGAAATCTTAGTAAGGATATATGGGATAAATGAGAAAATAATGCACAAAGATCAAAGCTATCATTTCCCATGTAGAAAAACCCAGGCAACTTTGTAAAGAAATGCAGCTGGTAAAAGTGCATAGCCAAAATGTATGTATCAACAATAAACAAGATTTTTACCCTATCCAATCAAATAGCTGTGCTCTATTACAGCAGACTGCTATTCAGATGAAAACACGCATAGAAAATAAACATCCTAATTAAAGGAGTGAGAGATGCGGATAGAAATTTGACAAAGCAAGATAGTAGAAGTCAAAGAGTGATACAACAGTCTGAAGGCAAGGTTCCCCACAAGGTAGTTAGAACAAAATTAAACCTGCTGCCAGCATGATGGTAAGGGGGAGGAGGACCCCACGCGTATCGCCACCTTGGAGCGTGGCTTCCTCAGGGGAAAGAGAGTGTCAGGCTGGTGACACACTAGTGATTTTAAATTCAATCCGATTTTGATGCGGGAGAGTCGGACAAGTTTAATGCAAGTGTCATGCGAGTGTCATGCGTTTTTTATGCAAGTACAATTTGATTTTCACACGTAGCATCCGATTTACAACAGAATGCAGTGCGATTGCTGTCTGATTGCAATACGATTTTAACATGAGCTTTTACATACAGCAATTATCTATGTCATTTACACATAATTTTCAAAGGAAATATTCGTCAAAACACATACACACATATACTGTATCTATTCTATCTATTCTATTCTGTGTGATTTTACTGAACGCGGCACATGAATTACCGGCTTTTGTTCTATCTTTTACCAAATGTTACCGACACTTTCTGATTTTAAGAAAAATGCTTATGCTACTGAGCACAAATCCGAATGTACCATATTCGTGCTGAATTTATGTTTGGCGATCGTTTTCCGAACATATTCACTCATCACTACTGATGAGGTGGCGGATGTTCTCCTGAGGGATCTCCTCCCTAACCTGGATTAAAGCATCATTCAACTCCTGGACAGTCAGGAACTGCTGAAACACTTCAGCCACATGAGATCTAACATTGTCATGCAGGAACTCAAGACCCAGTGCACCTGCATATGATCTCTCAATTACTCTGAGAATCTCATCCTGGTACCTAATGGCAGTCAGGTTACCTCTGGCTAGTTCATGGAGGGCTGTGTGGCCCTCCAAAGAAATGCCTCCCCACACCATTACTGACCCACAGCCAAACTGGTAATGTTTGAGGATGTTGAAGGCAGCAAAATCTTCTCTAGACTCTGTCACGTCTGTCATGCGCTCAGTGAGAACCTGCTCTCATACGTGAAGAGCACAAGGTGCCAATGTTGAATCTGCCATTCTTAGTGTCCTCTGGCAAATGCCAATCACCCTGCATGGTGTTAGGCTGTAAGCACAACACCCACTTGTGGATGTTGGGACCTCATACCACCATCATGGAGTCTGTTTCTGTCAGTTTGAGCAAATTCATGGATGCTAGTAGTTGCTGGAGGTCATTTTGTATGGATATGGCACTGCTCCTCCTGTTCATCCTTGCACAAAGAAGGAGGTATTGGTCCTGCTGCTGGGTTGCTGCTCTCCTAAGGCTCCCTCTTCGTCTCCTGGTGTACTGTCATATCTCCTGGTACAGTATCTGCTCCATGCTCTGGACACTGTGCTGACAGACACAGCTACCCTTCTTGCTACAGCTCGCATTGATATGCCATCCTGGATGAGCTGTACTGCCTGAGCAACTTCTGTGGGTTGTAGACACCAACTCATTCTACTGTACCTCTAAGGGTGAGAGCAATGACAAAATGCAAAAGTGACAAAAGCAACAGCCGAAAAAGATGAAAATAGAAAAATCATCTGTGGTCACCACTTGAAGAACCACTCCTTTATAGGGGCTGCCTTGCTAATCTATATATATGAAACTCAAAATCTGTAGCAGCACGCTCTATACAAATCCACAGTTCTTGCTCGATTTGGGTGAAATTTGGCACCCCCCTCTTCTCCCCCACAGGAGCAAAATACAGCGCATGTTAAATCTCGCTAGCGTCCCTCCATCATGAGATTGGGACCCCCAAAGTTATGCCCTATACATATAATTAGTGATGAGTGAGTATACTCGTTGCTCTGGTGTTCCAGAGCATGCTCGGGTGATCTCCGAGTATTTGGAAGAGCTCGGAGATTTAGTTTCTGTTGCCGCAGCTGCATGATTTATGGCTGCTGGACAGCTTGCATACATGTGAGGAATGCCTGTTTGTTAAGGAATCCCCACATGTATTCAGGCTGTCAATTAGCAGCAAATCATGCAGCTACGGTAACAGAAACTAACTCTCCGAGCACTTCCAAATACTCGGAGATCACCCGAGCAACGATTATACTCGCTCATCACTACATATAATGGAGAAATGTGAAGGTGAAAGTAAAAGTGCTGAGGGGAAAACAACAGTTGTGACTTACAGGGATGGATTATAGCATTGACGCCAAAGAGTCGTTTCTAAATGGGCCGCACCACCACACACAATACACAAACATCATACAAATATCACACAGACAGCACACATACACCAACCCACAAGCACAACAACACACAAATGCCACAACACACCGCACAAACACCAGACCACTCTAGAGACACACAACACATACACCACTCCACAAATACCACATCACAACCCCATAAATACCACATGCACACCACACACACACACACACACACACACATAAGGACCACACACATGCATACACACTCAGAAGGATGCCACCTACGCACACGGATAAACAGAGCATATGCGTACTCACACACACCATGGACACTTGCACTGCACATGCACAAACACATAGATCACATGCATGTGGAGCTTTCATCACTGAAACTGCTGAGGTAAAGTGTGTGTAGCAGCCTTACTGAGCAGCAATATTGGTCAGGCGAAAAATGCCTCATAGTAAGATTGTCATTATTGCTTACTATATAGGGAGCTTTCATCACTGAAGCTGCTGAGGTAAAGTGAAAGCTGAGCTTTGATTGGTTTCTATGGGCAACTAGACAAGTCTGAATGTGAGGCAATTTTCATTACTGAGGTGTGAGGTCTTTCAGGTCATAGTAATACTGTGTGAGGGCTGCTCTGTATTTACTATTCATCCTATTACATCTCTTATCAGTGTCAGGTGAATACTAAAGGGTCATAATACTAAGGACTGTTTTTTAAAATGCCGCCCAAAATATGACCATCTGTTGGGCAAGTTTATCCAAAATTTAAGAAAGCAAAATTGTGTAAAAGCTGAGACAAGTGAACAACATGACTCGCGGCTTGAAAAGAAACGGATGAGACAGGCTAAATGTAAGGGAGCTGAGACATCAGAGCAACGGGAATGTCATCTTCCAAAGAATCTGATAAGGCAGGTTGAAGTAAGGAATATGGAAACATCTGAACAAAAGGATGAACATTGTGAAAATGACCGCATACGACATATGCAACGTGTGCAATGTAGGCAGGCTGATTTGAGTTTGGAAGCATTTCACTACTACCCAATTCAAGACTATAGGTCACATCAGAAAGTCATAATTAGTAAAAGGGACATAATATGCAAACATTGCTAATCAAAGAAGTTTAACTTGAAATCGCCTGGTAGGTGCTCCTCAAATGGCAAAGTCAGGTAGCCACCTTGAGATCTACCTCCCGAGCCACTTCTTTCATACATGTCATGAACAACTCCCAAGTCCAAGCATTTTCTGCAATATATTAGGATATACAATTCATCTTTCCAGATGACATCCTTTGGTACGACATCTGTACTTCAGGAAGCAGGATTTATGCCAACTTTTAAAGTCCAGGGCCAAATATATCACAAAATCGATTCAATGCTTCCTGTAGTAAATGTATTTTTTGGGAGATGAACAAATGCAAGCTTATAGATGTTGTGAAGCTATACTTGAGACAAAAAAAGAGATTGTATTGAATTTGCAAAGATTTTTTCATCAGCACAAATAGTTAGTAAACCTTTTCAAAATAGCCTTAGAAAGAATGCCAAGTGATGAATATCAAGTTGTAATAAGAGCAGACAAGAAACCGGTTGGCGAGCATGAAAAGCGATTAAATTCTCCCACTGATAATGAAGTAGCTATTGTAATGGTTGGACAGGACTTTCAAAACCGAGATATAATTATTCAACGTATTGTCCAGAGTAATGCAAAGTTTTTCTTTATTAATACAAAACATTAATTGACATGTCCCCTGAGGAAGGAGATTTTTCTCCGAAACGCGCGTCGGGGTTGCTGGCGTGGGCACATGTGACTTCTCTGCCTCCACTATCTGATATTATTTCCTTGCATTTTTGTCCTGACTTTACTTACAGTACTTCTTATGTATGATATCCCCACTATGGATGTTCTGATTGTCATGTATTTGTGCTATTGGGGTACATATTGTACTATGTCAGGCTATATATTGGCTTGTTAGTCACATGGGGCTTCCAGCTTGCCAAAGGTGGAACTCTGTGATCCACAGTTGTTCCTGCTTTTATTGTGCATCCTGACACCTTATGTTAATGTTTTGTATTAATAAAGAATAACTTTGTATTACTCTGGACCTTATGACTGCTTTGGTGGGGAGGTGTTGCTTGCGTCTATAGAATTTTGCAGTTGGTCCTTATTGGTCCGTTTACATATATATCATGAGTGATATATACTTTATATTTACTCAATTTTATTTCACTCTATGATATATTATGCTTGTCATCAATTTATGCTATTCAACGTATTGCAGAAACACATAGATCATATGATGCTCTGCAATATCCGATAATATTTTGGAAAGACCAAGATGGCTATCACTTTAATCTTACACAGACTGATCCCAAGACTGCTAGGCCAACAAATAAAAATATATCAGCTACGGACTTTTATGCCTACCAAATAATTATCAGACATGGGTCTTCTAACCACATTTTACAATGTCGGCAACTTTTTCATCAATTTATAGTTGATATGTGTGCCAAGGAGGAAAGTGAGCGTCTTTTGTATATACTATTGAACCAACAAAAACTTAGAGTGGATGAATACATTCATTTAAGGCAGGGGTCTCAAACTGTATTCCTCGAGGGCCGCAAACCGTGAGTGTTTTCACGATTTCCTTAGGATTGCACTAGGTGCTGGAATCATTATCTGTGCAGGTGATTAAATTATCACCTGTGCAATACAAGGAAATCCTGAAAACATGACCTGTTTGTGGCCCTTGAGGAATGCAGTTTGAGACCACTGATTTAAAGGATGTTGTTGCTAATGATGGCAACGTGGCTGATATTGGTGTATGTTTATTTTACCGGCTACATTTACTGGGAGTCCCAGACATACAGTTAGGTCCATATATATTTGGACAGAGACAACATTTATCTAATTTTGGTTCTAGACATTACCACAATGAATTTTAAACAAAACAATTCAGATGCAGTTGAAGTTCAGACTTTCAGCTTTCATTTGATGGTGTCCACATTAAAATTGGATGAAGGATTTATTAGTTTCAGCTCCTTAACATGTGCCACCCTGTTTTTAAAGGGACCAAAAGTAATTGGACAGATTAAATAATTGTAAATAAAATGTTCATTTCTAGTACTTGGTTGAAAACCCTTTGTTGGCAATGGCTGCCTGAAGTCTTGAACTCATGGACATCACCAGACGCTGTTTCCTCCTTTTTGATGCTCTGCCAGGCCTTCACTGCGGTGGTTTTCAGTTGCTGTTTGTTTGTGGGCCTTTCTGTCTGAAGTTTAGTCTTTAACAAGTGAAATGCATGCTCAATTGGGTTGAGATCAGGTGACTGACTTGGCCATTCAAGAATATTCCACTTCTTTGCTTTATTAAACTCCTGTGTTCCTTTGGCTTTATGTTTTGGGTCATTGTCCATCTGTAGTATGAAACAACGACCAATCAGTTTGGCTGCATTTGGCTGGATCTGAGCACACAGTATGGCTCTGAATACCTCAGAATTCATTCGGCTGCTTCTGTCCTGTGTCACATCATCAATAAACACTAGTGACCCAGTGCCACTGGCAGCCATGCATGCCCAAGCCATCACACTGCCTCCGCTGTGTTTTACAGATGATGTGGTATGCTTTGGATCATGAGCTGTACCACGCCTTCGCCATACTTTTCTCTTTCCATCATTCTGGTAGAGGTTGATCTTGGTTTCATCTGTCCAAAGAATGTTCTTCCAGAACTGTGCTGGCTTTTTTAGATGTTTTTTAGCAAAGTCCAGCCTAGCCTTTTTATTCTTGATGCTTCTGAGTGACTTGCACTGTGCAGTGAACCCTCTGTATTTAATTTCATGCAGTCTTCTCTTTATGGTAGATTTGGATATTGATACGCCTACCTCCTGGAGAGTGTTGTTCACTTGGTTGGCTGCTGTGAAGGGGTTTCTCTTCACCATGGAGAGTATTCTGCGATCATCCACCACTGTTGTCTTCCGTGGGCGCCCAGGTCTTTTTGCATTGATGAGTTCACAAGTGCTTTCTTTCTTTCTCAGGATGTACGAAACTGTAGATTTTGCCACTCCTAATGTTGTAGTAATTTCTCGGATGGGTTTTCTCTGTTTTTGTAGCTTAAGGATGGCTTGTTTCACCTGCATGGAGAGCTCCTTTGACCGCATGTTTCCTTCATAGCAAAACCTTCCAAATGCAAACACCACACCTCAAATCAACTCCAGCCCTTTTATCTGCTTAATTGAGAATGACATAACGAAGGGATTGCCCACACCTGTCCATGAAATAGCCTTGGAGTCAATTGTCCAATTACTTTTGGTCCCTTTAAAAACAGGGTGGCACATGTTAAGGAGCTGAAACTCCTAAACCCTTCATCCAATTTTAATGTGGATACCCTCAAATGAAAGCTGAAAGTCTAAACTTCAACTGCATCTGAATTGTTTTGTTTAAAATTCATTGTGGTAATGTCTAGAACCAAATATACATAAATGTTGTCTCTGTCCAAATATATATGGACCTAACTGTATGCATGAGTATGCTCAGGACTCCATAACATATGTTCGGATACATGGTCATCCTTATTTGTTTATTACAGTTACAAGTAATCCAAGTTGGCCAGAGATAAGGGAAGAGCTTCTGAATTGTCAGGGCCCCTCTGATCAACATGATTTAACAGCAAGGGTTTTTAAACAAAAACTGATCAAGCTCATGGACGTAATTACAAAGTGTAACATTTTTGGTGAAAGTCAGTGTTGGATATATTCAATTGAGTGGCAAAATAGAGGTCTTCCACATGCTCATTTACTGATATGGCTAAAGGAAAAGATACGCCCTGATCAAATTGACAGTGTTAATTCTGCTGAGCTTCCAAATCCAGAAGAGGACCCGGTACTTTTTGAAACTATTTCTAAAAATATGATCCATAGCCTATGTGGGCCACTTAACCCAAGATCGCCATGTATGAATGAAGGAAAATTTACTAAAAAGTATCCTCACAACTTGATTGTAGAAACACAAACAGGAGATGATGGTTATCCTCTTTACAGACGAAGGAAACCTGAACAGGGAGGATATACTGCAACAATCAGATTAAAAAAGGCTAGACAAAACACAGATATTGAAATAGATAATCGATGGGTTGTACCTTACTCTCCACTGCTTTCAAAAATGTTTGATGCACACATTAATGTAGAATATTGTAACTCTGTCAAGTCAATTTAATATATTTGCAAATATGTTAACAAGGGCAGTGATATGGCAGTTTTCCAGCTAGAAATGGGGGACTATTTTTCCTAAATGCATCAGGAGATACAGAAATAAAATTTTTAATTAATTTGCTGCTTGCAGAAATTTGCTCATTGACAGTGCCTTGGATGTTGCTTCATCTGGGATTGCGGCCACTCTTTTAGATGGAGGGCGCACGGCTCATTCAGCACTAGAATTGCCCTTTAATCTAGTGCTGTCAGAAACTCCTGTCTGTAATATCACTAAGGGCTCTGGGAAAGCTAAGATATTACAAACTTGCAAAGTAATTGTTTGGGATGAATGTACCATGGCGCACAAGGTATAATCGAGGCCCTTGATTATACCTTGAAAGATCTGCAAGGAACTGATTGTTTAATGGGGGGAATTATTGTGATTTTTGCAGGTGACTTCTGTCAGACATTACCTGTTCTTAAGGAAGCAACACCAGCAGATGAGCTGAATGCCTGTCTAAAATCTTCTTATCTGTGGATACATGTTCAGAAGCAAACTCTTACTACTAATATGCAGGTTCATTTGATGGGAAATACAACTGCGGACAAATTTACACACCAGCTACTTTGCCTTGGAAATGACAGGTTTTCTACTGATTCCACTAGTGGTCTCATTTCCTTTCTGTAACATTTTTGTGAAATGACATATTCGGTGATGGAACTTATTGACCAAGTGTTCCCTGATATTTGTAACAATTTTAACAACCATCAGTGGCTTTGTGAACCTAAAAATGATAGTGTCAGCTCCATAAATCTACTAATTCAGGGAAGGCTGCCTGGTCTAGCGACCACATACATGTTCATTGATTCAGTCATGGAGAGAGAACAAGCCGTAATGTATCCATTGGAGTTCCTGAATTCCTTGGAACTTCCTGGAATGCCACCGCGTAAGTTCACTTTAAAAATAGGAGCCACAATAATTTTGTTTCAGAACCTTGACCCACCAAAAATGTGTAAAAGCACAAAATTGTGCATTAAGTCTAATGCCCAATGTTATTGAAGCCACTATTCTTATGGGAAACTCTAAGGGAGCAAATGTTTTCATTCCGCGTATTCTTTTGCTACCAAGCGACATGCCCTTCAATTTTAAGCGTCTGCAGTTCCCAATTCGACTTGCATTTGCTATGACTATAAATAAAGCACAAGGTCAATCACTTAAAGTAGGCGGCATTAATTTGGGGAGCCTGTGTTTTTCACATGGACAGTTGTAAGTTGCTTGCTCTAGAGTGGGTAACCCCAAAAATCTTTTCATATATGCACCTGAAGGTAAAACCAGAAACATTGTTTACCAAAAGGTACTACAATAGATAGTTGTTTAACTGTAAACCAATTTTACACTTTTGTCCGTGAACTACTTATAGATTACACTGGAGGAAGGGGGGAAGGGTTGCACTATGTTGTTAATTGGGTGTAAATGTTTTATATGTTTGTGTAAGGTGCATAAGTTTACATTTTTCATAAAAAATAGTTAAAAAAAATAGTTGTAATAGTTTATACTACATAATATGTATTGAATGTGTAAAATCAATAAAAATGCTGAAATTAAAAAAAAAGTTGTTCACATCAATGTTACGACAAATTAGTAAAATGCCAAAATAATAAAAATTTTAAGTAAAAAAAAAATTTTCTGTAGCACTCAGAAAATGTCAATTTCAGGGTGACACTGAAAATTTTACTTTAGCTACCATAACTAACAATTTAACATATTTTCCGCTAGCAAAGCCGCGGGTATTCTACTAGTTGCCTATAATTTCTACCTGTTGTCTGTCCCATTTGCACAACAGCAGAAGAAATTACTGATTCCCAATCAGTCGTGCTTCATAACTGGACAGGTTGATTTCACAGTAGTGTGATTTGTGTTGTTGAAGTTATATATACACTGCTCAAAAAATAAAGGGAACACTTAAACAACAGAATATAACTCCAAGTACATCAAACTTCTGTGAAATCAAACTGTCCACTTAGGAAGAAACACTGATTGACAATCAATTTCACATGCTGTTGTGCAAATGGAATATACAACAGATGGAAATTATTGGCAATTATCAAGACACACTCAATAAAGGAGTGGTTCTGCAGGTGGGGACCACAGACCACATCTCAGTACCAATGCTTTCTGGCTGATGTTTTGGTCACTTTTGAATGTTGGTTTGGTTGTACTTTCACAGTCGTGGTAGCATGAGACAGACTCTACAACCCACACAAATGACTCAGGTAGTGCAGCTCATCCAGGATGGCACATGAATGGGAGCTGTGGCAATAAGGTTTGCTATGTCTGTCAGCGTAGTGTCCAGAGGCTGGGGGCGCTACCAGTAGACAGGCCAGTACCCCGGGAGACGTGGAGGGGGCCATAGGAGGGCAGCAACCAAGCAGCAGGACCGCTACCTCTGCCTTTGTGCAAGGAGGAACAGGAGGAGCACTGCCAGAGCCCTGCAAAATGACCTCCTGCAGGCCACAAATGTGCATGTGTCTGCACAAAAGGTTAGAAACCGACTTCATGAGGATGGTCTGAGTGCCCAGGGTCCACATATGGGGGTTGTGCTCACAGCCCAACACCATGCAGGATGCTTGGCATTTGCCATAGAACACCAGGATTGGCAAATTCACCACTGGTGCCCTGTGCTCTTCACAGATGAAAGCAGGTTCACACTGAGCACATGTGACAGATGAGACAGAGTCTGGAGAAGCCGTGGAGATCGTTCTGTTGCCTGTAACATCCTTCAGCATGACCAGTTTGGCACTGGGTCAGTAATGGTGTGGGGTGGCATTTCTTTGGAGGGCCGCACAGCATTCCATGTGCTCACAAGAGGTAGCCTGACTGCCATTAGGTACCGAGATTAGATCCTCAGACCCCATGTGAGACCATATGCTGGTGTGGTTGGCCCTGGGTTCCTCCTAATCCAGGACAATGCCAGATATCATGTGGCTGGAGTGTGTCAGCAGTTCCTGCAAGATGAAGGAATTGAAGCTATGGACTGGCCTGCCCGTTCCCCAGACCGGAATCTGATTGAACACATCTGGGACATCATGTCTCGCTCCATCCACAAACATCACGTTGCACCACATGCTGTCCAGGAGTTGGCGAATGCTTTAGTCCAGGTCTGAGAGGAGATCCCTCAGGAGTAGAGTTGAGCGATACTTTCCGATATTCAAAAGTATCGGAATCAGAATGGTATCGCCGATACCCAAAAAATATCGGCGATACCCGATACCGATACCGGAAATCCAATGTAAGTCTATGGGAACAAATTATCGGAATTAAAAAAAACCCATTCTTGCCTTGTTGTTTAATTGTACATGAAGGAAAACAACAAAGAGTAATGTAGAATGTATTGGGGAAGGTTGAGGAGACATTAAAGGCATAGATGTTTAACCCAATCAAATGGAATAGCATAAATATTTTTTTTTTAAAGATGTTCGGATTGACGAAGAAATTGACAATGTTGTTAACGTTTTTTCTATTTTGGCAAATATGTATATTTCACAACTTCCATGCTCTTCACCTTTTTAACTTTTGACACACTTTCTCCTTCATAATCTTCAGCAGCATCATCTTTTTCATCAAATTATTCTTCATCTTCACCTTCTTTATCTTCTTCTTAAACTTCTTGCTATTCATCTTTTTGTTAACATTACTCATTCTTCTTATTAAACTATTATTCTTCTTCATATTGTACTTCATCTTCTTCATCATATTCTTATTTGTGACAGAGATTCCTGTACTTGTAATCTGTCAAAGTATGAATTTTTCATCCTTCCGTTCTTGCTGTCACAAAAGATTTAAATTACAACAGTATTTGTCCGTGTTCAGTTTAGCCTGCAGCAGCAGGCATTTTCCAGGGGCACCACGAGGAGGAACGGACTCACCCCCATACACTGCTTAGTCTTCTTCTGCTTAGAATTTAGAGCATATATTTTGCTCTTCATTTTGGTCTTATACTTCATGTTCTTCTGCTTTTCGATCTTCTGCTTATTGTTCTTCTGTCTCTTTTTCTGTATCTTGTAGTTTGTCTTAACTTTCTTTGTCCTGTTGGTGATCTTCTTCTGGGTAATCTTTTATTTCTTCTTTGTGATGGTGTTCAGGCTGGTTGGCTTGATGCTCGTCGTCCTTGTGGTCGTCATCTTCTTCGGGGTGGTCATCAGGGTCGTCGTCTTCATTGTTGGAGATCCAGAGTGATTACCCAAAAAAACATTTAAAAAATCTTCAATTTGTAAATGTAACTGAAGGTAGAAGAAGGCTGACTAACTTCCGAGAACCAGCTGACGTTACTGGTACCCGGACGGGTATCAGATGGTACAAGAGACAATGGAAGTAACGAGGACCAGCTGAGTGTGCTGGAACCTGTAGGGGCAGCAGAAGGAAAAGAGCCAATGGCACAACCGAGGACCAGCTGACGTTATTGGGACACGGTTACTAAGCAGGAGGTACCTGTGCTCCAAAGCACTACCAAGGACCAGCAGACGTTGCTGGAACTCGGATACCGAGATGGAGGCACCTAGGCCAAAGGCACTGCGGAGAACCAGTTGACGGTACTGGAACCCGGACGGGTAGCAGAAGGTACAAGAGCCAATGCAAGTAACGAGGACCAGCTGACTGTGCTGGAACCCGGACGGGTAGCAGAAGGTACAAGAGCCAATGCAAGTAACGAGGACCAGCTGACTGTGCTGGAACCCGGACGGGTAGCAGAAGGTACCCATGGAAATTTAAGTTGACAGGCCGCGAGCCGGCCGCAGTTACCGAATCCCACAGTCCTACAGTGGGTGATTGTCCTATTGTCACAACGGAAACAGCCTTTATTTACATATCCCGCAGCACACATAGGAAGCACCTAAACTGCAGGCACCAAAGAGTCGGCTAACCCGACCGCAACACGACAGGACAACTTATTGTAGGCTAAGTGACGTTTACACTGACAGGAAACAGCTGGCGTGCTGTAAACAGTCTGGGCAGGAGTGAGTACCCGTGCCAATTACACTTCCGACCAACAACTGTTGGTGTTGGAGCCCAGGGATGAGACGAGAACAGAGTGGAGGCAGCAGGACTTTTTGCCGTTCACACAGCAGGGGAACAGCTGACATTACTGAACCCCAGTAACACAGGAGCAAGAGTTGACTGTGCTAACAGCCCTTACAGGCAACAACTGGCGGTGTTGGAGCCCAGGGATGAGAAGAGAACAGGGTGGAGGCAGCAGGACTTTTTGACGTACACACAGCAGGGGAACAGCTGACATTACTGAACCCCAGTAACACAGGAGCAAGTGTTGACTGTGCTAACAGCACTTACAGGCAACAACTGGCGGTGTTGGAGCCCAGGGTCAAGGAGGATGTTTAAATACTAGATCAAGTAATTTCCTTGTTACCTGTCAATTTTAAATGTCTATACTTCAAACAAGAGAAAGATAACCTTTACTACCATAAGATGATGATTTCATTTAAACTAATATCTAGATAAATAAAGAATTGACAAACATAAACACATACATTAACATGTTGAACAGCAATGCAAACCACAAAATAAATTAGTTAAGGAATCTGCTATACGGTTGTACATAAAAGCATACAAGTACATATCTGAATCCATTAATGATGGATAAGTAACAGTATGTACACCATTTTTATTGTATAGACAATGAATGTCTGACTTCAAAACATCATCAGCATTACAAGTTATCTGTGACATTACTAAAATGTTACATTTGCTGAATAATGTCACTAAACAGTTTATACAAAATTATACAATTTCCATCATGTAATACTCATAAATAATATGTGGCAATAATCATTTTTATTAACAAACATAACCTTTAAAAAGTGCATAGTGCATAGTGAAAATTGCTATTTATGCCTGACTGTCGACTTGCAAGCATGACAACGGATAGATAAGGTATATATAGATGAGACTGCATAGCCACAGATGGTGAATGGCGATGTAATTCTGTACCTCAATAAAGTGTGCGTCACTACTACATAATTTTTTTTATATAGCTTTATAAATAGGGTACGTGGATGTATGCTTGCGCCTTTGTTTTGACGCACAGACTGCCTTCCTGCTGAGACGCGTTGGTTAGTGAACAGTTGTGTGCAGTGTTCACTGTAGTCTGAGGTTTTCCTTTTTGGAGTGCAGATCACGCTCCAGTTGGTTCTTCAACCACTGCTGGTTGTAGTCTGCTGAGAGTGTGTCACTGGCACATCCTTGAAATTTTTCTCTAATTGTTGCTGCTCCATTCTATTACAAATAAATAAAATCTATTAGTGTGACGCGCTTCCATCCGTATACAATACATTGGTTGCAAACACTATAGAAGTACACAAAGGGGCCTTTCACACCTACTGAACAGTTGTTCACTGCAGTCTCTGCAGAATAACCACACTTAGGCCTTATAACTTTTCAGACTTTCTTTTTCAATCTACCAAGATTAAGAAGGCAGGGAGTAAGGCACGTGGTCGTGGCCGTGGAGTTTCTTCAGGGAGAGGACGTGGGTATTCTGTGGCTGCTGCGGCCCCCAGTGACACAGCATCCACCAGTTTTCCCCGTGAGCGTTCCTTTATGCGCACTTTTGTAGGAGCTCGGAGTACCCCCCTGCTGCGGGAAGAACAAATTGAAGCCGTTGTTGGTTGGATGTCAGCCAATGCATTGGCTTCAATTGCTTCCACCTCCTCTCAGGACCACAGCACTGTTGAGCAACCATCTGTCTCTTCACCGCCTGGCAAATTGCCCAGGCAGTCAGAGAGTTCTGTACAGGAGCCAGCTGAGTGTCTGCTTCTGTTCTCAGAATCTATTGGCTTGCAAACAGGGGCCCAGCCAAGCAGCATTCTGTAATGTGAAGAAGAGGGAGTATGCAGTGATGCGCAACAGCTGTGTCTCTCTGAATCTGAAGAGGCGGGTGAGACAGTGCCGATGGTCAGCACACCGCAGAACGCATCTGATGATGATGAGACTCAGGTGCCAGTTTCTGTTGAGCATGGTGCTGGCCAGACCACCCAACAGCAGCAGGTGTTGGAAGAGGGTAGTGGAGATGTTGAGGTCCAAGACCCAACATGGCGTGAGGAACAGGAAGGTGGTGGGAGCATCTCAGAGGAATCCTAATAATAATAATATTAATTTATATAGCGCCATCATATTACGCATCGCTTTACAGTTTTGCAGTTTAAGAACACAAGTCATAAGTAACAACGTTAACAATACAATAATTTAAGCTAAATAAGTCGCCCCTGCTCGTGACAGCTTACAATGTACAATGAGGTGGGGGAGATACAAAGTATAGGTGTTTATATACAATGGTGCATTTACAATGATGGTCCAGCCATCTTAAGGGAGTGAGGGATGGAGATAGTGAATGGGCTAGAGACACACACACACATACACACTTACACAGAATACATAGAATGACTTTGATTAGTGAATGTGATAGGCCGCTCTGAACAAATGTGTTTTGAGGGAGCGCCTGAAACCATGCAAATTGTGGATAGTCCTAATTTCTTGGGGTACAGCATTCCAGAGGATTGGCGTAGCGCGGGAGAAGTCTTGGAGTCGGGAGTGGGAGGTACGTATTAGTGCAGAGGTTAGTTGAAAGTCGTTTGCAGAGCGCAGCAGTCGGTTAGGCCGATAGATAGAAATGAGGGAGGAGATGTAGGAGGGGTGCTGCACTGTGGATAGCTTTGTGGCTGAGAACCAGTACTTTGGTTGAAAGCTGGGAGAGGCCTAGAGAAGTGGTTAGTGATAGAAGGAAGATAGAGGAAGACATTGCCCCAACGGTACAAACAGGAGGGAGAGTTAGGCAGCAGACTCGGTTGCCTGTAGCCTCCAGTTTGGCACCTGTTCGGAGCAGTTAAATCAGCAACGAGGGTTTGGCACACGAGTAAAGAAATGGTGCAAGTGAACGGGATCAGAAACCCCTTCAATCATAAAGTCTTATAAACACTGCACTCATGTAAAAAGATACTTCAAGTGAATATTTATTGAACATATAGGGAGAAGCGACAAGCAATTTGACGTTTCGGCCTCCACTGGGCCTTGATCACAAAGTCGCTGTGAAAGACAGAAAGTGAACATTATAACAGGTGACAAAAGGAAATAAACATATATACAAAAAATTATTTACAAGTATTTACAAGAATAGGATAATACGTATACCATGTCGTCATATGTGGGTGGTTAAATAACTCGCATTTGGTTCAATTAAAAGCGACAAGACATAAGTAGGGGCTAGGTACAGGAGAAAAATTATACATAGAGATATCAGAACCCAAAAAAAATGCATACAATTATATGAACACATACCCTTATTGTGTTGATGTAAAGGGGAATATTCTGGACTTCCTAGCACAGGACTAGTCCGGAGGGGAGGAATTTGATCCTTGCAAAAGTTACTGGAATAGATTAGGATAGAATGTATCATAGAAATCCAAAATAGTATATTTCTTCTATATGGTCCATAGTTAATGGTTATCAGAGTTATATAACTAGCGAATAATTAAATATAGCAGTAATATGGTACCTTTTAGAACACTAGACGCATGTAAAACATGCTTGAAGTGTGGTCCTGTAGGGGACGAGGTCAGGGTCAAGTATGTATGATCTGGGTCTTACATATAGCACCGCTTGTAAAAGGTAGAGATCACAGAGTTATATTCTGTTCACATGGATATGGATATTGTTTTATGTATTGAACGGTATTTACCAGTCGTGAAGTGACAGACCGCCAGCTGTAGAGTTTATATACAATAGTTGTTAAGCTGTAATAAGAATGTATAAAGTAAAATAAGTTGGCTCACATCAATGTATATGTACATTCCTGTATGGCTGAGGATATTTACCATTCGTACAGTGATGACTTGCCAGCTATAGTGCTTGTCAGCATAAGTGGTAGGCAGTAGCTGTTGAGCACATTGATTCAAGGTAAGTAATGTGGAAGTGCCGGTAATATCACTTATCTTAAGTTGTGGGAGCTCACATCCGTTGGTGGTAGTCAGGGTTCTGGTCCAGAGCATTGGTGGCTCAGTGTAAACGCTGGCACATCTGTGCCTAAGCCTGCGGGGACTGTGGTGAGCTCACAGTAGCGCTATAAGAAGCGCTTGCTGATCGCATGGCCGGATGTGACGTCACACGCCGGCGCATGCGCAGTAGGGATTAGTACCAACGAGAGACGCCCACTGAGGAGAGAGTGTGCTGACGCCGGTCGGCGCCTGCGCAGTGAGAGTGACTGGACATGGCACTCGCTGTTAGATAAGGGCTATTAGGTGGTGAGAGTATAAAAATGGTGCTCTAGGTGTTCATGTCAGCATTGTATTATGGCGGTGTATAGCGGTCAGAGATAATAAATGAAAAGTAAACAATGAATCATAATGCAGCGATTAAATGGTATGATGCATGGAGATAAATAAAATTATACAAAATAAATTAAATTAAATCAAATGAGAAAAAATAAAAGTGGCAAAAAGGATGCAAATAAATTAAATAGATAAATTAAGACGTGAGAAATCATAAAAGTAACAATAATGGTAGGAGTCCAAACAAAAGAGGAAAAAAGGGGAAAAAAATAATATAATATAGGGAAAAAAGAAGAAATGTGAGAGGGGTATGGGTCTTACCATCTCAACTTTAGTGAAAAGCCAAATATGTGAGAACCTATGGATTGTTCTGGGGGAAGAGAAGGAAATTATGTTAGCCAGTCCATCTCCCTGTTTAGACCCTTAGGATGTAGTGTATCTAGGGTATATATCCAGTATGTCTCACGTTGTCTGAGTAGTTTGATGTGGTTACCACCTCGTCTGCGTCTGGGGACGCTTTCTATGACTTGGAACCTTAGTTGGGCTACGTTGTGTTTGGCCTCCTTGAAATGGGCTGGCAAAGGTAGCCAAGTTTTTTCGCATCGGATAGTCGATTTGTGACTTGAAATCCGGTCCCTTACGGCCTGAGTGGTCTCACCCACGTATAGCAGGCCGCAGGGGCATTTGATGATGTACACAACAAATCTAGATTCACAGGTGAAAAAATCCCTGATGGGGAAAGATTTCCCAGTGCGGGGGTGTACCACTTTGTTGCCTCTAATGATATTCGAACAACTCATGCAGTTCAAGCAGGGGTATGTTCCTGTTCTTTTTTGTCCAGTTAAAGTTCTAGTGGTAGATTGTCTGCAGGATCCTAAATCAGCTCTAACTACCTTATCTCGAATATTGCTAGCCCGTCTTGTGCACATGAGCGGTGGGTCATGGAGAATTTGAATGTCAGGATATGCTTTGGTGAGGAGTGGCCAGTGTTTTCTTATTAGATTGTGTACCCTGCGCATAGATGGGTGATGGTTATGTACAAATGGGATGCGCGGGTTCTTATAAACACTGACCGCGGTGTCAGTTGTTCCTACCTCGTCTATCGCTCTCGTGGATTCTATATTGAGGAGGTCAGTGGGGTAGTTGCGCACCTTGAATTTATTGGCCATATCCTGTATTCTGGTTTCCCTGAGTTGTGGGTCAGATACAATTCTGGTAACCCTTTTGAATTGCGATCTTGGCAAACTATTCTTCATTGGCTTAGGGTGACAGCTGTTGTAAAGGAGTAGACTGTTACAGTCAGTCGGTTTGGTGTAAATATCTGTGCTCAATCGACCCTCTGTGCTTTTGATGACCCGGGTATCAAGGAATGTAACATTACTGATGTCATGTGTTATGGTGAAGGTCAGCTCCGGTGTGACGCTATTGATGTTGTTGAAAAATTCAAGAAGACTTAGTTCATTGCCCGTCCAGATACATAAAATGTCATCTATGTATCTGGCCCACATGATAGCGTGTTGTGAGAATATGGGATTGGGGTAAACATGTTCTTGTTCGAACCGATCCATGTAGATATTTGCGTAGGCTGGCGCTACGTTCGACCCCATGGCGGTCCCGCAGGTCTGTACATAGAATTCGTCGCCAAAAAGGAAATAATTCTCCCTAAGGACCAGGTTGAGTAGGTCTAAACATAGTTGGTTGATGTCTCTATCTATATTAGCTTCCTGTAGACTAAGGGACACAGCTCGAATGCCCTTTTCATGGGTGATGGACGTGTACAAGCTGTTTACGTCCATTGTGCATATAATGCTGTCGGGAGGGACGTTGTTGATGGCACGTATTTTATTTAAAAAATCACTTGTATCCAAAATAAATGATTTAGTTGCGTGGGCATGTGGAGTTAGAAGTTTGTCAAGGAAGATAGATAAAGGGTTCAAAATTGAATCTGTGGATGCTACGATCGGGCGTCCTGGTGGTTTGTGGAGGTTTTTATGTATCTTAGGGAGAGTGTATAGGATAGGGGTGACTGGATGGTGGTTGACCAAGAATGTTCTTGTTTTGCTATCAATGGTCCCCCGTTCCAAGTGGTTGTCTAGAACAGAATTGATTTTCTGTCGTATGGAGCTGATTGGGTCCCTGTCGACTTTCTTATAGGTAGTGGTGTCACTGAGTTGTCTCCTGATTTCAGAAATGTAGTAGCTTTTGTTCATGACTACAATGGCCCCTCCCTTATCCGCAGGCTTAATCACAATATTGTTATTGTTTTTAAGTGAGTCTAAGGCCTGTTTCTCCAGGGGATTAAGATTGTGGCGGACAGGGAGGAGACCCAATTGTTGGTCATGTATGGTTTGTCTGATGTCTCTGTCTA
This sequence comes from Oophaga sylvatica, assembly GCA_033576555.1. Lineage (NCBI taxonomy): Eukaryota > Metazoa > Chordata > Amphibia > Anura > Dendrobatidae > Oophaga > Oophaga sylvatica. The sequence goes on along the minus strand of JARQOD010000002.1, from coordinate 465,194,227 downwards.
GTAACTCGACAAATGTCTCGACTGCATGGTTTGTTTTAGGCGGCATGAAACTACTGGGATTTCGTAACCCAAGCTCGTCAATAGAGATACTTGGTCCACTGTTACAGTCAGGTTTGTGCCGGCAGAATTGAGATTGGGAGTAGTGTGCCCTGAGAAATGTACTTTGAGCCTGATGTTTCGGTAGAAACGGTGAAGGTCTTTCTCTAGTTGAAAAGAATCCCACTTAGGGGTAGGACAAAATGATAGGCCCATGTTTAAAATCTTAAATTCGAGAGGGGAGAGGGAGTAATCAGAGATGTTTACGACTATGTTTGGACTCCTACCTGTGATCTGAGGATCATCTGGCGGTCCACTTCTCTTCTTCCTTGACCTCCTAGTTGTCGTGTAGTTTGTCCTAAAAAAGCCGGTCTTGTGCTTGTGGCACCGCCAGTTTCGCTGCCAGAGCCTGCGGAGGAACCCCTTGCAGGTGAGGAGCCTCCCGATTGATAGTGGCCCCCTTGTTGCCGGCGGAACCTTGGGCGTTGTCTCCGAGTTGGTGGGTCCTCCCATCTGTAGACCTTGTTGGATAAATAGTCCTCAGTGTCCCTTTGGAACTTAGCCCGTTTCCTTTCCTCTAATGTTTTCTGATGAGTCGCTAGGATGGAGTCCACTTTATTCTTGAGGGTTGTATATTCAGAGGGACTCAAAGTAGCTGTCAGTTGTGTTTCAATAGTTGAAATTTTCTCTTCTGTCTCCTTGATAGCTTCCTGGAGGTGTTCTATGGTGAGTAGAATCAGATCAAGGGAGCACTTGTTGAAGATTTTTTGAAAGGTGTCACAATATTTCTCGTTGTCGGCAAACAGTGTAGGGCGTAGATGGCTGCGTAGGCCACGAGGGATTTTACCTTGCCTGTGGTATTCCCCCAGAGTGGCACAATGTAAGTCGTAAGAGATAAGTTTTTTCTTCTCCTTTTCCAGTCCCGCGTCTTCACGTCTTTGCTGGGGATATGTAGGAAATCGGTTTTGCTTCTTATTCTTGAAAGAATCGTTGAACCAGAGGCTTCGTCATATGCATACGTGGTAGTTGACATGGGTACGGACGGTGCACAAACCAAAAATAGGACAGTAAATCAGCAACGAGGGTTTGGCACACGAGTAAAGAAATGGTGCAAGTGAACGGGATCAGAAACCCCTTCAATCATAAAGTCTTATAAACACTGCACTCATGTAAAAAGATACTTCAAGTGAATATTTATTGAACATATAGGGAGAAGCGACAAGCAATTTGACGTTTCGGCCTCCACTGGGCCTTGATCACAAAGTCGCTGTGAAAGACAGAAAGTGAACATTATAACAGGTGACAAAAGGAAATAAACATATATACAAAAAATTATTTACAAGTATTTACAAGTATAGGATAATACGTATACCATGTCGTCATATGTGGGTGGTTAAATAACTCGCATTTGGTTCAATAAAAAGCGACAAGACATAAGTAGGGGCTAGGTACAGGAGAAAAATTATACATAGAGATATCAGAACCCCCAAAAAAATGCATACAATTATATGAACACATAAGCTTATTGTGTTGATGTAAAGGGGAATATTCTGGACTTCCTAGCACAGGACTAGTCCGGAGGGGAGGAATTTGATCCTTGCAAAAGTTACTGGAATAGATTAGGATAGAATGTATCATAGAAATCCAAAATAGTATATTTCTTCTATATGGTCCATAGTTAATGGTTGTCAGAGTTATATAACTAGCGAATAATTAAATATAGCAGTAATATGGTACCTTTTAGAACACTAGACGCATGTAAAACATGCTTGAAGTGTGGTCCTGTAGGGGACGAGGTCAGGGTCAAGTATGTATGATCTGGGTCTTACATATAGCACCGCTTGTAAAAGGTAGAGATCACAGAGTTATATTCTGTTCACATGGATATGGATATTGTTTTATGTATTGAACGGTATTTACCAGTCGTGAAGTGACAGACCGCCAGCTGTAGAGTTTATATACAATAGCTGTTAAGCTGTAATAAGAATGTATAAAGTAAAATAAGTTGGCTCACATCAATGTATATGTACATTCCTGTATGGCTGAGGATATTTACCATTCGTACAGTGATGACTTGCCAGCTATAGTGCTTGTCAGCATAAGTGGTAGGCAGTAGCTGTTGAGCACATTGATTCAAGGTAAGTAATGTGGAAGTGCCGGTAATATCACTTATCTTAAGTTGTGGGAGCTCACATCCGTTGGTGGTAGTCAGGGTTCTGGTCCAGAGCATTGGTGGCTCAGTGTAAACGCTGGCACATCTGTGCCTAAGCCTGCGGGGACTGTGGTGAGCTCACAGTAGCGCTATAAGAAGCGTTTGCTGATCGCATGGCCGGATGTGACGTCACACGCCGGCGCATGCGCAGTAGGGATTAGTACCAACGAGAGACGCCCACTGAGGAGAGAGTGTGCTGACTCCGGTCGGCGCCTGCGCAGTGAGAGTGACTGGACATGGCACTCGCTATTAGATAAGGGCTATTAGGTGGTGAGAGTATAAAAATGGTGCTCTAGGTGTTCATGTCAGCATTGTATTATGGCGGTGTATAGCGGTCAGAGATAATAAATGAAAAGTAAACAATGAATCATAATGCAGCGATTAAATGGTATGATGCATGGAGATAAATAAAATTATACAAAATCATCCTTTTTGCCACTTTTATTTTTTCTCATTTGATTTAATTTAATTTATTTTGTATAATTTTATTTATCTCCATGCATCATACCATTTAATCGCTGCATTATGATTCATTGTTTACTTTTCATTTATTATCTCTGACCGCTATACACCGCCATAATACAATGCTGACATGAACACCTAGAGCACCATTTTTATACTCTCACCACCTAATAGCCCTTATCTAACAGCGAGTGCCATGTCCAGTCACTCTCACTGCGCAGGCGCCGACCGGCGTCAGCACACTCTCTCCTCAGTGGGCGTCTCTCGTTGGTACTAATCCCTACTGCGCATGCGCCGGCGTGTGACGTCACATCCGGCCATGCGATCAGCAAGCGCTTCTTATAGCGCTACTGTGAGCTCACCACAGTCCCCGCAGGCTTAGGCACAGATGTGCCAGCGTTTACACTGAGCCACCAATGCTCTGGACCAGAACCCTGACTACCACCAACGGATGTGAGCTCCCACAACTTAAGATAAGTGATATTACCGGCACTTCCACATTACTTACCTTGAATCAATGTGCTCAACAGCTACTGCCTACCACTTATGCTGACAAGCACTATAGCTGGCAAGTCATCACTGTACGAATGGTAAATATCCTCAGCCATACAGGAATGTACATATACATTGATGTGAGCCAACTTATTTTACTTTATACATTCTTATTACAGCTTAACAGCTATTGTATATAAACTCTACAGCTGGCGGTCTGTCACTTCACGACTGGTAAATACCGTTCAATACATAAAACAATATCCATATCCATGTGAACAGAATATAACTCTGTGATCTCTACCTTTTACAAGCGGTGCTATATGTAAGACCCAGATCATACATACTTGACCCTGACCTCGTCCCCTACAGGACCACACTTCAAGCATGTTTTACATGCGTCTAGTGTTCTAAAAGGTACCATATTACTGCTATATTTAATTATTCGCTAGTTATATAACTCTGACAACCATTAACTATGGACCATATAGAAGAAATATACTATTTTGGATTTCTATGATACATTCTATCCTAATCTATTCCAGTAACTTTTGCAAGGATCAAATTCCTCCCCTCCGGACTAGTCCTGTGCTAGGAAGTCCAGAATATTCCCCTTTACATCAACACAATAAGGGTATGTGTTCATATAATTGTATGCATTTTTTTTGGGTTCTGATATCTCTATGTATAATTTTTCTCCTGTACCTAGCCCCTACTTATGTCTTGTCGCTTTTTATTGAACCAAATGCGAGTTATTTAACCACCCACATATGACGACATGGTATACGTATTATCCTATACTTGTAAATACTTGTAAATAATTTTTTGTATATATGTTTATTTCCTTTTGTCACCTGTTATAATGTTCACTTTCTGTCTTTCACAGCGACTTTGTGATCAAGGCCCAGTGGAGGCCGAAACGTCAAATTGCTTGTCGCTTCTCCCTATATGTTCAATAAATATTCACTTGAAGTATCTTTTTACATGAGTGCAGTGTTTATAAGACTTTATGTTCGGAGCAGTTGTCTTCCAAAAGTCAAAACGTGCGCTTCCAGGACTTGCACTGCGTGGTCCTTTTTTCACACACTTGCACATGATATTTGCTATGTCAAATGCAAGCTGTGTAATCAAAAATTAAAAATAGCTAAAAGTGTCAGTCACCTCAATACCACAAATATGTGGAAACATGTGCGGACAAAGCACGTAGTTGAGTTACAAAGACACACTGGAGATGTAGGCCAACCTACACCAGCACCTACATCTTCAGGTTTTGTTGAAGCCTCTTCATCGAGCTCACACACAGCTGGTTCTGCTTCCTCACAGGATCGCCATGGAAGAACCTCGGTCACTGTTGTCCAGAGACAAAGTGTTATTCCACACACAGCAGCAAGTTCCCTGTCATCCTCACACTCCCAGGCCACAAAACAGCCATCGGTAGCACAGGCATGGGATAAAAGACGGCCATACTCCGCAAACCATGCACGAGCACAGGCTCTGAATGCTGGCATTGCAAAACTCCTGTCCCTTGAAATGCTGTCATTCAGGCTGGTGGAGACAGACAGTTTCCGTAACTGAATATCATTGTCAGTCCCACAATACAATGTGCCAAGCCGATTTCATTTCAGCAGGCAAGCCGTCCCTGGTCTGCAAAAGCATGTTGAGGGAAAAATTAAACATGCGCTACTAAACGCCCTCAGTAGCAAGGTCCACCTGACCACTGATGCGTGGACCAGTACCCATTGTTATGATCTGCTACAACCAGTAAGGAAAGAAGGGAATTCTGTCCCTACAATACAACTAAGCTGAATCCCAACGATGTAACGGGGAACCTGATCCTGCGACCAGACCGGCTAAAGTCCTCATCTAGTGTGAACGAAGACCTATAGTTGAGAGGGAGGAATCCCTACAAGATCTAGGGACTGGGAGAAAAGGTGGACACCTCCTAACATAAATTGTAGCATGGATAATTAAACAGAAAAAAAAATACTTTGCGATCCTAACATCAAGCAAAACTGACTGATTAAGGCACCTAAGCACCCGGCTAGCTTAACAGTAGATAATACAATGAAGTCAAGCAAAGCCAGAAGGGCGGAGCCAGACTAAATAGGGAAAAAAGGTCATGTGACCAGCAAACTGAAACAAAACCTAACAAGAGGGTTCTATTACCCATGGCCAGGGACAATACCTTTCCCTCACTGCCCATTGGGTCAATGTTGTGTAGCCGGGTACTGATCTTGCGAGTGGCGCTGTACGTGTTCTGCCAACTCCAAGGATTGCAGGAATCAAGTCTATACACATTTACTCCTCCTCCTACTCCCGTTCCTCAGAATCATCGCTGCAGGAGCCGTCACGGTCTACCTCCACATGGACCCGTGAACATTTACCTGTTGCGACCGAAATGAGCACAGCCGTGTCCAAATGTCAACAGGCCGTACTGAAATTAATTTCCATGGGGAATCTTAGCCACACAGCGCAGGAGCTCTGTAATGCCATAAAGCAGGAGAGCGACGTGTGGTTTTTGGAAGCGAATCTACAGGCAGGCTTGGTAGTGTGTGACAATGGCCGAAATCTGGTGGCAGCTCTGGGCCTTGGCAACCTCACTCACATACCATGTCTGTCATATGTGCTCAACTTGGTCGTGCAGAGTTTTTTGAGGGACTATCCGGATCTTGATGCACTGCTGCACAAGGTCCGCCTAGAGTGCGCTCACTTGCGACGTTCCAGCATGGCCAGATCGCTGATTGCAGCTCTGCAACGCAGATTTCGCTTCATGAACATCGCATCATATGTGAAGTACCCACCAGGTGGAATTCCTCGTTACATATGTTGGAGCGGTTGTGTGCGCAGCAGCCAACAGTAATGGAGTATCAGCTGCATCAGGCGCAATCAACTCGCAATTTGCGCCGTTCACACTTCACCACTACTGAGTGGGCCTCTATAATAATAATAATAATAATAATCTTTATTTATATAGCGCCATAATATTCCGCAGTGCTTTACAGTTTAACAGTTTCAAAACACAAGTAATAAGTAACAACGTTAACAATACAATAATTAAAGCAAAATCAGCCGCCCCTGCTGGTGAAAGCTTACAATCTAAAATGAGGTGGGGGAGATACAAAGTACAGGTGTTTATATACAATGGTGTTTTTACAATGATGGTCCAGCCATTTTAAGGGAGTGAGGGATGCATGGAGATAGTGAATGGGCTACACACACAGACTTACACATAGAATGACTTTGATTAGTGAATGTGATAGGCCACTGTGAACAAATGTGTTTTGAGGGAGCGCCTGAAACCATCCAAATTGCGGATAGTCCTAATTTCTTGGGGTAGAGCATTCCAGAGGATTGGCGCAGCGCGGGAGAAGTCTTGGAGTTGGGAGTGGGAGGTACGGATTACTGCAGAGGTTAGTCGAAGGTCGTTTGCAGAGTGCAGCAGTCGGTTAGGCCGATAAATATAAATGAGGGAGGAGATGTAGGGGGGTGCTGCACTGTGGAGAGCTTTGTTGTTGAGAACCAGTAATTAGAATTGGATCCTATAATGAATGGGCAGCCAGTGTAATGAGTGGCGAAGGACTCTATGAAGGACATCTGCCACGTTTTGCGTGCGTTTGATGAGTCAACGCGGATGGCGAGTGCAGATGATGCACTAGTCAGCCTGACTGTCCCCCTTATCTGCCTGCTTCAAAAAACACTGCAAGCACTAAGGCATGAGGTTTTGGAAGAGGTGGAGGATGAGGAGTCACAAATTCCATCACCTTCTGGACAGTCACCGCAACGTGGTTCCTCACAAAGGGCTGGAGGACTTTCAAAGTACCATGCTGTATCAACAATTGAACCTCCAGAGTCGCTGTCTATATTTTCATAACCATTCCAAACTTTTAATGTATTTACAAAGCACATAATGTACAGTTTTTGTCTATCCTTTTGTAATGCTATTGTGTTTCCATAAAGTGATGTTACAGAATTATGATACAATGTTTTTAAATTTTATGAGTTTTAAATTCTGTAAATTTTTATGTATTTGAAGGACTTTGTGAGGATGATGAGGAGGAGTCAATGGAGGAGGAAGACATCGCTCCAGAGGGAGGTAGACAACGCTCTAGTCAGTATGTAGAGCAATGGTGGGGTGATGCACAGCAGGCAGAGATGACGCCTCTTGCAGGTGACAACGTTTCTTGGCCAGTTGGGAGTCTGCAGCACATGGTTGATTTCATGCTGCAGTGCCTGAGAAACGACCGCCGCATCGAACACATTCACACCACGTCTGATTATTGGGTGTACACCCTCCTAGACCCTCGCTACCGGGACAACTTACAAAGCCTCATCACACCGTTGAACCGGGAGCGTAAAATGCGGAAGTAACAAGACACACTGGTGCAATCCATAATGTTCTCCATTCCAGCCGAGAGCACTGCTGCTGCAACTGCTTTACAAAGCACCTCTGTGCGTCGAGGCAGTGGAGACAGCTCTGCAACAAAGAGGGAGCACAAGCAGCGCCTCTGCACAGGGCAAGAACAGTATGTTCCAAATGTGGCGAAGTTTTGTGGCAGCGCCACCAATGTCTACACCATCCGAGACGGCTCCAGTCAGCAGGAGGCAACATTTCCGTAAGATGGTGACAGACTACATGTCTTGCCCTCTCAGTGTACTCCCAGATGGCTCTTCCCCATTCAAGTTTTGGGTCTCTAAGCTGGATACATGGCCAGAGCTTAGCCAGTATGCATTGGAGGTGCTGGCTTGCCCTGCTGCCAGTGTATTATCGGAGCGCATCTTTACTGCTGCAGGTGGTGTACTAACAGACCGTTGCATGCGACTATCCTCCGATAATGTAGAACGGCTTACTTTTCTGAAAATGAACTAGGCATGGATCTCGCCTGAATTTGCCTGTCCGGTTTCAGATTAACTAACTGGTTGGCAACGTTTTCCATGTCTCCTGTTATGTTCATCTTTCTACCACCTGAACTATACTCCCTGGGCTACAACACTGCCAGTTTCTGCTCAGAAGTGTCGTGTCCACAGACCAATACACAAGCTATAGTGATAGTGGGGTTCAGTAACGCCTGCTGTTCCCCTGCTGTGTGTCTGACAAAAATTAATGCTGCTAACTCCAAATTAAAGTTCAAATTAAAGTTCAAACATCTCATACTAGGCCTCAGCCTACACCCTCCTTGACCCTGGGCTCAGAAGTGTTGGATGCACAGATCAAAACAATCGATGATGTGTTTGTGGGGTTCAGTAACGCCTGCTGTTCCCCTGCTGTGTGTCCTGCAAAAATTACTGCTACCTAACTACACATGTTGAAAAAAACATGACATGTTAAAGTGGCTAGTGCTACACATAGATATCAGGCTACACCCTTATTTCTAAGCTGTAAACAAGTCAAACGTCACATTTAAAACCATTCAATGATTAGTGTTGGTAACAAATCTGTAACAAAATAATTGTGACATATTATGGCAGATATCCACATGTCTAACACAAATGCTAACACAAAAGCATACTTATGCTATAGGGTACTGATGGTGAACCTTCTCACTCCATAACTTTGACAAATCCAACTCACATCATGCCTCAAATGCTGCAATGTTGGAAGTGCATAATGTGGGTTGAACTTTGACAACAGCTGCAGTGCGAAGGTTATCCTTCTGTGTTCTTGGCTTTTAAATAAAAGCATACAAGTAAATATAATAATACATTGTTGATTAAGGGACGTGATGTACACCTGTAATATTGTGCAAACAATGGATGTAGGACTATTCCTCGTTCAATATTACTGTATTTGGTCATTGAAATAAATACATATTTAGTTAAAATTAAAAATGTTTCGCATACTGTGAAAGTCCCCTTCAGATGTTACATCTATGGGGTATGGTAAAACCAATGTATTTAAAAAAGCGGACACAATAGATGAGATCATTTGAAGAGAAATGAATCACACCTATCAGAAAAATGGATGACATCCAACTAGTCCAGGTGAAAAACGGGTGCTTGAAGACAAAGGGAGCCCCACTCCAAAATGAAAACATCAAGACTAAAAACGTGCCACACTGTTAGGTAGCTTGTAAACCCGATTATGTATTTATATTGTTAACAATTATGTAAAAATGAAACCCACATTACCTTTAGTAAATTTGAAAATAGAAAAGCACCCTTTTAGAGATAAATGGCAAGATGAGCCTGACAGACACACGTACAAGCGGTCTTTGAATATGAGCGGGTCTAACTCATGCCAATTCCTCACTTCATGAAAATCTGTCCTGCTGGGAAACATATGTGGACTTCTATTAGCTAAAATGTATTATCTTGGGGAAAGGGTCAACTGAAACATTGTTTAATATAATAAAGCCTTTGACAAACAGTGAGAGTGCCGGGTAGAAGACATCAGCAATACATGATCAATAAAGTGGAGCGGCACATTACCAAACAATTAAACCTAGGACAGGTGAAACTGAACACAACTGTTACACTGACAAGTGAAAAGGCACATTTTGTACTTCTATAGCTTGCAAGCAATTATTGTAATTTATGGAAAGAGTATAAAAATTATTATCAATTTTAAAATAGAATAAATGAGCACATTTTAGAAAATGGCCAAGTGAGCCTGACAGCCTCAGCGTCACGGCCGTGGTTAGTATATCAGGGGATCCTAAACTAATCCATCCAAACTTTAAACCTTCTGATGGGAACACTTGAACACCTTTAAACTAAATCTGTAACCTTTGTTGTGGACTTCTATGGTGTTTGCAAAAGCATGTAATGGTGGTATTGCTAGGTAGAAGGTAATAATGAATAAATATCAAAAAAATAAGCAGCACCAATTCTAAAATAGATCCAGTGGAAACAGGTGCTACACCTAGTAGTGGACCAACTCAAATTTACATACAAAGGGGAAAAAAAATGTTCACATCTGTAGGCCGTGGACTTCTATTAGTTGCAAGCATGAAATTGAATTATGAAGAAACGTCACAATAATAGATTTGCTATACATTAAAATAGAAAAATTGAGAAATTTTAGGATAAGATGACAAATTAGCAGTGACAGCCTCAAGAGACACGCAGCGGTGATTGAAGTAATGAGGGTCTAACCTAATTAAACCTCATTTAAGTGAAGAAACGTCTGTCTGCTGTGAAAACCTTTGGATTCTAATGTTTCAACAAATTTACTTCTTGGGGAAAGAGGTCAATAATAGATTGTGTAATTAAAAAGAATAAAGCAGGACATTGTCAGTAGAATGTAAATGAATACATATCAAAAACTGACCGGCACATCCAAACATAGATCCAGTGTGAACAGGTGCTAAACCTAGAGTCACCAACTCATATACATACAAGAAAAAAAGGTAGCACACTGTAGCGCTATAGCTTGCAAGCACGAAATATGAAAATATGAAAAATATGAAAAATGAATTGCATCATTACCTTAGAAATATGAAAAATTGAGAAGTCTTAGCGCATAAGATGGCCAAATTATGTGAGCCTGATAGCCACGTCAAGGCTCTTCTCGTATATCAGGTCCTAACTAATGCCAATCCTCACTTAGAAAAGTCTGTCTGCATGGGAACATATGAATCCTCTCTTCAGACTAAAATCTACATCTCTGTGGAGGGGTAATGAACCTGGTGTAATTAAAAAGCCTGTGACCAACAGGTGGAGTGCTCAGGTAGAAGGTAAATGAATACATATCAAAAAACTGACCGGCACATCCAAACATAGATCCAGTGTGAACAGGTGCTAAACCTAGAGTCACCAACTCATATACATACAAGAAAAAAAGGTAGCACACTGTAGCGCTATAGCTTGCAAACACGAAATATGAAAATATGAAAAATATGAAAAATGAATTGCATCATTACCTTAGAAATATGAAAAATTGAGAAGTCTTAGCGCATAAGATGGCCAAATTATGTGAGCCTGATAGCCACGTCAAGGCTCTTCTCGTATATCAGGTCCTAACTAATGCCAATCCTCACTTAGAAAAGTCTGTCTGCATGGATGTAGAAAGTAAATGAATACATATCAAACTGACGGACATCAACATAGATCAGTGTGAACAGGTGAACTAGAGTCCCACTCATATACTAAAGAAAAAAGGTAGCACACTGTCGTATAGCTTGAAACACGAAATATGAAAATATGAAAATATGAAAAAATAATTGAATTCTTGAAATAGAAAAAGAGATTTAGGAAAAGATGGCAAATGTGAGCTGATAGCGTCAAGGCTTTTGTATATCAGGTCCTACTTGCCAATCCTCACTTAGAAAGTCTCTGCATGGGAACATTTGATCTCTCTTAGCAAAATTATTTGTGGAGGGGTAAATGTGTAATTAAAAAGCTGAGAAATTAAAAATGTAGGTTAAGGTGATGACACTAATAGTCAAAAAGATGTGACATCCTCCATAACTAAGTCATTTGAAATCATACTAGAGTCACCAATTCATAGTGTAAGCTTTTACTCTATATTGAAACCAATGTATTGTATTAGGAAAGCTCAACATAGATTATATTGAATAATAGAAATTTAGAAAAATGAAGGGGCATGAACACTCAGCAGAGAAACAACGTTGAGAATCGATCTCACTCCAAAAATAAACCCAAAGTAACATGACAATGTCATCTGTGAAAGGCTTTTGTACTTCTAAGTTCAAGCAATGTATGATTTTGAGGAAAGCGTCCATAAATTTTAGTAAATTTAAAATAGAATAAAGCAGCACCAATTTTAGAAAAATGACAAGGATGAGCAGTGACAGACATCAGCAGAGTACACGCAGCGGTGGTTGAAGTAAGTGAGCGGATCTACACTCCTACCAAAAATTTAAACCTCAGACTAGAGTGAACACTGAACACAACTGTTCACTTGCTGTGAAAGCTTTTTGTGGACTTCTATTATTTTGCAACATGTATGTATTTTGATGGAAGAGCGTCACACTAATAGATTTTAGTAAATTTAAAATAGAATAAGCAGCACCAATTTTAGAAAAATGACAAGGATAGCAGTGACAGACATCAGCAGAGTAACGCAGCGGTGTTGAAGAAGTGGAGCGGGATCTACACTCCTACAAAATTTAAACCTCAGACTAGAGTGAACACTGAACACAACTGTTCACTGCTGTGAAAGGCCTTTTGTGGACTTCTATTATGTTTGCAAGCAATGTATTGTATTTGATGGAAGAGCGTCACACTAATAGATTTAGTAATTTAAAATAGAATAAAGCAGCACCAATTTTAGAAAAATGACAAGATGAGCAGTGACAGACACTCAGCAGATACACGCAGCGGTGTTGAAGTAAGTGGAGCGGGATCTACACTCCACCAAAAATTTAAACCTCAGACTAGAGTGAACACTGAAAAACTGTTCACTTGCTGTGAAAGGCCTTTTTGTGACTTCTATTATGTTTGCAAGCAATGTATTGATTTTGATGGAAGAGCGTCACACTAATAGATTTTAGTAAATTTAAAATAGAATAAAGCAGCACCAATTTAGAAAAATGACAAGGATGAGCATGACAACACTCGCAAGTACACCAGCGGTGTTGAGTAAGTGAGCGGGATCACACTCCTACCAAAAATTAAACCTCAGACTAGAGTGAACCTGAACACAATGTCTTGCGTGAAAGGCCTTTTGTGGACTTCTATTATGTTTAAGCAATGTATTGTATTTGATGGAAAGCGTCCCACTAATAATTTTAGTAAATTTAATAAAATAAAGCAGCACCAATTTTAGAAAATGAAGGATGAGCAGTACATACAAACTGACGAGACACCAACTAGAAGTGTGAACGGTCTAACCTCCCTACCAAAAAAGTTAACTACTATACTAACAGTAGAAAAATGAAAAGTGTTCTCATTCTGTGAAAGGTCTTTAGGCTATCTATTATGTTTGCAGCAAGGTTTTGTATAGTCAATAGCCATCCACTAAAGTATTTTAAATAAATTTAAATAAATAATAGAAGAACCAATTATGTGACAACATGATCCAGGTAGAGGAAAGTACATATCAAAAAACTGACCGGCACATCCAAACATAGATCCAGTGTGAACAGGTGCTAAACCTAGAGTCACCAACTCATATACATACAAGAAAAAAAGGTAGCACACTGTAGCGCTATAGCTTGCAACACGAAATATGAAAATATGAAAAATATGAAAAATGAATTGCATCATTACCTTAGAAATATGAAAAATTGAGAAGTCTTAGCGCATAAGATGGCCAAATTATGTGAGCCTGATAGCCACGTCAAGGCTCTTCTCGTATATCAGGTCCTAACTAATGCCAATCCTCACTTAGAAAAGTCTGTCTGCATGGGAACATATGAATCCTCTCTTCAGACTAAAATCTACATCTCTGTGGAGGGGTAATGAACCTGGTGTAATTAAAAAGCCTGTGACCAACAGGTGGAGTGCTCAGGTAGAAGGTAAATGAATACATATCAAAAAACTGACCGCACATCCAAACATAGATCCAGTGTGAACAGGTGCTAAACCTAGAGTCACCAACTCATATACATACAAGAAAAAAAGGTAGCACACTGTAGCGCTATAGCTTGCAAACACGAAATATGAAAATATGAAAAATATGAAAAATGAATTGCATCATTACCTTAGAAATATGAAAAATTGAGAAGTCTTAGCGCATAAGATGGCCAAATTATGTGAGCCTGATAGCCACGTCAAGGCTCTTCTCGTATATCAGGTCCTAACTAATGCCAATCCTCACTTAGAAAAGTCTGTCTGCATGGGAACATATGAATCTCTCTTCAGACTAAAATCTACATCTCTGTGAGGGGTAATGAACCTGGTGTAATTAAAAAGCCTGTGACAACAGGGGAGTGCCAGTAGAAGTAAATGAATACATATCAAAAATGACCGGCACATCCAAACATAGATCCAGTGTGAACAGTGCTAAACTAGAGTCACCAACTCATATACATACAAGAAAAAAGGTAGCACACTGTACGCTATGCTTGCAAACACGAAATATGAAATATGAAAAATATGAAAAATGAATTGCATCATTACCTTAGAAATAGAAAATTGAGAAGTCTTAGCGCATAAGATGGCCAAATTATGTGAGCCTGATAGCCACGTCAAGGCTCTTCTCGTATATCAGGTCCTAACTAATGCCAATCCTCACTTAGAAAAGTCTGTCTGCATGGGAACATAGAATCCTCCTTCAGACTAAAATCTACATCTCTGTGGAGGGGTAATGAACTGGTGTAATTAAAAAGCCTGTGACCAACAGGTGGAGTGCTCAGGTAGAAGGTAAATGAATACATATCAAAAAACTGACCGGCACATCCAAACATAGATCCAGTGTGAACAGTGCTAAACCTAGAGTCACCAACTCATATACATACAAGAAAAAAAGTAGCACACTGTAGCGCTATAGCTGCAAACACGAAATATGAAAATATGAAAAATATGAAAAATGAATTGCATCATACTTAGAAATATGAAAAATTGAAAAGTTTTAGCGCATAAGAGGCCAAATTATGTAGCCTGATAGCCACGTCAAGGCTCTTCTCGTATATCAGGTCCTAACTAATGCCAATCCTCACTTAGAAAAGTCTGTCTGCATGGAACATATGAATCCTCTTTCAGACAAATCTACATCTCTGTGGAGGGTAATGAACCTGGTGTAATTAAAAAGCCTGGACCAACAGGTGGAGTGCTCAGGTAGAAGGTAAATAATACATATCAAAAAACTGACCGGCACATCCAAACATAGATCCAGTGTGAACAGGTGCTAAACCTAGAGTCACCAACTCATATACATACAAGAAAAAAAGGTAGCACACTGTAGCGCTATACTTGCAACACAAATATGAAAATATGAAAAATATGAAAAATAATTGCATATTACCTTAGAAATATGAAAAATTGAAAGTTTTAGCGCATAAGATGGCCAAATTATGTGAGCCTGATAGCCACGTCAAGGCTCTTCTCGTATATCAGGTCCTAACTAATGCCAATCCTCACTTAGAAAAGACTTCTCATTTTTCATATTTCTAAGGTAATGATGCAATTCATTTTTCATATTTTCATATTTTCATATTTCGTGTTGCAAGCTATAGCGCTACAGTGTGCTACCTTTTTTTCTTGTATGTATATGAGTTGGTGACTCTAGGTTTAGCACCTGTTCACACTGGATCTATGTTTGGATGTGCCGGTCAGTTTTTTGATATGTATTCATTTACCTTCTACCTGAGCACTCCACCTGTTGGTCACAGCTTTTTAATTACACCAGGTTCATTACCCCTCCACAGAGATGTAGATTTTAGTCTGAAGAGAGGATTCATATGTTCCCATGCAGACAGACTTTTCTAAGTGAGGATTGGCATTAGTTAGGACCTGATATACGAGAAGAGCCTTGACGTGGCTATCAGGCTCACATAATTTGGCCATCTTATGCGCTAAGACTTCTCAATTTTTCATATTTCTAAGGTAATGATGCAATTCATTTTTCATATTTTTCATATTTTCATATTTCGTGTTTGCAAGCTATAGCGCTACATGTGCTACCTTTTTTTCTTGTATGTATATGAGTTGGTGACTCTAGGTTTAGCACCTGTTCACACTGGATCTTTTTTTTTTTTTTTTTTTTTTTTTTTTTTTTTTTTTTTTTTTTTTTTTGGCATCTTATGCGCTAAGACTCTCAATTTTTCATATTTCAAGTATGATGCAATCATTTTCATATTTTTCATATTTTCATATTTCGTGTTTGCAAGCTATAGCGCTACAGTGTGCTACCTTTTTTTCTTGTATGTATATGAGTTGGTGACTCTAGGTTTAGCACCTGTTCACACTGGATCTATGTTTGGATGTGCCGTCAGTTTTTTGATATGTATTCATTTACCTTCTACTGAGCACTCCACCTGTTGGTCACAGGCTTTTTAATTACACCAGGTTCATTACCCCTCCACAGAGATGTAGATTTTAGTCTGAAGAGAGGATTCATATGTTCCATGCAGACAGACTTTTCTAAGTGAGGATTGGCATTAGTTAGGACCTGATATACGAGAAGAGCCTTGACGTGGCTATCAGGCTCACATAATTTGGCCATCTTATGCGCTAAGACTTCTCAATTTTTCATATTTCTAAGGTAATGATGCAATTCATTTTTCATATTTTTCATATTTTCATATTTCGTGTTTGCAAGCTATAGCGCTACAGTGTGCTACCTTTTTTTCTTGTATGTATATGAGTTGGTGACTCTAGGTTTAGCACCTGTTCACACTGGATCTATGTTTGGATGTGCCGGTCAGTTTTTTGATATGTATTCATTTACCTTCTACTTGAGCACTCCACCTGTTGGTCACAGGCTTTTTAATTACACCAGGTTCATTACCCCTCCACAGAGATGTAGATTTTAGTCTGAAGAGAGGATTCATATGTTCCCATGCAGACAGACTTTTCTAAGTGAGGATTGGCATTAGTTAGGACCTGATATACGAGAAGAGCCTTGACGTGGCTATCAGGCTCACATAATTTGGCCATCTTATGCGCTAAGACTTCTCAATTTTTCATATTTCTAAGGTAATGATGCAATTCATTTTTCATATTTTCATATTTCGTGTTTGCAAGCTATAGCGCTACAGTGTGCTACCTTTTTTTCTTGTATGTATATGAGTTGGTGACTCTAGGTTTAGCACCTGTTCACACTGCATCTATGTTTGGATGTGCCGGTCAGTTTTTTGATATGTATTCATTTACCTTCTACCTGAGCACTCCACCTGTTGGTCACAGACTTTTTAATTACACCAGGTTCATTACCCCTCCACAGAGATGTAGATTTTAGTCTGAAGAGAGGATTCATATGTTCCCATGCAGACAGACTTTTCTAAGTGAGGATTGGCATTAGTTAGGACCTGATATACGAGAAGAGCCTTGACGTGGCTATCAGGCTCACATAATTGGCCATCTTATGTGCTAAGTAGTGTTGAGCGATACGATACTGCAAATATCGGGTATCGGCCGATATTAGCTGTATCGGGCTTTCGATTCCGAGTACCGATATTTTCGTCATATCGGATACCGGAATCGGATTTGTCATTGTCACTGTGAGTGTTCGTCGGTCGGGTCTGTCAGGAGTCAGCGGCACTTACCTGGCAGAAGAACTCCGGCGGTCACGTCCTGGACTGCTTGATGGCCGCCATTATCTTCTCCCTGGCGGTCACATGCAGTTTTTCGCGATAACTGCAGTGACTGCAGGGTAATCCCGGCCGTAAACCAGTCCGATGACGTCACCGCCGGGGAAGCAGGTAATCAGCTGTGCTGCGCCGGGATGACAGGCTCTGCCTGCCTGCCAGCCTCTGATGTCATTCTGATGTAGCAGAGCTGGATCGTGTGGGACACTCGTTACTATGGACTGCGTCGGTCAGGTGGTATACTGCTGTTTTTTTTTTTCATTTTTTTACAGGAGATCAATGGCGTCGCAGGATGAGACTGTAATAAAAGTAATGAAAACTGTGTTGTGTTTTTTATTAAATTAAAAAACTGTTTTATGAACATTCACCCGTCCGGGTACATCAACAATTTAACTATTTACATACAGGGACCCTGTCCGGGTTATTTATAATTCTTTGGCAGGGGTGTTCCAGGTACCACCTGGTACTCTTCTGATGCTTTCCAAACATCCGAGACACCAAGGACCACCAGGACCTGATGACGTCGTGTGGCCTGTACAGTCAAGTCGTGACACGCTATCTATGTCTGTGTGGCCACCTCTTTCATCTCCCTCCGGGTCTGGAGCCCTATGTCCCGGACTGAACGAACCCCAGGGGGCCTTACAGGCGCCTTGTACGGGCCAGCTATCATTATCATTTCCATAGCTGGGGCTGCTGAGGAGACCACTGAGGGAGCCTGGGGAGATTTACGGCGTGGGGTGGGCACTTGTGCAGAGGCCTGGATGTGGGAGGCTGAAGGCTCTGAGGGTCTCACAGGTTCCTGACACTCTGGGGACCAGGGGTCGAACCTGGTGACATTTAGGGCATATCATCCATTGTAACCCCAGTGTCGGGTGTAAGTTACCAAGTCTCCTGGCAACAGGTCCCTCCCCGGGTGTCCTTCTGGGAGGTGAGTCTCCACGTCCCGCCGGGTCACAAACACTTCTAAATAAAGTCCAGGCTCCTGGATGAAGCCCCAACCAGATTTCAATTTAAAGCTCCGTACTGCACCCTTACGCCGCGGCTCCCTCAGGGTTCCTTTATCTTTTCTCATCCGGTCCTTATCTGCCCGGTCCTTCTCGATGTGACGTTGGCGAAGCTTCTGGGATTCGCGCTGCTCCCTTTGTCGCTCGGCTTCTCTCTCCCGACGTCTACACTCTTCCTCCTGACGCCGGTTGTAATTCTCCTCCACCAGCATCTCCATGTCTCCACCATCAAACTGCAGCTTACAATGTCCGGTTTGCGGCAGCTCTCCTGGCGCCCGACAGTCCTGGCGGCGCTCACCTGCGGAGGAAGCAGCCGGCTCTGGAACAGATGACAGTCGGGCTCCGGTACAGACAGGTAGACCTCTGGTGCCTGCGCGGCCTCCTCCATGAGGACGGGTGTCGCTTCTTCTGTCTCAGCGACGGGGGCAGACAGCGGGATCTGGGGTGCTGCCGGTGCAGCGTTTTTTGCAGGAACGGGTGCCTCCACTGCGACAACGTCAACCGGATCAAATTGCAAGGGCTGGGATGCCCGCACGGACTCCTCTACTAGAACGGGTGCCTCACCTTCCGGTACAGACACTTCAGGTAAGAGGGATTGGCGCCGCTCCAAGTTTAGTTTTAGGGCACGCCAGCTGGCTTCCATCCTGGCGACCTCCTCCCGGTGCCGGGCCATGCCTCTTAGGGTATCCTCCGCTTCTTGCAGCGTAGGAGGGTTTCCAGGCTGGGTGCCCAACGGTGGTTCCGTGGCGATCGGGTCGCTTCCGTGGGGGGAGAGCTCTGACTGCTCCATCCCTTCACACTTCTGCTCGTGTCCATTAGCCATCTCTGCCAAGTCACATGTGTCATTAGCATCTGGAGAGGGCCCCTCTTTTGTAGTGAGGCGGGACCTTCATGTTAGTTTCCGCACACTGAGGAGGATGAGGAGGCGGAACTGAAGAGCTGTGGGGCACGATCTTACATTGCAGTACCATTTAGAGTGGTCGGCCATCGTTTTCGCGCCACTGAGTGAGTGTACACCCACGAAGAGCACGCCCTTCTTCTTCACCAGTGCCTCGTCGTGACGCAGATATGGCGGAAAAATGGCAAATACATTCTCTGATGATTTTAGCAATTCTCAAGCACAAAACCAGTTCAATTCAGGCACACAGGACTCGCTTATAGCGAGCTACAGAATCCTGTTTGTGACGCCCAAGTTGAGTCGCACAGAGCCAGAGGTTTTGGGGGTACTCGGCACCGAGCCCGTCGACTTCTATGGGGTATGTCACGGCTTTACCCGGCAATTGAATCAGAGTCTATTTTACTATGTAGAAGTGTATAAACTATAAATATATGTATATATATATATGTCACAATGACATGTATATATATATATATATATATATATATGTATTCTATGTGTGTATATTTTGTGTTTACAACGAAAGAAAGTGTTTTTTTAGTTGCGATATTTTGTTCCCATAGACTTACATGGGACTTCCGGTATCGGAATCGGATATCGACGATATTTAGTGATATCGGCGATACCATTCCGATCCGATATTTTTAGATATCGAGCAGTATCGCTCAACACTAGCACTAAGACTTCTCAATTTTTCATATTTCTAAGGTAATGATGCAATTCATTTTTCATATTTTTCATATTTTCATATTTCGTGTTTGCAAGCTATAGCGCTACAGTGTGCTACCTTTTTTTCTTGTATGTATATGAGTTGGTGACTCTAGGTTTAGCTCCTGTTCACACTGGATCTATGTTTGGATGTGCCGGTCAGTTTTTTGGTATGTATTCATTTACCTTCTACCTGAGCACTCCACCTGTTGGTCACAGGCTTTTTAATTACACCAGGTTCATTACCCCTACACAGAGATGTAGATTTTAGTCTGAAGAGAGGATTCATATGTTCCCATGCAGACAGACTTTTCTAAGTGAGGATTGGCATTAGTTAGGACCTGATATACGAGAAGAGCCTTGACGTGGCTATCAGGCTCACATAATTTGGCCATCTTATGCGCTAAGACTTCTCAATTTTTCATATTTCTAAGGTAATGATGCAATTTATTTTTCATATTTTTCATATTTTCATATTTCGTGTTTGCAAGCTATAGCGCTACAGTGTGCTACCTTTTTTTCTTGTATGTATATGAGTTGGTGACTCTAGGTTTAGCACCTGTTCACACTGGATCTATGTTTGGATGTGCCGGTCAGTTTTTTGATATGTATTCATTTATCTTCTACCTGAGCACTCCACCTGTTGGTCACAGGCTTTTTAATTACACCAGGTTCATTACCCCTCCACAGAGATGTAGATTTTAGTCTGAAGAGAGGATTCATATGTTCCCATGCAGACAGACTTTTCTAAGTGAGGATTGGCATTAGTTAGGACCTGATATACGAGAAGAGCCTTGACGTGGCTATCAGGCTCACATAATTTGGCCATCTTATGCGCTAAGACTTCTCAATTTTTCATATTTCTAAGGTAATGATGCAATTCATTTTTCATATTTTTCATATTTTCATATTTCGTGTTTGCAAGCTATAGCGCTACAGTGTGCTACCTTTTTTCTTGTATGTATATGAGTTGGTGACTCTAGGTTTAGCACCTGTTCACACTGGATCTATGTTTGGATGTGCCGCTCAGTTTTTTGATATGTATTCATTTACCTTCTACCTGAGCACTCCACCTGTTGGTCACAGGCTTTTTAATTACACCAGGTTCATTACCCCTCCACAGAGATGTAGATTTTAGTCTGAGAGAGGATTCATATGTTCCCATGCAGACAGACTTTTCTAAGTGAGGATTGGCATTAGTTAGGACCTGATATACGAGAAGAGCCTTGACGTGGCTATGAGGCTCACACTCAGCAGAGTACACGCAGCGGTGGTTGAAGTAAGTGGAGCAGGATCTACACTCCTACCAAAAATTTAAACCTCAGACTAGAGTGAACACTGAACACAACTGTTCACTTGCTGTGAAAGGCCTTTTTGTGGACTTCTATTATGTTTGCAAGCAATGTATTGTATTTTGATGGAAGAGCGTCACATTAATAGATTATAGTAAATTTAAAATAGAATAAAGCAGCACCAGTTTTAGAAAAATGACATTGATGAGCCAGTGACAGACGCTCAGCAGAGTACACGCAGCATTAGTTGAGGAAGTAACTGGAGCGTGATCTGCATTTAAAAAAAAAAAAAAATACCTCACAGACTGCAGTGAACACTGAAACACAACTGTTCACTATCTGTGAAAGGCTCCTTTCTGTACTTCTATAGTGTTTGCAACCAATGTATTGGATACGGATGGAAGCGCGTCACACTATAATTTCTATTGAATGGAGCAGCTAGAATTACACTAAAGAAAAAAAAAAAGAGTCTGTGAGTGACACGTGCAGATGCCTACAGACAGCGTTGGATGCAGAGCAAACTGCAGCGTCACCTGCACTCTCACACACACACTTTGCACAGAGCTCTTAAAACAACACTGCAAGGCAAAAGGAAGCTTTACACAGCGGTTGGTAAACTAGCCTGCCTAAAGCAAAGTACACAAAATCGCAATCTCTAACTGTCCCTCTGAGTCAGCAGAGCAGCGTTCTGTCTCTAACTGAGTTCACAGCACAGTGACGCTAAAATGGCGGCGGCGCCTTTTATAGTGCATTCTGACATCATTTCAGCAGCCAATCACAGCCATGCCATTAGTTAAGATGACCGCAGCATTACAGGATGTGCCCACACTTCGTAGGATTCCTCATTGGCTGACTAAAATCACACTGCCTCTCAAAGAATTATGGGAACTTCCGATTCCAGTATACGATATAGGAAAAATATCGGAACTAAGTATCGGAATTCCGATACAGCGAATATCGGCCGATACCCGATACTTGCGGTATCGGAATGCTCAACACTACTCAGGAGACCATATGGAGCATGCAAAGGTGTTATAGGGAGCTCATACAGGCACAGAGAGGCCACACACTCTACTGAGCATCATTTGGATTTGTTTTAAGGACATTACACTCCACTTTAATTTTGTGTGTGACTCCAAATCCAGGCCTCCATTTGTTAATAAGTTTGATCTCCATTGATGATTTCTGTGTGATTTTCTTGTCAGCACATTCAGCTTTGTACAGAACAGAGTATTCAATGAGAATATTTCATTCATTCAGATATAGGATGTGTTATTTGATTGTTCCCTTTTATTTTTTGAGCAGTGTATATATATATATATATATACACACCGTATATACTCGCATATAAGCTGAGATTTTCAGCCCATTTTTTTAAGGCTGAAAGTCCCCCTCTCGTCTTATACGCGAGTCATATACCGGGGAGTCAGAGGGGGAGCGG
This sequence comes from Oophaga sylvatica, assembly GCA_033576555.1. NCBI lineage: Eukaryota > Metazoa > Chordata > Amphibia > Anura > Dendrobatidae > Oophaga > Oophaga sylvatica. Next base: position 465,171,532 of record JARQOD010000002.1, on the reverse strand, counting down.
GGAGTCAGATCATACTTACCCCCTCCTGGCGCGTCTCTGCAGCCCCCCTGCTTCTCCCATGATCTCAGGCTCCTTCGTGCAGCGGTCACGTGGTACCGCTCATTAAAGTCATGAATATGCACATATTCATGACTTTAATGAGCGGTACCACGTGACCGCTGTAGGAAGGAAGCGCTGCCGGGAGACTGCGGGAAAAGCAGGGGGGTGTTATGTTTCGGTAACTGAGGAGAAACAGCTAAAAATAGCAAAAGCGGTAATACACCAGAGAGGCTGGAACCTATTGGATTGCAGTATCCTGAACTAACCACACAACTAGAAGTAGCCGTGGAGCGTTCCTACGGTGACCCTAGATGCCTCGTTACAGCCTTAGAGATAACTACACCTAAAGGCAGAAAGATGAAAGCTATCTGCCTCAGAGCAGATCCCAAAGAAAATAGGAAGCCCCCAAACATGTAATGGCGGTTAGACAAGAAGAAAGCACAGACACAGACAGAAAATAGAATGAGCAAAAACGCTGGGGCCCAATCTGTCTAGACAGAAAAGTACAGGAAAGAATTCTGACTGCAATCCAAAAAAACCCTAAAAAATACCAACACTTATACCAAAACCTGAAATCACACGATCTCATCCACCTAAATCAGATCTCTGGTGTAACAAAAAGTTATTCAGCAAATAAAAAGTAACAAAGGAGCAAAGCAAAAGTGCAGACACAAACGGAGCACAATTGCAGCGTCAGACCCCCAAAAGGGGACAGGCTGCAGTCCACTGCAAGCAGCAAACCAGCAGAGAAAATCAAACAGAGGAAAAAAAAACAGCAAACACTTATCTGAAGGAGAGCAGGAAACTAGCAGTGCTTCAATCAAGACCAGCAGGAACAATTGATAACCGGCAAGGCTGCTGGGAACTCAGGCCACTTATATCCTACCATTCAGCGCCAGCTGAAGGCCATTTGGTAATCAGTTCATTACCCTCAGCAACCACTGGAGGGAGTCCCAGCTCAGAAGCCGCCTCCAGCATATTCACAACAGGGGGGCTATAGAGACACACCAGGAGGGGTAAGTATATGCGATATTCACCTGTCCCCGGTCCACCGCTGCACGCAGCTCTAACCTCCTCGTCCTCTGGCTGTGATGTTCAGGCAGAGGGCGCGATGACGTAGTTAATGCGTGCCGCGCCCTCTGTCTGAGCACTCACTGATGGAGGACCCGGAAGACAGCTGTGCGCAGCTGGGACAGCTGAATATCTCAGATGCCGGGGCTCTGAGCCAGCGGTAACACCGGCACGTGTCCCCCACAGCGAGCCGGTGTCCACGCCTGCTCAGGACACCAGCACCTGGCCCCCAGCGACAAGAGGTGAGTATGTCATTTTTTTCTTTTGCAGCGGCAGCATATGGGACCTATACTATGGAGCATATGGGGCATAATCTATGGAGCATATGGGGCATAATCTATGGAGCATATGGGGCATAATCTATGGAGCATATGGGACCTATACTATGGAGCATATGGGGCATAATCTATGTAGCATATGGGGCATAATCTATGTAGTATATGGGGCATAATCTATGGAGCATATGGGGCATAATCTCTGTAGCATATGGGACATAATCTATGTAGCATATGGGACATAATCTATGTAGCATATGGGACATAATCTGTTATGATTGTGCTAGAGATGATTTCTGAGCAGAGGCTCCCTCTGGTGGTTACAGACAGTGCTGAACCTTCCAGCGAGGAATGGCAATCTTGGATCACTGACTGGACTGATATAAGGGAGGTTCCCTCCCATGATGGTCACCGATGATCAATTGTTCTTGTCTCAATTGTGGTTCCTGGTTCATTTGGAAGTTTGCTGGAGTCTTGCCTGCATCTTTGCTTTCAGACAATATATTTTTTGCTTTTCTTTTTGTGCTTGCTTTTTGCATAGTTTTCTGCACTTTCGTGGAGGTCAGCCGGGTCCCCTCCTGGGGTCTGTGCTCCTCTCAGTTTATCTGTAGCCACTGTTATTTGTTCATTTGCTTTTTCCTGTTTTTTCAGTGACTGCGGCTTAGTTTTGTTACACCAGAGATCTGATTTAGGTGGTGGAGATCGTGTGATCTCAGGTGTTTTTGCAATCAGAAAAGTTGGTATTTTTTAGGGTTTTTTGTTGGATTGCAGTCAGAATTCTTTCCTGTACTTTTCTGTCTAGACAGATTGGGCCCCAGCATTTGCTCATTCTATTTTCTGTCTGTGTCCGTGCTTTCTTCTTGTCTAACCGCCATTACATGTTTGGGGGCTTCCTATTTTCTTTGGGGATCTGCTCTGAGGCAGATAGCTTTCATCTTTCTGCCTTTAGGTGTAGTTATCTCTCAGGCTGTGACGAGGCGTCTAGGATCAACGTAGGAACGCTCCACGGCTACCTCTAGTTGTGTGGTTAGTTCAGGCTACTGCAATCCAATAGGTTCCAGCCTCTCTGGTGTATTGCCGTTTTTGCCTTTTCTCCTCAGCTACCCAAACATAACAGTAATCTATGGAGCATATGGGGCATAATCTATGGAGCATATGGGGCATAATCTATGGAGCATATGGGGCATAATCTATGGAGCATCTTAAGGGGGCTGTTGTGAACTTATTGGAGACAATTTCTGAGTGGAGACTCCCTCTGGTGGTTGCTGTTGGTACTGAAGCTGTACCGAATGACTGGACCTCCTCAGCTGGCAGCGACACCTGGCAATCAGGAGTCACTGACTGGACTGATATAAGGGAGATGCCTTCCGATGATCCTCGCCGGTGATCAATTGTTGTTTCCTGGTTCATTTGGAAGTCTGCTGGTGTCCTGCATGCGTCTGCTACTTTCAGATAAGATATTTCCATTTTTGTCTGCAGCTTTGTGGAGGTTAGCTGGGTCCCCTCCTGGGGCCTGTGCTTCTCTCTGTTTTCTGTAGCCACTGATATTTGTTCAGTTGCTCTTTCCCTGCTTTTTGAGTGGCTGCAGGTTAGCCTTGTTCACTCTGAGATCTGATTTAGTGGGTGGCGAGATAGTGTGATCTCAGCATTTTTTTAATCAGAAGTGTTGGAAGTTTTGCTAGGGTTTTGCTGGATTGCAGATAGTATTCTGTTCTTTCCTGTCCTATTTAGTCAGTGTTTGGCCCCTGCATATGCTCATTCTATTTTCTGCCTGCGTTTGTGTTTCGTCTTGTCTAACAGCCATTATATCTTTGGGGGCTGCCTATTTCTTTGGGTCTCTACTCCGGGGCAGTTAGCTTTCCTGTTTCTATCTTTAGGTGTAGCTAGCTCTCCGGCTGTGCCGAGGCGTCTAGAATCACCGTAGGTACACTCCACGGCTGCTTCTAGTCATTCGGTTAGTTTAGGGATGTGCAACCCTTTAGTTCCCAACCTCTCAAGTGTTCGGCTGCCTTGCTGTTTTGCTCCTGTCCTCCTCAGTTGCCAAATCATAACAGAATCACCGGCCTTACTGAAAATTCTATGGTACTTAACAGAAGGGAAAAATAGTTAAAAAAAAAAAAAGGTTGTCAGAGTTGTCAGAAAAAAAAGAGTTGTCTGAATTTTTTTTATTGTTAGGGTCTGTGGAACGCACCAAATATAAGATGTAGAGAGGTGCATTCTCAGCCTGGGGTCCAACATGCAGACAGAGCCTGCTGCTAGTAAAATGGCGTAAGTAGCAAACTCTGTTATTCTGCAGAGTCGCTAAAATAAACGCCGTAGCGCGCTGTGGCAGTTAATGCGAACTCTGTTAATCCACAGAGCCGTTAGTGGGAATGCCGCAGCACTATATGGCAATATAAGCGAACTCTGTTACACCTCAGAGTCGCTGAGGTAAAGACGCAGAGATAGGTACTGTGTCCTGTTAACCCCACAGGGATACACAGATAACTGTTGTGCGGATAGCAGTCCGTGATCATGCAGACAGCAACGCAATCAATCAGCGGGACTGGTTCGAGACTCCCCTTGTGCAGCAGCGGGAACTCGAACCCTAACATTACCCCTCCTCCTAGGGCCCCCCTTCTTTGGACCTCGCTGCGCTTAAAGGCAGCGATGAGCTGCGGAGCGTGAACATGCTCGGCAGGCTCCCAGGACCTATCCTCAGGCCCATAACCCCTCCAATCCACCAAATAAAATTTTTTGCCTCGTACCACCTTGCACCCAACAATGGCGTTCATCTCATGATCGTCGGTAGATGAACCCGACGTCCTGGCAGATGACTCGGAAAACCGGGAAAAGGCCACGAGTTTCAGGAGGGACACGTGAAAAGTGTCGGTAATACCAAGGCGAGGCGGAAGGGCCAGGCGATTAACCACCGGGTTCACCTGCTCAAGAAATTTAAAGGGACCAAAAAAGCGAGGAGCCAACTTGGTGGACTCTACACGTGGCCTGATGTTTCGGGCAGAGAGCAACACTAGGTCACCCGGAGCAAATGTAGGAGCGGGTCGCCGATGGGCATCGGCCAAAGACCTCATCCTCTCTTTGGAGGCCTGAATGGCATCCTGGGTGCGGTCCCAAATGTCCCGTGCCTCCACAGCCCAGGCTGCCACCCTGGAATCGGTGGAAGACACGGGCATGGGCACTGGTACCCGCGGATGCTGACCGTAGTTCAGGAGGAATGGGGTCTGTCCGGTGGAGTCAACCACAGCATTATTTAGAGCGAACTCAGCCCATGGTAGCAAGGATGCCCAGTCATCCTGCCTGGCAGAGACAAAATGTCGCAAGTATGTGACCAAGGTCTGGTTGGCCCTCTCTACCAACCCATTAGTCTCGGGATGGTATGCAGAGGAGAGATTCAACTAAATTCTGAGTAAATGACACAGCTCTCTCCAGAACCGAGACGCAAACTGGGGACCTCGATCACTGACAATTTTGTCTGGCATACCGTGTAGGCGGAAAATATGCCTAATGAATAATGCTGCCAAGGCCCGTGCAGACGGTAACCGTGGTAACGGCACCAAGTGTACCATTTTGGAGAAGTGGTCGGTTATCACCCAGATGATGGTGCAGCCCCGAGACTTGGGTAAACCCACCATAAAATCCATCCCGACCATCTCCCATGGCCTGTCTGCCACCGGTAGAGGGAAAAGTAGCCCAGCTGGCTGTTGTCGAGGGGACTTATTCTTGGCGCAGGAGACGCACGCCTGAACGTATTCCCTGACGTCACGGACCATATGTGGCCACCAGTATGTCCTCGCCAGCAACTCAGATGTCCTCTTTGTCCCAAAATGTCCACCCAACCTGGACGAGTGTGCCCAAGAGAGTATCTCCGGTCATAGATTGGTGGGCACAAAAGTCTTGCCTGGAGGCACAGACTCAAGTGAAACCGGGGCCACCGTTCTTAGGCTTTCTGTGGGGACAATCAGCCAAGGCTCCTCCTCCACCTCTTCAAAGGACACCACGGAGCGAGACAGAGCGCCGGCACGAATGTTCCTCACACTGGAGAGGAAATGGAGGGTGAAATGGAATCGGGAGAAAAACAAGGACCATCTGGCCTGGCGAGAATTTAGCCGCTGGGCAGTCTGTAAATAAACCAAGGTTTTGTGATCAGTAAAAACTTGAAAGAGAAAACGAGCTCCCTCCAGGAGATGTCTCCACTCGGAAAAGGCCAACTTCATGGCTAGTAACTCCCTGTCCCCAATGGAATAATTCCTCTCTGCTTGTGTGAAGGTCTTGGAAAAGAAGAAGCAAGGATGCTTCCGACCTTGAGCATCTTTTTGGAAGAGGACTGCTCCAGCACCAACAGATGAGGCATCTACCTCCAATAAAAAGGCTTATCAACTTCAGGGCGATGTAAGATAGGAGCTCTAGCAAAATGAGATTTAACTGAAGTAAAGGCCTTGGAGACCTCCTCTGACCATAACTTGGGATTAGCTCCCTTCTTGGTGAGGGCTACCAAGGGAGCTACCAAAGTAGAGAAGTGGGGAATGAATTGGTGATAGTAGTTGATGAACCCCATAAAGCGCTGCACTGCTTTAAGGGAGTGGGGTTCTTGCCAATCCATTACAGCTGTAGTTTGGCAGGATCCATAGCCAATCCCTGGGTGGAGATGATATAGCCCAGGAAAAGTAGAGACTCCTGCTCAAACATGCACTTCTCCAACTTCGCATATAGGGAATTTGCTCGCAAGAGGTCGAAGACCTTGCAGACATCTCTCGGGTGGGAGGCCATATCTGGAAAAAAGATGAGAATGTCATCTAGATAGACTACCACCGAGGTGGTCAACATATCCCGGAAGATGTCATTCACAAAGTCTTGGAAGACAGCTGGGGCATTACAGAGCCCAAAGGGCATTACCAGATATTCGTAATGCCCATCCCTGGTGTTAAATGCCGTCTTCCATTCGTCCCCCTCACGGATGCGAATCAGGTTATACGCACCCAGCAGGTCTAGTTTAGTAAATACCCTTGCTTCCCGAAGTCTGTCAAAGAGCTCAGAGATTAGCGGCAAAGGATACTTATTTTTCACAGTGATAGCGTTGAGACCCCTATAATCAATGCATGGACGTAATTCTCCGTTCTTTTTCTGCACAAAGAAGAACCCCGCTCCCGCTGGTAAAACCGACTTCCTAATGAATCCCCTTGCCAAATTCTCCTGAATATATTGGGACATGGCCTCTGTCTCAGGAAGAGAGAGGGGATAAACCCTTCCTCTAGGAGGCTCAGCTCCAGGCAAGAGGTCATAGGACAGTCATAGGTGCGATGAGGCGGAAGAGTCTCCGCAGCCTTCTTCAAGAAAACGTCGGCATAGGACCAATAGACCTTGGGAAGAGGAGAGAGGTCTATGGGTATCTCAGTGGTGGTGACCTGCACGCTGTCCCTAATGCATCTGCCTTTACATAAATTACCCCAACCCAGAATTCTCCCTGAAGACCATTCATTATGGGGAGAGTGGTGGCGGAGCCAGGGTAATCCCAACAAAACCTCATCTATACCCTCCGGGAGGATAAAAAATTATATATTCTCCTGATGGGAAGGAGATATAGACAAGGTGAGTGTGACAGACTGATGGGTGATTTGTGTGGGCAGAATTGCTCCGTTCAGCACCCGTACAGACACTGGTTCAGCCAGCAACACCAAAGGCATGGTGTGGCGAGAAGCAAAGGATGACGACATAAAATTCCCCTCTGCCCCAGAATCCACACACAGCTTGACGGGTAGGGTGGTAGAACCGTGGGTAATTATCCCCTTGAGGAGCACTTTAGGGGCAAAACTCATGGCGTCCAGTGACCCTGTTCCTACGGTTACTGGGCGCGACCGTTTATTCAACCGCTGTGGACATCGATTGGCAAAATGTCCCTGCTGCTGGCAAATATAACAAATCGGGGATGGACGAGTGACCCGAGATTTAGATCCCGTAGGAGCAACCTCCTGAAGGTCGGGCGCCTGAACGGGCGACTCCAGAGGGGTGGCGAAGGTAGGAGCCAACCGAACCCTCTGCCTACACTGGGCACGTTCCAGCCTCCGCTCATGGAAATGGAGGTCGACGTGGGTGGAAATAGCGATAAGCTTCTCCAGTGTGGCAGGAATCTCCCTGGTAGCCATGGCGTCTTTCACATGACTCGCCAGTCCTCTCCAGAACACGGGAATGAGGACTTTATCTGGCCACTCTAATTCCGAGGCCAGAGCCCAAAATTGGACAGCAAAATGGCTGACCAAAGCCGAACCCTGGGTACTTGCCAGCAGTTGAAGCGCCGTATCGTGGGTGACCTGAGATCCTAGAAAATCCTTTTTCATAGCCTCCAGAAAACGAGAAGCGCTCTGCACCACAAGGTCGTCACACTCCCACAGCGGCGTTGCCCACTCCAATGCTCTGCCCGACAGAAGAGCTATCACAAAGCCCACTTGTGCCCGATCCGTGGGGAAACGTGCAGCCAGAAGCTCGAGGTGTATGGAACACTGACTCACATAACCCCGACATTGCTTGATGTCACCAGCAAACTTGTCTGGAAGTGGGAGTTGGGACAATGTAGGGGCAGAGGTGACAGAGGACAAATTGGCTGCAGCTATGCGGTAACATCCACAGCTAAGGTTGTGCGCTCAAGAGCCGCCAACCTACCCTCCAGCTGCTGGATGTACAGCTGTAAACCCTGTTCATCCGCCATTTTACTAGCCAGACCCTGGTGCTAGGATTATGTTAGGGTCTGTGGAACGCACCAAATATAAGATGTAGAGAGGTGCGTTCGCAGCCCGGGGTCCACTGTGCAGGCAGAGCCTGCTGCTAGTAAAATGGCGTAAGTAGCGAACTCTGTTATCCCGCAGAGTCGCTAAAATAAACGCCGTAGCGCGCTGTGTCAGTTAATGCAAACTCTGTTAATCCACAGAGCCGCTAGCGGGAATGCCGCAGCGCTATATGATGATATAAGCAAACTCTGTTACACCACAGAGTCGCTGAGGTAAAGACGCAGAGATAGGTACTGTGTCCTGTTAACCCCACAGGGATACACAGATAAATGCTGTGCGGATAGCAGTCCATGATCATGCAGACAGCAACGCAATCAAACAATCTCCTCACCGGAGAAGCTGGTATTCTAGGGGCTTATTTCAGCTGAGCCCTAACCACATGCGTACATGATCACACTGGGGCAAAGCACATAATGCAATTGATCCTAGCGCATGGCCGTGCGGTAAGGACAGCCTTTTATAGCAGCCACGAGAAAAAGACCTTCCAGGAAGGACCAATGGGAGGCTGCTTCAGAACATCAACAGCCAGAGGACCTTCCTGAAGGACCAATAGGAGTGGCAGCTGTGTCTGAGCATGTGACCCCTGATCTCCCATGGGAGATCTCACCCTGGGCATGCTCAGATGAAGCAACAATGGACTTAGACCTAAAGACGTCTGCTCGCCGTTGACCAGTACTGGCTATAATAGCAGAACCTGAAGAGACAGCAGCAAGTCTCTGCACAGCATTAGACCGGGCGAGATGCTGGGACCAACATCTTTGCTGAGCAGGCTCCACTGCGGCTGGAGATAGATGGGGGACTGCAGCAGGACTGGTTTGAGACTCCCCTTGTGCAGCAGCGGGAACTCGAACCCTAACATATATACATTTTTCCCTCTTTTTCTCTGAGGGCTGAGGAGGAATTTTTTTCTTCAATGGAAATCAAGCAATTGTCCAAGCGTGTGGAGCAGCTTGCTGCTGAAGTACGGAGTATGGCAATCTATCTCACTCGGATGCCTGTTGTAGAGCCTAAGATTCCTACTCCAGAGTTGTTTTTTGGGGATCATTCAAAATTTTAGAATTTTAACAATAACTGTAAGTTGTTTTTTGCCTTGAGGCCTAAGTCCTCGGGGAACGCTGCACAGCAGGTCCAAATTGTCATCTCCCTGTTGCGTGGCGACCCTCAGGATTGGGCCTTTTCCCAGACACCTGGGTATCCTGTCTTGACTGATGTTGATGTGTTTTTTCTGCTAAAAAGACGGATCCGGCTTCTTTTGTGAAAAACTGATGCAACGGATACGTTTTTTAGCCGGATCCGCTGTGAACTTTTCAACCCGGAATATAACCTGGAAAATGCAGGAACGCATGTCCGGACCGAGGAGAGAGAGATCTTGGTTTCCAGAATCCGGATCAGTGTTTTGCCGGATTGCACAAAAGACTGATCCGGCACCATAGACTTGTATTGTTGGCGCCTGCCTGATGCGCCGCTTCTTGCGCTGTCAGGCGGGTGCGGCAGAAAACAAAAACGTTGCAGTGACAGTTTTATCCGACCGCCGGAATGTACAATTCCTTCTGGATCCAGCAAAAAACGGACACAACGCAAGGACATCCGGAGCTAATGAAAGTCAATGACAAAAAAAGCATCTGGCGGTTTAAAAAAAACGGATCCGTTTTTTTTTAAAAAGTGCCGGATCGCACCTGATGGCAAAAAACGGATGTGTGAAAGAGGCCTAATTCCCCTTCCGTCTTCCTGTCGTTCATGAATCATATTTTCCGGGACTTGGTAGATAAGTTTCTGATCGTTTATTTGGACGATGTTTTGATATTTTCCAATGACTGGAATTCTCAAGTGGAACATGTTCGGAGCGTATTCCGGATTTTGAGAGAGAATGCTTTGTATGTTAAGGGATTGAAATGTCTCTTTGGAGTACAGAAGGTTTCGTTTTTGGGATTCATTTTGTCCCCATCTGCTATTGAGATGGACCCAGTCACGGTTCATGCCATTTGTGATTGGGTTCAGCCCACTTCATTGAAGGCTCTTCAGAGATTTTTTGGTTTTGCTAATTTCTACCGTAAATTTATAAGTAATGTCTCTGGTATTTTGAAACCACTGACTGATTTAACAAAAAGGGTTCTGATGTTGTAAATTGGTCTCCTGAGGCAGTTTCTGCATTTCAGGAGCTTAAGTGCAGATTCACTTCTGCTCCTATTCTACGGCAACCTAATGTTTCTCTACCATTTCAGGTGGAGAAAGATGCTTCTGAGATTGGTGCGGGAGCCGTTTTGTCCCAATGGGATCCGGAGACCTCTAAGAGTAACCCTTGTGCCTTCTTCTCTCGAAAATTTTCCCCAGCTGAACCTAATTATTGTCATGGTTTACTGGGTTCTTGGATCAGGTAGTCGCGGGGTTAACTTGGTTGGCCTCTTTCTGGGTCCTGGGAGGCTTTATATAGCCTCACTGTGAAGCCAGCCTTTGTCGTTTATACTCTGACCTTTGGCTGAGTGTGTCTGGCCCTGTGCTTGTGCCAGTGCGTTGTGCCTGTGCTTCGTTTTGTCTGTCTGGTTCCGATTTGGCTGTGTCCCTGTTACGAGTTTTGCCTGTCCCTTTTGTACTGCGTTGCTCCGTCTGTGTATGACCCCTTGGCTGTGTTCTGGTTATTCTCTGCCTGCTCCTTTTGTACTTCGTCGCCCTCTATGTGTATGACCTGGCTATCCTGACCATCCATTCTGTCTATGCCCCTTGGTAACTTTATTTCGTAGTTACCCTTCTAGGAGTTTTCTTTTACCTCCTAGATCTCTGGAGCTTAGGCCACGCCCTAGGCAGTCACGTGCCTGCAGGTCCTTCGGCCTGAAACATTCTCTACCTGATACTGCTCTGAGAGACGTGTGGCTGGCTCCGCCCCTTGGCAGTCACATGGTGCGGAAGGTCCTGTGTCCTCAGAAACACTCGTCTTCTCTGCTGCGGTTCTACTATACAGGTATCGTTGGACACAGTTTGTTCACTCTGGACACACGCACTTGCTCAATGAGCAAGTGCAGTGCGGTGTCCTTGACATTATAAACGACCGTTACATTTTTTTTTTTTTCTGAGGGGGAGATTTAGGAGTGTTATCCCCATGGATCCCATGCAATTGTTAGCAGGTCAGGTGAAACATCTGACGCAAAGGTTCCAGGAGTTGAATGTTGAGCAGCGCATGATGGCTCAGACCCAGCAGCAGCTGGTAGATACTGTCGCTGCAGGGTCTCTGGGTACAGGTGGTAAGGATGTGTCATTGGTATCTCCTGAATCTCCAGTTAAACTGCCCGACTACTTCTCAGGGGATAAAAATGAGTTCAGAGCCTTCAGGGAGGGGTGTAAACTTTTTTTCTCCCTGAGGCCTCGCTCTTCTGGGGATGAGTTCCAGAGGGTGGGGGTCATTATTTCCCTACTTCGGGGGGCCCCACAAGCCTGGGCTTTTTCTCTCTCTCCTTCTGCTCCTGAGAGGATGACTGTTGATATGTTTTTTCATGCCCTGGGCAGCATCTATGATGAGCCTGACAGGGTCCGTATGGCTGAGGACATGGTAATGAGTGTTCGTCAGGGTAAACATTCAGCCGAGTGGTTCTGTTCGGAGTTCCGACGTTGGGCAGCGGAGGTCTCCTGGAATGATGCCGCCCTTCGAGGGCTATTCCGCAGAGGTCTGTCTGAACGTCTCCAGGACGCCCTGGCCCTTCATCCTCCACCTGATACTTTGGAGGACGCCATACGAATGGACTGCAGGCTACGCGCCAGGGGTATCATGCAGTGTGAAACCTCACTGTTTGCTGGCAGCAAAGAGACTGGAGCCACTACTGAGGTCATGGACATTGGCACCACCTCGCTAAAAGAGAAGGAGAGAAGACATCGCCGGGAGAAACAACTCTGTTTCTATTGTGGAGAGTCCGGACATTGGAGAAAAGATTGTCCCACCTGTCCGTCATCTAAGACGGCGGAAAACTACTAGGTCTGGGTAGCGGTCGAGGAGGCTGCCCAGACCTTCAGGTACTATTTTCCTCATGTTCGAAAGTCATATTAAAGGTGGAACTATTGGTAGACAACTATCGTTTTTTCTCGACAGCATTGGTGGACAGTGGTTCATCTCTCAATCTGATCAGTTCCTGTGTCGTCTCCCAACATAAGATAGGGACAGTCAGGCTGGAGACACCCCTTAAAATTGTTGCTATTGACTCTTCCCCTCTTACCCGAACAGGGATTCTTTATGTTTCCAAAAGGTTTTCTTTGCAGGTCGGTTCTTTCCACAAGGAAGACATGGAATGTTTTGTCATGGACAAATTGCCCACAGGGCTAGTACTGGGTATGCCATGGCTTCAACGCCACAACCCGGTGATTGACTGGGATTCAGGGGAGATTATTAAATGGGGATCCCAATGTGTCGACTGTTGCCATAAACCTGTTTATTGTATGAAACTTGCAAAGCCTGTCTCAGTGTCTTCTGTTGGTCTGGAGGGTATTCGGAGTACCTAAAAGACTTTGAGGACGTGTTCTCTGAAAGTGAGGCTGAGGCTCTGCCCCCGCATAGATCATTTGACTGTGCTATTGATCTTGTCCCGGGAGCCAAATTGCCCAAGGCCCGTCTGTTTAATTTGTCAGGCCCGGAGCGCCTGGCTATGAAGCAATACATCGCTGAAAGTCTTCGCAAAGGGCATATAAGGCACTCAGTGTCCCCAGTAGCTGCAGGATTCTTCTTTGTTAAAAAGAAGGATGGCGGTCTACGTCCCTGCCTCGACTTTCGAGAACTTAATAAAATCACAGTCAGGAATTCATACCCCCTGCCTCTGATTCCTGATCTCTGTAACCAGCTCTCTGGGGCCAAGTGGTTTTCAAAATTGGACCTCAGGGGGCTTATAATTTGATAAGAGTACGGGAAGGGGATGAGTGGAAAACTGCTTTTCTTACTACTGAGGGGTTATTTGAGAATCTCGTCATGCCTTTTGGTCTCACCAATGCTCCAGCTGTGTTTCAAAATTTCATTAATGTAGTTTTTTCGGACCTAATTGGCCGTTTTGTTGTGATCTATTTGGATGATATACTGATATATTCCTCTGACAGACATTCACATTTATCACATGTTAAAACTGTGTTTCAAAGACTCAGGGAAAATCATTTATTTGTTAAGCTGGAGAAATGTTCTTTCTTTGTTCAGGAGCTATCATTTTTGGGTCTCATAATCTCTCCACAGGGGTTTCGTATGGATCCCAAGAAGGTGCAAGCCATTATGGAGTGGGTCCAGCCTCGGGACCTTAGAGGACTCCAGCGCTTCTTGGGATTCGCGAATTACTATTGCAGGTTTATCAAGGGTTTTTCTCAGATTGTGAAACCCCTCACGGATCTCACACGTAAAGGGGCAGATGTTAGGAACTGGTCCCCGTCGGCCAAACAATCTTTTTTAACTTTGAAAAATTGTTTCACATCCGCTCCTGTTCTGGTTCAACCTGACTCATCCAAGCCGTTTGTGGTTGAAGTTGATGCTTCGGAGGTTGGGGTGGGGGCAGTGTTGTCACAGGGACCTACTTCTCTGACTAACCTCAAACCTTGTGCCTATTTCTCGAAAAAAAATTCTCAGGCTGAGAGAAATTATGACGTTGGTAATAGAGAACTCTTAGCAATCAAATTGGCGTTCGAGGAATGGAGGCATTTTTTGGAAGGGGCGGCTCACCCCATCACAGTCATCACCGACCACAAAAACCTAAAGTATATCAAATCTGCTAAAAGACTGACTCCTAGGCAAGCCCGTTGGTCACTTTTTTTTTCCAGATTTCAATTTTCTATAACTTTTCGCCCAGGGTCTAAAAACGTGAAAGCTGATGCTTTATCACGTAGTTTTGAGCCGCTTTCCGCCCCTGACCCGCCGTCCCCCATTCTTCAACCCAATGTCGTTATAGCTGAAGTGTCGTCGGAATTGGAGCGGGAGATTGTGGGGGCTCAATCTTTAGCTCCAAGGTCCAAACCCGAAAACAAATTGTTTGTTCCTCAGCAGTTACGCACCAGGCTCCTGCGGGAGTTCCATGATTCAAAACTGAGTGCTCACCCAGGCATTTCTGCCACACGAGAGGCAGTGGCTACAGTTTTTTGGTGGCCTTTGATGGCTTCAGATATTAAGAAGCATGTCGCTGCGTGTGGGGTATGCGCTCGTTCTAAGAGCTCTCATTGCCGGCCGGCCGGGGAATTGGTGCCTTTGCCAATTCCAGGAAGGCCATGGACCCACTTGTCCATGGACTTCATTACCAACCTTCCTTCTTCTCGGGGTAACACGGTTATCTGGGTAGTTGTGGACAGGTTTTCTAAGTTAGCGCATTTTGTACCTATGGCAAGTCTACCTACTGCAGAGACTCTCGCTAAGCATTTCCTCGCACAGATTGTGCGGTTACATGGGGTACCTATGAATATTGTATCTGACAGAGGGGCACAATTTGTGGCCAAGTTTTGGCGGGCTTTTTGCAAAAGGTTGGGGATATCTTTGTCCTTTTCCTCAGGCTACCACCCAGAGAGTAATGGGCAGACGGAGCGCACCAACCAGTCGCTTGAACAAATTCTTCGATGTTTGGTTTCTACTCTGCAAAGCGACTGGTGTGATGCCCTAACGTTAGCGGAGTTCGCCTTCAACAACCGTACCAATCAATCTACCGGTAGGTCACCGTTTTTTATTAATTATGGTTTGAACCCTCATTTTGGTGAATTCTCACGTTTAGATTCGGGCTGTCCAGGAGCTGAGGACTGTGTTAACCGAATCAGGGATCTGTGGTCAAAAGTTCGGTTGAATATGTTCAGGGCTCAGGAGACTTATAAGCTTTTTGCAGATAAAAAAAGGAACCCTGCTCAGGTGTTGCAGTGTGGGGACAAGGTGTGGCTCTCCACGCGAAACATAAGTCTTCGTCTACCCTCCGCCAAACTGGGGCCCAAGTTCATAGGTCCCTATGAGAACATTGAAGTAATTAACCCTGTGGTGTATCGCCTTCGCCTCCCCCCCGCTTTGAAACTCCATAACGTATTCCATAGATCCTTGCTAAAACTCTTGGGATCGGTAGTAGAAGAACCAGATGCTGTTCCCTCCCCAGTCTTGGTTGATGGGCACATGGAATTTGAGGTACAACATATTGTAGACTCCTGGCGGTCTCGGGGGTCCTTACAGTACCTGGTGCATTGGAGGGGGTACGGTCCAGAGGACAGGTCTTGGGTGCCGGCCAGATCAGTACACGCTGACCGTCTGGTTCGGGTATTCCATGCTCGGAATCCTGGGAAACCTGGGGGTCCAGAGGCCCCCCATTAAGAAGGGGGTACTGTCATGGTTTACTGGGTTCTTGGATCAGGTAGTCGCGGGGTTAACTTGGTTGGCCTCTTTCTGGGTCCTGGGAGGCTTTATATAGCCTCACTGTGAAGCCAGCCTTTGTCGTTTATACTCTGACCTTTGGCTGAGTGTGTCTGGCCCTGTGCTTGTGCCAGTGCGTTGTGCCTGTGCTTCGTTTTGTCTGTCTGGTTCCGATTTGGCTGTGTCCCTGTTATGAGTTTTGCCTGTCCCTTTTGTACTGCGTTGCTCCGTCTGTGTATGACCCCTTGGCTGTGTTCTGGTTATTCTCTGCCTGCTCCTTTTGTACTTCGTCGCCCTCTATGTGTATGACCTGGCTATCCTGACCATCCATTCTGTCTATGCCCCTTGGTAACTTTATTTCGTAGTTACCCTTCTAGGAGTTTTCCTTTACCTCCTAGATCTCTGGTGCTTAGGCCACGCCCCGGGCAGTCACGTGCCTGCAGGTCCTTCGGCCTGAAACATTCTCTACCTGATACTGCTCTGAGAGACGTGTGGCTGGCTCCGCCCCTTGGCAGTCACATGGTGCGGAAGGTCCTGTGTCCTCAGAAACACTCGTCTTCTCTGCTGCGGTTCTACTATACAGGTATCGTTGGGCACAGTTTGTTCACTCTGGACACACGCACTGGCTCAATGAGCAAGTGCAGTGCGGTGTCCTTGACAATTATGATGTGTGGAATCGGGAACTATTGGCTATGAAGTGGGCGTTCGAAGAGAGGAGACATTGGTTGGAGGGAGCCAAACATCAAGTTGTGCTCTTCACTGACGACAAAAACTTGATCTATCTCGAATCAGCCAAATGATTGAATCCCAAACAGGCCAGGTGGGCCTTGTTTTTCACACATTTTAACTTTGTGGTCACCTTCCTCCCGGGTACTAAGAATGTTAAGGCGGATGCCATCTCTAGGAGTATCCTTGCGGATTCTATTGATGTGGCTGAGCCTACTGCCATTCTGAAGGAGGGTGTCATTCTTTCTGCTGTCTCACCAGTTTGAGACTGGCCCTGGAGAAATTTCAGCGTGATAAACCTGAGGGTTGCCCTGTGGGGAAATTGTATGTCCCAGACCAATAGAGAGAAAAAGTTATGTCTGAAGTTCATTGCTCTGCGTTGGCTGGTAATCCTGGTATTTTTGGTACTAGAGATTTGGTGAGTAGGTCCTTTTGGTGGCCCACTTTATCTTGCGATGTCAGGAAATTTGTGCAATCCTGCCGGACTTGTTCTCTTTCCAAGCCCTGTTCTCGCTCTAGTGGATTATTAATGCCACTGCCAGTGCCCAGGAGGCCATGGACCCATATCTCTATGGATTTTATCTGTGACCTCCCAGTCTCTCAGAGAATGACTGTCATTTGGATGATCTGTGATAGATTCTCCAAGTTGATCCATTTTGTGCCACTGCCTAATTTGCCATCCTCTTCCGAGTTGGTACCTTTGTTTTTTCAGCATATGGTTCGTTTGCACGGCATTCCTGAGGACATTGTGTCTGACAGGTGAGTCCAGTTTGTTTCCAGATGTTGGAGGACATTTTGCTCTAAACTGGGAGTTCAGCTGTCTTTCTCCTCTGCGTTTCATCCTCAGACCAATGGGCAGACTGAGAGAACAAACCAGACCTTGGAGACTTATTTGAGATGTTTTATGTCTGCGGATCAGGATGACTGGGTCTCTTTTTTGCCCCTGGCTGAATTCGCTCTTAATAATAAGGCCAGTTCTGCCACTTTGATGTCCCCTTTCTTCTGCAATTCCGGGTTTCATCCTCGATTTTCTTCGAGGCAGATGGAGGCTTCTGTCTGTCCCGGTGTTGACTCTATGGTAGAGAGAATGCAGCAGATTTAGGATCAAGTAGTGGATAAGTTGTCTCTCTCTCAGGAGAAGGCCCAACGGTTTGCCAACCGGCATAGGACTGATGGTCCTCGGTTTAAAGTGGGTGACTTGGTTTGTTTGTCTTCAAAGAATATCCCTCTGAAGGTTGCTTCGCCAAAATTTAAGCCAAGGTTCATTGGACCTTATAGGATCTTGAAAGTCCTTAATCCAGTTTCTTTTTGCTTGGCTCTTCCAGGGACATTCAAGATTCATAACGTCTTCCACAAATCTTTATTGAAAAGGTTTGTCGGGGTTTCGTGAGTCAGGAGTATGAAGTGGAGAAGATATTGGATTCTCGTTTCGCTACACAGAGACTCCAGTACTTGGTTAAGTGGAAAGGTTATGGTCAGGAGGACAATTCTTGGGTGTTTGCTTCTGACATTCATGCGTAGAGACTGGTTCATGCCTATCACCGAGCTCATCCTGATCAGCCTTGTGGCGCAGGTGAGGGTTCGGTGACCCCTCCTCAAGGGGGGTACTGTTGTGAACGTATTGGAGACAATTTCTGAGCGGAGGCTCCCTCTGGTGGTTGCTGTCGGTACTGAAGCTGTATCGAATGACTGGGCCTCCTCAGCTGGCAGTGATACCTGGTAATCAGGAGTCACTGACTGGACTGATATAAGGGAGCTGCCTTCCCATGATCCACGCCGGTGATCAATTTTTGTTTCCTGGTTCATTTGGAAGTCTGCTGGTGTCTTGCCTGCATCTGCTACTTTCAGATAAGATAGTTTCTGCTTATTTCTATTGTGTTTGCTATTTCCATTTTTGTCTGCACCTTTGTAGAGGTTAGCCGGGTCCCCTCCTGGGGCCTATGCTTCTCTCTGTTTTCTGTAGCCACTGTTATTTGTTCAATTGCTCTTTCCCTGCTTTTTGAGTGGCTGCAGGTTAGCCTTGTTCACTCTGAGATCTGATTTAGTGGGTGGCGAGATCGTGTGATCTCAGCATTTTTTAAATCAGAAGTGTTGGAAGTTTTGCTAGGGTTTTGCTGGGTTGCAGATAGTATTCTGTTCTTTCCTGTCCTATTTAGTCAGTGTTTGGCCCCTGCATTTGCTCACTCTATTTTCTGCCTGCGTTTGTGTTTCGTCTTGTCTAACCGCCATTATATCTTTGGAGGCTGCATATTTCTTTGGGGCTCTACTCCGGTGCAGTTAGCTTTCCTGTTTCTATCTTTAGGTGTAGCTAGCTATCCGGCTGTGCCAAGGCATCTAGGATCACCGTAGGTACGCTCCACGGCTGCTTCTAGTCTTGCGGTTAGTTTAGGGATCTGCAACCCATTAGTTCCCAACCTCTCAGGTGTTTGGCTGCCTTGCTATTTTGCTCCTGTCCTCCTCAGTTACCAAATCATAACAGGGGGCATAACCATGGAGCATCTTATGGGGGCATAATCTATGGAGCATCTTATGGGGGCATAATCTATGGAGCATTTTATGGGGGCATAACTTTTATGGAGCAGCATATGAGGCATATTATTCTATGGAGCATCTTATGGGGCCATTATTAACCTTTATGGTGCATTATATGGGGAGTATTTTGTATGGAGCATCTTATGGGGCCCATCATTAACTGTATGGAGAATTATATGGGGCTCCTGATTCAATATGGATATTCAAAAACATTTAACCTGCTGATGTCTCAATTAATTTTACTTTTGTAGGTATCTATTTTTATTTTTGTAATTTACCAGTAGCTGCTGCATTTTCCACCCTATGCTTATACGCGAGTCAATAAGTTTTCCCAGTTTTTTGTGGCAAATTTAGGGGGGTCGGCTTATACACGGGTCGGCTTATACATGAGTATATACCGTGTGTGTATATACTGTATATATATATATAATGATCTAAGTAAATGTGTTGTCTAGTAAAAGCATTGCCCTAGATTCACACACAGAGGCAGAAGTAAATAAAACTAGTTCTTTAGAGAGCAAAACTATGAAGAATCAGGATCCAAATACTATTTATGATAAATTTACCACCAAAACACATATTGCTTCCAATTTACTGTCTTTGAGAAGATACATCCATTCATCATGTGCCTTTTCTTCAGCTCTAAATTCACATTTTATTTATTTGAAAGCCTTTGAATCAGCTAGTATGCATTTAGTGCAATTAATCCATCAAAGCTTACATTTTATAATTCTTGCCAGATTGGCAAACAAGAAGATACACATCTCCCCAATACCATTTATTAATAATTCATTGAATGTTATCATGTCAAAAGCTTAATAGCTTTAAAAATAATTGTAAAATAAATACTTACATTTGGAGGATGATACTTTTTAAGCTAGATGGGTTAGTAAGGCCTATTTCACACATCAGTTTTCGGCGTCAGTCGAAATCCGTCGGCGTGAAGGATCGACGGATCCATCAAAAATTGTGAAAAACTGATGTAACGGATCCATTTTTTTAACGGATCCAAGTAATGGATCCGTCAAAAAAATGGATCTGTCGCATTCATTGTATCCATTTTTTTCATCCGTTTCTTCCATTTTTCGATGGATCTGTTTTTAAAAACGCCAAAAGGGAGGCTCCCAAAACGTTATTGGCTACTGGAAACCTATATATAGATTGTTTTAACACCCCATGTTTGAAAGGTTGTAGAGCAAGTGGCAGAAATGGAAGAAGTTAAAGCGAAAATTGTGAACATCTATGCGGATTTTGCTTTTGAGGCAAATCATTTGGCAGTGATCTTCAGGAAAAGGAGCGAGAAAGAGAGCGCATCATGCGCTTGCGGCGGCTACATTTTTGGACCCACCCTATAACAGCACAGCAAATGACACATGGGGTCTATTCAACTCTGTATATGTAGTTAAGAGTAAAGCACAAGAAGTTTTTCAACTATGTACAGATGAAAGCACGATGTTTTGGTGGAACGTGTATCAGAAGTCATCCGGAGAAATGACACCTATTGACACTTCTCCATATCACCGGCGGAGCATTTGATGGTTACTCTCCAGTAAGCCATTTTTATTGTTTCTCCTCCTGCAGACTTCTAATTGTAATGTTACTGCTGGTAGTTTGTATTAATTATTGTCTTTGCCTTTGTGAACAGATTCCTTGCAACTGGGGAATCCTTTTCCTCACTATATTATCAATTCAGGCTTGGGATTTCAACCATATTGGGGAGTGTAAAACAGACCTGCCGAGCATTGTGGGACTGTTTTCATGAGGAGTATATCCCACATCCCACAATGGAGAGGTGGCAGGACATAGCAGAAAACTTTGAAAAGATTTGCCAGTTTCCCAATTGCTTGGGTAAAGTGGATGGTAAGCATATAAGAATTGTCAAACCTGCTGCATCTAGCTCAGAATATTTTAATTATAAAAAATATTTCTCATTCGTGCTTATTGTCATTGCAGATGCACAATGCAAGTTTATAGTGGTGGATATTGAGGCCTATGGCCGCTCCAATGATTCTCAGGTTTTTAAAATGTCTGCAATAGGGCGTAATTTATACGGAGACACATTCTAATTTCCCACTCCAAGACCGCTCCCTGGAGCCTTTGGGCCACCAATGCCATTTGTATGTGTTGGAGATGAAGCCTTCCAACTTTTGCAACACCTGATGAAGCCATATGCAAGTAGTGGCTTGACGCCAACTAAATGAGTCTTCAATTATCGGTTAACACGAGCGTGAAGAGTGGTGGAGTGTGCTTTCGGCATTTTAACATCGAAATGTCGAGTTCTGGTATGATGATAAAGCATTGTTTTTGCCTTGTTATTTATTTTTTATGATATTCACTAAAGGGGTTAATTAGTGGGACAGTTTTATAGGTCGGGTCTTTGCAGACACGGCAATACCAAATATGTGTACTTTTATTGTTTATATTTTTTTCATACAAATATTTATTTATAGATACAATAACTTTTTATTCTTTTTTTATTTTTTTAAATATTTTTACAATTATTTAAAAACAAATTACTTTTTTTTAACTTTTTTACTTTGTCCCATTATGAGACCATCACTTTTTTGCTGGATGATCACTTCTACAGCATGGGGATGCACCAGTATTTATATGCTGTCAAAACTGTCAGCTCTGCACTGACAGAGAAACTTTTTGATCATGCACTGCGCATGATCAGCAAGTTTCCTAGCTATGGTGACCCAGACGACATCCGGTCACCATGGCAACGATCGGGACCCAGCGTAATGCAGCGGGGTCTCTG
Organism: Oophaga sylvatica; assembly: GCA_033576555.1. Classification (NCBI taxonomy): domain Eukaryota; kingdom Metazoa; phylum Chordata; class Amphibia; order Anura; family Dendrobatidae; genus Oophaga; species Oophaga sylvatica. Next base: position 465,150,025 of record JARQOD010000002.1, on the reverse strand, counting down.
CTCATTAGATGTAATAATTCGTCCATGTGCCCTGTGCCTATTTGACCATGGATGGAATATAGCGTGATCACAATTGCCCGCGCACATGCACATTGCGATTGCCCTTGTGGTCACACACCACTCCCAGCACCTTAACCCCCGAAATGCTGCGATCGAACGATCAGCTAGCAACCCCTCAGCCTGCTCCCGGAATGCTGTGATTGCGTTTGATCACAGTATTTCAGGGGTTAAGATGCCGGGAGCAGTGTGTGACTGCTCCTGGCACTTTGTGCTGGGTGTCAGCTGTTAAAATCAGCTGTCACCTGGTGGTGAACGCCTCGCGCACCCCTGGGTGCGTGGGCAATCGCGATGACGTTATAATCCATCCCTGGTGAAATAGGCCCAGGTCACATGAATAATTATTACATCTAATATCGGAAAGGGGGTAACTGGAGTACAATTTCTGGATTAAGGCACTCCTCACCTTGTCATGAATTAGACAAACTGTAGAGTCACGCCCTCTTCTCACTTCAGCTGCATTAAAATGGTTGAAATTTTGTTGCTTAATGGTCTTTGTTTTAATATTATCCACATTAAGATCTCTATTTAAGTAGCTAGGTATTATCTTATATATCTTAATGAGAGTATATTAGGACAAAATGAATCCTCAAACCCAGTACAGGTGTTTGGTGCACCCTTGTTCAAGGCCAAACAGTTCCTACCTGCTTGTTTTCCATCTACATCTGCCCTCCTGTGGTTCTATGAAGCCAGAGCTGTCAATTAAAATATAGATGGAGGTAGCGATAGAGGGAAAACAAGTAGGTAGAAAGGTGCGCATAAAGAGAATTTGTCACCAGGTTTTTGTTACCTCATCTGAGATCAGCATAGTATAGAAAAAGAGACCCTGAGTCCAATGATGTATCACTTTGTTTACTGAGTTCAGCAGTTGCTACACAGAGTTCTCATATATTGCATATATCAAAGTTCAGAAAGCTAACCTTGCCCACATCACAACTTTCTGTGTACATTGTCAATTGACAGTGAGCTGCTTATCAGAGGAGGGGGCGTAGCCTGTCTAGCAGTTGCATGAGATGTAGTCCGGACAGTGATAGTCTGCTGATGATAAAATCTTCATTTTACGTAAAAAAAAGCACAGAGCCAAAAAAGTGACATATCACTGAAATATGTGATTCAGCCCCTATCTCCTGCAGCCTTTAGATTACATAGCAAAAACCTTCTGACATATTCCACTTAAATGTTTGGCCACTCCAAGGGTGCATTCAGCTCCTGTACTTGATTTGATCAGTCCATCTGTACTGACAGACTTCCTTTAATTATGCAGATTTCCTATTTGATCAAAACTGTTGGAACCTCCATCCTTTCCAAGTTAACATATTCATGTACCTATAATAAAATCAATAATGCAGAATACAGTATCTACCACTCAAAACTGCAGCTGCAAACCCTGCATTTATTACGTAAATGAGAATTAAATGGTATAATTAATTTGTAGATCTTTTCTTTGGTAACATAGGAGTAAGTAGATGCCAGATTCACTGAGGTTAATACTAGGATGCAGAACTGTACAATAAGTAGGAAATCCAAAAAGTAGTAAAGCAAGTAGGGTCAGAACTAGTCTAGTCTAAATATGAGCAGAATAACTACGGTAAATACAATCACATAAGCCCAAACTGGTTCAGACCACGGAAAACTGGAACAGAAGCCAAAGACAAGACTAAATACTCCACAAGGCCTGATTGCCATTCAAACTCCATAGGGCATCACTTCTAGCTGTGGGATTCAGTATGGTGGCCGCCGGGAGGTTGAATCCTGGACACGAGAGTTCATTGCAAGTGTTGTGCATTTCCTAATCATCCTAATAAACAAAATATCTTTTTTTTCTTCAGAAAATAAATGTATCAGATGGATGACATGTTTTAAAAGTACAGCGAAGCACTCGGAACTCAGGAAGCATAGATAACCTGCAAGACAAAACCTAACATGTAGCATGTTTTTGACATATCTTTCTTTTTTGCTGCAACGTCAAAAAATGGTTGCACAAAGAAAGATCTAATGTGCCAATGGACAGAATAACATGAGCTGTTTGAAGGATATTGCCAATTAAACCAAAATTCAAATGCCCTCAAATATCTCCCTGGAGCTGTAAGAAGATGCTCCTGAAGCAGGTATGTTAAGAGAGCCGTGAATTATGAGTGACAAACAGCTGCATGGAATATTAATCATTCAAAGTGTCAGATAAATTGCTGCTCATATCATTTTTCTCTGGAGCTTGTCCATGGGCGTCAGATGTAAAGTTCTGGACGTCTGTGCAGACAGCATTCTACAAGTGCAATAACGTTTAGCTGGAAGAAAACATTAAGTTATAGAACAGATGTGGCTAATGTTAACTTCTTACTAAGCCATTATCATCTAAATGACTCCCTGAAGGTTTGCTATGTTGTAGACTTACAGTAGCACAATAGCTTTTAATATTTATGCTGTGATATATACTGCCAATATATTTTGCGGAGCTGTACACAAAATGAATTCTTCTCACATTAGTCCCTGTCCCCAGTGGTGTTCATTTCCTCATCTAAGATTTCCAAACATACTAGGATGAATATGATCAAGTCAATTAACCTATGCACCAGGATTTTATGGTGTGAAATAAAAATTGGATCTGGACATAACTTATGTACGAGGAAAGTATACAGATGCCACACAAGGTGAATGACCTGGGTGAGCTAATACCCTTAGGCTTAATCAAAAGTAAATGTGCATACTAACAAATATCATTAGTGTATTAAAGGAACATATCAGGAAAAACTGATACAATTTTACCCCCAAACTGTCTTTCATACCTGATAGTTCTGTTATTAGTAGCCCGATTTCATGTGTTATATGGAGTTTGAATATATTTATTAGATTTGTTCAGTTAAGGAGGTGGAAGCTCTGTAGGTTGGCTGCCCTACATACATTAAAGGGGTTGTCTTAAACTACAGGTCTGCAGTCACTGTGTGTGACTGCAGACTTGTGAATGCTCACATCGCTCACATTGCTCTCTCAATATAATATACAATATACAATGAGCAAAAAAGTTGCACTTTGTAGTGCTAAAGAGTAGAGTTGAGCGAAACAGGTCGGTCACTTTCAAAAAAGACCGACTTTCACCAGAGTCGGGCTTCACTGAGCGAAACCCAACCTTAGCGTGAGTTCGGTCACGTGTTCGGCGACCATAGCGCCAAAGTTGGGTTTCATCTAATGCTTCCAGGGCATTTTTTCAGCCAATAAGCAAGGACGCAGACTGTATGCAACGCGATAACATGGGCAGCGGCCAGCACCATTTTAGAGAAGGGCATTGCAGTGATTGGCTTGCTTTCTGTGGCGTCACACTGCCTATAAAAGCCCTCACCGCCGACCGCCATATTACTTCAGACGATCTTAGTGTAGGGAGAGGTTGCTGGCGCTGGTTCTCAGCAGTGAGAGTGTTAGGCAGGCAAACAACACTAATTCTGTGCTAGTGCTCATAGCGATTAGCTGTACACTTAGTGTACAGTGACAGTGGAGGAATTTCTTGTGTGCAGCAGCGCTGGTTCTTAGGCTACCTGCCAGTGACAGGGGAGCAATTGCTTGTGTGCAGCAGCAGAGCTGATTATTAGGCTGCCTGCCAGTGATAGGGAGGAATTGCTTGTGTGGAGCAGCAGAGCTGATTATTAGGCTGCCTGCCAGTGAGAGGGGGGAATTTTTTGTGTGGAGCAGCAGAGTTGATTATTAGGCTGCCTGCTATCTATTGCTGTGTGTACCCTGATGTGCAGACTGCTTTTTAACACAACACCTACACAACATTAATACTTGAATTTTTTTCTGCACAGTTACAGAGCGTTCATTTTTTCCCACACTGTATAGAGCTGTATGCTCCTCACATTACCGTGGACCGGCTGGTATCACGGACAAATACATGCTGACTATCTGTGTGTGACTCCAGGAATTATATGCGCAGATTTCAATTATCTCAACATTGTATACTGCTGTACACTACTGATAGAGTACACTTTTTCTGATTTTCATATTCTGGTGTTATCCAGACTGGGCCTCTGACCGTGTGTCTTACTCCTGAAATATATACGGAGATTTACAATTTCCCCAACACTGTATACAGCTGTACGATACTGATAGAGTACATTTTTTTTGATTTTCATATTGTGGTGTTATCCAGACTGGGCCTCTGACAGTGTGTGTTACTCCTGAAATATATACAGAGATTTACAATTCCACCAACACTGTATACAGCTGTACGCTACTGATAGAGTACACTTTTCTGATTTATATATTGTGGTGTTATCCAGACTGGGCCTCTGACCGTGTGTGTTACTCCTGAAATATATACGGAGATTTAAAATTCCCCCAACACTGTATACAGCTGTACGCTTTTAAAACATTAACCTTTTTCTAGTTATTATATTCTGGTGCAATCCATACTGAGCCTTGGAACGTCTGAAATATATACGAAGATTTATAATATTTTCACTATACTATATCTACCTTGTATCTGGTGAAACAGTACCATTTTTCAGTTTTTTATATTACTGTGTAATACATACTGAGCCTGAGAGCATCAGAGTCTGCCTCCTGAAATATATACGGAGATTTAGAATATTTTCACTATACTACCTTGTATCTGGTGATACAGTACCCCTTTTTTTGGCCTCCTCGTCCTCGACTTCTCCAATTAATTCATTTGCAGCTGCTTTACGTCCATTAAACTCACCATATGCCATTTTTGCCACCTCGCTATCTGGGCTGGCCCCACCCCCCCCTCCTCCACCACCAAACTTTTTATATTCTTGTGTAATCCATACTGAGACTTTGAGCTTCATTGTCTGCCTCCTGAATTATATACGGAGATTTATAATATTTTCACTATACTATATATACCTTGTATCTGGTGAAACAGTACCCTTTTTATATTATTGTGTAATACATACTGAGCCTGAGTGCGTCAGTGGCTACCTCCTGAAATATATACTAATATTTAGAATATCTTCCCCATACTATATATACATGGTATCTGCTGATACATTACCCCTTTTTTGTTGTTATTATATGCTTGTCTAATCCATACTGAGCCTGAGAGCGTCAGTGTCTGCCTCCTGAAATATATACGGAGATTTAGAATATTTTCACTATACTATATATCCCTGGTATCTGCTGATACAGCACCTCTTTTCTTATTATTATATTCTTGTGTAATCCAGACTGAGCCTGTGAGCGTCAGAGTCTGACTTCTGAATTATATATGGAGATTTAGAATATTTTGACTATACTATATATACCTGGAATCTGCTGATACAGTACACCTTTTGAATATACTATATATACCTTGTATCTGGTGATACAGTACCCCTTTTTCAGCTTTTGATATTATTATGTAATACATACTGAGCCTGAGACGTCAGTGCCTGACTCCTGAAATATATACTGAGATTTTGAATATTTTCACTATACTATATATACCTGCTATCTGGTGATACAGTACCCTTTTTCAGATTTTTATATTGTGGTTTAATCCATACTGAGCCTGTCAACGTGTGTCTGTTACTCCGGAAATATATACGGAGATTTAAAAATTACCCCAACACTGTATACAGCTGTAGGCTTGTAATACATTACCCTTTTTTCTACATTTTATATTTAGGTGTAATCCTTACTGAGCCTGTGATCGTCAGTGTGTTACTCCGAAAATCTATATGGAGATTTAAAAATACCCCAACACTGTATACAGCTGCACGCTTCTGATACAGTACCATATATCTGCTGGTAGTTTTGGTACATTTTCAAAAACATAAGGAAGTATGGTGGAAGAAGCCGAGGACGTGGGCGGGGGGCCAGCTGGTACTGATGGTGGTGGTGCATCTGCTGGTAGTGACTAAAGCACAATAGCACCTAAGGCAGGAGGTGTTGAGCTTGGGTCATCTGGCTCAAGAAGGCCTGGAAGGCTCCCTTTTCTGGGAGTAGGTAAACCGCTTTTAAAGGCGGAACATCAGGAACAGGTTTTGGCTTACATTGCCAAAACAGCCTCCAGCTCTATCGCCTCCTCTTCTGAAGTTTCAAAGAATGCAAGCACTTAGTCGTCAGTGCAGGCTCCTGGTCAGGAATAACACCTTTCCTTGTGTCCTTCACCCCCACTAAAAGTGAAGGATGCGGCAGGCCACACTTCAGATTACTCCATGGAGATCTTTTCACATACCATGCCTGGGTTATCAAGTCAAATCCTGAATTCCACATTCCAACATTAATCAGAGTTGAAGTGCACTGATGCACAGTCACTGCTAGATTATTCTGCTTGTACATTCACCCAGAGGACTACATTTCCCTCGCAGTCTACTGAGCTAGAATGTGACCCTGATGAAACTCAGGTGCCCCTTCCTGCATACTATACCACCTTACACGGTGACACAGAGGAAGGTGCAGATGAAATTGAACAGGAGGTGATGGATGACCCAGTTGTTGACCCGGATTTGCATCCAGTGGGGGAAGAAGGTGCCGCTGGCAATAGCTCAGAAGTGGAGAAGGATCTGCAGCAGGCATCGACATCGCAGCAGCGGTTATCTGGCAGGCCCGCAGCAGTCCAAAAAGGTGTAAAAAAAAAGAGTTGCAGAACAGCTTGTCCAGACGGTCAAATTAGCACAGCATGCAAGCCTCAAAAATTTTGACCATGAAGCCAACTGCCAATTATGTAAATCAAGTGATTTGCATCTCTGTAATTAGGAGGGGTGTGGTCTAATGACATCAACACCCTATATAAGGTGTGCTTAATTATTAGGTAACTTCCTTTCCTTTGGCAAAATGGGTCAGAAGAGAGATTTGACGGACTCTGAAAATGCAAAAATTGTGAGATGTCTTGCAGAGGGATGCAGCAGTCTTGAAATTGCCAAACTTTTGAAGCATGATCACTGATCAATCAAGCGTTTCATGGCAAATAGCCAACAGGGTCGCAAGAAGCGTGTTGATAAAAAAAAGGCTCAAAATAACTGCCCCTGAATTGAGGAAAATCAAGTGTGAAGCTGCCAAGAGGCCATTTGCCACCATTTTTGCCATATTCAGACTGATTTTTCTAAAGTTTTATGGACTGATGAAATGAGAGTGGCTCTTGATGGGCCAGATGGATGGGACCGAGGCTGTATCAGTAAAGGGCAGAGAGCTCCACTCCGACTCAGACGCCAGCTAGGTGGAGGTGGGGTACTGGTATGGGCTGGTATCATCAAAGATGAACTTGTGGGACCTTTTCAGGTTGAGGATGGAGTGAAGCTCATCTCTCAGACCTACTGCCAGTTTCTGGAAGACACCTTCTTCAAGCAGTGGTACAGGAAGAAGTCGGTATCGTTCAAGAAAAACATGATTTTCATGCAGGACAATGCTCCATCACATGCATCCAAATACTCCACAGCGTGACTGCCCAGTAAAGGTCTAAAAGAAGAAAAAATAATGACATGGCCCCCCTGTTCACCTGATCTGAACCCCATAGAGAACCTGTGGTCCCTCATAAAATGTGAGATCTACAGGGAGGGAAAACATTACACCTCTCGGAACAGTGTCTGGGAGGCTGTGGTGTCTGCTGCAAGCAATGTTGATCGTAAACAGATCAAGCAACTGACAGAATCTATGGATAGAAGGCTTTTGAGTGTCATCGTAAAGAAAGGTGGCTATGTTGGTCACTGTTTTTTTTTTTATTTTTGAATGTCAGAAATGTTTATTTCTAAATTTTGTTTTGTTATATTGGTTTACCCGGTGAAAATAAACAAGTGAGATGGGTATATATTTGGTTTTTATTAAGTTTCCTAATAATTCTGCCCAGTAATAGTTACCTGCACAAACAGATATCCTCCTAAGATAGTCAAATCTAAAAAAAAACTCTACTCCAACTTCCAAAAATATTAAGATTTGATATTTATAAAACTTTTGGGTTCACTGAGAACATAGCTGTTGTTAAATATTAAAAAGAATCCTCTCAAATACAACTTGCCTAATAATTATGCAAACAGTGTAGGAACAGTCCAATGTGGCACTTTTTTTACCTAAATCCTAATGATGAGGCAAAGGTTATCTGTAAGCAGTGCGGAAGGACCTTTAGCCGAGGGAAAAATCTCAGAAATTTGAATACCAGTTGCATGCTTAGACATTTCATGAACATGCATTTGCAAGCGTGAACAGAATGCAAAACCTCAGGTAGCACATGTGCACCTGCTCCGAATGAAGGTAGCCAGCAACGCTCCATCGCTTCCCCCACTGTAAGCCCACCGGTTGGCACACCACCAACAAGAAATGTTGAGGTGTCGTCGCAAGGCCAAAGCAGTCAGGGAATCGCAATGTTTTTGCAACAAAAGACTGCATCTAGGCCATCAACACCACCACCACCATCACCAACCCCCTTTCAGCCCATCATATCCACCAATAGTTCCACCATATACAGCTCTCAAGTCCAGCTCACCCTACCAGACACTCTGAGTAGGACAAGAAAGTACTCATCGTCTCATCCGCGTACACTGGGTTTGAACGCCTACATTGCCAAACTGATCTTATTAGAGATGATGCCCTTCCATTTGGTTGAAAGCGCAGCGTTCAGAGACCTCATGGCCTACGCTGTCTCACACTATGACCTACCCAGTCGGCACTTTTTTTCTATAAAAGCCTTCCCTGCCCTCCACCTGCATGTGAAAGACCGCATTGTCCATGCACTCAAACAATCAGTGAGTAGAAAGGTGCACCTCACAACAGATGCATGGGCCGTTACGTGTACATCACTGCGCACTGGGTTAATGTGTGGATGCAGAGTCCACAGGGGACAGCGGCGGTGGGACAGTGCTGCCTAGCCCACGGTATAGACAACAGTTGGCTGTAGGCGTTCGACCCTCCTCCTCCAGAAACGAAAGCTCGTCGTCAGAACGCAGTCGCATGAGCACTCCATCCGCAACTGCCAGTGTTGCACATGAGGTGTCCCACTATTGAAAAGCTAGTGGTAAGCATCAGCAGGCTGTATTAAAGATGATGTCTTTGGGCGACAACAGACACACCGCGGAGGTACTGGCTGACTACTTGCAGCGAGAAACTGAGTCATGGCTGGGCAGTCTACATCTGTAGCCAGGCAAGCTAGTCAGTGATAACGGCTGTAATTTGGTCGCGGCCATAGCCCTAGCAAAACTCAGACACATACCTTGCCTGGCTCACACCTTGAACCTGGTGGTGCAGTGCTTCATAAATAATTATCCGGAGTTACCAGCCTTGCTCTATAAGGTGCGAAGACAGTGCTCGCACATTTATCGCTCGCCCTTAGACTCCAGTCGTATGCAGAGGCTGCAGCGATCGCTCCACCTCCCCAAGCACTGCCTAATCATAGACGTTGCAACAAGGTGGAACTCCACCATGTACATGGTTGAGAGGCTGTGCGAACAGAGACAGGCTGTAATGTATTTGTGGGAGGATCCATGGGTAGGCAGTTTGAGGGCGGACATGGAGTTGTCGGATGTGCAGTGGTCAAAGCTGAAAGACCTCTGTAAAGTCCTTCAGTGTTTTGAGGAATGCACACGGCTGGTAAGCGCAGACGACGTAATCATAAGCATGAGCATCCCACTTATGCATCTGTTCATGCAAACTTTGACGCACATTAAGGATCAGGCATCTGCAGCGGAGGAGGAGGAGGAGCGAAGCCTTCATGACAGTCAGGCATTGTCTGCTCAGAGAACTGTCCTCGAGGAGGTGGAGGAAGAGAGGAAGAGGAGGAGTAGGATGAGGGGGATAATTATTTTGGGGAGGTGGATGCTTTTCAGGGGGCAAGAGAAAATGTTGGCTTGCCAACGTCAGGTACAGGGTTTGTGCGTGACTGGAGGGATGTGGATTTGGCAGAAAGTGCTCCTCCACCCACCACTGGCAGTGCATCATTGACACCTGGAACATTGGCCCACATGTGTGATTATGTCCTGCGGATCCTAAAAAGTGACCCCTGAATTGCCAAAATTAAGAAGGATGATGACTACTGGTTGGCCAGCATACTCGATCCACGCTATTAAGGCAAATTACAGAACATCATGCCACAGGAGAACCTAGAGCTAATATTGGCGAACAAACAAGCAGCTCTGGTAAACCGTTTGTTAGAGGCATTCCCAGCACACAGCAGCGGTGCAGGTTCTACCACGAGCCAAATGGAAGAGGTGTTCGTGGTGCACACAGCCAAAATGGCGTTGGAGACAGGGGTTTCATGACCATGTTGTGGTCTGATTTCTCGAGTACCACTCACACGACTGGTAATACTGAATCGATTGCAACAGACAGGAGACAACAGTTGTCAACTATGATTCAAAATTACCTCTCCTCCCCTATCGATGTTCTCCCTCACAGTTCATTCCCCTTTGACTACTGGGCCTGTAAACTGGACACCTCGTCTGAATTGGCACAATATGTCTTACAGGAGCTCGCTTGCCCTGCTGGTAGTGTGCTATCAGAAAGAGTCTTCAGTGCTGCTGGATCAATCCTGACAGAAAGAAGTACCCGGCTGTCGACCCAAAATGTTGATGATCTCACCTTCATTAAAATGAACCATGCCTGGGTTTCAAAGGAATTTGTACCACCTTCACCTGATGACACATAGGTTGCTACCAATATGGGTTGCTTTGTCCTCCTCTTCCTCCAACTTCTCCAATTCCTCCATTTGCAGCTGCTGAACGTCCAGCCTGCACCTCAACATATGCCAGTTTTTCCACCTCCCTAACTGGGCTGTACTCTCTCAGGGCCGGCGTCAGCACCTGGCGCACCCGGGCAACTGCCGGTGCCCTGAGCATGTGGGGGGGTCCACTCGCCGTCAGAGACACCGGCTTACTATGAGGGGCCCTGTGCCAGTTCCCGGCACCCACAAGTGAGCACCCCCCTGCTAACTCAGGGCCCCGCACTTGCAATACTCACCTCTCCCTGCTCCACCGCTGTGACGTCTTCCGTGTTTCCTGACAGTGACTTTCAGGTCAGTGCAGAGAGCAGTCACAGTGTAGAGAGCTGGAATATGGTGACGCTGAGGAGTCCGGATTAGAGCAGTGCCCAGTGAGGAGAGGTATTTTATTTTTTTTAATGGTTGGAACAATATATGGGGAGCATTATACACTGGAGAATTATATATGGGGCCCATCATACACTTGAGCATCATAGATAGGGCCCATTATACACTGGAGCATCATCCATGGGGCACATCATATACTGGAGCATCATATGGGGCCCATTATATATGGCGCATCATATGGGGCCCATCATATATGGAGCATCACATGGAGACCATTATATATGGAGCATTATATATGGGAACCATTATATTTGGAGCATTATATGGGGTTCATCATACACTGGAGCATCATATATGGGGCCCATCATATACTAGAGCATCATATGGGGTTCATTATGGGGCCCTTTATATATGGAGCATCATATGGAGCACATATGGGGCCTATTCTGTATGGAGCATTATATGGAGCCCATTCTGTATTGAGCAATATTTGGGGCTCATTATTCTGTATGACGCACTATTTGGTGTCCATAATACTGTATGGAGGAATATACTGTCCGTTTTTTGAGCTATTGTAGAATTTAAAATAGATATCACTCATGTAATGTAAGAAGTGAAGTATTTGGCATTGTACTATACCTATATTTCTCTGCCATATCGGAGCATCATGAATTGTAGTATGTGTTAAAGGGGCCCACTGAGATTCTTTCACCGGGGGCACACGAAAACCTGGAACCAGCCCTGCCCCCCCCACAACTTTAGCCAAATAACCCCCAGTTTTCAATGCGACACTATTATTATAAAGTAAATTAAGGTTGACAAGCTTAAGTAATAAAAATTGATGTTGTTTGCATTGAAATGGGCACTGTAGGTGTGTTTGCTGTCCTCCACTCCCTGCCGACTTTTATTCCCCATTGACTTGCATTGGGGTCGGATTTTCGACTCCGACCCGACCATTTCCGTTAGTCAGCCGACCTCATTCGACTCGACTTTTGAGAAAGTCGGGTTTCACGAAACCCGACTCGACCCTAAAAAAGGCACAGTCGCTCAGCTCTAGTTACCACTAACTTACCACTAACATGAAGTACAATATGTCATGAAAAAGCCATCGCAGAATATGTGGGATCCGATGAAGCGTTCCAGAGCTATAACCTCATAGAGTGACAGTGGTCAGAATTATAAAAATTGGCTTAGTAATTAAGTACCAAATTTTCTTTGTCACTAAGGGGTTAAAGAAAATCATTATTATTAGGCCGGGGTCACATTTTTGAGTGTGATGTGAGAAATTCTCGCAAGTCTCTCACATCAATACCCAGCACTGAAATACATGCAGCCGCATACTCTGGTCCCGAGGGCTGGCGGTAGCGCCGGGTATTGATGTGAGAGACTCACGCGAGTTTCTCGCATCACACTTGCAAGTGTGACCCCGGCCTTAAAGGGAATCAGGCATCAGGTTTCTGCATTTAATTAATCTGAAAGCAGGCTAACGTAGTGATAGAGACCCTAATTCCAGGGATGTGTCACTTATTTGGCTGTGTGGTGTAGTTTCCATACAATCAGTGTTTTATCAGCAGAATATTGTTACTGACGGACTAGGTCTCACATGCAGACCATTCAGGGTAATCTGTTTAACCCTAACCCTACCTCTGATTAGCAGCTTGCTTACAATGCACAGTGTCCACAGGAAGCTGCCAATCTGGGGTATGGGCAGGTTATACAGGGCTCAGCATTTTGACCACTCCTAAACTACAACAGAGAAAATAGGGATTCTATCCAATCTGCACCAAACAATCCAGTAAGTAATACACCGCTTGAATCAGTATATGTACTACTACAGTCATGGCCAAAAGTTTTGAGAATGACACAAATATTAATTTTTACAAAGTCTACTGCTTCACTTTTTTTAATGGCAATTTGCATATACTCCAGAATGTTATAAAGAGTGATCAGCTTAACAGCAATTACTTGCAAAGTCAATATTTGGCTAGAAAATGAACTTTATCCCCCAAAACACATTTCAACATCATTGCAGCCCTTCCTTAAAAGGACCAGCTAACCTCTTTTCAGTGATTGCTCCATTAACACAGGTGTGGGTGTTGATGAGGACAAGGCTGGAGATCAATCTGTCATGATTAAATAAGAATGACACCACTGGACACTTTAAAAGGAGGCTGGTGCTTGGCATCATTGTTTCTCTTCTGTTAACCATAGTTATCTCTAAAGAAACATGTGCAGTTATCATTGCAATGCACAAAAATGGCCTAACAGGGAAGAGTATCGCAGCTAGAAAGATTGCACCTCAGTCAACAATCTATCGCATCATCAAGAACTTCAAGGAGAGAGGTTCCATTGTTGCCAAAAAGGCTCCAGGGCGCCCAAGAAAGACCAGCAAGCGCCAGGACCGTCTCTTAAAAGTGTTTCAGCTGCGGGATCGGGCTACCAGCAGTGCAGAGCTTGCTCAGGAATGGCAGCAGGCAGGTGTGAGTGCATCTGCACGCACTGTGAGGCGGAGACTCTTTGAGCAAGGCCTGGTGTCAAGGAGGGCAGCAAAGAAGCCACTTCTCTCCAGAAAAAACATCATGGACAGACTGATATTCTGCAAAAGGTACAGGCAGAGGACTGCTGAGGACTGGGGTAAAGTTATTTTCTCTGATGAATCCCCTTTTCGATTGTTTGGGACATCAGGAAAACGCCTCATTCAGAGAAGACAAGGTGAGCGCTACCACCAGTCTTGTCTCATGCCAACTGTTAAGCATCCTGAAACCATTCATGTGTGGGGTTGCTTCTCAGCCAAGGGAATCGGCTCTCTCACAGTCTTGCCTAAAAACACAGCCATGAATAAAGAATGGTACCAGAATGTCCTCCAAGAGCAACTTCTCCCAACCCTCCAAGAGCAGTTTGGCGATCAACAATGCCTTTTCTAGCATGATGGAGCACCTTGCCATAAAGCAAAGGTGATAACTAAATGGCTCAGGGAACAAAACATAGAGATTTTGGGTCCATGGCCTGGAAACTCCCCAGATCTTAATCCCATTGAGAACTTGTGGTCAATCATAATGCTGGAATGAACCTGTCACATGGTTTTATGGCCTATTACATCAATTAAGGAATTTACTCCAAATACCCTGTGAAAACATCACAAAACATTACCAGACCCCAATCAGAGGGTAATAAAACTTTCTCTCCTTATCTATGAATTGTTCCAATATTTATGCTCATCCCTCTGCCATAATGACTATTCTGCTTCACGTCACTTGTCTTACCTATTGCATTTTTTCTGTGTTTTTGTGTATAAATATGTGATTCTTCAGATTTTGTATTAGTTCAGCCTGATGAAGAGACCTGAGTAGTCTTGAAAGCTTGCAATTTGTTACCATCTTTTCAGTTAGCCATTAAAAGGTATCAACCACTGAGGACTCTCAACTCATTGTCAGAAGTTCCCTGTCCTCCCCAACAGCTGCAGGAACCTTGCCTTGCAATCAGAAGAAATGCAAAACCTGTCCATTTATAATGACCACGGACAAGATAAAGATCCCCAACTCACATCAGGACTACAAGATACCAGGTACTTTCAGCTGCATCACATCTAATGTTGTGTACCTAATTATATGTACTAAATGTCCAACTGGGGGTCTGTATGTGGGGGAGACCGGGCAAAAACTGAGAACAAGGATGAATTCTCATCGCCACGCAATAAGAGAAAAAAGAATGGATCTACCTGTGGCAAAACATTTTTGCTCCCCTGATCATAGCATGTCAGATATGAAAATACTGGTACTAAGAAGCAGATTCACATCTCAGAGGCAGAGAAGAATTTGCGAATACAAATTGATGGTGACCTTTGACACTCTTAATGCTGGAATGAACCTGTCACATGGTTTTATGGCCTATTACATCAATTAAGGAATTTACTCCAAATACCCTGTGAAAACATCACAAAACATTACCAGACCCCAATCAGAGGGTAATAAAACTTTCTCTCCTTATCTATGAATTGTTCCAATATTTATGCTCATCCCTCTGCCATAATGACTATTCTGCTTCACGTCACTTGTCTTACCTATTGCATTTTTTCTGTGTTTTTGTGTATAAATATGTGATTCTTCAGATTTTGTATTAGTTCAGCCTGATGAAGAGACCTGAGTAGTCTCGAAAGCTTGCAATTTGTTACCATCTTTTCAGTTAGCCATTAAAAGGTATCAACCACTGAGGACTCTCAACTCTAAATATTTGACAAAATGAAAGCATTGATTGTGCAAGAATGGACTGCTATCAGTCAGGATTTGGTCCAGAAGTTGATTGAGAGCATGCCAGGGAGAATTGCAGAGGTCCTGAAGAAGAAGGGTCAACACTGCAAATATTGACTTGCTGCATTAACTCATTCTAACTGTCAATATTAACTTTTGTTACTCATATGTTTGCAATTATATTTCTGTCTGTGATAAAAACATCTGTCAAACACACATAAAAACCAGAGGGCAGCAGATCATGTGAAAATATAATATTTGTGTCATTCTCAAAACTTTTGGCCATGACTGTATATCACGCTCATCATGCTCTCTGATTACATAACAAACTTGCTGACAGATTCTTTTTAATATCTGTTCAGTTGTACAAATCACAGCAATGCTTCACTCATTTCTAGAGTCTGGATATTTCTGCTACATATCGCTTATTGCGCCCCTAGTGTTTCTTTGATTCCCACTCAGAACGTTCATCTAAGGCCGGGATCATACATGCGACGAAGTCGTCCGACAGTCGCATGTGAAATCCCAGCTCTGGCGCCGGCACTCGGGAGTGGAGTGCGCGGCTGCATGTATTTATATGCAGCCGCTCACTCCACTCCCGAGTGCCGGCGCCAGAGCTGGGATTTCACTTGCGACTGTCAGACGAATTTGTCGCATGTGTGATCCAGGCCTAATTTGTCAAACGGCAGTGGTGAGCAGCTCTGCCCACCTTCCAGAAATTCTTTCACACATGATATGGATTGAATTCTGCTATTGTGCAAGTCAAAAAAGTATTGGTGCACTGGAATAGGCTTTTTCTTACAAGTATTAAGCACATTTTGTAGACATTCTGAGAAGAGAATCAAGTTCGGAATCATCAGGAGGTATCCAATGTTATTCTAGGTGTGAATAATGTGATTGGGTTGAAGGGTTATATTATGACTGAAGTTTAACGCTCACAGCTTTTTGATATAGGTGCTTTTGTTTATTACTATTATTATTCTATGAATAAGCTTTTTATTTTTTATCAGTGTATTAGGCAATGTTTGCTAAAATACTAGGTAAGCTCCCAGTACACCCATAAAACTGGACATTTTTGCTTTGCAGCAGAAAGTTTGAAAAATAGTCCCTAAGAGGGTTAGCTCATTAGTATGCTCTGGATGCCTAACAGTTAAGTTTGTTCCCTCCTGATGTAATTATGCCTGCTGTATTCTTTGTTTGTGGATTTATTTCCTGCGTTCTCTGTGTTTGGCCACTTGATGAGATGCAAGAAGCAATCCCAGCCCCACCAGGGAGCAAAAAAACAATCTGCGTCGCATCCTTTAATATGCATGTGGCGTGTGACACAATGTGAAAAATGCCGGTGTCACTGCCAGCTGTCACCCGTCTCCTGGCTTTTAAGGAACGTTCGTGTCGGAGACAACAAGATTTGTGGAGCTTTGATGCTTTGTGGGAAACGTCCCAAAATTTTACATTTTTTTCTTACTCTTCTTATCTCATTAATGCAGTACAAATGTGAGATATCTCATTTTCCTAAAATAATTAATGGGTGATATTAATTTCCTGAATACTGCCAACATGCGATGACAGCACTTATGGACCACAAAGCTCTCAATATGCCAGGCTATCAGATGACAGATGCCCCCAGTTTGTTGGTGGGATTAAAGCAGCTCTGCCCCAGTATAAAAAAAACAACAAACAAATTTATTTTATAGATGGATAATTTTCAGAAGCGACCCACAATTAATCTAATATTCTAACCAACATAATAGATACCAAATCACGGAGGGACCTTAAGGAGAAATGATGTATTTTGTGCCTTGCATGCTGAATGAATGGCTATTGCATTGACATTATTTTGTTTTTCATTGTGATTCATTTCCTTATCACACCTCAAGCTGTGAAATGTTGTGTACTACTGTTTATTGCTCTGAGATAAATATGTTTGCGGCATATTCAATCTGCTCACAGTGTCATCCGCCTTTGTATATTTTTTTTCTACCTAGACCTGTTATAATGTGCAATTATCATACACAGTGAGTCAAAGTCATAACAAAGGCAAATACAAAAAAACTGTGAATTACGATAGAATGTATTATAGTCTACGAACAGTTAAAATGCATCTACTTCATTCAATTCAGCAAATTGTGATCCTCAAAACACTTGCAAAAAATGTCATATTTTTATTTATCCCAATAATAGTACTGCTGATGAAATATTTGAGATGTCAGGGACTGTGGTACACAGTGCTTTTCCTTGTCTTACATGTTTTCTGGTACTGTTAGTATTCCACAATTTAAAGATTTACAGTATAAATAAAAAGTAGATAAACAGTATGTGAACTTTATTAACAATTCTTTTTTGCCTTTATTATTACATTGCTTAAGTTATTCAACTTTGCAAAGAGTTTTGAATGATATTCTCCTATTGTTTTGTGTCTATAGATTGTTCCCAGGTTTATGTGTCTCCGAGATTACAGACTACAAACTTAGTTTGTTTACTGTAGTCTGATTCTGAAGTTAGACTTCCCACCATCGATAACTTCTTGTTAATTAACAGAATGTATGTTACAAACAAACTATACTATTCCTTACTCTTTTCTTTTTTTTCATTTTTTTTCCAAAAATTACCAAAATGGTATAAACAAACATTGTTGCTATTTGCTAATCAAATGCTAATATACTAATGTTAGAGACAACCAATCATTAAATTATAAGTGAGTGAAGGATTAAAGGTGGCAAAAAATGGAAAAAAGAGGGTGAGGGAGGGGATAATAGAAGGACACAGAAAATGGCCGTGAATCATCAATGTGTATTGTCAGATTTCCAATGTAAAAAGTTCCAAAAAGCTAAAAGGTTTGCAGAAAAGTTGTGCAAAATATTTTGCAACTGCTGATGATTTCAAGCCTGTCCAATATAGATCTGCAAAAAAAGGGTGGAGCATAAGTGGGACAGGGTATCAGGAATATACACAATACTGCTTTTGCTTTAGAATTCTGTATATATCAAGATGTATTACATATAAAAGGTAGATGTGCAGACACCTGGTTGTTCGGGTCGGGCGGCTTCAGCAGAACAGTTACAAAATTTCAGGTTCGGGTACAAGAACAGTACCCAGACCTGAACCCAGACCCCATTCACTTGAACTATGCGGGTTTTCATATGTCTTGCACTGAGGAGAGGCTTCCGTCAGGCCACTCTGCCATAAAGGCCTGACTGGTGGAGGGCTGCAGGGATAGTTGACTTTGTGGAACTTTCTCCTATCTCCCTACTGCATCTGTGGAGCTTAGCCATAATGATCTTGGGATTCTTCTTTACCTCTCTTACCAAGGCTTTTCTCCCACGATTGATCAGTTTGGCTGGACAGCCAGGTCTAGGAAGACATCTGGTGGTCCCAAACTTTTTCCATTTAAGGATTATGGAGGCCACTGTGCTCTTAGGAACCTTGAGTACTGCAGAAATTCTTTTGTAACCTTGGTCAGATTTGTGCCTTGCCACAATTCTGTTTCTGAGCTCCTTGACCAGTTCCTTTGACCTCATGATTCTATTTAATCTTACATGCACTGTGAGCTGTGAGTTCTTATATAGACAGGTAAGTGCCATTACAAATCAAGTCCTATCAGTTTAATTAAACACAGCTAGACTCCAATGAAGGAGTAGAACTATCTCAAGGAGTATCACAAGGAAATGGACAGCATGAGACTTAAAGGGAATCTGTCACCGCGTTTTTCGACTAAGAGATGCGGCCACTGCTATCAGGGGCTTATCTACCGCATTTTGTAATGCTGTAAATAAGCCCCCGATGTTACCTGAAAGAGAAGAAAAACAAGTTAGATTATACTCACCCAGGGGCGGTCCGACGTCCGATTCGGACCAGAGGGAGTCGCGGTCTGGTTCGGCGCCTCCCATCTTCTAGCAAAGACGTCCTCTTCTTTGCTTCCCGTCGCTGCTCTGGCACAGGCGCACTGCTCTGCCCTGTTTGAGGGCAGAGTAAAGTACTGCAGTGACCTCTCTGACCTTTTCCAGCGCCTGCGCACTGCAGTACTCTGCTCTGCCCTCATGATTTTCACTTGGTCTGACATGCACTGTGAGCTGTGAGGTCTTATATAGACAGGTGTGTGCCTTTACAAATCAGGTCCTATCAGTTTAACTAAACACAGCTGAACTCCAATGAAGGAGTAGAACCATCTCAAAGAGGATCACAAGGAAATGGACAGCATGTGACAAAAAATATGAGTTTCTGAGCAAAGGGTCTGAATACTTATGACCATATGATATTTCAGCTTTTCTTTTTTAATAAATTTGCAAAAATGTCTACATTTCTGTCTGTTTCAGTCAAGATGGGGTGCAAAGTATACATTAATGGGAAAAAATGAACTTTTTTGAATTAACCAAATGGCTGCAATGAAACAAAGAGTGAAAAATGTAAAGGGTTCTGAATACTTTCCGTACTCGCTGTATGCTTAGTAAGTTATCTCCTATCCATAGGAAATGTGATAACTTCTCAACTGCTCAGGTTTTGACTGCTGCAACCCAAACTGATCCCTAGTATGGAGCTTTGAAGAACTTTGTAGAAATGCAGCATGTGCACCTTTGAGCAAATGCACCTCTGCTCCAATGCAAATGAAATGCAGGAACTTACAATTAACAGGGAGATGGAAGAGAAGGCTATCAGAAACTTACAATCTATTGGGGTAGGGATTAGAGAAGGGCGGACACCTGGATGTTCAGTTCCGCCAAACAATTACAAAAAGTTTGGGTTTGGGTACCAGAACAGCACCCGAACTCGGACTCCATTCACTTGAATGGGGGCCCAAACATCCAGTGTTTGTCATACTCTAGTGTATGACAGTGTGGCAAACAACACTTCTGATCGCTGTTAAATAATCACCACCGGTCAGGCATCCAGGGTTCCCATGCTGTCAACAGACAACGTGAGCCTGCAGCTATGATTGGAGGTATAAAATTTACTTCCAATAACTTGTGTCGGCTGCTGAGACTACTGCTCCCATCCGACGATGCCTGCTACCGCTAATAACATTGAGAGCAGCAGCGGCTGGTGGGAGTATTCATCAGTAGGCACCTGTGCTGTAAATAAATAATTTAAAAAAAAAGCACAGTGGGTTCTCCTATATTTTTAATAACCAGCCAGGCAAGCCATTTTTTTAATTATTTATTTAAATAATTGAAAAAACGGAGTGGGCACCCCTTTATTTTTCATAGTTAGTCTTGCTAACGCTGACAGCTAAGGGTTGCAGTTTCCAGTGTCTGTTTTGCCTGGCTGGCTATCAAAAATACAGGGGAACCCACATCATTTCTTAAAATTATTTTTTTATTTAAAGCCTCACGATGCAGCGCTAAGCTCAGAGAGTTCACCGCAGTTCGCTGTGAGAAATTTCTCACAGTGAACTGATGTGAACTCTCTGAGCTTAGCGAGGCACCATGAGACTTTCTTACTGTGGTAGCGGGGGTCGCATCGAGGTCAAGGCAGTTCTGCCCGGCTGAGAAAGCATCCTCAGTGACTGGCACTCGCAGCAGGTCATTCTCATGATTCTCAGCCTGGATGGTTGCATCTTGGCACCGTCCACTTGGATTACAGCGTGGGACAGAACGATGAATTGAGGGATATTGTTGTTTTTATTTTTGATTTATTATAAGAGATGAGGGATCCAGTGAAATTAGGCGTTAGATGAATATAACTGTGTTTGTTATTTTTAAATAAAAATAGAAAAGTGTGTTTTGTTTTATTTCAAATAAAAGACTTTATTCTGATTGTGTTTATTTACCATAAAACTATAGGATTAGTAATTGAAAGGTGTTTTACAAGCCGGACAATACAAAGTTGACATCAACCTCACAAATATGATCCCCACTTGCCACCGCTACAGGGCAAGTGGAAAAGCCGTGCAAAGGGCAAGAATTGATGCATCTAATAGATGCACATTTCAGGGTGGCCTCTATTTTCAAGCTGGTGTGGGGAAATAGCCATGGCCCCTTAACAGCCTGAGAATACCAGCCCCCAGCTGTCGGCTTTAGCTTTAGCTTGGATGGTTGTCAAAAATGGGAAGGACCCCACACCGTTTTTTTAAATTATTTACATAATTAAAAAATATGGCTTGGGGACCCCTCTATTCTTGATAACAAGTCTTGCTGAAGCTGACAGCTGAGCTTTGACTTTTGCCTGACAGGTTGTCAAAAATACAGGGGTACCCATGCAGGTTTTTTTCATTATTTATTTACAGCACAGGAGTGGCTGATGAAGGCCTGCATCACACTACTGTAGAATACAGACGAGTACTATGCGAGAAAACATTGCATATAATTTGGCCCAGTGTTAATGTATGGGGCAGCTCACATCAGCGTTTATTTTCTCAGCTGTATTCGGCGTGTGTGTAAAATCATAGCATGCTTCAATTGCTACCAAGACTTGGCCGAGACTCGCCAATGCAAGCAGGGTCAGACTGGCCCAGGCTCTGACACCTGCTGGCATATTGGTCAGCAGCTGCCTAGGGCCCCCACTGCTCCAGGAGCCCCCAGCCAGTGGCGTGTGGCTAATAGCAGCACACCCAGCTGTTATGGGGCCCCTGAGTCAAGGGGGCCCTCCCGATGCCAGAGGAGCAATAGCTGGAGACAGGAGCCTGTCCCTGCTGTTAAAGAGAAATGAATATTCACGCTCCACACGCCCCCATGGGCGTGGAGAGGAGTGAACACCATTTCACTTTAATAGCAGGCAGTGTTAGCCGCAGGCTGAGGCTTATACTGTCTGCATGTAAAGCCGGTGCTGCTGAATTGGGGCCCCAGAGGTGGGCCTCTGTAGGTCGGCTAACCCTGATTGCGATTCCAGCAGCTTGGCACTGGAGCAGAGCTGAAGGGATCCGATGTAGTCCTGCTTCCTGCCTACCTGCCCGTCACTTCCTGTCTGACACAGCACGGCTGTTTCAGAGAGGAAGCTGCCGAGATTTGCTGCGGCTGTGGGGAATGTGCGTAGAGGTGAGTGGGTGCTGTGTGTGTCTGCCTGCATGTGTACGTGTGTGCATGTGGTGCAGTGTGGTGCTTTGTGTGTGTGTGTGAGAGAGTGGTGCGGTGCTGTCTGTGTGTGATGCTGTGTGTGTGATAGTGGTGCTGTGTGTGTATTGGAGATTGGCAATGATGTGGATGATGGAGAGAGCAGTGATGCAGGTGGTGGAATGGGCAATAATCGGGTGGAGGGGGGAAGGCAATAATGGTTGTGGTGGATAGGACAATGATGATGGTAGTGGGGGAGGCATTGATGGGGGTGTTGGAATGGGCAAAGATGGGGTGGTGGGGGAGAAAGCAATGATGGTTGTGGTGTAAAGGACAATGATGGTAGTGGTGGAAAGGACAATAGTGGTGGGGGAGGAGACAATGATATAGGTGGTGGAATGGGCAATGATGGAGGTGCTGGGTGAGAAGGCAATGATGGAGGTGGTGAAAAGGACAATGAAGGTGTGGAGGGGGAGAAAATTGATGGAGGTGGAGAGAGTGTTATGATTTGGTAGCTGAGGAGGACAGTAGCAAAAATAGGCTTAACAACCAAACATCCTGAGAGGTTGGTAACTAGCGGATCGCAGACTCCTAAACTGACAGCACAACTAGAAGTAGCCGTGGGACGTGCCTACGGTGCCCTAGATGCCTCAACACAGCCGGAGAGTTAACTAAGCCTAAAGAGAGAAAGGGGAAAGCTAACTGCCCAGGAGTAGACCCCCAAAGGAATAGGTAGCCCCAAACATATATTGGGGGTGAGAAAAGATGAAATACAAAAACAGGCAGAAAATAGAGCAAGCAAACGCTGGGGTCCAAATTGTCTAGATAGAATAGGACAGGAAAGTGTTGTGAATGTGTTAGAAATGAATTCTGAGCAGAAGCTCCCTCTGGTGGTTACAAACAGTACTGAACTATTCAATGAAGATTGTGAAGATTGGCAATCAGGTGTTACAGACTGGTCTTATATAAGGGAGGTTCCCTCCCATCAGGGTTGCCGGTGATCAATTGTTCTTGTCTCAACTTTGGTTCCTGGTTCACTTGGAAGCTTGCTGTGTCTTTCCTGCATCTTCTGCTAACAGATAAGATATTTTCTGCTTTTATTTTTGTGCTTGCTTTTTGCATTTTGTCCTGCACTTCTGTGGAGGTCAGCCAGGTCCCCTCCCGGAGCTTGTGCTCCTCTCAGTTTATCTGAGCCACTGTTAATTGTTCATTTGCCTTTTCCAGTTTTTTCAGTGGCTGCTGCTTAGTTTTGTTACACCAGAGAACGAATTTAGGTGGTAGAGGTCGTGTGATCTCAGGTGTTTTTGCAATTAGTGAGTTGGTATTTTTTTAGGTTTTTTGGATTGCAGTAAGTATCACCGGCCAAATTGAAAATTATATGGTACTCACAGAAGGGATAGTGTAAAAAAAAAAAAAAGTTGTCAGAGTTGTCAGAGATATTTTTTTTTTCTTTCCCTCTTTTTCTCTGGGTGCTGAGGATTTTTTTTTCTCTCAATGGAGTTTGCACAGTTGTCTGGCCATGTGGATCAGCTTGCCACTGATGTTCGGAGTATTGCTGCCTATCTTGCTGGGTTACCGGTTGTGGAACCTAGGATTCTCATGCCAGATTTGTTTTTAGGGGATCGAGCTAAATTTCTGAATTTCAAAAATAACTGTAAGTTGTTTTTTGCCTTAAAACCTACGTCCTCAGGGAACGCAGCACAGCAGGTTCAAATTGTCATCTCTCTCCTGCGCGGCGGTCCTCAGGATTGGGCTTTTTCCCTAACACCTGGGGATCCTGTTTTGAGTAATGTTGATGCATTTTTTCTGGCTCTGGGGTTATTGTACGATGAACCTAATGTCACTGATCAAGCTGAAAATGCCTTGCTGGCATTAAATCAGGGGCTTGAGGACGCTGAGATGTACTGTCAGAGATTCCGAAAGTGGGCAATCCTGACCAAATGGAATGATGATGCTTTGGCAGCCCTTTTTCGGAAGGGTCTGTCAGAGAATGTAAAAGATGTTATGGTGGGTTTCCCTGCTCCCTCTGGTCTCAATGATTCTATGTCATTGGCGATTCAAATTGACAGACGTTTGCGTGAGCGTAGAGGTATGCGTGGAGTAGTGTTGCCTTGTGAAGCAGCTTCTGAACCCATGCAGTGTGATAGAGTGGCTTCTGGGGCACAGCGTCATGAGTTTCGAAAATGCAATGGGTTATGTTTCTACTGTGGTGACGCCTCTCATGCTATTTCAGTCTGCCCTAAGCGGGGAAGACGTTTTGCACGCTCAGTTGTCTTGGGTAGTGTTCAGACTAAATTTCTGTTGACTGTTACCCTGATTTGCTCCCTGTCCACATTTTCTGCTCAGGATTTTGTTGATTCGGAGCAGCTATTAACCTGATGGATTTTGATTTTGCTAAACGTTGTGGGTTTCCCTTGATACCCCTACAGAAGTCTATTCCCCTACTGGGGATTGATTCTACCCCTTTGGCTGAGAATAAACCCCAGTTCTCTACTCAGGTGATAATGAGGGTTGAACCTGATCATCAGGAGAGTTGCAAATTTTTGGTGCTGTATAATCTGCATGACATTATTGTACTAGGTTTCCCTTGGTTACAGTCTCATAATCCTGTTTTGGATTGGAAATCTGTGTCTGTAACCAGTTGGGGCTGCCAATTTGTTAATTCCAACACTCCTGTTTTTTCTGCCTCTCCCCAGGCTCAGGATGTTCCTGACTTTTTGACTGATTTTTCTGATGTGTTTAGCGAAACACCCCCCATAGGAGCTATGACTGCGCTATTGAATTATTGCCTGGTAGTAAATTCCCTAAAGGTCGCCTTTTTAACTTGTCTGTACCTGAACATGACGCTATGCGGTCTTATATCAAGGAGTCATTGGAGAAGGGTCATATCAGACCATCCTCTTCACCCTTGGGTGCCGGATTTTTCTTTGTGGCCAAAAAGGATGGTTCATTAAGGTCGTGTATTGATTATCGTCTCTTGAACAATATCACTGTGAAATATCAATATCCGTTACCCTTGATTTCTGACCTGTTTTCCAGGGTGAAAAGTGCTACTTGGTTTACCAAGCTTGACCTCAGGGGGGCGTATAACCTTATTCGCATTAAGCACGGGGATGAATGGAAGACGGCATTTAATACCCCAGAGGGGCATTTTGAGTACCTAGTGATGCCCTTTGGGCTCACTAATGCTCCTTCCGTCTTCCAGTCCTTCATGAATGACATTTTCAGGGATCTTGTGGATAAATTTCTGATTGTTTATTTGGATGATATCTTGATTTTTTCCCAATGACTGGGACTCTCATGTGAAACATGTTCGGACTGTGTTCCAGATTTTGAGAGAGAATGCACTGTATGTGAAGGGATCAAAGTGTCTTTTTGGCGTACAGAGGATCTCATTTCTGGGATTGATTTTGTCCCCATCTGTTATTGAAATGGACCCGGTCAAGGTTCAGGCCATCTGTGATTGGATCCAACCTACTTCATTAAAGGCTCTTCAGAGATTCTTGGGTTTTGCCAATTTTTATCGTAAATTTATTGGTAATTTCTCTGTTATTGTTAAACCATTGACTGATTTGACCAAGAAGGGTTTTGATGTGGTGAATTGGCCTCCTGAGGCAGTCTCTGCATTTCAGGAACTTAAGCAGAGATTCACTTCTGCTCCTGTTCTACGGCAGCCTGATGTTTCTCTGCCATTTGAGGTGGAGGTTGATGCCTCTAAAATTGGGGCAGGTGCCGTTTTGTCCAAAGAGATCCAGAGACCTCTAAAAGTAACCCTTGTGCCTTTTTCTCTCGAAAATTTTCTCCAACTGAACGTAATTATGACGTGGGTAATCGGGAGTTATTGGCCATGAAGTGGGCTTTTGAAGAGTGGAGACATTGGCTGGAGGGAGCCAAACATCAGGTGGTGGTCCTCACGGACCATAAGAATCTGGTTTATCTGGAATCAGCCAAGCGACTTAATCCTAGACAGGCCAGGTGGGCCTTGTTTTTCACACGTTTTAATTTTGTGGTTTCCTTTCTTCCTGGCACTAAGAATGTTAAAGCGGATGCCCTCTCGAGGAGTTTCTTTGCGGACTCTCCTGAGTTATCTGATCCTGCTGTTATTTTGAAAGAGGGTGTAGTTCTTTCCGCCATCTCGCCCAATTTGAGACTGGCTCTGGAAGGGTGTCAGGATGATAAACTCGAGCGCTGCCCTATTGGGAAATTGTTTGTCCCAGACCGGTGGAAAAAGAGTGTGATGTCTGAGATTCATTGTTCCGCGTTGGCCAGTCATCCCGGAATTTTTGGTACCAGAGACTTGCTTAGTCGGTCCTTTTGGTGGCCTACTTTGTCTCGTGACGTCAGGGAATTTGTGCAGTCCTGCGGGACTTGCTCTCGCTCCAAGCCTTGCTCTCGCTCTAGTGGTTTGTTGATGCCATTGCCTGTGCCCAAGAGACCATGGACCCCATATCTCTATGGATTTCATTTCCGACCTCCCTGTTTCTCAGAGAATGACGTTATCTGGGTGATTTGTGATAGGTTTTCCAAAATGATACATCTTGTGCCATTACCTAATTTGCCTTCCTCCTCCGAATTGGTGCCTTTGTTCCTTCAACACGTGGTTCGGTTACACGGCATTCCTGAGAATATTGTGTCTGACAGAGGAGTCCAGTTTGTTTCCAGATTTTGGAGGACTTTTTGTTCTAAACTTGGTGTTCAATTGTCTTTCTCCTCGGCTTTTCATTCTCAGACCAATAGACAAACTGAGAGAACAAACCAGATATTGGAGACTTATCTGAGATGCTTTGTGTCTGCTGATCAGGATGACTGGGTCTCTTTTTTGCCTTTGGCTGAGTTTGCTCTTAATAATAGGGCTAGCTCTGCCACTTTGATGTCTCCATTTTTCTGCAATTTTGGGTTTCACCCTCGATTTTCTTCGGGACAGACGGAGGCTTCTGTCTGTCCAGGTGTTGACTCTGTTGTGGAGCGTATGCAGCAGATTTGGGACCAGGTAGTGGAGAGGTTGTCCCTCTCTCAGGAGAGGGCCCAGCGGTTTGCCAACCGGCATAGGACTGATGGTCCTCGGTTTGAAGTGGGGGACTTGGTCTAGTTGTCCTCAAGAAATATCCCTATGAGAGTTGCATCTCCTAAGTTTAAGCCTAGGTTCATTGGACCTTATAAGATCATGGAGATTCTTAATCCTGTTTCCTTTCGTTTACTTCTTCCAGGGACATTTAAGATCCATAACGTGTTCCACAAGTCCTTATTGAAGAGGTTTGTCGAGCCAGTGGTTCCTATGGCTGCGCCTCCTGACCCTGTTTTGGTTGAGGGCAATCTGGAGTATGTGGTTGAGAAAATATTGGATTCTCGTTTTTCTAGATGGAAACTCCAGTATTTGGTTAAGTGGACAGGTTATGGTCAGGAGGACAATTCTTGGGTGTTTGCTTCGGACATCCATGCTAGGAGACTGATCCGTGCATATCACAGAGCTCATCCTGACCGACCTGGTTGCCCAAATGAGGGTTCGGTGACCCCTCCTCAAGGGGGGTACTGTTGTGAATGTGTTAGAAATGAATTCTGAGCAGAAGCTCCCTCTGGTGGTTACAAACAGTACTGAACTATTCAATGAAGATTGTGAAGATTGGCAATCAGATGTTACAGACTGGTCTTATATAAGGGAGGTTCCCTCCCATCAGGGTTGCCGGTGATCAATTGTTCTTGTCTCAACTTTGGTTCCTGGTTCACTTGGAAGCTTGCTGTGTCTTTCCTGCATCTTCTGCTAACAGATAAGATATTTTCTGCTTTTATTTTTGTGCTTGCTTTTTGCATTTTGTCCTGCACTTCTGTGGAGGTCAGCCAGGTCCCCTCCGGGAGCTTGTGCTCCTCTCAGTTTATCTGAGCCACTGTTATTTGTTCATTTGCCTTTTCCAGTTTTTTCAGTGGCTGCTGCTTAGTTTTGTTACACCAGAGAACTAATATAGGTGGTAGAGGTCGTGTGATCTCAGGTGTTTTTGCAATTAGTGAGTTGGTATTTTTTTAGGGTTTTTTGGATTGCAGTAAGTATCCTTCCTATCCTTTTCTTTCTAGGAAGATTGGGCCCCACGTTTGCTCATACTATTTTCTGTCTGTGTCTGTATTTCCTCTTGTCTAACCGCCATTACATGTTTGGGCGCTTCCTATGTTCTTTGGGGATCTGCTCCGGGGCAGATAGCTTTCCTCTTTCTATCTTTAGGTGTAGTTAACCTCTCAGGCTGTGACGAGGCGTCTAGGACCAACGTAGGTACGCTCCACGGCTGCCTGTAGTTGTGGTGGTTAGTCAGGGTACTGCAATCCAGTAGATTCCAACCTCTCTGGTGTATTGCCTTTTTTGCCTGCTCTCCTCAGCTACCAAATCATAACAGGAAAGAATACTGTCTGCAATCCAGCAAAAACTCTAAGAAAAACTCCAACCCGTCTGATATGCAAAAATACTGAGACCACACAATCTCGCCCCTCTAGATCAGAACTCTGGTGTAACTGGTAGCAAATCAGCAGATATTTAAATAACAGGGAACTGAAAACACATCAACAGTGGCAAATGAGAAACAGTGTACAGCGGAGGCCCCCGCGGGGGAACCTGGCTGTACAAATCCAAAGTAGCAGAAAACTGAGATAGACAAAAACAAATGCCACAGAAAACACAACATATAACTTATCTGAAAGTTGTATGACAAAGCAGGAAGCAAGCTGACTTCAAAAAGAGACCAGGAAGCAACAAATCATTGGCAAGGATCATGGGAAGGTTGCTCACGTATATCTCCCAGTCATCAACACCTGATTGCCAATCATCGTCCCCAGCTGATAGACATCTGTTAGCCAAAGCAGCTTCATTACTATCAGCAGCCACCAGAGTAAGCCCAAACTCAGAAGTCAGATCCAGAGCGTTCACAACAAAGAGGCTTAATTATACCCTTTGAGGGGACTGCATTATACCCTTTGAGGGGGCTACATTATATTCTAATTGAGGCTGCATTATATCCTGTGTGGCGGCTGCATTATTCTCTCAGGGGGCTGCATCATACTATATGAGAGGAGCTGCATTATGGCTACAGTATATTCTGTGGGGGGGCTGCCTTATGAGGGGGTTGCATTATACTCTGAGGGGGCTACATTATTCTGTGGAGGGGCTACATTATACTTATGAGGGGGGCTGCATTATACAATATGAGTGGAGCAGCATTATGCCTTATGAAAGGGCTACTGTTATGTTTTGGTAGCTGAGGAGGCAGGAGCAAAAAAACGCATAGGCAGCCAGACACCAGAGAGGTTGGAAACTAATAGGTTGCAGACCACTAAACTAACCGCACAACTAGAAGCAGCCGTGGAGCGTACCTACAGTGGTCCTAGACGCCTCGGCACAGCCGGAGAGATAGCTATCCCTGAAGATGGAAAGAGGAAAGCTGACTGCCCCGGAGTAGACCCCAAAAGAGTAGGAAGCCCCCAAACATATAATGGCGGTTAGTCAAGATGAAAACACAAACACAGAAAGAAAATAGATTGAGCAAACGCTGGTGCCAAAAACTGTCTAGATAGGATAGTACAGGAGAGAATACTGTCTGCAACCCAGAAAAACCCTAGGAAAAACTCCAACACTTCTAAATCCAAAAACACTGAGACCACAGGGTCTCGACAACCTATATCAGATCTCTGGTGTGGACACGTAGCTACCCAGCAGCAAGATATCACAAGAACTGAGCAAATGAACAAATACAAAAAACAAAGGGGACCTGGCTCAATACAAAAAGCAATGTAGCAAAAAGCAAGGTATTCAAACCACAGTAAAAAAAACTGAAAGAGACTTATCTGAAAGCAAGCAGGAGACAGCAGGAAAGCAAGCTGAATTCCAACCTAGACCAGGAAGCACAATTGATTACCGGCGAGGATCATGGAAGTCCAGCTCACTTATATGAGGCCAGTCATTACCAACTGACCACCACTCGCTATTTACAGGTGTAGGGCTCTTGGTATTCAACATTGGTTCAATACCCTCAGCAACCACCAGAGGGAGCCTCAGCTCCAAAGTCATCTCCAAAATGTTCACAACAGTACCCCCCCTTGAGGAGGGGTCACCGAACCCTCACTTGTGACACAAGGACGATCAGGATGAGCTCGGTGATAGGCACAGACCAGTCTTTCAGCGTCAATGTCAGATGCAAACACCCAAGAATTGTCCTCCTGACCATAGCCTTTCCACTTCACCAAGTACTGGAGTCTCCGCCTGGCCAAACGAGAATCCAATATCTTCTCAACCACATTCTCCAAATTGCCCTCAACCAAAACAGGATCAGGAGGCGCAGCCATAGGAACCACTGGCTCAACAAATCTCTTCAATAAAGATTTGTGAAATACGTTGTGAATCTTGAATGTTCCTGGTAGAAGCAAACGGAAGGAAATGGGATTAATAATCTGCACGATCTTATAAGGTCCAATGAACCTTGGCTTAAATTTTGGAGACGCGACCCTCATAGGGATATTTTTTGAGGACAACCAAACCAAGTCACCCACTTTAAATCGAGGACCATCAGTCCTATGCCGGTTGGCAAACCGCTGGGCCTTCTCCTGAGAGAGAGACAGCTTATCGACTACTTGACCCCAAATCAACTGCATTCTCTCCACAATAGAGTCAACACCAAGACAGACAGAAGCCTCCACCTGTCCTGAAGAAAATCGAGGATGAAACCTGAAATTGCAGAAAAATAGAGACATCAAGGTGGCAGAACTAGCCCTATTATTCAAAGCAAACTCAGCCAAAGGCAAAAAAGAGACCCAGTCATCCTGATCAGCAGACACAAAACATCTCAAATAAGGCTCCAAGGTCTGGTTTGTTCTCTCAGTTTGTCCATTGGTCTGAGGTTGGAATGCAGAGGAAAAAGACAGCTGAACTCCCAGTTTGGAAAAAAATGTCCTCCAAAATCTGGAAACAAACTGGACTCCTCTGTCAGAAACAATGTTCTCTGGAACGTCATGCAACCGAACCACCTGTTGCAAAAACAAGGGCACCAACTCGGAGGAAGATGGCAACTTAGGTAGTGGCACAAGATGTATCATCTTGGAAAACCTATCACAGATTACCCAAATAATGGTCATTCTCTGAGAGACAGGGAGGTCGGAAATAAAATCCATAGAGATATGGTCCATGGCCTCTTGGGCACAGGCAATGGCATTAACAAACCACTAGAGCGCGAGCAAGGTTTGGACCGAGAACAAGTTCCACAGGACTGCACAAAGTCCCTGACGTCACGAGACAAAGTGGGCCACCAAAAGGACCGACTCACCAAATCTCTGGTACCAAAAATACCAGGATGGCCGACCAACGAGGAGCAATGAATCTCGGACATCACATTCTTCCTCCACTGGTCTGGGACAAACAATCTCCCAGCAGGGCAACGTTCAGGTTTATCCTCCTGAAATTTCTCCAAAGCCAGTCTCAAATTGGGTGAGATAACAGAAAGAACCACACCCTCCTTCTGAATTACAGCAGGCTCAGTTACCTCAGGAGAATCCAGAAAGAAACTCCTCGAGAGGGCATCCACCTTAACATTTTTAGTGCCCGGGAGAAAAGAGACCACAAAATTAAAACGTGTGAAAAACAAGGCCCACCTGGCCTGTCTAGGATTAAGTCGCTTGGCTGATTCAAGATAAACCAGGTTCTTATGATCCGTGAGGACCACCACCAGATGCTTGGCTCCTTCCAGCCAATGTCTCCACTTTTCAAAAGCCCACTTCATGGCCAATAACTCCTGATTACCCACATCATAATTACGTTCCGCTGGGGAAAATTTTCAAGAGAAAAAAACACAAGTGTTAATCTTAGAGGTCTCCAGATCCCTTTGGGACAACACAGCTCCTGCACCAATCTCGGAGGCATCAACCTCCACCTGAAATGTTAGAGAAACATCAGGTTGGCGCAGAACAGGAGCAGAAGTGAATCTCCGTTTAAGCTCCTGAAACACAGAAACTGCCTCAGGAGACCAATTCACTATATCAGAACCCTTCTTGGTCAAATCAGTCAGTGACTTCACAATACCAGAGAAATTAGCTATAAATTTACGATAAAAATTAGCAAAACCCAAAAATCTCTGAAGAGCCTTCAATGTATGGGTTGAACCCAATCACAAATGGCCTGAACTTTGACCGGGTCCATTTCAATAACAGACTGAGACAAAATGAATCCCAGAAATGAAACCTTCTGTACGCCAAAAAGACATTTTGATCCCTTCACATACAATGCATTTTCTCTCAAAATCCGGAATACAGTCCGAAAATGTTCCACATGAGAATCCCAGTCATTGGAAAAAATCAAGATATCGTCCAAATAAACAATCAGGAATTTATCCACGAAATCCCGTAAAATATCATTCATAAAGGATTGGAAGACAGAAGGGGCATTAGTGAGCCCAAAAGGCATCACTAGGTACTCAAAATGCCCCTCTGGGGTATTAAACGCCATCTTCCATTCATCTCCGTGCTTGATACGAATAAGATTATACGCCCCCTGAATTCAAGCTTTTTAAACCAACAAGCACCCTTCACTCTGGAATATAGGTCAGAAATCAAGGGTAACGGATATTGATATTTAACAGTGATCTTATTCTTGAGACGATAATCAATACACGGCCTCAATGGGCCATCCTTCATGGCCACAAAGAAAAAGCTTGCACCCAAGGGTGAAGAGAATGGTCTCTAAAGACTCTTTGATATAAGATCGCATAGCCTCATGCTCAGGTACAGACAAATTAAAGAGACGACCCTTGGGGAATTTACAACTGGGTACTAAGTCAACAGTGTAATCATAACTCCTATGAGGAGGTAAAGATGCAGACTTACTCTCACTAAACACATCAGAAAAATCAGTCAGGAACATCTTGAGACTGGGGGAAGTAGAAAAAACATCTTGAGACAGAGGGGGGGGCAGAAAAAATAGGAGTGTCAGTACAACACATTGACAACCCCAACTGGTCACAGACACAAACTTCCAATCCAAAACAGGATTGTGAGTCTGTAACCAAGGAAACCCCAGTACAACAATGTCATGTAAATTATGTAACACCAAAAATTTGCAATTCTCTTGGTGGTCCGGGTCAACCCGCATTATCACCTGGGTAGAAAACTGGAGTTTATTCTCCGCCAAGGGGGTAGTATCAATGCCCAGCAAAGGAATAGACTTCCGCAGGGGTATCATAGGAAAACCACAATGTTTGGCAAAATCAAAATCCATCAGGTTAATAGCTGCCCCTGAATCAATAAAAGCCTGAGCTGAAAATGTGGACATGGAGCAAATAAAGGTAACAGTCAACAGAAATTTAGTCTGAACACTACCCAAAACAACTGAGCGTGCAAAACGTCTTCCCCGCTTGGGGCAGACGAAAATAGCATGAGAAGCGTCACCACAATAGTAGCACAACTTATTACGCTTGCAAAATTCATGACGCTGTGCCCCAGAAGTCACTCCATCACACTGCATGGGCTCAGGGCCTGGCCCGCAAGGCATCACAATGTCCACGCATATTTCTACGCTCGCGCAGACGTCTGTCAACTTGAATAGCTAATGACATAGAGTCATTGAGACCAGAGGGGACAGGGAATCCCACCATAACATCCTTTACAGTCTCTGCCAGACCCTTCCGAAAAAGGGCCACCAGCGCGTCATCATTCCATTTAGTAAGGACTGCCCACTTTCTGAATTTCTGACAATACAGCTCAGCGGCTTCAAGACCCTGATTCAATGCCAAAAGGTTTTTTCAGCTTGATCAGTAACATTAGGTTCATCATACATTAACCCCAGAGCCTGAAAAAACACATCAACATTATTCAAAACAGGATCCCCAGGTGTCAGGGAAAAGGCCCAATCCTGAGGGTCACCGCGCAACAGTGAGATGACAATTTGAACCTGCTGCGTTGTATTCCCTGAGGATTTAGGCTTCAAAGCAAAAAAGAACTTACAGTTATTTTTAAAATTCAAAAACTTAGACTGATCCCCCAAAAATAAATCCGGCAGAGGGATCCTAGGTTCCACAGCAGGCAACTCAGCAAGATAGATAGCAATACTCCGAACTTCAGCAGCAAGCTGCTCCACAGGATCGGACAAATGCTTGACCTCCATTGGGGAAAAAATTCATCCTCAGTCCCCAGAGAAAAAGAGGGAAAAATGCAAAAAACAGGAAAAAAACATTTCTGACAACTTTTTTTTTTTTCCTTTACAATTTTTTTTCCCTTCTATTGAGTACCATATAATTTTCAGTTTGGCCGGTAATTATGTTATGTTTTGGTAGCTGAGGAGGCAGGAGCAAAAAAACGCATAGGCACCTGACACCAGAGAGGTTGGAAACTAATAGATTGCAGACCCCTAAACTAACCGCACAACTAGAAGCAGCCGTGGAGCGTACCTACGGTGGTCCTAGATGCCTCAGCACAGCCGGAGAGATAGCTATCCCTGAAGATGGAAAGAGGAAAGCTGACTGCCCCGGAGTAGACCCCAAAAGAGTAGGAAGCCCCCAAACATATAATGGCGGTTAGTCAAGATGAAAACACAAACACAGACAGAAAATAAATTGAGCAAACGCTGGTGCCCAAAACTGTCTAGATAGGATAGTACAGGAGAGAATACTGTCTGCAACCCAGAAAAACCCTAGGAAAAACTCCAACACCTCTGAATTCAAAAACACTGAGACCACAGGGTCTCGACCACCTATATCAGATCTCTGGTGTGGACACGTAGCTACCCAGCAGCAAGATATCACAAGAACTGAGCAAATGAACAAATACAAAAAACTAACGGAGACCAGCCAAAGCCCCCAAAGGGGACCCGGCTGAATACAAAAAGCGACGCAGCAAAAAGCAAGGAATTCAAACCACAGTAAAAGCAGGAGACAGCAGGAAAGCAAGATGAATTCCAACCTAGACCAGGCAGCACAATTGATTACCGGCGAGGATCATGGGAGTCCAGCTCACTTATATCAGGCCAGTCATTACCACCTGACCACCACTCGTTATTTACAGGTGTAGGGCTCTTGGTATTCAACATTGGTTCAATACCCTCAGCAACCACCAGAGGGAGCCTCAGCTCCGAAGTGATCTCCAAAATGTTCACAACAGGCTTCAAAATATTCTCTGGGGGCTGCCTTAAGAGTGGGTTGAATTATACTCTGAGGGAGCTACATTATATTCTGAGGAGGGGCTGAATTATACCATATGAGGGTGCTACATTATATTCTATGGGTGCTGCATTATACATTATGAGGGGGTTGCATTATATTTTGTGGTGTGCTGTATTATACAAAACCGAACTCATCATCTTTCCTCCATTGCGCGTATCTTCCATACTCGATCTATCTCTTATGGTAAATGACATCACGTTCTCTAAAGTACCTGAAAACCGCTACCTCGGAATAACTCTCGACTCTGCCCTGTCCTTCAAACCACACGTCCAAACTCTTGCCACCTCCTGTTGCCTCCAACTCAAAAACATTTCCAGAATCCGTCCCTTCATCAGCCATCGAACTACTAAAACTCTTGCGCATGCCCTCATCATCTCCCACCTTGATTACTGCAATACCCTCCTCTGTGGCCTCCCCGTCAACTCTATTGCACCACTCCAGTCTGTCCTCAACTCTGCTGCCCAACTAATCCACCTCTCTCCATGCTACTCCCCTTGGCTTCCAATTCCCCAACAAATCCAGTTCCAACTACTAACACTGACCTACAAAGCTATCCACAACCTGTCCCCTCCCTATATCTCTGAACTAATCTCCCAATATCTTCCTTCACGTAATCTTCGATCCTCCCAAGACCTCCTACTATCCTCCATACTTATTAGTTCCTTACACAACTGCTTCCAAGACTTCTTCCGAATATCCCCATCCTCTGGAATTCCACGCCTTAACATGTCCGATTATCCACCATCCTCGGATCATTCAGACGGAACCTGAAAACCATCGCTTCAGGAAAGCCTACAGCCTGCAATAACCATTCTGCCACCTCGCTACCACCTGAGCTTCCGCCTCACCACCACCCGAGCTTCCTCCTCGCCACCACCCGAGCTTCCGCCTCACCACCACCAGAGCTTCTGCCTCGCCACCACCAGAGCTGCCACCTCACCATCACCACCAAAGCTGCTGCCTCACCATGACAACCAGAGCTGCTGCCTCACCACCACCACCAGAGCTGCTGACTCACCACCACCAGACCTGCCACCTCACCACCACCACCCAAGTTGCCGCACCCCCGACCTCCTGTCTCTTCCCCATTATCCCATAGAATGTAAGTCCTCAAGGACAGGGTCCTCTCCCCTCTGTACCATTCTGTCATTGTATATTTGTTTACTGTAAACGATATCTATAACTTTGTATGTAACCCCTTCTCATGTACAGCACCATGCAATTAATGGTGCTATATAAATAATAATAATAATAATATTTTATGACGGTGGCTGCATTATATTCAATGAGGGAGGCTACATTATATTCTTGAGGGGTACTTTACATTCTGTGAGGCGGCTACCCCTACCTCTGCTACATAATTAAGACGTGTACTACCTTATATTAAACCCTAATATTAGTGCGTTTTACCACAGAATTGAAGTTCTTGTATTTATTTCTGTGTAGCTACATAGTGGCCCCATGAATGATTTTCTCTGGAGGGCCCGAAGGTGCTCCAGCCCGACGCTGAATGCAAGCCTATGGATGCGAGAAAAAAAACGTAAAGCACTCGGACCATGCGAGTGCTGTCTGATTTTTACGCACCAATGTCCTTAAGAAAAGCAGGCAATTCATGTGCCACGTACAGTAAAATCACACTGACATGTTAGACAGATGTTAGTGGCACACTCACATTATATATATATATAATAATATATATATTGTATATTATATTGATAGATAAAACTGGCAATTCATCTGTCATGTACTGTAAAATCACTGCAGGAGCCAACAAGATAGAAGAGATGGATTACATACAGTAAATACAAATAAAATAGGTAGGTATATACAGTAGATGTCTGTGAGAAATACAATTAGTGCAGTGTGTGTGCAGCTAACTGTACATGTATTTAATTAATATAAGATTGTTTTTCAGAAAAAAATGGCATGGGCTCCAGCCCAATTTTCGTAACCAGCAGAGGGAAAGATGACGACTGGGGGCCGATATTTAAAGCCTGGGAAGGGAGTAATACCCATGGAGCTTCCCAGGCTATTAATATCAGCTCACAACAGTATACTTAGCCTTTACTGGCTATTAAAATGGGGAGTTCTAATAAAGAATGAACTCACTTCACCTATATGACGTCAGCTGGAGCGCGGTGGGAAATTTTCCCAATGCGCTCGCGCTGACGTCAGAAAGGTTAAGTGAGTTTATTAGCTGTGAACTCACAGGCCCTGCTTGATGGCACCACCAGCAGGAGAACTTTCTCACGATCACACTGCCCTCAGAAAGGTAATAGCAGTTCACACGGTGCTCAGTGTCTACTGGATGACAGGCTGCATGGTCGCATCATGCACCCATGCAGCCTGCCATCTAGATGTAGCAGAGCTAGACCCATCATGGGACAATGGATTAAAAGCATTTCTGTGGAAATGTGAGGAAAATTTTTGGTTGTTTTTTTACCTCTTTTGCAGACGACGAGGGCACCAGTGGAATGGGCGAGGTCGTAAGTATGGTTTAGTTAAGTTTATTAAAGGAGTCTGTGTCTTTCTTTCAATTAAATGACTTTTTTCAGGGTGTCTGTGTTTTCATACATTGTGACTATGGGGTTAGTAATGGAGGCATCTTATTGACAAGTTTCCATTACTAACATCGGGGGTTGATGTCACCTGACAATACAAAGGTGACATCAACACCCCCAACTATCACCCCACTTGCCACCGCTACAGAGCAAGTGGGAAGAGTGAGGCTAAGTGCCAGATTTGGTGCATCTTAGATATGCGTCTTTTCTGGGGAGGCTGAGAGCTGATGTTTTTAGTCTGGGGGGCAGTATCCATGGCCTCTCCCTGGGCTATTAATATCAGCCCGCAGCTATCTGCATAGCCTTTGCTGGTTATTTATTATAGATGGACCCTACATCTTTTTTATGGTCCCCCATTTAATAGTCAGTAAAGGCTATGTATACAGCTGTGAGCTGATATTAATAGCCTGGGAAGCTCTACGGGTATTACCCCCTTCCAAGGCTATAAACATCGGTAGCCAGCCATCAGCTTTCCATCTGCCCGAAAATTGCGCAGGAGCCCATGCCATTTTTTTCTGAAAATAATCTTTTATTAATTAAATGCATGTACAGTAAGCTGCACACACACTGTACTAATTGTATTTGTCACTGACATCTATATACAGTATCTACCTATTCTATATGCTTTTTCTGTATGTAATCATCTATTCTATCCTGTTGGATCCTGCTGTGATGTTATACTACGAGGTTGATGAATTACCGGCTTTTCTAATATCTATTGTAAGGAGGCCAATGGCCTTGTAGTCATTGGGAGGTATGTGTCAAAGAGATGGCTGCTCTCTGATGTAACCTGGAGTATTTTCATTAGTGCACGTAAGCACTAAGAGGTTCATTTAGTGCACCTGTGACCGGGATGTGGGTAGCTATGAGAGATGGGCTGGTCTGGCTACCCACATACCTCACTTCTGGGTGTGGTTACAGCCTATGTAATGGAGGCTGTTTGGCAAATGGGCAGTGACTGGAGGCATGGAGGCCTTCAGTGTGTGTGTGTGAACCCAATCGAGATGGTTTGGGGTGAGCTGGACCGCAGGGTGAAGGCAAAAGGGCCAACAAGTGCTAAGAATCTCTGGGAACTCCTTCAAGACTGATGGAAGACCATTTCCGGTGACTACCTCTTGAAGCTCATCAAGAGAATGCCAAGAGTGTGCAAAGCAGTAATCAAAGCAAAAGGTGGCTACTTTGAAGAACCTAGAATATAAGATATATTTTCAGTTGATTCACACTTTTTTGTTAAGTATATAATTCCACATGTGTTAATTCAAAGTTTTGATGCCTTCAGTGTGAATGTACAATTTTCATAGTCATGAAAATACAGAAAAATCTTTGAATGAGAAGATGTGTCCAAACTTTTGGTCTGTACTGTATATATATACACATGTAGTTGTGCTCAAAAGTTTACATACCCTGGCAGAATTTTTGCTTTCTTGGCCTTTTCTCAGAGAATATGAATGATAACACCAAAACGTTTTCTCCACTCATGGTTAGTGGTTGGGTGAAGCCATTTATTGTCAAGCTATTATATTTTCTCTTTTTAAATCATAATGATAAACCAAAACATAGAAATGACCCTGTACATCTGCATGAACCGGCACATGCGCGATCAACATGTTATAGTATAGAAATCTCACTGCAGACCTCGCCAACCACTGGCCATCATATCAACCCCATCTTATGCTTCTTCCTTCTCAATCACCATTCCAAGTCTACTCACACAGGTCACCGGCCACAGAATCTACATTTGTTTACCCCCTACAGTCAGAGTGAGTGAGAGCCTATCAGCTGTTATGGAAGTAGGCATGACTGCTGCTGTTGTGTCACCTTGTACAACCTATCTTTCTCAATCCACCATAACATCTCCTCCTTCTCCTCACTCACAGTCATGTAGATTGTCCTGTTCTCCATATGCCACGCTCTCTCAGAACAGCAGCCAGTCCTCGATCCTGCAGTTGTGGTCATATAAAAGATTGTTTCCTCATTCACATGCCAAAGCTAAGAGCTTGAACTCCACCAACTCCAATCTGTTGGTCATGGAAATTCTGCCTTTCCGCTTGGTGGATACAGATGGCTTTAGAAAGTTGATGGCCGTCGCATTCCCAGAGTACCAGTTGCCCAGTTGCCATTACTTCTCAAAGAATTGGTGCCTGCGCTACACCAACATGTCGCCAACATCGCCTGTTCTCTGAAAAAAATCTCTCTACCAGGATGCATTTCACCACTGATTCCTGAACAAGCAAACATGGGTTGGGGTGGTAAATCTCACTGACTGAGCACAACATGACTCTGGTGACTATGGAAGGCAGGCAGTCAAGGTGCCACTCCACAAGTCTTTGAATCCCCCAGGCTTGTGGTACAAACCTCTGTATCTAATGAGCAAAAAAACAAAAAAAGAAAAACCAGCACCAGGTGATTTCCATAAAAATTCTAATTTTGTCTTTTATTTAATTCATTGTTTGTAAACAGGTAAAAACATACGTCATAGAATGTCAAGGGCAAACATCCCCCACACGCCTGACGCGTTTCGGACTTTATGTCCATACTCATAGGCATATTAGATGCCTATTAGTGATGAGCGAGCACTAAAATGCTCAGGTGCTCGTTATTCGGGTTGAGCAAATTGGAATACTTGGGTACTTGGACAGAACAACGATCCCAATGTAAATCTATGGGAAAACTGAGCATTTTTGCCACGATCCCCCCCGGGGGTCCTTTAAAGTCTAAAAATGACTGTAAATGATGAAAACACTACTCAAATGACACGGGAACATCATGTGGAATGCCCCTAGAAGCATTTCTGACTTCCAGGTCACAGCTGCGAACAATGTTGTCATAGTCTTAAGCCATTTTTACAGGCTCACCAAAAAACATATAAAAACAAAACCAAAATAGATTTTCCTGGGAAATATGTCAAGGAACATCCTTTCCAGGATAATGACTTTCATATAAGGGCAAAGTAATTAACCCAAAGCAAAAATGTTCCTCCACCACTTTGTCTATATTCACAA
The DNA here is from genome assembly GCA_033576555.1 of Oophaga sylvatica. Taxonomy (NCBI): domain Eukaryota; kingdom Metazoa; phylum Chordata; class Amphibia; order Anura; family Dendrobatidae; genus Oophaga; species Oophaga sylvatica. The sequence goes on along the minus strand of JARQOD010000002.1, from coordinate 465,109,037 downwards.
GGAGCGTTTTTGATGCATTTTTCAACTTTACCATTGCTTTCAAGCAATACAAATGCATTTACTGTGAAATGTAATTGTAGCATTTAACAACCTTAGCTGGCCACGTGGTGTATGACAAATCATCAGACACATCTTGTTTCATTTATGAAGGAGGGACTTTTAAAGTCACAAAGCCTATTTTTATAGGGGCATCAGTCGGCATTCCTATTCTTAAAGGGCCATTATTAAAGAGTGGGTCTCCATAACTGTTATTGCCTATGCATTGAGTGGCTGGTCTGACAAAAATTAGAACGCACCGCAATACCCCTTTAATGAGACAAACAGGAGGGCCTCATGAAAAATTGTTCCAATTATAAGAAAATAGGTCTCCCATAGTGTTAGCCTATGCATTAAATGCTAGGCCAGCCCTGCACCAAAGTAATACGTACCCCAATAAGCCTTTGAACCCAGGTACTGGATGGCCACAGGAAAACCCAGTTCACATTATTCATTTGTTTCTGCCATAGTGTTAGCCTATGCAAGGCCTGACCTGCCACAAAGTCACATGCACTCCAATAAGCCTTTGAATAGACGTACTGGATGGACACAGGAAAACCAAGTTCACATTATTCTTTTGGCACTGCCATACTGTTAGCCTATGCATTGAATGCAAGGCCCTCCCTGCACCAAATTTAAACTCACCCCAATAAGCCTTTGAACCAACGTACTGGATGGCCACTGGAAAACCAAGTTCACATTATTCTTTTGGCACTGCCACACTGTTAGCCTATGCATTGAATGCAAGGCCAGCCCTGCACCAAATTCTAACGCATCACAAAAAGCCTTTGAACCGACGTACTTGATGGCCACCTGAAAGCATTATCCCCATTAATTTGTTACTCCCACATTGTTTGGCTACGCAGTGAATTGTTGAGCCTGAAGACCCGGCAGTGGACAATTGCAGTGCTGATGCTACAGACCCAGTGGTGGACAATTGCAGAGTTGACGCTAAAGACAGTGCAGTTGAAAATTGCAGTGTTGACGCTGAAGACCCCGCAGTGGAAAATTGCAGTGTTGATGCTAAAGACTCAGAGGTGGACATTTGCATTGTTTATGCTAAATGCCCAGTGGTGGACAATTGCAGTGTTTATGCTAAAGACCTAGCGATGGACAATTGCAGTGTTGACACTAAAGACCCCGCAGTTGAAAATTGCAGTGTTGACCATGAAGACCCAGCAGTGGACAATTGCAGTGTTGTTGATGCTAATGCCCCAGCAGTAGACAATTGAAGTGTTTATGCTAAAGACCCAGTGCTGCACAGTTGCAGTGTTGAGGCTGAAAACCTGGCAGTGGACAATTGCAGTGTTGACGCTAAGACCCTGCAGTGCAACATTTCAGTGTTGCGTTTGAATAACCATCAGTGGATACAGTAATTGCACTGTTGAGTCTTAAGAACCTGCATTGGTGAATTGCTGTGGTGAGGCAGAAGACCCTGCATTTTAGCATTGCACTATTGAGGCTGAAGAACTGGCATTGAAGAATTACATTGTTGAAGAAGATGAACAACCAACAAAGTTCACATTATTAGGAAAAGGGTCTCCCATACTGTTTTCCTATCCATTGAATGCAAAGCCCACCTTGCACCGAATTCAAACGCACCTCAATAAGCCTTTGAACCCACGTACTGGATGGCCAAAGGAAAACCAAGTACACATTATTCATTTTGTTTGGCCATACTGTTAGCCTATGCATTGAATGCAAGGCCTGTCCCAAATTTGGACAAACCAAAATACCACTTGGAAGAGACATGTATGAAGTCCTAAAAATCTGTTTCCATTACAAAGGAGCGGGCCTCCTATACTTGTAATGTCCATACAATAAGTGTATGGGCTGACAAAACAATTCCCCCTGTGGGGTACACATCAACATACTGTCTTCAACATTTTTGTTACGCGCATCATAAACACCCTTCCAAAAAATTACGTGACTGTTGCATTATGAAACACGTTCACCCTGGTGTTCTAGTTGTGGTGTCTGAAGAGACTTGGAGGATGGCCTCTGAAAAAAGTCTTCCCAGTTTAAAGGAGCGGGTCTCCTATACTTCTAATGCCCATACACTAAATGTACAGGATGAAAAACATTTTCCCCTGGGTTGGGGGACACATCAACCTACTGTGTAAATAATTGTTGTTACGGACATCCTAAACACCCTGGCAAAACAATCTAGTGGCTGTGCCTGTCTCATCACGGAACACGTTCACCCTGGTGTTCTAGTTGTGGTGTCTGAAGAGACGTGGAGGATGGCCTCCGAAAAAGGTCTTCCCAGTTTAAAGGGGCAGGTCTCCTATACTTGTAATGCCCATACCTTAAGTGCATAGGCTGAAAAACATTTTCCCCTAGGGGGACACATCAACCCACTGTGTAAATAATTGTTGTTACGGACATCCTAAGTGCATAGGCTGAAAAACATTTTCCCCTGGGGGGAACACCTCAACATAGAGTGTAAACATTTTTGTAACGGGCATCAAAACACCCTTGAAAAAATTTCTACTGGCTGTTGCATCACGGACCATGGTCACTCTCGTGTTATGGTGGTGGTGGAGGATTAGGATCAGTTGAAGGAGGAGGATAATAATATACTAAATAGCCAAAGTCAGGAAGTGTATACCCATGTGTGGGCGTGAAGAGGTGCATGGTAATACAACTCCCAAAAAAATACTGTATTGGAGGTTATGTTTCGCTGTTATCATTCGGTGTTGTACAGAAGCGTGCCCCAATCCAGGCCTTGTTCATTTTTATGAGTCAGCCTGTCAGCATAGTCAGTTGACAGGCGGATGCACTTATTAGTTATTATTCCACCAGTGGCACTAAAAACCCGCTCTGACAAAACGCTAGCGGCTGGGCAGGCCAGGACCTCCAAGGCGTAGAGAGCCAGTTCATGCCACGTGTTCAGCTTGGATACCCAATAATTAAAAGGCACAGAGGAATCATGGAGGATGTTGGTATGGTCTGCAAGTTATGCCTTCAACATCTTCCCAAACTTTCTAGTCCTTGTGAGACTACCCCACGACTCTGGGGCGATGAGAAGGTCTGAGAAAAGTGACCCAGTACTTTGCCAGTATTCCCCTTCCTCTGCTGGATTGTAGTTGGGTTTCTCTCTTCTCTACTCCTTTGTTGACCCAAGAACTGTGACCTCTGCCGCCAGCATTTTCAGATGGAAATTTTTTCATTAATTCCGCAACAATAGCCCTCTGGTACTACATCATTTTAATACACCTATCTGACTCTGAAATAAGAGATTGAAAGTTCTCTTTATAGCGTGGTTCTAGAAGTGTCACCAACCAGTAATGAGTGTCGGCAAAAATTTTGATAATGTGAGGGTCGTGGGAAAGGCAGCACAACATAAAGTCTGCCATGAGTGCCAGACTGATAACTGGCAAGCCATCCGTGTCCTTGTCATGGAAATATATATGTATTCCACGTATTCAATGTATATTGATATATATGCATTTACAGTTAGATAGATCTCACTTGCTAAAAATCCTGTGCTCAGCATATCTATGCAAAAGCTGATGCTAGCTATAATCAGTTGTTTAAAATTACCCTGGCCTTCATTCGGAGGCTATTACAGAAGATAGCTCATAGGGACTTTTATTTACCAAGGACAAAGAACAATAAACAATAAATCTGCTACTTCAGCCCTTTTATCATAATTATCATACTTATACTAAAACAGCCAATAACCTAGCAGCTTTTAATTGTATGTTAAGTGACTAACCAGCCCCTTTTTGTAAACGTATAAAATCTTGAATGAATATTAAACTGTTGGTCTTGACGAACTGTTATACTGACACTTCCGTTGTGGACAGTCCTCATTTCGTCTGAGCGCTCAAAGAAAAGACATTTAAGATAAAATTGGGAACAGCAGCAGCAAACACTGCAGGATAGATTTATCCTAATTAAATTTCCATAACATCCTCACCAACAGGACGACTGACTAGAGTTGAGCGATACTTTCCGATATCCAAAAGTATCGGAATCGGAATGGTATCGCCGATACCCAAAAAATATCGGCGATACCCGATACCGATACCGGAAGTCCAATGTAAGTCTATGGGAACAAAATATCGAAATTAAAAAAACCCCATTCTTGCCTTGTAGGTTAATTGTACATGAAGGAAAACAACAAAGAGTAATGTAGAATGTATTGGGGGAGGTTGAGGAGACATTAAAGGCATAGATGTTTAACCCAATCCAATGGAATAGCATTAATTTTTTTTTTTTAGGAAATACGTTCGGATTGACGAAGAAATTGACAATGTTGTTAACCTTTTTTCTATTTTGGCAAATATGTATGTTTCACAACTTCCATGCTCTTCACCTTTTTAACTTTTGACACACTTTCTCCTTCATAATCTTCAGCAGCATCATCTTTGTCATAAAATTATTCTTCATTTTCACCTTCTTTATCTTCTTCTAAAACTTCTTGCTTTTCATGTTTTTGTTAACATTACTCATATTGTTCTTTTTAAACTATTATTCTTCTTCATATTATAGTCCTTCATCTTCTTCATCATATTCTTATTTGTGACATAGATTCCTGTACTTGTAATCTGTAAAAGTATGATTTTTTCATCGTTCCGTTCTTGCTGCCACAAAAGATTTAAATTACAACAGTATTTGTCCGTGTTCAGTTTAGCCTGCAGCATCAGGCATTTACCAGGGGCACCACGAGGAGGAACGGACTCACCCCCATACACTGCTTAGTCTTCTTCTGCTTATAATTTAGAGCATATATTTTGCTCTTCATTTTGGTCTTATACTTCATGTTCTTCTGCCTTTAGATCTTCTGCTTATTGTTCTTGTGTCTCTTGTTCTGTATCTTGTATTTGTAGCACAACCTTGTACCAGCTGATGTTACTGGGACACGGTTACTAAGCAGGAGGTACCTGTGCTCCAAAGCACTACCAAGGACCAGCAGACGTTGCTGGAACTCGGATACTGAGATGGAGGCACCTAGGCCAAAGGCACTGCGGAGAACCAGTTGATGGTACTGGAACCCGGACGGGTAGCAGAAGGTACAAGAGCCAATGCAAGTAACGAGGACCAGCTGACTGTGCTGGAACCCGGAGGGGCAGCAGAAGGAAAAGAGCCAATGGCACAACCGAGGACCAGCTGACGTTACTGGGACACGGTTACTAAGCAGGAGGTACCTGTGCTCCAAAGCACTACCAAGGACAAGCAGACATTGCAGGAACTCGGATACCGAGATGGAGGCACCTAGGCCAAAGGCACTGCGGAGAACCAGTTGACGGCACTGGAACCCCGACGGGTAGCAGAAGGTACAAGAGCCAATGCAAGTAACGAGGACCAGCTGACTGTGCTGGAACCCGGAGGGGCAGCAGAAGGAAAAGAGCCAATGGCACAACCGAGGACCAGCTGACGTTACTGGGACACGGTTACTAAGCAGGAGGTACCTGTGCTCCAAAGCACTACCAAGGACAAGCAGACATTGCAGGAACTCGGATACCGAGATGGAGGCACCTAGGCCAAAGGCACTGTGGAGAACCAGCTGACGGTACTGGAACTCGGACGGGTACCATAAGGCACCCATGAAAATGTAAGTTGACAGGCCGCAAGCCGTCTGCAGTTACCAAATCACACAGTCCTACAGTGGGTGCTTGTCCTATTTTCACAACGGAAAGAGCCTTTATTTACATATCCCACAGCACACATAGGAATCACCTAAACTGCAGCCACCATAGAGTCGGATAACCGGAATGCAACATGACAGGACAACTTATTTGAGGCTAATTTACGTTGACACTGCCAGGAAACAGCTGTGGTGCTGTAACCAGGGTGGGCATGAGTCAGTACCCGTGCCAATTACTTCCGAGCAACAACTGGCGGTGTTGGAGCCCAGGGATGAGAGGAGGACAGGGTGGAGGCAGCATGACTTTTTGTCGTACACACAGCAGGGGAACAGCTGCCATTACTCAACCCCAGTAACACAGGAGCAAGTGTTGACTGTGCTAACAGCACTTACAGGCAACAACTGGCGGTGTTGGAGCCCAGGGTCCAATGCATCGACTTCAATTGCTTCCCCTCCTCTCAGGAACACAGCACTGTTGATCAACCATCTGTCTCTTCACCGCCTGCCAAATTGCCCAGTCAGTCAGAGAGTTCTGTACAGGAGCCAGCTGAGTCTCTGCTTCTGTTCTCAGAATCTGTTGGTTTGCAAACAGGGGCACAGCCAAGCAGCATTCTGGAATGTGAAGAAGAGGGAGTATGCAGTGATGCGCAACAGCTGTGTCTCTCTGAATCTGAAGAGGCGGGTGAGACAGTGCCGATGGTCAGCACACCGCAGAACGCATCTGATGATGATGAGACTCAGGTGCCAGTTTCTGTTGAGCATGGTGGTGGCCAGACCACCCAACAGCAGCAGGTGTTGGAAGAGGTTAGTGGAGATGATGGGGTCCAAGACCCAACATGGCGTGAGGAACAGGAAGGTGGTGGTAGCAGCTCTGAGGAAGCGATTGCCCCAACGGTACAAACAGGAGGGAGAGTTAGGCTGCATACTCTGTTGCCTGTAGCCTCCATTTTGGCACCTGTTCGGATTTCTCTTCCAAAAGTCTAAACGGACGCTCCCAGGACTTGCACTGCGTGGTCCTTTTTTCACACACTTGCAGATGATATTTGCTATGTCAAATGCAAGCTGTGTAATCAAAAAGTAAAAAGAGGTAAAGTGACAGTAACCTCAATACCACAAATATGTGTAAACATGTGCGGAGAAAACACGTAGTTGAGTTACAAAGACACACTGAAGATGTACAGTCTATAGAGAATCACTGCACAAGTTTAACTGCATATGTCATGGTTAAATTTGAAATTTTTATTGCACACTTGATGTGAAAAAAGAAAATAGCTATGAGACTACTGACTGACGTTTTGGGCAACGGAGTGGCCTTTATCAAATAGTCGCTGGAAGAGATAGAAAAATTTACAGTCAATGACAATGTATAATATATACAATATATACAATAAATACATAGGGTGAAGAATATATATACATAGGAATTAGGCAACATGTTAAACATTTGGGTGATACTGTAGAACACGGAGAATTATCCCTCTAGGGTATGCGGGTGGATAATGTAGTTTTTTGTTGATTTTTGGGAGTGTGTAGAAAACAGGGGTGATGGGGTATTGAATATTAAGGAATGTCATAGTCTTACAGTCTATGGTGATCAATTAAAGATGTTTTGTCAGGATACGATCAATTTTTTGACAGATGTAAAATGTAGGGTCACAATTGAGTTGTCTGTAGGTTAGGTTAACTGACAGTTGTCTATGAATTTCGGCAATAGATTGGGTCTTATTCATAATAACGATAGCACCCCCCTTATCTGCTGGTTTAATAATAATGTTGGGATTATCTTTCAGAGATTTTATGGCTTGTTTATCTGTGGGTGTCAGGTTGTGGCGTATCGGGTGTAGGCCCAATCTCGGCAAACCATCCACGAGCACAGGCTCTGAATGCTGGCATTGCAAAACTCCTGTCCCTTGAAATGCTGTCATTCAGGCTGGTGGAGACTGACAGTTTACGGAACTTAATGGCATTGGCAGTCCCACAATACAATGTGCCAAGCTGATTTTATTTCAGCAGGCAAGCCGTCCCTGGTCTGCAAAAGCATGTTGTTGAGGTTAAAATTAAACATGCGCTACTAAACTCCGTCAGTAGCAATGTCCACCTGACCACCGCTGCGTGGACCAGTACCCATGGCCAGGGACGATACCTTTCCCTTACTGCCCATTGGGTCAATGTTGTGGAGCCGGGTACAGATCTTGCGAGTGGCGCTGTACGTGTTCAGGCAACTACAAGGATTACGGGAATCAAGTCTGTACACATTGACTCCTCCTTCTCCATTTCCTCAGAAACATCGTTGCAGGAGCCGTCACGGTCTACCTCCACATGGACCCGTGAACGCTTAATAAGAATCTTTAGTTATATAGCGCCAACAGATTACGCAGCGCTTTACAGTTTAACAGTTTCAAACACAAGTCATAAGTAACAACGTTACCAATACAATAATGAAAGCAATATAATCCGCACATGCTCGTGAGAGCTTACAATTTACAAATATGTGGGGGAGATACAAAGTACAGGTGTTTATATACAATGGTGTATTTAGAATGATGGCCCAGCCATTTTGAGGGAGTGAGGGATGGATGGAGATAGTGAATGGGCTACACACACACACTTACACATAGAATGACTTTGATTAGTGAATGTGATAGGCCGCTATGAAGAAATGTGTTTTGAGTGAGCGCCCGAAAACATGCAAATTGTGGATAGTTCTAATTTCTTGGGGTACAGCATTCCACAGTATTGGCGCAGCGCGGGAGAAGTCTTGGATTCCTGAGAGATGTTCTTTAGGTGTAGGTGGCAATAGCGGGCAACAGATTGTATATGGGAGGTGAAGGAGAGATTGGTGTCAAACATAACACCCAGACAGCGAGCCTGTTGACCGATATGAGCACAGACGTGGCCAAACGTCAACAGGCCGTCCTGAAATTAATTTCCATGGGAATCAAAGCCACACAGCGCTGGAGCTCTGGAATGCCATAAAGCAAGAGAGCGACATGTGTATTTTGCCAGCGAATCTCCAGCCAGGCTTGGTAGTGTATCATATCCAAAAAAAGGCTGCACTCAAGCATACTAAAGCATGACAACATAGAATATATGAAATTTTGAATAGCAATATGGCTTTGGAATATAAGGAACAATTTGAGACGCTTAGTATAAACATTGGCCAAACTTTTTTAAAGCCCAACAACCATCGTCAAGGTGGTCTCAATTCTGTTGGGTCCCTAACCTAATGTGAACATACCTCTATTAGGCTGATATCTGAATTTCTGGGTGAATATGCACCTCTGTCAGCAATGCCTGCATTTATGGTAAAGTAGGGACCTGGTGTAATTAAAATCACCACCTGTGGGGGCGGAGTGCTCGGTCAGCAAGCTAACATTCAAAAGACAAAAAACCTGACTGGCACTTCAGACTAATGTGAACTAGGTGCAAACCAAAGGGAGCTACCCTCATGTAAAACATCCAAAAAAAAGGCTGCACTCAAGCATATAAAGCATGACAACATAGAATAATGAAATTTTTGAATAGCAATATGGCTTTGGAATATAAGGAACAATTTGGACGTTAGTATAAACTTTGGCCAAACATTTTAAAGCCCAACAACCATCGTCAAGGTGTCTCAATTCTGTTGGGTCCCTAACCTAATGTGAACATACCTCTATTAGGCTGATATCTGAATTTCTGGGTGAATATGCACCTCTGTCAGCAATGCCTGCATATATGGGTAAAGTAGGGACTGGTGTAATTAAAATCACCACCTGGTGGGGGCGGAGTGCTCGGTCAGCAAGCTAACATTCAAAAGAACAAAAAACCTGACTGGCACTTCCAGACTAATGTGAACTAGGTGCAAACCAAAGGGAGCTACCTCATGTAAAACATCCAAAAAAAGGCTGCACTCAAGCATACTAAAGCATGACAACATAGAATATATGAAATTTTGAATAGCAATATGGCTTTGGAATATAAGGAAACAATTTGAGACGCTTAGTATAAAACATTTGGCCAAACATTTTAAAGCCCAACAACCATCGTCAAGGTGGTCTCAATTCTGTTGGGTCCCTAACCTAATGTGAACATACCTCTATTAGGCTGATATCTGAATTTCTGGGTGAATATGCACCTCTGTCAGCAATGCCTGCATTTATGGGTAAAGTAGGGACCTGGTGTAATTAAAATCACCACCTGGTGGGGGCGGAGTGCTCGGTCAGCAAGCTAACATTCAAAAGACAAAAAACCTGACTGGCACTTCCAGACTAATGTGAACTAGGTGCAAACCAAAGGGAGCTACCCTCATGTAAAAACATCCAAAAAAAGGCTGCATCAAGCATACTAAAGCATGAAACATAGAATATATGAAATTTTGAATAGCAATATGGCTTTGGAATATAAGGAACAATTTGAGACGCTTAGTATAAACATTTGGCCAAACATTTTAAAGCCAACAACCATCGTCAAGGTGGTCTCAATTCTGTTGGGTCCCTAACCTAATGTGAACATACCTCTATTAGGCTGATATCTGAATTTCTGGGTGAATATGCACCTCTGTCAGCAATGCCTGCATTTATGGGTAAAGTAGGGACCTGGTGTAATTAAAATCACCACCTGGTGGGGGCGGAGTGCTCGGTCAGCAAGCTAACATTCAAAAGACAAAAAAACCTGACTGGCACTTCCAGACTAATGTGAACTAGGTGCAAACCAAAGGGAGCTACCCTCATGTAAAACATCCAAAAAAAGGCTGCACTCAAGCATACTAAAGCATGACAACATAGAATATATGAAATTTTGAATAGCAATATGGCTTTGGAATATAAGGAACAATTTGAGACGCTAGTATAAACATTTGGCCAAAACATTTTAAACCCCAACAACCATCGTCAAGGTGGTCTCAATTCTGTTGGGTCCCTAACCTAATGTGAACATACCTCTATTAGGCTGATATCTGAATTTCTGGGTGAATATGCACCTCTGTCAGCAATGCCTGCATTTATGGGTAAAGTAGGGACCTGGTGTAATTAAAATCACCACCTGGTGGGGGCGGAGTGCTCGGTCAGCAAGCTAACATTCAAAGACAAAAAACCTGACTGGCACTTCCAGACTAATGTGAACTAGGTGCAAACCAAAGGGAGCTACCCTCATGTAAAACATCCAAAAAAAGGCTGCACTCAAGCATACTAAGCATGACAACATAGAATATATGAAATTTTGAATAGCAATATGGCTTTGGAATATAAGGAACAATTTGAGACGCTTAGTATAAACATTTGGCCAAACATTTTTAAAGCCCAACAACCATCGTCAAGGTGGTCTCAATTCTGTTGGGTCCCTAACCTAATGTGAACATACCCTCTATTAGGCTGATATCTGAATTTCTGGGTGAATATGCACCTCTGTCAGCAATGCCTGCATTTATGGTAAAGTAGGGACCTGGTGTAATTAAAATCACCACCTGGTGGGGGCGGAGTGCTCGGTCAGCAAGCTAACATTCAAAAGACAAAAAACCTGACTGGCACTTCCAGACTAATGTGAACTAGGTGCAAACCAAAGGGAGCTACCTCATGTAAAACATCCAAAAAAAGGCTGCACTCAAGCATACTAAAGCATGACAACATAGAATATATGAAATTTTGAATAGCAATATGGCTTTGGAATATAAGGAACAATTTGAGACGCTTAGTATAAACATTTGGCCAAACATTTTAAAGCCCAACAACCATCGTCAAGGTGGTCTCAATTCTGTTGGGTCCCTAACCTAATGTGAACATACCTCTATTAGGCTGATATCTGAATTTCTGGGTGAATATGCACCTCTGTCAGCAATGCCTGCATTTATGGGTAAAGTAGGGACCTGGTGTAATTAAAATCACCACCTGGTGGGGGCGGAGTGCTCGGTCAGCAAGCTAACATTCAAAAGACAAAAAACCTGACTGGCACTTCCAGACTAATGTGAACTAGGTGCAAACCAAAGGGAGCTACCCTCATGTAAAACATCCAAAAAAAGGCTGCACTCAAGCATACTAAAGCATGACAACATAGAATATATGAAATTTTGAATAGCAATATGGCTTTGGAATTAAGGAACAATTTTAGACGCTTAGTATAAACATTTGGGCCAAACATTTTAAAGCCCAACAACCATCGTCAAGGTGGTCTCAATTCTGTTGGGTCCCTAACCTAATGTGAACATACCATCTATTAGGCTGATATCTGAATTTCTGGGTGAATATGCACCTCTGTCAGCAATGCCTGCATTTATGGGTAAAGTAGGGGCCTGGTGTAATTTAAAATCACCACCTGGTGGGGGCGGAGTGCTCGGGCAGCAAGCTAACATTCAAAAGAAAAAAACCTGACTGGCACTTCCAGACTAATGTGAACTAGGTGCAAACCAAAGGGAGCTACCCTCATGTAAAACATCCAAAAAAGGCTGCACTCAGCATTTCTAAAGCATGACAACATAGAATATATGAAATTTTGAATAGCAAATATGGCTTTGGAATATAAGGAACAATTTGAGACGCTTGTATAAACATTTGGCCAACATTTTAAAGCCCCAAAAACCATCGTCAAGGTGGTCTCAATTCTGTTGGGTCCCAACCTAAAGTGAACATACCTCTATTAGGCTGTATCTGAATTTCTGGGTGAATATGCACCTCTGTCAGCATGCCTGCATTTATGGTAAAGTAGGGGCCTGGTGTAATTAAAATCACCACCCGGTGGGGGCGGAGTGCGGTCAGCAAGCTAACATTCAAAAGACAAAAACCTGACGGCACTTCCAGACTAATGTGACTAGGTGCAAACCAAAGGGACTACCCTCATGTAAAAAATCCAAAAAAGGCTGCACCAAACATACTAAAGTCAATTTTTTCCTTATATTCCGCCATTGCTTTTTTAAAAAATTTATTATTCATTTTGTCAGCTTTAGAAAATGTTGATCAGCCTTTTTTTTTTGGTGAAACAGGGGTACTCCCTTTTTTTCTCCAGTTCAATTAGCTGGAATCATAGGTTTTTGTTTTTTTGAATGTTAGCTTGGGGACCAGCACTGCCCCACCAGGTGGTATTTTTTTTGGTCCTCCCCTTTCCATAAATGGGGGTTTACTGACGGGTGATTTTCACCCAGAATTCGATTCGAAAATAGAGGTTTTTTCACATTGGTTGGGGATCCGTTTGAACATTGACATTTGGGGGCTTTTAAAATGTTTGGCCAAATGATACTATTCTCCAAAAATTTTCCCAATTTTCAAAGCTTTTGCCAAAATTTTGATTTATGTTTTTGCTTTATAGTTGGGGACCCTTTTTTTTTTTGGATTTTTACATGGGGGTCCCCCCTTTGGTTTTAACTTTATGGTTGCACTTTTTTTGGTTTTAAATTTGTTCGGGAAAAAGCACTCCCCCCCACCAGGGGGTGATTTTTTAACCCCAGGCCTTTTTACCCTAAAGGCGGCATTACTGACAAGGGTGAAATTTTCCCCCAGAAATTTGATATCCCAAAGGGGTTTGTTCACAAGGGGGGGACAAAAATAAATTGAAAACTTTGGTTTTGTTTTTTAAAATGTTTGGAAATGATTTAAAGAGTTAAATTTTCCTTTTACCAAACCTTTATTGTATTAAAATTTTCTGTTTCTATTTGTCATCTTTTAGTTTGATACCTTTTTTTTTTTTGGATGTTTTAATGGGGGAGCCCCGGGTTTAAAATTTAATTGTCAAAGGCCGAGGTTTTTTCGAATTTACGGCTGACGGAACTGCCCCAAAAAAAGGGGTATTTTAAAAACCCAAAAAGGTCCCTACTTTCCCATAAATGAGGCATTCTGGCAGAGGGGCTTTTTACCAGAAATTCAATTCAGCCCAAAAAGGGTAGTTCCATTTGGTTGGGCCAACAAATTGAACCCTTTAATGGTTTGTTGGGTTTTAAAATTTTTTGGGCCAAATGTTTTATAAATAGCGTTAAATTTTTCCGTATATTCCCAAAGCCATATTGCATTCCCAAAATTTTAAAATGTACAGGTATGTTTAGTATGCTTAGTGCACCTTTTTTTTGGAGTTTTAAATTGGGGGAACCCTTTGGGACCTATTTAAAACATTGCTAACCAGTCAGGTTTTTTTTTTTTAAATGTTAGCTTGCTGACGAGCACCCCGCCCCACCGGGGGGGTGTTTTTAATTACACCGGTCCCTTTTACCCATAAATGCAGGCATTCTGCAGAGGTGCATATTCACCAAAGAAATTCATTTATCACCCAAATAGGGTTGTTCAATTAGGTTGGGGACCAACGAATTTGAGACCATTTGGGCTGGTGTTGGGTTTTAAAAATTTTTGGGCCCCAAATGTTTTACTAAGCGTCTCAAATTTTTCTTTTTTCCAAAGCCATATTGTATTCAAAATTCATTTTCTATGTTGTCTGTTTTAGTATGTTGAGTGATTTTTTTTTTGGGTTTTTTTTACATGGGGGTGCCCCCTTTGGTTTGCCCTTTTCCCAATTATTTGGGAAAGTCCCGTCGGGTTTTTTTTGTTTTTTTAAATGTTAGCTTGCTGAGGGGAGCACTCCGCCCCCCAGGTGGTGATTTTAATTAACCAGGCCCCTACTTTACCATAAATGCAGGGATTCGGGACGAGGTGCATTTTCCCCCAGAAATTCAGATTCACCCTAATAGGGGTATGTTACTTTTGGGTTGGGCCCAAACAAAATTGGACCCCCTTGACGATGGTTTTGGTTTTAAAATTTTTGGGCCCAAATGTTTTATAAGCGTTCAAATTTTTTCCTTTATTAAAAACCCCATTTTGCTATTAAAATTTCATTATTCTATTTTGTATGCTTTGTATGCTTGAGTGCCCCTTTTTTTTTTGGAAGTTTTACATGGGGTAGCCCCCTTGGTTTGCCCCTAGTTCCTTAGTCTGGAAGTGCCAGTGGTTTTTTGTTTTTTTGAAGTTGTTGCGCCCGAGCACTCCGCCCCCCCAGGTGGTGTTTTTTAATTACAAGGTCCCTACTTAACCATAAATGCAGCATTTGAAGGGGGCTTATTCCCCCGAAATTCGTATCCCCAAATAGGGGTATGTTCACATTGGTTGGGCCCCAACAAAATTGAGACCCCTGACGAGGGTTTGTTGGGCTTTAAAATGTTTGGCAAATTTTTATTAAGGTCTAAAAATTTTTCCTTTATATTCCAAAAGCCTATTGCTTTTAAAAATTTCATTATTCTATGTGGTCTGCTTTGTTCTTGAGTGCACCCTTTTTTTTTTGGATTTTTTTTCGGGGGTGCCCCCTTTGGTTTGCCCCTAGTTCAATTGTTGGAAGTGCCGTCAGGTTTTTTGTTTTGAATGTTAGCTTGCTGCCGAGCACCCCCGCCCCACCAGGTGGTGTTTTTATTACCCCAGGCCCCTACTTTACCATAAATGCAGGCATTTGACAGAGGTGCTATTCCCCAGAAATTCGATATAGCCAATTGAGGTATGTTAAATTTTAGGTTAGGGACCAACAGAATTGGGGACCCCTACGTGGTTGTTGGGTTTTAAAAATTTTTGGGCCAAATGTTTTTCTAGCGTCTAAAATTTTCCCTTATTTCCAACCCATATTGCTTTTCAAAATTTCATTATTCTATGTTGTCTGCTTTAGTATGTTGAGTGCCCCTTTTTTTTTTGGTTTTTTTGGGTTTTTACATGGGGTAGTCCCTTTGGTTTGCCTGTTACATTAGTTGGAAGTCCCAGTGGTTTTTTGTCTTTTGATTTTTGCTTGCTGACGAGCACTCCGCCCCACGGGGGTGATTTTTTCACCAGGTCCCTACTTACCCTAAATGAGGCATTCTGACAAGGGCATATTCACCAGAAATTTTTCAGTTTTCGCCAAATAGGGGTATGTTCACTTGGTTTTGGGACCAAACAGAATTGGCCCCTTGACGATGGTTGTTGGTTTTTAAAAATTTTTGGGCCCAATTTTTAAACTAAGGTCTAAATTTTCCTTTTTTTCCAAAACCCATATTGCTATTAAAAAAATTTATTATTCTATGTGTCATGCTTTAGTATGCTTGAGTGCGTTTTTTTTTTGGAGTTTTACATGGGGGTAGCTCCTTTGGTTTGCCCCTATTCACATTAGTCTGGAAGTGCCGTGGGTTTTTTGTTTTTTGAATGTTGCTTGCTGCCCGGCCTCGCCCCCCAGGTGGTGATTTTAATTACACCGGCCCTACTTTACCATAAATGCAGGCTTTTGGGCAGGGTGCATATTCACCCAGAAATTCAGTATCCCCAAAATTAGAGGTTTTTTTTACATTAGGTTGGGAAAACAGAATTGGACCACCTTGCGATGGTTTTGGGTTTAAGTTTGGGCAAATGTTTAACTAAGCGTCTAAAATTTTTTCCTTATTTTCCAACCTTTGCTATTAAAAAATTTCATTTTCTATGTTGCATGCTTTGTTGTTGAGTGCAGTTTTTTTTTTTTGGTGTTTTACATGGGGGTAGCTCCTTTGGTTTGCACCTAGTTCAATTAGTCTGGAAGTGCCGTAGGTTTTTGCTTTTGAATTTGCTTGCTGCGAGCACTCCCCCCCCACCGGGTGGTGTTTTTAATTACACCAGGTCCTATTTTTCCCAAAAATGCGGATTTGCGGGGTGCTTTTCCCCCAGAAATTCAGTATCAGCTAATAGGGTAGTTCAATTGGGTTTAGGGACAACAGTTGAGACCACCTTGCGGGGGTTTTTGGGTTTTAAAAATGTTTGGCCCCAAATTGTTTTACTAACGTCTAAAATTTGTTCCTTATTTTCCCAAAAAGCCATATTCTATTAAAAATTTCATTATTTTTTGTTGTATGCTTTTATGTTGAGTGCAGTTTTTTTTTTTTTTTTTGGTGTTTTCTGGGGGTAGCTCCTTTGGTTTGCATAGTTCACTTGTTTAAAGTCCCGTGGGTTTTTGTCTTTTGATTTTTGCTTGCTGACCGGACTCCCCCCCAAGGTGTGATTTAAAATTACACCAGGCCCCTACTTTACCATAAATGCGGGCATTTGACAGAGGTGCATTTCACCCGAAATTCAGATATCAGCCAAATGGGGTATGTTACATTGGGTTAGGGAAAAACAAAATTTTGGGGCCCCTTGACGTGGGGGGGGGGTTTTTTAAAATTTTTTGGGCAATGTTTTACTAAGGTCTAAATTTTCCTTATTTCCCCAAAAGCCTTTGCTTTTAAAAATTTCATTATTCTTGTTGTAATGCTTTGTATGTTTGAGTGCACCCCTTTTTTTTTTTTTGGAGTTTTACATGGGGTGTCCTTTGGTTTGCACCTGTTCACATTGTTGGAGTGCCAGTAGGTTTTTGTTTTTAAAATGTTTTTGCTGACGAGCACTGCCCCCACCAGGGGGGTGTTTTTAATTAACCAGGTCCCTACTTTACCCATAAATGCGGGAATTTGAAAAGGGTGCATATTCCCCAGAAATTCAGTTTCACCTAATAGGGTTGTTCACTTTAGGTTAGGGAACCAACAGAATTGAGACCCCTTGAGATGGTTGTTGGGCTTTAAAATTTTTGGCCAAGTTTTATAGCGTCCCCAAAATTTTCCCCCTTTATTAAAAGCCATATTGCTATTAAAAATTTATTTTTCTATGTTGTCATGTTTTTGTTTGCTTGGTGCGTTTTTTTTTTTTGGATGTTTTACAGGGGGGGTAGCTCCCTTTGGTTTGCCCCTAGTTCACTTTAGTTGGAAGTGCCATGGGGTTTTTTGTTTTTGAATTTAGCTTGCTGACGAGCATCCCCCCCCAAAGGTGGTGTTTTTAATTACACCAGGTCCCTACTTTCCCATAAATGCAGGCATTTGACGAGGTGATATTCCCCCAGAAATTCAATATCGCTAATGAGGTATGTTCACATTGGTTAGGCCCCAACAAAATTGGACCCCCTTGCGAGGGTTTGTTGGGCTTTAAATGTTTGGCCAAATGTTTTACTAGGCCCAAATTTTTCCTTATTTCCAAGCCATTTTGCTATTCAAAATTTTTTATTCTATGTTGTCATGTTTAGTATGCTGAGTCACCCTTTTTTTTTTTTGGGGTGTTTTAATGGGGGGGCTCCCTTTTGGGTTTGCACCTGTTCAATTAGTCTGGAATGCCAGTCAGGTTTTTTGTCTTTTGAATGTTGTTGTGACCGGCCCCCCCCCCCAGGTGGTGTTTTTTAATTACCCCAGGCCCCTACTTTACCCAAAAAAGAGGCATTCTGCAGAGTGATATTCCCCCAGAAATTCAGATATCAGTAATAGGGGTTTTGTTACATTAGGTTGGGGCCCAAAACAGAATTGGACCCCCTTGCGAGGGGTTTTTGGGGGCTTTAAAATTTTTGGCCCAAAATGTTTATACTAAGGTTAAATTTTTTTTTATTCCAACCCATTTTTGCTATTCAAAATTTCATTATTTTGTTGTATGCTTTAGTATGCTTGAGGGGTTTTTTTTTTTTGGTTTTTTTAAATGGGGTACTCCTTTGGTTTGCACTAGTTACATTATCGGAAGTGAGTAAGGGTTTTGAATTTTGCTTGTGACGAGCACTCCCCCCCACCAGGTGGGTTTTAATTAACCGGGCCCTACTTTTCCCCAAAAATGCAGGCATTCTAAAGGGGTGATATTCCCCCCAGAAATTAGTATGCCAAATGAGGTATGTTAATTAGGTTGGGCCCCAAAAAATTGAGCCCACCTTGACGAGGTTGTTGGGCTTTAAAGTTTGGCCAAATTTTAAAAGCGTTCAATTTTTCCCTTTTTCCCAAACCCTATTCTATTCTTTTTTTCTTGTTTTTAGCTTTGTATGTTTGGGCGCCTTTTTTTTTGGATTTTTTTTTTTGGGGTAGCCCCCCTTTAAAAAACTTTTTCCCCATTACCCCATTTTTTCCCCTTTTGAAGGGGGAAACCTTTTTCCCACCCCTCCGCCCCAAACCCCATTATTTTTTACACAGCCCACACCAAAACAACCTCTAAAATGTAAAAACACCTTGTAATTCCCAAATCACAACAACCACATTCCCCGTGCAGCACCCCCCGTTCACACTTGACGGGGGGGGGGGGGGGGGGGGGGGGGGGGGGGGGGGGGGGGGGGGGGGGGGGGGGGGGGGGGGGGGGGGGGGGGGGGGGGGGGGGGGGGGGGGGGGGGGGGGGGGGGGGGGGGGGGGGGGGGGGGGGGGGGGGGGGGGGGAAAAAAAAAAAAAAAAAAAAAAAAAAAAAAAAAAAAAAAAAAAAAAAAAAAAAAAAAAAAAAAAAAAAAAAAAAAAAAAAAAAAAAAAAAAAAAAAAAAAAAAAAAAAAAAAAAAAAAAAAAAAAAAAAAAAAAAAAAAAAAAAAAAAAAAAAAAAAAAAAAAAAAAAAAAAAAAAAAAAAAAAAAAAAAAAAAAAAAAAAAAAAAAAAAAA
>JARQOD010000002.1:464986943-465089956 GCA_033576555.1 Oophaga sylvatica | reverse complement strand
GTTAAATAATGTTAATAAACATATCACGTGTGTGTCACATGTGTCTACTTGAGTACTATTCTATAAACCAATATGACCTGCTGAGTAACATGGTAACAAATTCATGCTTCTCGAACCATGACAACATGAATGAGATTATGGCTGATGGCAGCCAGGTATGTTTACTCAAAAAATGCTGCAGCATTTTCAATAAAACATACTTTTCAATTAAGGAAATGGATTAAAGAGAGAGACTTGACTGGTCCAGAGTGGCCTCAGGCAGGTTTTTTGCCACTCACTCTAATTGATTGACAGGTCTCCACCTAGCTAAAAACATGAGAGCAGATGATTAACTGGAGCTGGGTGGAGACAACATTGGACTGGTCACACACATAAGCCCCAGTCAGCTTATTAATGTATGTTTATTATAAAATGCCACAGCATTTCAGAGTACAACATTCTTGGCTCCAAATCGCCATGAATTTCAAAACTGGAAGGCTTTTAATTGCTCCTAAAATACGCATGGGAGGAGGAGAGAGAGAACCCATTGACCATAAGAGCTTACTGTTATAACAGTGTCAACCTGGCCTTTTGTGCGGGGGGGAATTATTGTTTCCACATTTGTCCCCATCACAGAAGAAGAAGAAGTCTCCAGACTCCTCTCTTCCTCTCGTCTGACTACATGCACTACCGACCCCATTCCCTCACATCTCCTCCAGTCTCTCTCTCCAGTTGTCACAACTCACCTAACTACACTCTTTAATCTCTCACTCTCCTCAGGCATTTTCCCATCCTCCTTCAAACACTCCATCATTACTCCATTACTAAAGAAACCCACTCTCGACTCTTCCTGCACAAACAACTACAGACCAGTCTCCAATCTCCCCTTCATCTCTAAACTTTTGGAGCGCCTAGTCTACTCCCGCCTTACCCGTTACCTCTCCACTCACTCCCTTCTAGACCCTTCACAGTCCGGCTTCCGCCCCCTTCATTCGACTGAAACTGCACTCATCAAAGTGACCAATGACCTTCTGACAGCAAAACGTAACGGTGACCACTCTCTGCTCATTCTTCTTGACCTTTCTGCAGCTTTCGACACAGTTGACCACCATCTCCTACTGTCTAGGATCCAGTCACTAGGTATTAAGGACACTGTTCTCTCCTGGTTCTCTTCCTATCTTTCTGACCGCTCCTTCTGTGTTTCGTTCTCTGGCTCAACGTCATCTCCTCTTCCTCTCACTGTCGGTGTACCCCAGGGCTCAGTCCTTGGCCCCCTTCTCTTCTCTGTCTACACGGCCCCAATTGGACAAACCAGCAGCAGATTTGGCTTTCAGTACCATCTTTATGCTGATGACACACAACTATACAAGTCATTCCCCGACCTTACCCCGCTGTACTACAGAATGCAACCGACTGTCTGTCCGCAGTCTCCAACATCATGTCCTCAACCTCTCCAAAACTGAATTTCTTCTGCTCCCGCCGTCTACTAACCTCCCTAAATTTGACATTTCCCTCTCCGTGGGCGGCACCATAATAACACCCCGGCAGCAGGCTCGCTGTCTGGGTGTTATGTTTGACACCAATCTCTCCTTCGCCTCCCATATACCATCTCTTGCCCGCTCTTGCCACCTACACTTAAAGAACATCTCTAGAATCCGCCCTTTTCTCACCATGGAAACAACAAAAACCCTCACTGTCACTCTGATCCACTCCCGCCTGGACTACTGCAACGCTCTATTACTTGGCCTCCTCATTACTCGACTATCCCCTCTCCAGTTCATCCTTAATGCAGCAGCCAGGGTCATCCATCTGGCTAATCGGTACTCGGACGCGTCCGCTCTTCGCCAGTCCTTACAGTGGCTGCTCATTTATTATAGGATCCAATTCAAAGTACTTGTTCTCACCCACAAAGCTCTCCACAGTGCAGCACCCCCCTACATCTCCTCCCTCATTTCTATCTATTGGCCTAACCGACTGCTGTGCTCTGCAAACGACTTTCGACTAACCACTGCACTAATGATACCTCCGACTCCAAGACTTCTCCCGCTTTGCGCCAATCCTTTGGAATGCTCTACCCCAAGAAATTAGGACTATCCACAATTTGCATGGTTTCAGGCGCTCCCTCAAAACACATTTGTTCAGAGCTGCCTATCACATTCACTAATCAAAGTCATTCTATGTGTAAGTGTGTGTGTGTAGCCCATTCACTATCGCCATCCATCCCTCACTCCCTCAAGATGGCTGAACCATCATTGTAAATGCACCATTGTATATACACACCTGTACTTTGTATCTCCCCCACCTCATTGTAGATTGTAAGCTCTCACGAGCAGGGTCATCTTATTTTGCTTTAATTATTGTATTGTTAACGTTGTTACTTATGACTTGTGTTTTGAAACTGTTAAACTGTAAAGCGCTGCAGAATATGCTAGCGCTATATAAATAAAGATTATTATTATATTATTATTGTTAAATATGACAGATATATTGTTCCTTTATTCTGTTGGTTCATGGGACATAAGTCATTGTTTTTTATGTGAATCTGTCTGCTGACCTTTGTTGTATGTTAAGTTGTGGAATAGCTGCTGTTTACATATTGAATCAGCCTCCTAAGGTGTGCTAGTCTGCACAACTTGGAGGATAAATGTGCTGGATAATTGAACAATCGAACAATGAGGAGTTACCTCCCCCCTCCTCACCACAATCCTGTGGGAGAATGCCCTGAATGAGAGCTGTGGAAGATTAAAAGGAGCTGCCTCTGTTTACAAAGAGACTCTAAAGGTACTGCCACACTAAACAATCTTGCTAGCGATCACGATAACGACGCATACTAATGCGATCGCTAGCGGGATTGTTTCTATATCGCTGATAGCGGCTTAACTTAGCATTGTCGTTAAGGACGCTATCGCGGTTAGCGATCTCCTTAACGACTTTAGCGGTACAAAAGTACCGCTAAATCGCTAAGAAAAGGTGCCACACTCAGCGATATATACTTACCAGCGGAGGCGCCGACGATAAAATAGGGTCCGGAACGATGTCAGCGACGAGCGAGATCACAGCAGGATCTCAGCAGGGGCCACGTCGCTGGTAGATGCCGCACACAACAACATCGCTAACGGGATCGCTAAATAGTGACGTTTTTTAGCGATCCCGTTAGCGATGTTGTTTAGTGTGGCATACCCTTAAAAGACATCAGCCTAAGGAACCATGGCTCCAGCTGGTGGAATACAGATCTGCTCCACTGTCCATCACTGAACTCATGGAGATGTGGAGAACCCTGGTTGGGACACTCAGGTGACCTGGCTAAATACATCAGTATGCTGGCTGGTGTAGTTGGACCTGGATGCCCCTAATTCACGGAGGTGTTAATTCTCGGCCAGCCAGCAGAAAAAATCTATTAATGAGGGAACTTGGGCCTTTTCCAGTTTTAGCTGTTAAACATTTTGCAGTTGTTAAATAATGGAGAAGCAGCCTAACATATTTTTCCCTATTGCGAAAGGAGGGACATTTAGAAGGAAATAAAAATTATTTAATGTAATCCATATATCTATTTTCCCTGAAATAAGACTTTAAGTTCTATTCAGTAAGGTTGCATTAAAGCACATTAACAGTAGATGTGGGTTGTGTCTGTCCCTACCTCTCAACACCTCCAACATGTTTCAGGAATGTTTAGGTTAAGTTTATGAAGGAAAGATGGAGTGTGATACCAGAAGAATACAATCATATATTGATGTTCCGTATATAGAGAGCATATTGATGATATGGTCGCTTTTGTCCAATATTAATTGCCAGGTGTTACAGGGAATAGAGAAACCAACAAGTGCAACTTAGTTTTTCATATAAGAATGTGTGGGAAGTCAATAAGAGGCTTATAAATACTAGATATTAATCATTTGGTGGAAATCCTGGATCTGCAAAAACCCTCAAAAGGCATTGGAATCAAAACCTTGGGAGAACTAAACAGAATTCTAATATAGAGTCTAATTTGGAGATATTGATGAACCATTGGTTGGGTAGTTAAAAAGTTATTTGTAAAGTGAAGGAAGGTATAAATTACATAGACGTATGGTCAATTATGTCTAGTATATGGAACAACCCATGACTACTCCACAGCTTACTCATATTTATAGTATTTCTGTCGGGGAGAATTGGTTTTGAAATAATGTAATCTCAAGAGAGTGAGAAGATGTAAAGGAGAATTCCCATCACATTTTCTCCTCATATTTCTGGTGAAAGTTATAAAGCTTAATAAAGGATAAATAGTGATAGATGTGTAGTAGACCAAAGTAAAGAATTAGGATGCACTGGAGCTATCCAGAGTTCTTCTATATCCATCCGCTTGGAGAATGCATGGAGAGTGGACCGAGCCGTAATTCTCTTTAAATGGTCAGTTAAGTCATGTTTTTATATGTTTAGGAGCAATAATATACCATTACGTCTGCTTACGATCATCACTGATTCTGATGATTGTGTGCCCACATAAATTGGAGGATAGAGGCCTTCAACTTCTTCAGCTTGTTAAAAGGGACTGCTATGAGTAAAGTCTCAAACATACAGTACATTAACTTGGGTAAAATAGTCATCTTAATTGCCTTGATATGTCTGAACGAAGCAAAGACAAATCTCCTTAAACCACTGTGGGAAGTTATGTGCATAAATAGGTGAATAAAATGTTGCTAATATTTTAGTAAGAATTTGTTCCATTTATAATGAAAATTGGATTTATGGACGTTTAAAAGGTTATTTTGGGATTGGGTGATAGAACTTTTGTTTTAGTAGTGCTAACTTTGCGTCTGTAGAGATGATCATTGGTTTGAAGGAGAACATGTACATGAGGAAGTGAGACATGTGGTTGCATCAATGTTAATAAGATGTCGTGGACAAAGAGAGAGAGTTTACATTCTTTATCTCTTCCTTTAATAATGTCAATATTATTAAACTGCCTAATTGCCACCGCTAAAGGCTCCATACATTAAACAAACAGCAATGGCATTAATTGTATTGGTTGAGATGTGACAAGGGAAAGTTTAATGGATATGGAGGAGCAGGAGTATAAGCTATTTAATGACACTATGAAGGGCAGAGAGACTAAATACTTTGAGAGGTTGGAAACATGAAAGGCCATCCTAAACATTCAAATGCTTTTTATGCACGTAAACTTAATAGGATGGCCTCCGTAAAATGTAATGCATCTATTATATTAATGGCGTCGATATTAGTAGACTTCATGTATAACATAACAGGTGCATGATCTGAGCAAGTAATGGAGCAAAGTTCTGCATCTGTCAACGTTCTAAAAAATGGGGTGTTAACAAAAAAATAATCAATATGAAAGTGATCGTTGTGCAGATGTAAGCAAAATGTGAATGCTTTTTCTTTTAATTTTTCTTTCTGTGATTGGGGCAACAAGTATCAACTGTCAGGTTCCCTTTAACTTTGGCCTTTGACTCGACTGTAGGACTACAAGGCCTTATTATGAATACAGTATTTTTCTGAACTTGTTTATGGCTAATACAATCCTCTGTAAAAAAAGATACATCAACTGGCTATCATAAACAGATTCATAAGCCATTTTAATCAATCACTGCCTCTGAGTTTACCTCCGACGTCCTACCTGGTAGCTGCCTGTGCCAATATATCGTCTTTCTTTTCAGCAGCTATTTCTACCACACAAGAGCCTTGCTGAGAATACAAACTACATACCAATCTAATTATGGAATGGGCTCATCTGATCAACTGTTAATGTACCTTATGTAATATTGTTTTGTATATAGTTGAAACGCTATTGGAATAGTGTTTGGCAAATACAGTTAATGTTGAATGTTTGGAGCAAATTGCAATACTTTCCATTAAAAAGACCACATGCAAACTACTGACTACAAAGAATGACTATATGTTATTGTTCAATTAGTGTAAATTTACAGATGCATTTTGTATTAAAAAGATAGATAGATAGATAGTTATTAGATAGATAGATTAGCATTAAAATTCAGCACTAGCAACAGAACTAAGTGAAACAAGTAAAGTAAGTATTGCAATAACTTCCAGAAATGTCAGCAGCAGCCAAAAAATGCCCCAAAGGTTTGAAAAAAACCAAGCTCCAAATGGCTCTCTTAGCTGCAGTACATTGGCAAAAAGGTCCATTTTCCTAGCTTGATACATCGTTCCCTCTCTCCTAATTTATTAAAGCTAATAGCATGAGTGAATTCTGAACATTACTCTGAGCAGTGGCTGTAGCAGTAGAGGGCTCAGCGTGGGAGAGTATTTTGCACAACACATTTATATGATAGATGGCATCTGAGGAGCTGTTCCCTTGTAAATGAGAACGATACATTCCTTGCCATTTCAAATATTCTAAAACATCTGCCTCACATGCATGTATCCACAATACTGAAAAGAATGCCACAATATACTGATAAATGTATATAATCAAAATCATGAACCCACCAATAGATTGATTAGCAAAATTTACTGTCTGCTGTTTGCAATAAACCAAACAATAACACTTTAAATAGTCCAACACAACTAATATAAAAAGTGGTTTCTCCAAATACATAACAGACCATGACTGTTCAGACCATGAAATAATGGAGCATAAAGCTTTTATCGAATACTAAACATACTTTCTTTTTCATTTTCCAGTCAACTGGGATCATAAGGTTCTATCACAAAAAACAATAGCATAAATCAGGAAAGCAGGAAGAAAGAAATGTTTAAAAGTTTCCTCTTAGCAATATTTTTCTAATCCCTTGTTTAATTTGTTTAACCCCTTAACCCACGGGCCATTTTCCGTTTTTGTATTTATGTTTTTTGCTCCCCTTCTTCCCAGAGTCATAACTTTTTTAGTTCTTGGTCAAAATGGCCATGTGAGAGATAGTTTTTTGCAGGACAAGTTGTTCTTTTGAGCGACATGATTCGTTTTAACATACTATGTGCTGGAAAGCAGGAAAAAAATTCCAAATGCGGTGAAATTGCAAAAAAACTGCAAAAAAAATTCCACACTGTTTTTTTAAGGTTTTTTTTTACCATGTTCACTAAATGCTAAAACTGACCTGTCATTATGATTCTCCAGGTCATTACGAGTTCATAGACACCAAACATGTCTAGGTTCCTTTTTAATTGAGTGGTAAAAAGAAATCCAAACTTTGGAAAAAAAAATTGTGCCTTTTTTCGAGCCCTGTAGCGTCTCCATTTTTCTTGATCTGGGGCTGGGTAAGGACATATTTTTTGCACACCGAACTGATGTTTTTATTGATACCATTTTGACATATATATGTTCTTTTGATCGCCCGTTATTGCATTTTATTGCAATGTAGCAGAGACAAATAAACGTAATTCTGGCGTTTTTAATTTTTTCTCGTTATGCCATTTAGCGATCTGGTTAATTATTTCTCATTAATGCAGACTAGCTGAAGGCTTCTGTAAAAGCAGCCTGGGCTTCCATTACACCTCAGCAGTGCCACAGGCTGATCGCCTCCATGCCACGCCGCATTGATGCAAGAGGAGCCCGACCAAGTATTGAGTGCATTTACTGAACATATATTTCAGTAGGCCAATATTTCGAATTTTAAAATCATTTTTCAAGCTGGTGTTATAAAGTATTCTAATTTATTGGGATAATGACTTTTGGGTTTTCATTGGATGTAAGCTATAATCATCAACATTAACAGAAATAAAAACTTGAAATAGATCACTCTGTTTGTAGTAAAGTTATATAATATATGAGTTTCACTTTTTGTATTGAAGAAGTTAAATAAATTAACTTTTTGATGATATTCTAATTTTGTGAGAAGCACCTGTAGTTTACATTTACTATAAAAAAAGACACATACTGTATGCATGTTTTTCTCAATATCTGACATGAAATCAGAATAAACTTTTCCCGTTTTAGGTCAATTAGGATTACCTTAATATTTGCCAAATGCCAGAATAATGAGAGAGAGAGAGAATGTTTTAAGGCATTTTTATTACTTACTGCAAAGTCAAAAGTATACATACACGAAGATTACCATGCCTTTAAACAATTCTGGACTGTGTTATAATGTCATGTGTTTGGAAGCTTCTGATATGTTTTTTGGCAACATATGAGTTAATTAGAGATGCACCTGTGCAGGGCCGGCTCCAGGTTTTTATGGGCCCCGGGCGAAAGAGTCTCAGTGGGCCCCCCAAACACAGACCACGATTCATGATACTGCAGAGAAATATGGGTATAGCACAACGCCAAACACTTCTCTTCTTCCATTACATGACTGATACCTATTGTAAATTGTACAATAGCTCAAAAACCGCCAAATCCTCACAGTGCACAGTACAGACTGGACAGTACAGTCCTCCATACAATATTATGGGCACCACATAGTCTCCCCCTCATCATCCATATAATACCCCATGCAGGATGTCACCCCGCCATCCCCCATATAATGCTCCATACAGAATACTGGACCCAATATAATGCTCCATACAGAATACTGGACCATATATAATGCTCCATACAGAATACTGGACCCAATATAATGCTCCATACAGAATACTGGACCACATATAATGCTACATACAAAATATGGAGCTCTCCTCTACACTGTGCTGCGTTCTGCACTGTTACGGCTCAGGAAAGGGCGCTGTGGAAAGACTCCCCATTATCATCATCATTGCCTGCCCATTATCATCATCATTGCCTGCCCATCATCATCATCATTGCCTCCCCTCATCATCATTGCCTGCCCATCATCATCATCATTTTCTCCCTATGAATATCATTGCCTCCCCATTAATATCATCATCATCATTGCCTTCCCATTATCATTGCCTCCCCATAAATATCATCATCATTAATATCATCATTATCTTTGCCTCCCCATTAATATCATCATCATCATTGACTTCCCATTATCATTGCCTCCCCATTAATATCATCATCATTGCCTCCCCATTAATATCATCATCATTGCCTCCCCATTAATATCATCATGATTGCCTCCCCATTAATATAATTATCATTGCCTTCCCATTATCATTGCCTCCCCATTAATATCATCATCATCATTGCCTTCCCATTATCATTGCCTCCCCATCATCATCATCATCATCGCCTCCTCACCACCATCACTGCCTGCCTCCCCCCACCACCATCACACATGCACTCTCTCACATACACACAGGCAGGCACAGGCACACACACACACACACACAGCAGGCACACACAAGCACGCAGGCACACACACACACACACATCCACAACTTACCTGTCCGGCGTCCTCGCGTTCTCTGCCACAGCCGGCCGCTGAATGATGATGTCATTCAGCGGCGCTGCTGTGAGAGAGGAAGCGCCGGCGCAGGCGCCCCCTGGAGCCCGGAGCTGCGGCAGCGGAGGCACGGGGAGAAGTACGTATTGCGGCGGCTTCTGCCAGGTCCCCGAGCAAGCGGGGGGGCCCAGTGGCGGCGCTGACACCGCTAACGGGCGCCGGGGTGCCCGACGGCAAAGTGGGCCCCCCCGCCTGCTCAGGGCCCCGGAACTTGCCTGGGTGTGCCGGGTGCTGACGCCGGCCCTGCACCTGTGGATGTACTTTAATGCACACCTCAGACTCACTGCTTCTTTTTGTAGCATTTTGGGAAAGTCTCAAGAAATCAACCAAGATGTTGGAAAACAATTGTGGACTTGCACAAGTGTGGCTCATCCTTGGGTATAATTTCAAGATGCCTGAAGGTTCCTTGTTCATCTGTACAAACAATTATCCGCAAGTACAAACAAGATAGAAATATCCAGCCATCAACTGCTCAGGAAGGAGACGGTTTCTGTGTCCCAGAGATGAACGTGCTTTGATCCGACGTGCATATCAACCCAAGGACTAAAGCAAAAGACCTTGTGATGATGATGACGGAAGCTGGTAGGATTGTGTCAATATCCACAATGAAATGAGTACAATATCAATATGGACTGAAAGGACACTCTGCCAGTAAGAAGCCATTACTCCAAACGAAACAAAAAAAAGCCAGATTAATGTTTGCAAATGCACACAGGAACAAAGAACTTAATTTTTGGAGACATGTCCTGTGGTCTGATGAAACTAAAATTTAACTTTTTGGGCATAATAACCATTGTTACTTTTGGAGGAAAAAGGGAGAAGCTTGTAAGCCTAAGAACACCATCTCAACTGGGAAACATGGGGGTGGCAGCATCATGTTAGTTCAGCTCTCTAGGACCTACCATTCTCGGGATAGTCATCAAAAAATGTGGAACACAAGCGCAGATGTGTCCCATGTTGCCTATTGCCAAGAAGGAATCTAATTCCTGCCTGAGCCTAGCAATAGGCACTACACAGGGAGGGACGGGGTTCTCGCTAGTCAGTCCCCACTAAAACTAAAGACAGAGGTAAGATGGATGGGAAAATACTTAGCTTGAGAAGACAACCAAGATGTCATGCCAGTAATCCTCCAAAGTTCCTCAGGGAAACACACTAGCTAACTGTTAGAACCTCCAAGTAGATTGAGGCAAGTGAGAGCTAACACATGCACCATGATGCAGCAATTAAATGTATTTAAACCTTCAGCCCAGGTGTGTGATTACCAGCAGAATGTGGAGGAGAAGGATATCGTTCCATAACAGAGTTGCAAAAATCACCTCTGCTGCTGAAACCCACATCCTTTCTTCTGGACATTAACTCCTCTAGTGTACCAAGTACTGCAGGGAACTATGCTGAAGATGAGAATCAATTTTCCTTATAATCTGGAACTCCAAATTACCATCATCAATGATTGGGGGCAGCGGCAGGAGAGAGGACTCAAAAGGTTCATCATACTTCTTGAGCAGAGGCCTATGGAACATATGGTGAATTTTAAGAGCCTGGGATAACTCAAGACGAAAAGCTGCAGGCTTAATGATGGCGGTTATTCTATATAGGCCAATAAACCAAGGTCCCAGTTTCCAGGAAGGGATTTTCAACTTGATATTCCTGGTAGACAACCACACAAAGTCATTTACATTTAGGTCCGGACCTGGCGAGCGTTTTCTGTCAGCCATACTTTTGTACCTGTCTCCCATGTCCTTCAAATTACTCTGAACTCCCCGCCACACTGAAGAGAGTAGCGAAGCAACACATTCCTCCTCATGAACTCCCGAAACCCCTCCCCTCTAAAAGTACCAAACTGTGAATGGAAACCGTATGCACCAAAGAATGGTGACCTGTCGGTCGATGTTTGGCAATGATTATTGATAGTAAACTCGGCCAACGGTATGTAAGATTCCCAATCCTCCTGGTTTCCGGAGACAAAACACCTGAGGTAAGTCTCCAAATTTTGTTTAGTGCTCTTGGCCTGTCCATTCAACAGAGGATGGAAAGCTGAGGAAAAGGATAGATGCACCCCCAGTCGAGTACAGAACGTCTTCCAGAACTTAGAAACAAATTAAGTCGCCATCATTGGAGGGAACCCCATGAAGCTTCACAATCTCATTCACAAAAAGCTGAGCAAGAGTCCTGGCATTGGGAAGTGCTGGTAAAACGATGCAATGTCCAATTTTACTTAACCTATCCACAACCACCAGAAGCACAGCTTTGCCTGCCGATACAGGTAGGTCAGTAATAAAATCTGTGGACAAGTGTGTCCATGGTCTGCTAGGAATGGGCAATGAAAAAGAAGACCAGATGGACAGGTATACAATACTTTTAGAAAGCTCAAACACTGCAAGCAGACACCTGTTCAACCACATCTCGATGCAACCCCAGCCACAAAAAAAATCAAAAAGGAGGTCCACAGTTACCTTACCACATGGATGACCAGCAAGTACAGAGTTCCCTATTTACTTTACGGTGCAAAGCAGACGGTACAAATAACTTCCTTGAAGGGCAGGAGGCCGGGGCGCTCCCCTGAGTCTCCAAGACCTCAATCTCTAGGTCAAGCTATCAAGGTGAGATGAATACCCCCTTCTGGAAGATGGAGGCAGGGTCCTTGTTGGAATAATTCATATTGATTTGTATGTATTGCAACAACTATTACTGTACTGTTTGATATGCTGTGCATATTGTGAGGTTGTTAACAAAGTTTTGTAAAAAAAAAAGAAAACCCTCACTCACAGACAGGATGCCTCCTCGTTCTCTTCCTGTGTTGTTGTAATGTTTTTCATGCTGCAGCCATAGCAGATATCAGGCTGATCACATTTCATGCTGTGTTGTAAGCTGTCTATACTGGATGTGAATAAATCTACATTCTCTGTTGCTGACTCCGGATGTTACGCTGATTAAACCGCTGCTAACAGGTTATGGGCCCAGAGTTCCCAGAGTGCCCAAAGTCCTAGAGTCCCTGAGATCCCCAGAACACAGAGAAAAGAAAAGAAAGAAAAACAGCAAAGATGGCCACCAGCAGCAGCAACTCCATGAAGTTTACAGTACCAAGTCTCACTAACCAGAACTATCAATCCTGGAAATTCAAAGTGAAGATGCTGCTGATAAGGGAAGGTACGTGGAAATACACACAGGAGCCTAAACCTGACCCAGTACCACAGGAGTGGATAAAAATGGATCAGAAAGCACAGAGTACCATATCACTCAGCATAGATGATGATCAGATTGTTCATGTGTGTAAATGTGATACTGCAAAAGAAATGTGGGAGCAGCTGCTGTTAGGGTTCGATTTCACGCTGCTGCACTAGGGGAGTCTCGAACCCGTCCTGCTGCGGTCTCCCATTCATCTCCGGCCGCAGTGGAGCCTGCTCAGCAGAGACGTCGGTCCAGGCTTCTTGCCCACTCCTCTACTGTGCAGTGACTTGCTGCTGCCTTTCCTGGATCTGCTATTATAGCCAGTGCTGGAGCAGTCGTCTTTGAGACAAAGTCCTGCGTTTTCCCATCTGAGCATGCCCAGAGTGAGATCTCTCATTGGAGATCAGGGGTCACATGTTCAGGTGCTGCAGCGGCTCCTATTGGTCCGCCAGGAAGGTCATGTAGCTACGTTTGTTTGTAACAGCTTCTCATTGGTCCTTGTTCCTGGAAGGTCCTGTAGCTGTTGCTATAAAAGGGTAGCATGGCTGGGCCGCCATGCGCTAATATCAATCATTGTATGCTATGCGCCAGTGTGGTCATGTGTATGTGTGGATAGGGACCCGGCTGAAATAAGCCACTAGAATACCGACTTAATCGGTGAGGAGTTTGGTATGGTAGCTGGTCAGGGTCGGTGTCCTAGATGCCCTAGATTACCGGCATAACCGGTGAGGAGTTTTGATTGCCGTATTCAGGGTCTGGCGTTCAGACGCCATAGATTGCGGGTGACTCCCGCGAGGACATTAGCACATGATCACGCTTTATGAACGCGTAGCACTTAACTGTGTACCTGAGAGCCTGACAGGACACAGTACTTTTTCTCAGCGGCCCTGTGACGTAACAGGGTTCGCTTTCAACGCTAGACAGCGCCCTAGCGTGTTTTCTTTGCCACTCAGTTTTGTCTAGTGAGTGCGCACACATCGCCATATAGCGCTGCGGCTCTCCTTCTAGCGGCTCTGTGGAGTAACAGAGTTCGCACTTATTGCCACAGCGCATTACGGCGTTTATGTTGGCGACTCTGCGGGATAACAGAGTTTGCTTCTCGCGCCATTTCTACTAGCAGCAGGCTCCGCTTGCACGGTGGACCCCGGGCTGCGAACGCACCTCTCTACTTTATATATTTGGTGCGTTCCGCAGACCCTTAACATAATATTAGCGCCAGGGTCTGGCTAGTAAAATGGCGGAATGAACAGCGTCTATCGCAGTACATCCAGCAGCTGGAGGGTAGGTTGGCGGCTCTTGAGCGCACAACCTCAGCTGTGGATGTTACCGCAGTCGCTGTTCAGGCTGCTAGCATGGCTGCAGCCAGTTTGTCTTCTGCCACCTCTGCCCCTACATTATCTCACCTCCCGCTACCTGACAAGTTTGCCGGTGATAGCAAGCAATGTCGGGGATTCGTGAGTCAGTGCTCTATACAGCTCGAGCTTCTGGCTGCATGTTTTCCCACGGATCGGGCACAAGTGGGTTTTGTACTTTCTCTACTCTCGGGCAGAGCATTGGAGTGGGCAACGCCGCTGTGGGAGCGCGACGATCGTGTGGTGCGGAGTGCTCCTCGTTTCTTGGAGGCTCTTAAAAAGGTCTTTTTAGGACCTCAGGTCACCCACGATACGGCGCTACAACTGCTGGCATTGGCACAGGGTTCGTCTTTGGTCAGTCTGTTTTCCGTCCAGTTTCGGACTCTAGCTTCTGAGCTAGATTGGTCTGATAAAGTTCTTATTCCAATCTACTGGCGAGGACTGGCTGACCATGTTAAAGACGCTTTGGCTACCAGGGAGATTCCCGCCACACTGGAGAAGCTTATCTCCATATCTACCCGCATTGACCTCCGTTTTCACGAGCGGAGGTTGGAGCGGGCCCAGTGTAGGCAGAGGTTTCGGTTGGCTCCCACCTTTGCCAAACCTCTCGAATTTCCCGATCTGGCGTCCGAACCCCAAAAGGCCACAGAAGTTCCTCATGCAGGACCTAAGTCTCGGTCCGTCCGAGTATCCGTGGTCTGTAACCATTGTCAGCAGACAGGACACTATGCCAACAAATGTCCACAGCGATCGGGGAAGCGATCGCGTCTAGTGGCCCTGGGAGGAGGTTCACTAGAGACAGCGGCATTTTCCTCCAAGACGACACTTAAAGGGACAATCACTGTTGGTATTTCCATTCTCACCGCCGACCTTTGCGTGGACTCAGGAGCAGAGGGGAATTTCATGTCCTCTAGCTTTGCTCGCCGTCATGCAATACCTCTGGTGGCGCTTGACAAATCAGTGACTGTCCGGGTAGTGAATGGGTCGACATTGCCCTCACAAATTACACACCAGACTGTTCCACTTGCATTGTCTGTATCTCCTTCCCATCAGGAACTTATTTCTCTACTCGTCCTTCCCGAGGGAATAGACGAGATCCTACTAGGTATACCTTGGCTCCGTTTCCACTCCCCACATATAGAGTGGACTTCGGGTAGGATACTGGGTTGGAGTGATGCATGTAGAGGCAGATGTGTCAGGAGTTGCGTTCAGGTTACCACTACGGAGTTACCCGCAGATCTTACTCCACTTCCCAAGCACTACTGGTCATATGCAGACGTGTTCTCCAAGAAGGCTGCGGAGACTCTTCCGCCTCATCGCCCCTATGACTGTCCTATCGACCTCTTGCCTGGCGCAGAACCTCCTCGGGGAAGGGTCTATCCCCTCTCTCTTCCTGAGACAGAGGCCATGTCGCAATATATTCAAGAGAACCTGGCAAGAGGGTTTATTAGGAAGTCGGTGTCACCGGCAGGGGCGGGATTTTTCTTTGTGCAGAAGAAAAATGGAGAATTGCGTCCGTGTATTGATTACAGGGTCTTAACGCCATCACCGTTAAAAACAAGTACCGTTGCCCCTGATTTCTGAGTTTTTGATAGGCTTCGGGGAGCAAGAATATTCACTAAACTAGATCTGCGCGGTGCTTATAACCTGATTCGCATCCGTGAGGGGGACGAATGGAAGACGGCTTTTAATACCAGGGATGGGCATTACGAATATCTGGTGATGCCCTTTGGGCTCTGTAATGCTCCAGCCGTTTTCCAAGACTTTGTCAATGACATCTTCCGGGATATGCTCTCCACCTCGGTCGTAGTCTATCTGGATGATATACTCATCTTCTCTCCAGATATTGACTCCCACCGGAGAGATGTCTGCAGAGTCTTCGACCTCTTACGGGCTAATTCCCTCTATGCTAAGTTAGAGAAATGTATGTTTGAGCTGGAGTCTTTACCTTTCCTTGGTTATATCATCTCAACCCAGGGATTGGCTATGGATCCGGCAAAACTACAGGCTGTGATGGACTGGCAGGAACCTCACTCTCTAAAAGCGGTGCAGCGCTTTATGGGGTTCATTAATTACTATCGCCAGTTCATTCCGCATTTCTCTACCTTGGTAGCTCCCTTGGTAGCCCTCACCAAGAAGGGAGCAAATCCCAAATTGTGGTCGGAAGAGGTCTCCACGGCTTTCTCTTCTATTAAGTCTCATTTTGCTAGCGCTCCCATCCTACATCGCCCCGATGTTGATAAGCCATTTTTATTGGAGGTGGATGCCTCATCCGTTGGTGCTGGAGCAGTCCTCTTCCAAAAGGATGCTCAAGGTCGGAAGCATCCTTGCTTTTTCTTCTCTAAGACCTTCACTTCAGCGGAGAGGAATTATTCCATCGGGGATAGGGAGTTGCTAGCCATGAAGTTGGCCTTCTCTGAGTGGAGACATCTGTTGGAGGGGGCCCGTTTTCCCTTCCAAGTCTTCACCGACCACAAAAATTTGGTGTATCTGCAGACAGCTCAGCGGCTTAACTCTCGCCAGGCCAGATGGTCCTTGTTCTTCTCTCGGTTTAATTTCACACTCCATTTCCTCTCTGGAGAGAAGTACATTCGTGCCGACGCTCTCTCTCGCTCTGTGGTGTCCTCTGAAGAGGAGGTAGAGGAGCCTCGGCTTATTGTTCCCACAGAGAGCCTGAGAACAGTGGCTCCGGTTTCACTAGAGTCTGTGCCCCGGGCAAGACTTTTGTGCCTACCAATTTGCGACCGGAGGTACTCTCTTGGGCACATTCGTCCAGGGTTGGTGGACATTTTGGGGCAAAGAGGACATCTGAATTGCTGGCGAGGACATATTGGTGGCCGCATATGGTCCGTGATGTTGGGGACTATGTTCGGGCGTGTGTCTCCTGCACCAAAAATAAGTCTCCACGACAACGGCCAGCTGGTTTACTTTATCCTTTGCCGGTGGCAGACAGGCCCTGGGAGATGGTTGGGATGGACTTTGTGGTGGGCTTGCCCAAGTCTCAGGGTTGCACCATCATTTGGGTAATCACCGACCATTTCTCTAAAATGGTGCATCTGGTGCCACTACCACGGTTACCTTCTGCACGGGCTCTGGCAGCGTTGTTCGTTAGGCACATCTTCCGTCTACACGGCATGCCGGACAAAATTGTCAGTGACCGAGGTCCCCATTTGCGTCTCGGTTCTGGAGAGAGCTTTGTCGTCTACTCAGTATTGAGTTAAATCTCTCTTCAGCGTATCTTCCTGAGACGAATGGGTTGGTAGAGAGGGCCAACCAGACCTTGGTCACCTATCTACGACATTTTGTCTCTGCCAGGCAGGATGACTGGGCATCCTTGCTACCATGGGCTGAGTTTGCATTAAACAATGCTGTGGCTGACTCCACCGGACAGAGTCCTTTCCTTCTGAACTACGGTCAGCATCCGCGGGTTCCGGTGCCCATGCCCGTGTCTTCCGCCGACTCCAGGGTGGCAGACTGGGCTGTGGAGGCACGGGACATTTGGGACCGTACCCAGGATGCCATTAAGGCGTCCAAGGAGAGGATGAGGTCCTCTGCCCACGCACATCGGTGCCCCGCTCCAACATTTGCTCCTGGGGACTTGGTGTGGCTCTCCGCCCGTAACATCAGGCTGCGAGTTGAGTCCACTAAGTTGGCACCCCGCTACCTGGGTCCTTTCAAGGTCCTCGAGCAGGTTAACCCTGTGGTATACCGTTTGGCTCTTCCACCACGCCTGGGTATCTCCGACACCTTTCATGTATCCCTCCTGAAACCCATGCTCATGTCCCGGTTTTCTGAGTCATCTGCCGGGACATCGGGTTCATCTACGGATGACCATGAGGTGAACGCCATCGTAGGGTGTAAGGTGGTACAGGGGCAAAAAGTTTTATTTGGTGGATTGGAGGGGCTATGGACCTGAGGATAGGTCTTGGGAGCCTGCCGAGCAAATTCACGCTCCGCAGCTCATCGCTGTCTTTGAGCGCAGCGAGGCCCAAAGAAGGGGGGGCCCTTGGAGGGGGGGGGTAATGTTAGGGTTCGATTTCCCGCTGCTGCACAAGGGGAGTCTCGAACCCGTCCCGCTGCAGTCTCCCATTCATCTCCGGCCGCAGTGGAGCTTGCTCAGCAGAGACGTCGGTTCAGGCGTCTTGCACACTCCTCTACTGTGCAGTGACTTGCTGCTGCCTTTCCTGGATCTGCTATTATAGCCAGTGCTGGAGCAGTCGTCTTTGAGACAAAGTCCTGCGTTTTCCCATCTGAGCATGCCCAGAGTGAGATCTCTCATTGGAGATCAGGGGTCACATGTTCAGGTGCTGCAGCGGCTCCTATTGTTCCCATAGTCCTATATTAAACAGGCGGGGGACACTTCAAATACTTAACATGATACCAAATCTACAGTGGAAGGTGCCACCCATAGATAAGAAGTGCAAAGAGAATTATTAATAAAAATAAGATTTTTATTGAGATTCAAAATTCTTAAAAACATACATGAAACATATTCAACAGAGATGAAGGGAGATTCCAAAAGTAAAGAAAAGGGGAAAGAGTGGGATATGCCAACATGAATCACACAGATATGTGCACTGATCACAAGTAACCATGAAACACCTATATAACAGTACACTATATTGACAAGGCGCTAGAGACTCTCAAAAATAGGAGCATTAAAGCCTCCTCATTGTCATTAAAATGCCCTTAATATAGTAAATACAATGAAAGAAAAGGTTATCATAGAGCTTGTGAGCCTTCCCCATGTGAGCGAGCCGAATAAATGATGGCAATGTAAAGGTGCTAAGTAGCATACATCAAGGCATAGACTTTTTTATTTTCCTTTTTTTTGTGTCATTATAGGAGTATGTACAATTCATTATTATTATTTCATTTATTAACTATTGGTCCTTTGATCTTTTAAGGTATTTGCTTTTTGATTTGGATGGGCTTTTTATGATGTCCACAACTCATTCCTACGCATTCATCAAGTTTATGAACTTTTCATCGGGGATTTCTGAGTGCCACTGGCTTCGTTATGAAGAAAAGAAGTTCTTTATATTTATATTTTATTTTCTATTCTTATTTCATTTTTGATCACACATGTGTTTATAGTATATATATATATGTGCATGTATGTGCATGTGTGTGTGTATGTATGTGTACATGTTCATCCCATGTGTATGCATGTATACATGTGTGTATGCATGTGTATGTATGTGTATGTATGTGTATGTATATTTACATGTTCATTAATAATATTATTATTAATTTATTATCACTCAGAGATATATTTATATATTTCTTCCCTCTTTTATTGGGTCCTTTTTAACATTGCTGATGTATCTTTTAATTAGCACATTTGCACTTTAAGGGTTAATACAGGCACTGTTGAAAGGATTTCTTTTTGTGATCCTCTTTGAGCGTATTTGTCTATTATATCATTAGGCATGCGCTGTGGAGGATCACTATATATGCGATTTCCTCTAGCACAAATATCACTTTAATGTCATCCTTTCTTTTTAGCCTTGGATGCCCCTCTTCTTGTTCACTTGATAACGCATGCGCTGTGGGGATTATACCTGTCATATCATACATGCCGCCATCTGTCCAGAGCGCACGCCCCGCTGATGCCCCTCCTCTGAACTTCCTGGTGGCGCTCGCCACACGTGACCTCTGGTGCGTTCCACCTGCGGGCCACGGAGCGCTTACCAGGAAGTTACTTTATTCAGGAGGTGTGTCACGGCTGGCGTGCGCCGACATGGATATGGAACAGCACGGCTTCCATCCAATCTTCAAGCGAGCACTCCTCACTCCCTTATATATAGCTCTCACACCTAGTATACTCCACCACGCCCCGGAAGAAGTGACTACACGAAACGGTGCCCGTCGGGCGAGGGGAATTCCATGCCACTGCATCTCCACTCCTGCACTACCCCATTGTCAGCGTCATTGCCTTGCAGCGCCTAGGTATGTAGACGGGATAAATACCCACGATTTATCTTAGGTTGATTGCCTCATGAAAGTCTATGCCTTGATGTATGCTACTTAGCACCTTTACATTGCCATCATTTATTCGGCTCGCTCACATGGGGAAGGCTCACAAGCTCTATGATAACCTTTTCTTTCATTGTATTTACTATATTAAGGGCATTTTAATGACAATGAGGAGGCTTTAATGCTCCTATTTTTGAGAGTCTCTAGCACCTTGTCAATATAGTGTACTGTTATATAGGTGTTTCATGGTTACTTGTGATCAGTGCACATATCTGTGTGATTCATGTTGGCATATCCCACTCTTTCCCCTTTTCTTTACTTTTGGAATCTCCCTTCATCTCTGTTGAATATGTTTCATGTATGTTTTTAAGAATTTTGAATCTCAATAAAAATCTTATTTTTATTAATAATTCTCTTTGCACTTCTTATCTATGGGTGGCACCTTCCACTGTAGATTTGGTATCATGTTGAGCGGCTCCTATTGGTCCGCCAGGAAGGTCATGTAGCTACGTTTGTTTGTAACAGCTTCTCATTGGTCCTTGTTCCTGGAAGGTCCTGTAGCTGTTGCTATAAAAGGGTAGCATGGCTGGGCCGCCATGCGCTAATATCAATCATTGTATGCTATGCGCCAGTGTGGTCATGTGTATGTGTGGATAGGGACCCGGCTGAAATAAGCCACTAGAATACCGACTTAATCGGTGAGGAGTTTGGTATGGTAGCTGGTCAGGGTCGGTGTCCTAGATGCCCTAGATTACCGGCATAACCGGTGAGGAGTTTTGATTGCCGTATTCAGGGTCTGGCGTTCATACGCCATTGATTGCGGGTGACTCCCGCGAGGACATTAGCACATGATCACGCTTTATGAACGCGTAGCACTTAACTGTGTACCTGAGAGCCTGACAGGACACAGTACTTTTTCTCAGCGGCCCTGTGATGTAACAGGGTTCGCTTTCAACGCTAGACAGCGCTCTAGCGTGTTTTCTTTGCCACTCAGTTTTGTCTAGTGAGTGCGCACACATCGCCATATAGCGCTGTGGCTCTCCTTCTAGCGGCTCTGTGGAGTAACAGAGTTCGCACTTATTGCCACAGCGCATTACGGCGTTTATGTTGGCGACTCTGCGGGATAACAGAGTTTGCTTCTCGCGCCATTTCTACTAGCAGCAGGCTCCGCTTGCACGGTGGACCCCGGGCTGCGAACGCACCTCTCTACTTTATATATTTGGTGCGTTCCGCAGACCCTTAACATAATATTAGCGCCAGGGTCTGGCTAGTAAAATGGCAGATGAACAGCGTCTATCGCAGTACATCCAGCAGCTGGAGGATAGGTTGGCGGCTCTTGAGCGCACAACCTCAGCTGTGGATGTTACCGCAGTCGCTGTTCAGGCTGCTAGCGTGGCTGCAGCCAGTTTGTCTTCTGCCACCTCTGCCCCTACATTATCCCACCTCCCGCTACCTGACAAGTTTGCCGGTGATAGCAAGCAATGTCGGGGATTCGTGAGTCAGTGCTCTATACAGCTCGAGCTTCTGGCTGCACGTATTCCCACGGATCGGGCACAAGTGGGTTTTGTACTTTCTCTACTCTCGGGCAGAGCGTTGGAGTGGGCAACGCCGCTGTGGGAGCGCGACGATCGTGTGGTGCGGAGTGCTCCTCGTTTCTTGGAGGCTCTTAAAAAGGTCTTTTTAGGACCTCAGGTCACCCACGATACGGCGCTACAACTGCTGGCATTGGCACAGGGTTCGTCTTTGGTCAGTCTGTTTCCGTCCAGTTTCGGACTCTAGCTTTCAATGCTAGACAGTGCCCTAGCGTGTTTTCTTTGCCACTCAGTTTTGTCTAGTGAGTGCGCACACATCGCCATATAGCGCTGCGGCTCTCCTTCTAGCGGCTCTGTGGAGTAACAGAGTTCGCACTTGTTGCCACAGCGCATTACGGCGTTTATGTTGGCGACTCTGCGGGATAACAGAGTTTGCTTCTCGCGCCATTTCTACTAGCAGCAGGCTCCGCTTGCACGGTGGACCCCAGGCTGCGAA
Organism: Oophaga sylvatica; assembly: GCA_033576555.1. NCBI lineage: Eukaryota > Metazoa > Chordata > Amphibia > Anura > Dendrobatidae > Oophaga > Oophaga sylvatica. The sequence goes on along the minus strand of JARQOD010000002.1, from coordinate 465,068,148 downwards.
CGCACCTCTCTACTTTATATATTTGGTGCGTTCCGCAGACCCTTAACAGCTGCAAAAGGTACATGAGAGGATTAATTTAAGCAATAAACTGTATCTTATGAGAAAACTGTACCAGTCTAAGCTACAGAAAGGCCAGGATATGCAGGAGTATATCAGGAGTATTCTAGAGCTTGTAGAACGCTTGAGAGGCATTGGGGAAGATCTGAAGGACTTTCATGTAGCCACATTACTGCTTAGTGGTCTTCCAGAGAGCTATGACACGCTTGTGACTGCACTAGATGCGCGCCCAGATGATGAGCTTACTCTGGAGAATGTAAGAGGGAAGCTTATAGATGAATATTAACAGAAGGTAGAATGTATAAGCACTAGTGTTGAGCGATACTGCTCGATATCTAAAAATATCGGATCGGAATGGTATCGTCGATATCACTAAATATCGGCGATATCCGATTCCGATACCGGAAGTCCCATGTAAGTCTATGGGAACAAAATATCGCAACTAAAAAAAACCTTTATTTCCTTGTAAACACTAAATATACACACATAGAATACACATATATATATATATATATATATATATATATATATATATACAGTCATGGCCAAAAGTTTTGAGAATGACACAAATATTAATTTTTACAAAGTCTACTGCTTCACTTTTTCTAATGGCAATTTACATATACTCCAGAATGTTATAAAGAGTGATCAGCTTAACAGCAATTACTTGCAAAGTCAATATTTGGCAAGAAAATGAACTTTATCCCCCAAAACACATTTCAACATCATTGCAGCCCTGCCTTAAAAGGACCAGCTAACCTCTTTTCAGTGATTGCTCCATTAACACAGGTGTGGGTGTTGATGAGGACATGGCTGGAGATCAATCTGTCATGATTAAGTAAGAATGACACCACTGGACACTTTAAAAGGAGGCTGGTGCTTGGCATCATTGTTTCTCTTCTGTTAACCATGGTTATCTCTAAAGAAACACGTGCAGTCATCATTGCAATGCACAAAAATGGCCTAACAGGGAAGAGTATCGCAGCTAGAAAGATTGCACCTCAGTCAACAATCTATCACATCATCAAGAACTTCAAGGAGAGAGGTTCCATTGTTGCCAAAAAGGCTCCAGGGCGCCCAGGAAAAGACCAGCAAGCGCCAGGACCGTCTCTTAAAAGTGTTTCAGCTGTGGGATCGGGCTACCAGCAGTGCAGAGCTTGCTCAGGAATGGCAGCAGGCAGGTGTGAGTGCATCTGCACGCACTGTGAGGCGGAGACTCTTGGAGCAAGGCCTGGTCTCAAGGAGGGCAGCAAAGAAGCCACTTCTCTCCAGAAAAAACATCATGGACAGACTGATATTCTGCTAAAGGTACAGGCAGTGGACTGCTGAGGACTGGGGTAAAGTTATTTTCTCTGATGAATCCTCTTTTCGATTGTTTGGGACATCAGGAAAATGCCTCATTCGGAGAAGACAAGGTGAGCGCTACCACCAGTCTTGTCTCATGCCAACTGTTAAGCATCCTGAAACCATTCATGTGTGAGGTTGCTTCTCAGCCAAGGGAATCAGCTCTCTCACAGTCTTGCCTAAAAACACAGCCATGAATAAAGAATGGTACCAGAATGTCCTCCAAGAGCAACTTCTCCCAACCCTCCAAGAGCAGTTTGGCGATCAACAATGCCTTTTCCAGCATGATGGAGCACCTTGCCATAAAGCAAAGGTGATAACTAAATGGCTCAGGGAACAAAACATAGAGATTTTGGGTCCATGGCCTGGAAACTCCCCAGATCTTAATCCCATTGAGAACTTGTGGTCAATCATCAAGAGACGGGTGGACAAACAAAAACCTAAAAATTCTGACAAAATGAAAGCATTGATTGTGCAAGAATGGACTGCTATCAGTCAGGATTTGGTCCAGAAGTTGATTGAGAGCATGCCAGGGAGAATTGCAGAGGTCCTGAAGAAGAAGGGTCAACACTGCAAATATTGACTTGCTGCATTAACTCATTCTAACTGTCAATATAAGCTTTTGTTACTCATATGTTTGCAATTATTATATTTCTGTCTGTGATAAAAACATCTGTCAAACACACATAAAAACCAGAGGGCAGCAGATCATGTGAAAATATAATATTTGTGTCATTCTCAAAACTTTTGGCCATGACTGTATATATATACATGTCATTGTGACATATATATATACATATATGTATAGTTTATACACTTCTACATAGTAAAATATCCTCTGATTCAATTGCCGGGTAAAGCCGGCTTCTGTGAAAAGACAGAAGCACCCGACATGAAATGACACTTGGTGTACATAGGGTTAACCATGTCTTTTCATGTCGTTTGCAATCTGATTTGCACAAACAATTACATCAGTCTATGTGTGCAAAATTTCACACCTGTAGGGGTTAATTAAAGGTGTAAATTCGTTGTAAAAAAAACCGGACTTTTTTGCTACGAATTTACACCTTTAATTAACCCCTACAGGTGTGAAATTTTGCACACATAGATAGTGTTGAGCGATACTGCTCGATATCTAAAAATATCGGATCGGAATGGTATCGCCGATATCACTAAATATCGGCGATATCCGATTCCGATAGCGGAAGTCCCATGTAAGTCTATGGGAACAAAATATCGCAACTAAAAAAAACCTTTATTTCCTTGTAAACACTAAATATACACACATAGAATACATATATATATATATATATTATATATATATATATATATATATATATACATGTCATTGTGACATATATATATACATATATGTATAGTTTATACACTTCTACATAGTAAAATATCCTCTGATTCAATTGCCGGGTAAAGCCGGCTTCTGTGAAAAGACAGAAGCACCCGACATGAAATGACACTTGGTGTACATAGGGTTAACCATGTCTTTTCATGTCGTTTGCAATCTGATTTGCACAAACAATTACATCAGTCTATGTGTGCAAAATTTAACACCTGTAGGGGTTAATTAAAGGTGTAAATTCGTTGTAAAAAAAACAGACTTTTTTGCTACGAATTTACACCTTTAATTAACCCCTACAGGTGTGAAATTTTGCACACATAGACTGATGTAATTGTTTGTGCAAATCAGATAGCAAAGGACATGAAAAGACATGGTTAACCCTATGTACACCAAGTGTCATTTCATGTCGGGTTCTGCATTTTCACAAAAGCCGTCAATTGAATTAGCGGCTATTATACTATGTAGAAGTGAATGAACTATAAATATAATATATATATATGTGTCACAAATTCAATGACATGTATATATATATATATATATATATATATATATATATGAGGTGTAAAATTGTTTAAAAAAAATGCGTGGGCTCCCGCCCTATTTTCGCAACCAGACAGTCAAAGCCAGCGAATGGGGGCAGATAATAAAAGCCCAGAGAGGGACCATTATTTTTGGCCCCCCTGGCTACTAACATCTGCCCCCAGACACCCCAGAAAAGACAAATCTATAATTAGATTCGCCCTTTCTGGCACTTTGCCCGTCTATTCCCATTGCCCTGTAGCGGTGGCGAATGGGTTAATATGGGGTTAAAGCCACATTGCAATTGAAAGGTGACCTTAAGCCAGGTTAATAATTGAGAGCTGTCAATTAGACAACTATCAATTATTAATCCTATTGCATGAAATAAAAATAAAACACACACACTTTAATTAAAAATCATTTTAATGAAATAAAGACACGTTTTTGACCATCTTTTATTTGACTGCAAAAACCATTTCCTGTAATAAAAATAAAATAAAAAAGCAAAATTATTCTTACCTATCCCATGCACAGTCAGGTCCCACAGTGTAATCCTTCAGAAAGGGTTAATGTTTACTGCAGGGACCGCAGCTAATGCTGCAGCCTCACAGTAAACCCCCAAATGAATGAGTTCCTCTCCTGGCTGACAGGAGAGGAAGTGCAAAGCTTAATTGATTGCTTTCCACTTTCACTTCAGGTCAGCCAGGGACACAATCAGTGACGTCAGAGGGAACTGATTAACAAAAATAGGGGTTCCCTTCGAATAAAAAATGGCGTCGGGTCCCCCCTATTTTTGTTAACCAGCCAGATGAAGCAGACCGCTGAGGCCTGGATTTTCAGGCTGTTAAGGAGCCAAGATCCATGGACCTTGCCAGCCTGATAATACCAGGCCACAGCAGTCTGCATATCTTGGCTGATTAACAAAAATAGGGGATCCCCTCGAAAAAAATTGGCGTGGGATCCCCCCTATTTTTGTTAACCAGCCAGATGAAGCAGACCGCTGAGGCCTGGATTTTCAGGCTGTTAAGGAGCCAAGATCCATGGACCTTGCCAGCCTGATAATACCAGGCCACAGCAGTCTGCATATCTTGGCTGATTAACAAAAATAGGGGATCCCCTCGAAAAAAATTGGCGTGGGGTCCCCTCTATTTTTGTTAACCAGCCAGATGAAGCAGACCGCTGAGGCCTGGTTTTTCAGGCTGGTAAGGATCCAATATCCATGGACCTTGCAAGCCTGATAATACCAGGCCACAGCAGTCTGCTTAGCTTGGCTGGTTAACAAAAATAGGGGATCCCCTCGAAAAAAAACGGCGTAGGGGTCCCCCTATTTTTGTTAACCAGCCAAGTAAAATGCAGACTGCTGCGGCCTGGTATTAAAAGACTGTCAAGGCCCATGGATTTTGGCCCTCAACAGCCTGATAATACCAGGCTACAGCAGCCCCACATTTGGCGCATCAAAAGATGTGCCAATTGTGGCACTTTACCCGGCTCTTCCCACTTGCCCTGTAGCAATGTCACCGTTGATTGCACGGTGACAATAAGCCCGGTTAATAATGGAGAGGTGTCAATAAGACACCGATCCATTATTAATCCCAAAGTTATTAAATGTATAAAAAAAAGACAAAGCAAGAAAAAAGTCTTTTAATGAAATAAAAGAGACAACACAGTTTTCATTAATTTTATTATACACTCATTCCTGCGACGCCATCGATCTCCTGTAAAAAAAGAAAAAAAACAAACCAACAGTATACCACCTGTCCGACGCAGAGCCTGTCATCGCGACGCAGCACAGCTGATTACCTGCTTCCCCGGCGGTGATGTCATCGGACTGACTGCTTTACGGCCGGGATTACCCAGCAGTCACTGCAGTTATCGCGAGAAACTGCATGTGACCGCCGGGGAAAGATGATGGCGGCCATGAAGCAGTCCAGCCCGTGACCGCCGGAGATCTTCTGCCAGGTAAGTGCCGCTGACTCCTGACAGACCCGACCGACAGACACTGACAGTGACAGTGACAATCCCGATTCCGGTATCCGATAAGACGAAAATATCGGAACTAAGTATCGAAAGGCCGATAGAGCTAATATCGGCCGATACCCGATACTTGCGGTATCGTATCGCTCAACACTAATAAGCACCAAGACAAAGTCTGCTTTACAAACACAGAGTCTATATGATAACAGAAAGCACCTAAAAGAAACCCATGAATGTTTTGTTTGCAAGAAATCAGGACATTTGAAAGCCGACTGCAGAGTTTGGAAAGCTAGAATGAATCAGCTGAAAAAGCAAAACAGTCAGCAAAGGGTTAAGATTGCTGTGTCTGGAGAAAATGATTCTGTGAATACTGAAATTGCATTTACTGTCAGTGCAAATACATCAAAGCATGCATGGTGTATAGACTCTGGAGCAACTAGTCACATGACTAATAACAGAGACTTCTTTTCTAAGCTTAATCAAAATAAGTCAGAGAAAGTGATTATGGCTAATGGTCAGTACATGAGTTCAGAAGGCATAGGAGATGGTTATATTGATTGTCAAATCTCACCAACACAAAGCAGGAAGATCCCAGTAAAAGATGTGCTCTATGTGCCTAGTCTTGAGAGTAATTTACTATCTGTGAAGAAACTCACAAAACAAGGAAATGAAGTTACATTTAAGCTTGATAGCTGCATCATCTCAAAAGAGGATCACACACTAGCAGAGGGAAAAATCACAGATGAACTTTATCAGCTGAAATGTAAAGAGTGTGTGTATACTGCTGAACAAGAAGAGCACAATAACTGTATTCATGTATGGCATAGGCGTCTGGCACACAGAGACCCAGAAGCAATAAGAAAGTTAGTTCAGAAGCAACTAGCTGATGATTTCACAATTGATCTATGCAACCAGACAATGAAGTGTACTAGCTGCATCAAAGGGAAAATGTCTAGAAAAGCTTTTCCTAAGAGAAGTACTACAAGAACAGAACAGCCACTAGATTTAATACACACAGATGTCTGTGGTCCAATGAGCACTCAGACTCCTGGGAAGAAGAGATATTTTCTCACATTTATTGATGATAATTCCAGATATACAGTTGTCCATCTGCTTCACAGCAAGATAGAAGTTCCAGAGAAACTTGAAATATATCTAGCTGAGGTATATAATAAATTTGGAAGAATGCCAAAGATTCTACGTGCAGATAATGGGACTGAATATACAAGCAATGAGACACAGAGCATTCTAAAGAAAAATGGAATCCTATTTCAGACCACTGTACCGTACAACCCTGAGCAAAATGGTGTTGCGGAAAGAAGGAACCGAACACTCTGTGAAAGTGCAAGAAGTATGTTATTTGATGCAAATCTGCCTAAAACATATTGGGGTGAGGCAATCATGACAGCTTGCTATCTTCAGAACAGACTACCAGGTAAAGCTACAGAGAAAACTCCATTTGAGCAATGGAACAGCAGAAAGCCAAAAACTGCACCACATAAGAATATTCGGAAGTAAAGCATTTGTACATATTCCCAAAGAAAAGCGAACTAAGTGGGAATCTCACGCTAAAGAAGGTATCCTGGTAGGCTACAGTGAAACCCAGAAAGGTTATAGGATTCTACACCCAGAAACAAACAAGGTCACAATAAGCAGAGATGTAGTGATTGATGAGAACTTTGTATCACCCAAGTTTTGTGACATCACGCCAGTAGTCCAGCTGAAGTCACAATTACAAGACAACAACAAGGAGGATGTAGAAGTCTGGCTGGATTCTTCAACCACTGAAGGAACAACAGAAAAATCAGAAGAATCTGAAATCAGAAGATCGTCAAGATCAAACAAAGGTATACCAGCTAAACGTCTATCCTACATTGTCAAGACACTACCTGAGTCAGAGCCGCAGTCATGGGATGAAATGCAAGGACTACCTATCCATGAAAGAACAAAGTGGATTGATGCCGCTAATGAGGAAATCAAGTCGCTTCATCAACTCCAAACTTGGAAACTCACCAAGCTACCACGGGGCAAAAAGGCAATCAAGTGCAAGTGGGTCTTTAAAACCAAATATGACTCTGAAGGTAAAGTCCACAGATTTAATGCAAGGTTGGTCACAAAAGGATATTCTCAAAAGTATGGCGAAGATTACGATGCTACATTTGCTCCAGTTGCTAAACAGACTACATTCAGAGCTTTGTTAGCTGTAGCTGCTGTACAAAAGATGTATGTCAGACATTTGGATATAAAAACTGCTTTCTTAAATGGTGACATTGAGGAGGACTTATACATGACTCAACCTGAAGGTTATGTAAAAAGAGGTGAAGATAATCTTGTTTGCAAACTACAAAAATCTCTCTATGGTCTTAAGCAATCAGCAAGAGCATGGAACACCAAGATGAATAAAGTCTTGTTGGAAGAAGGATTTAAAAGAGATCAAGCATATCCATGCTTATACACAAAATATACAGATGGAAAGTGGATGTATATTCTCTTATATGTGGACGATGTGATTGTAGTTCATCAAGAAGACGCATAAATTGGAAAAATGACTGAAATTCTGAATCAGCATTTTGAAACAAAAGACCTTGGAAATGTGACATATTATCTAGGAATCCAAATCCAGAGAGAGGAAGATGGGAGTTTTCTTCTAAACCAAAGTGCAAAAATTAATTTGATTCTGAATCAATTTGGAATGTCAGAGGCCAAAGGTATATCAACCCCAATGGAACCATCCTACCTGAAGCTGGAAGAAGAAGATGACCTGTTGCCTAACAATGAGAAATATCGTCAGGCAGTGGGGGCACTTCTGTACATATCAACAATGACTCAACCGGATATCACAACAACAGTTGGAATCCTTTGCAGATATGTGGAAAAACCGCGCCAAAGAGACTGGAATGCTGTTAAAAGACTTCTGCGATATTTGAAAGAAACGCAAGATGTAAATTTAAAACTATCTGCAGCGGGAGATCTAGAACTTACCGGCTATGTAGATGCGGATTTGGCTGGTGATTCGCGTGATCGTAAATCCACAAGCGGATAGTTGTTTAAAGTTGGAGAAAGTTCAATCTCCTGGTCTAGTAGGAAACAAGTGTCTGTTGCCTTGTCATCCACAGAAGCGGAGTATGTGTCCGCAGCCTATGCAAGCCAGGAGGTCGTTTGGCTAAGACAATTGATGGACGATCTTGGCAAACCGTCAACTCAGCCGACGGTGATTTATGAGGCCAACCAAGGATGCATTAAACTTGCATGCAGTGAAAAGATCAGTGCTAGAACCAAGCACATTGAAGTCAGACACCATCATCTACGTGATTTGATAGATTGTGGCATAATTCAGTTTGTCTATTGTGAAACTGATAAGATGCTAGCTGACATTATGACAAAGCCATTGCCACGAGCCAGGTTCCAAGAATTGAGAACCACACTGGGAATAAGAGAATAAGTAGTTGTTGAGTGGGGGTGTTGGAATAATGCATATTGATTTGTATGTATTGCAACAACTACTACTGTACTGTTTGATATGTTGTGCATATTGTGAGGTTGTTAACAAAGTTTTGTAAAAAAAAAAAAAAAAACCTCACTCACATACAGGATGCCTCCTCCTTTTCTTCCTGTGTTGTTGTAATGTTTTTCATGCTGCAGCCATAGTAGATATCAGGCTGATCACATTTCATGCCGTGTTGTAAGCTGTCTATACTGGATGTGAATAAATCTACATTCTCTGTTACTGACTCCGGATGTTACGCTGGTTAATCCGCTGCTAACAGTCCTCATGGTCACCACCACCAGGGAAGCTCCGGAACAAGGCACCCGCCTTGGTGTTTTTAACTACTGGATGGAAAGAGACCACAAAATTTAATCTATTGGAGATATGACAGGTTCTTGTGGTCTGTAAGAACAGTAATAGGATGTACTGCACCATTCAAACAATGTCGTCACTTCTCAAACGCCAATTTAATTGCCAAAAGCTCCCTATTACTATTACTACAGGTAATGAATGGAGGACAGAGGAGCCTCTTAAAGATGAAGTTATAGGTCTGTGAGAGCCAGAAATCTTGCAAGTGACCAAATACTTATTTTCCACCATAATTTACAAAATATATCTTGCCAAATCAGACAAGGTGATTTTCTGGATTTGTTTTCTCATTTTGACTCTCATAGTTGTGGTCTACCTATGATGTCAATTACAGGCCTCTCTCATCATTTTAAGTGGGAGAACTTGCACAATTGGTGGCTGACTAAATACATTTTCCCCACTGTATAAATGCATGTATTTATACTACATAGATAGAAGAAAAGCCGGCAATTCAGCAGCCACGATAGTGTAAAATCACAGCAGGAGTTGACAGTATAGAAGAGATGGCTTACATACAGTAAATACAAATAGAATAGGTAGATATATAGATATCAGTGACAAATACACTGTGTGTAGAGATGAGTGGTGGTGCGTGTGCGTGAGTGCATAGCAATGCGGGGGAATGTGCAGAGAAGTGAATAGTGCTGTGTGTGTCTGTGTGTGTAGGTGGAGGAGGGGGCAATGATAGGGTGATGGGGAGAAGGCAATTATGGGGATGACAGAGAGGGCAATGATGGCGGTGGTGGGGCAGAAGGCATTGATGGAGGTGGTGAAAAGGACAGTGATGTTGATGGTCGAAAGGGCAATAATTGGGTGGTGGTGAGGAGGAAATGATGGGATGATGGAATAGGCAGTAATGGGGTGGTGGGAAAAGGCAATGATGGGGATGGTGGGGAGGAGGAAATGATGGAGGTGGTGGAATGGGCAATGATGTGGTGATGGGGAGAAGGCAATGATGGAGTGGTGGGGAGAGAGCAATGATGGGGGTGGTAGGGGAAAGCAATGATGGAGGTGGTGGAAAGGACAATGATGGGTTGGTGGGGAAGAAAGCAATGATGAAGGTGGTGGAATGGGCAGTGATGGGGGTGGTGAGGATAAGGCAATGATAGTGGTGGTGGAAAGGACAATGATGGTCGTGGTGGAAAGGGCAATAATGGAGATGCCGGGGTAGGGGGAAATTATGGAGGTGGTGGAATGGGCAATGATGGGATGGAGGGGGAAAAGGCAATGATGGTGGTAGTGGAAAGGACAATGATGGGGGTGATGGAGGCAGAGCGTGAGGAGCTGAGGCTGTGTGGAGACGCAAGACAGTCAGCTGGGCCCGGAAGTGATTTTTTTTTGGGGGGGCCCATTCAGACTTTTGCTATGGGGCCCCATGATTTCTATGTACGCCCCTGATATTACCAATCCATTTTTGACCAAATTTTTTGAGGCTTTTATACTAATTAAATGTACTCCATACCATGGAATAGTTTATAAGTGAGCAATATAAAACCAATAAATTTGAACAAGCTTTTTGAGGCTTTTATAGCAACTAAATGTTCTCAAGAAGATGCATACCATATGGATGAGCTACATGATACCAATAAATTTTGAACAAGTATTTCTGCCTCTTATAGAAACATAATGTACCCAAGAAGGTTTAATACCCTATGGGTGAACAATATGGTACCGATAAATTTGATACATTTTTTGAGGCTTTTATTGCAAGGAAATGTATCCAAGAATATGTAATACCCCATGGGTGAGAAATATAATAACAATAAATTTGAACAAGATATTTGAGGCTTTAATAGCAACTAAATGTTCTCAAGATATCATACCATATGGGTGAGCAATATGATACCGATAAATTTGGAACAAGGTTTTGGAGGCCTATATAGCAACGAAATGTACCCAAGAAAATGTAATATCCTATGGGAGAGCAATAAAATATTGAATAATTGAACAAGTTTTTTAATGATATACCAACAAAACGTACTCCTGACCATGGAATAGTCTGTGAGCGATTAATATAATAATGATAAAATGTTGAACATGTCTTTTGAGGCTTATATAGCAACAAAATGTAAATGTAAGACCCTATGGATGAGAAATATAATACCGATACATTTTTAACAAGATTATTGAGGCTTTTATAACAACAAAATGGACTCCAAACCACTGACTATTCTATGGGTTAGCAATATAATACTTATAATTTTTTTATCAAGTTTTTTGAGGCTTTTCTAACAACCAAATGGCTTCCAGACCTCAGAATACTCTATGGGTGAGCAACATAATATCGATACAGTTTTTAACCAGTTTTCTGAGGCTTTTATACCAACAAAATGGACTCCAGAACATGGAATCGTCTTTAGGTGAGCAATATAATGCCAAAAAAAATTGTAACTATTTTTTTTAGGCTTATGTAGCAATGAACTATACCCAAGAAGGTAATACCCTATGGATGAGCAACATAATAATGATTCAATTTTGAACAAGTTTTTTGAGGCTTGTATAGCAGCAAAATGTACCCGAGAACATGTAATACTAAATGGCTGAGAAATGTAAAACAGCAAAGTTTTTTAACTTTTTTGCTTCTTCCGTATCACAAAAATGTACCCGAGAACAAGGAATAGTGTATGGGTAAGACATGTGAACAAACAAGCTAATTTTCAAATGCTTTCTTCAACTGTTACATACCACCAAAATGTGACAAAAAGCACGTAATACTGTATGGATGTGTAATCTAATCCAGAAATATTTTCTGCGCTTTTTGTAAGCTTAACATACCAATGTTATTCAACAATAACCGTGTTAAACTGTATGGATGAGTCATTGAATCCATTAAAAAAATTTGAGCAAAAAATATTTTGAAAGTGTAGTTGATATAATGTATTCACCTGACCTGGTTTCACATCATGTACATGTCAGGCAAGTCTTACAGATACTCCGTAGTGATGAGCGAGCAAGCTCGGAAGTGCTCGGTGCTCGCCCGTGCATCTCACTGTTCGAGATGCTTGGCTAGCGCCGAACATTTCTGGGGTTGCTTAGTGGGAGCTCGGGTCCCTTCCTTGCATGTTTGGTGCTTTTTACAAAGCCAATCAACATGCAGGGATTGTCTGCCACACACTGTAATGCCGCAGCCATGTTGGTTGTGGCATTACAGTGATTGACTGACCGCACAGCGTCATCAGGTCTATAGGAGACCGGGAGGCGCCGTGCTCGTCACAGTCTACTCTCGACTTAGGCAGCGTAAGGAGAGTTTCCGCAGAGATAGAACAGATTTGGTTTTGTTTTAGTTAGTGTGAGTATAACATATTTAATACTAGTACACAAATCCATCTAAACCAACAGTCTTTCTGAGGATTAATCAAACTGCATAGAGCCATAGATATCAGTGCTAGGTAGGCAGGCGTTGTATGTGGCAGACTTCATTGCATATAGCAAGAGGGTCCATTCCAGCACTGTGGCAGACTTCATTGCATATAGCAAGAGGGTCCATTCCAGCATTGTCTGCTGCTGCTGCCTATTACAGATATTTACAGTACTGTACATGCATAGCCACAGATATCTGTGGCCAGAAATAACATTTTTGCATCTTAATCCTGATTATTTTCTTCAAAAGCAATCCACAGCACACTTTTTTGCCTCATTTGCTTGGTTGCACTGAAGAATACAGCGACATCCTTTCCATATTACAGCGTGAAAATCAAGCTATTTTAAACAGGGGTTTGGCCGTCATAGAGATCACTTCTGAGTGCTACTGTAAAATTTTGTTGGAGTGTCTTATACAAGTTATTGACACCAGTTTGCTGAAAAAAAATAGTTACTTACAGGGCATTTATTTTAAACAGGGGTTTGGCCGTCACAGCGATCACACTCAGACTACCAAACTGTCTACCAAACTGTCATAAGACCTAACAGTACCTCCACCCTTAGGTGCTGGCGGTGTCAGGGGCCGGGACATGTGATGGCTAATTGTCCCCTGACTACGGAACCCATGGACTGCGGATATAGCCGCCGGGTCTCAATGTATGCCCAGACCGTTTGCACAGCAATCCTCGACCTCCAGGACAGTGAACTCCAACTATGCCAGGTACTGGTTAATGGGTACCCTACGGAGGCTCTCCTGGACTCAGGGAGCCTCGTGACTCTGGTACATGGGTCATTGGTGGCAGGAGACAACCCCAGCGGACGGCAGGTCGGGGTTGTATGTATCCATGGGGACCTCCGAGAGTATCTAACTACGGAGGTAGTTTTGTCCACGCCATGTGGAGACATAAAACATGTGGTGGGAGTGGTAAAAAATCTTCCCTATGGGTCTGTGTTGGGAAGAGACTTGCCCCTGTTCTGGACTCTGTGGAAAAACAAAATCCATTCTCCCCTGGTAAAATGTATTACAGATGCTGTACCCGACGAACCTGCCGTAGGGGTGTCCCACATAGGGATAGAGTGTGACCCCGATAGGTTTTCCTTAGAGGTGCTGGCAGGAGAGGTGGAGGAGACCGCATCGATTCCCGAGCTGGAAGTGTCCAGGGCCACGTTTGGGACAGCTCAGCTACAAGATCCCACCCTGACTCAGGTGCGGGAAAGGGTGCTAGAGGTAAACGGCGTAGCCCAACAGCCCAATGCAGATACGGTATTTCCACGCATGGTAGTCAGTGGTGAGTTGCTTTATAGGATAAATAAAATCAGGGACGAGGTTGTGGAACAGTTGGTAGCACCTCAGTCGTATCGTCGGGTGATTCTAGATTTGGCACACTCACACTTGCTGGGTGGCCACTTAGGGGAAAAAAAAAACTCTAGAACGTATCTTGCAGCGGTTCTTTTGGCCTGGAGTTTACGCGGAGGTCAAAAGGTTCTGCGAATCCTGCCCCGAATGTCAGTTGACCTCACCCACTGCAAGTTTCCGTAGTCCATTGGTACCCTGCCAGTAATAGAGGTACCTTTTGAACGGATTGCAATGGATTTGGTAGGGTCCATTGTAAAATCCGCCCGTGGCCACCAACACATACTGGTGGTCGTCGACTATGCCACCCGGGTACCCGGAGGCTATACCACTACGCCACACCTCGGCAAAACTTATTGCCCGAGAACTGTTTGCCATGTTCTGTCGCCTGGGACTACCTAAGGAGATCCTGACGGATCAGGGGACCCCCTTTATGTCCAAGGTGACAAGAGAACTGTGCAAACTGCTAAAAATTAAACAATTGCGCACCTCGGTGTACCACCCTCAAACCGACGGGTTAGTAGAACGGTTCAATAGAACCCTCAAGTCCATGTTAAAAAAGGTGATTTCTAAGGATGGAAGGGATTGGGACATGTTGCTACCCTATTTGATGTTCGCTGTCCGTGAGGTACCCCAGGCTTCCACAGGGTTCTCTCCCTTTGAGTTATTGTACGGCAGACACCCTAGGGGTCTGTTGGACGTAGCCAAAGAGACATGGGAACAAGAGCCGACTCCACATAAGAGTATAATTGAACACGTGGCTAGTATGCAGGACCGGAACGCGGCGGTCATGCCCATCGTGAAAGAACATCTGTTAGATGCCCAGGCAACCCAGAGGCGCACATATAATAAAAGAGCCAGAGTCAGGTCTTTTAACAAGGGCGATCGGGTATTAGTACTGGTACCCACAGCCGAGAGTAAGCTCATGGCCAAGTGGCAAGGGCCATATGAGATTCGAGAAAAGGTGGGGGAGGTAAATTACCGGGTGTATCAGCCCGGAAGGAGGAAACCTGAGCAGATTTACCATGTAAACCTGCTAAAGCCTTGGAAAGATCGAGAGTGTTTAGTTACAGACATCACCCCGGGCATATCACCAGAGAGTTCTCTACCTTCAGCCAGGGAAGCATCCAAGGGGGAGGTCAGGATAAGTGATGCCCTCACTAAACAGCAGCGACGGGAGGCTCGCTCCCTGGTGCAAAACAATACCGACGTGTTCTCAGAGCTACCAGGTAGGACTACGGTTATCCAACATGACATTGTCACCGAACCTGGGGTAAGGGTGCGAATAAGACCGTACCGGGTGCCCGAAGCCCGGAGGCAAGCCATCACGGCTGAGGTAAAACAAATGCTTCAGTTAGGCGTCATAGAGGAATCACGGAGTGAGTGGGCTAGCCCCATTGTACTGATTCCAAAGCCAGACGGATCATTACGCTTCTGTAATGATTTCCGGAAATTGAATGAAGTGTCAAAGTTCGACCTTTATCCAATGCCCCGGGTGGACGAGCTGATTGAGAGACTGGGGCAGGCCCAGTACTTTACCACGCTCGATCTCACCAAGGGTTACTGGCAGGTACCTCTCACAGATTCGGCGAAGGAAAAGACCACCTTCGTAACTCCGGAGGGTCTATTTCACTATGTGGTCTTACCTTTTGGGTTACATGGGGCCCCGGCTACATTTCAGAGATTGATGGACATAGTGCTCAAGCCTCATCAGGAATACGCGTCCGCGTATCTAGATGATATCATCATATTTAGCACCGACTGGCAAACGCACCTAACACACGTACAACCGGTGCTGGATTCTCTCAGAGCCGCGGGGTTAACGGCAAACCCAAAAAAATGTGCGATAGGGCTGGAGGAAGCTCGATATTTGGGGTATGTGATAGGCCGAGGAGCTATCAAGCCCCAAATCAATAAAGTCGAGGCCATAAAAAACTGGCCTAAACCATCGAGTACAAAACAGGTGAGGGCGTTCCTTGGCATCCTTGGGTATTACCGCCGGTTTATACCTAATTTTGCCGGGCGAATGGCGGCCCTGACCGATCTCTTGAAAGGAAAAAAAACGGTAATGGTTCGGTGGAATCCTCAGGCAGAAGAAGCCTTTCAGTCCATGAAGTTGGCCCTGTGTGGACAGCCGGTCCTCATCAGCCCCAACTTCAATGAAACCTTCATTGTACAGACAGATGCCTCGGAGGTAGGACTAGGGGCGGTGTTGTCACAAAAAGTGAATGGTTAAGAGCACCCGGTCACCTACTTGAGTAGAAAACTTGTCCCGGCAGAGAAAAACTATAGCGTGGTAGAGAAGGAGTGTTTGGCTATTAAGTGGGCCTTGGAATCACTACGTTATTATTTACTCGGGCGTCAGTTCCGCTTGGTGACGGACCACTCACCCTTGGTATGGATGAGGAATGCCAAGGAGAGGAATGCGCGAGTCACCAGGTGGTTCCTGTCACTGCAAAATTTCAGTTTCTCTGTAGAACATCGCCCTGGGAAGTTGCAAGCAAACGCGGATGCCCTGTCCCGGGCACCCTGTATGGTGGCAAATGTTCAACCCCACAAGTTTGAACAGAGGGGGGGGATATGTGAGGCAGTGACCGGGATCGTTTACGATGGACGTTATATTTCCCCCAGAATGTGTACAGAGACCTATTAAAGCCATTGGAGTGCATTGCAGTCACACACACAGCTGCGGCTGCAATGCAGGAATGAAGGTGAGCAATGACCTAGTCAGACTACCTGGCTAAGGCAGATTAAGTAAAATCCGGCAGGGCCTTCATTTCTTGGAGGAGGTCACAGGAGGCAGTGGGGTGGCCTCCTCCCTCCAACCCGGGTTTTCCAGTGGCTTTTGCCACAGGTCTTTAAAACTCCTGCACTAAGGATTAGTGATGTTCTATGTTTGGACCCTGCTAGGAGCATAGCAGGAAAGCTCCACAGGATTGTGTGTAGCTGAACCCACGCCTGGGACGGCTCTGCACCTGTCAGGCTCTGTTCGGCCCGGCGCGGCCGTTGTCCCCGGCAACCATTGTTTATGGACTGATGTTACCCCGGCTGCGTACCGGAGGACTTTTCTGTTTAACCCGTGAGTTGCTGAATAAAAGCTGTTTAATTTGGACTTGCTTGGGTCACTGCCTCAGTTACTGCACGGTGTGAACACCGCCGCCTTACAGGCAATACACCAGAGAGGCTGGAACCTATTGGATTGCAGTAACCTGAACTAACCACACAACTAGAGGTAGCCGTGGAGCGTTCCTACGTTGTTCCTAGACGCCTCATCACAGCCTGAGAGATAACTACACCTAAAGGCAGAAAGATGAAAGCTATCTGCCCGGAGCAGATCCCCAAAGAAAATAGGAAGCCCCCAAACATGTAATGGCGGTTAGACAAGAGGAAGCACGGACACAGACAGAAAATAGAATGAGCAAACGCTGGGGCCCAATCTGTCTAGACAGAAAAGTACAGGAAAGGATACTCACTGCAATCCAAAAAAACCCCTAAAAAATACCAACTCTACTGATTGCAATAACACCTGAGATCACACGACCTCTACCACCTAAATCAGTTCTCTGGTGTAACAAAACTAAGCAGCAGCCACTGAAAAAACAGGAAAAAGCAAATGAACAAACAACAGTGGTTCCAGATAAACTGAGAGGAGCACAAGCCCCCCAGAGGGGACCTGGCTGACCTCCACAGAAGTGCAGGGAACAATGCAAAAAGCAAGCACAAAAATAAAAGCAGAAAATATCTTATCTGATAGCAGAAGATGCAGGCAAGACTCAGCAAGCTTCCAAATGAACCAGGAACCACAATTGAGACAAGAACAATTGATCACCGGCAACCATCATGGGAGAGAACCTCCCTTATATCAGATCTGTCCGTGATCCCAGATTGCCATTCCTCACTGAAAGGTTCAGTACTGTCAGTGACCACCAGAGGGAGCCTCTGCTCAGAAACCATTTTTAGCACATTCACAACACAGGGCATTTATTTTAAACAGGGGTTTGGCCATCACAGCGATCACATCTGAGTGCGCAGAAAATTCTGCCATTTCTGGGCTACTGTAAATTTTTGTTGGAGTATCCACAAAATGTGCGTCGGGGTGGGCGCATCCCTGGGACTAACTGTGGTGGACCCCTACCTTATGCTTTCATAGGTATATTGCATTTGTTACTAATGTTATAACAACCTGTCGTGGTTGCATATATTTCTCATATATATGAATGCACTTTGCACTTTACTTATATTCTACTTACATTTCTCTGCACCACAGTAATATTAAGTTTTGGGTCCACTTTAGCCCTATTTAGATCTATGGTATGATCTATTAATTCTCCACTGCAGGTTCTTCTGCCGCAACACTGCGATTCTCCACTGCAGGGTCATCAGCCTCAACACTGACCTTCTCCAGTGCAGGTTCTTCAAGTGCACCACATTGCAATTCTCCACTGCTGGGTCTTCAGCCTCAACACTGTCATTCTCCAATGCTGGTTCTTTAGCCTCAAAAATGATATTCTCCACTGCCGGGTATACAGTCTCAACACTGACATTCTCCACTGCAGTTTCTTGACCCTCAACACTGAAATTCCTCACTGCAGGTTGCTGAGCCTTGTTAAATATTAATTATTGGTTAAGGATTTATTCTTTACACTCAATTCTGTACCAAGCACATTAACGTTCGCTGACATTACAGATGCTATTTCTGTATGGTAAAGTGTCATCTCCATATACAGAGACCACGTGATCTAAGGGACTTTTATATAATGGCTACACGAAGGGGGGCTCTTGCTCTCTCTCTCTCTCTCCACAGACACTTTACTCTGACACTATGATGATGGGACAAGGACTATGATGAATGAACAGCTGCAACCAGGTGTTGTTTCTCTGAGACACTGCTGACAAGGCCAGAATGTCATTTTACCATTCAGGACACCAAGGAAAGATGTGTACAAGCTTTGCTATGGACAAATGGACAATATCTACGTAACTATTTCACTCATTTTATGTTTCCTGTAATGATGTTTTTTTGGTAAACAGTCCAATAAACCACTACATTTTTTTTATAAGAAACGTGACGTTTTCTTTAAAGTATCGCATCTGGTAACAAGTCCTTGAAAAATATACTTAAAATAAGCATTTTTAACATTTTGGAGAGCCAGCCAGTCACACTTGATTTTTAGAGTGTGAATTTTTGAAAACTTGCAAAGGGAGGAATAGAAGCAAAAGACGTCAGATGTGCAAGTCATCAAAGAAATCACACTACGATATTTCAGGATCAAGAAAAGAACCTATGAATGAGGACTAAGAGTTGACTACAGGAATCAGACGTGCTGATGACAAGAGCGTTGCCAAGAAAGGAGCTACAAGCTGAGATATTTCAAGGTAAGAAAAATGGATGTCATTACTTCTTTTTCTAAGCAAAGTAGACTGAAATTTATGTCTGTAGATCAGTCAAATTTAGAAGTTTTATGGCTCAGCTTATATGCAGAATGTGAAATGGAAAATCTAAAGCTAGAATCTAAGCTGGTGTCCTTTAATAGGGAAAGAGAGAAATTGAAAAATATATTACAGTTAGTTCACGTATTTCACAAGTTTGTATTAGAGAAATCTAAAGATGACTGTGTAGAAATAGTGTCAGAAGATACCAGTGATGTTCCCGAAATTGACTGTAATGAGGAAATTGAGCAACATGTGGGACATGTGTCTGTAATGGCTACTCAAGGTGACCTTGTCTCTGATGACGTAAAAAAAGATGGTGGAAATGTGGGAGGAGACTTGAGAACTGATGTAGGAGGGAACATGGGAGGAGACTTGAGAACTGATGTAGGAGGGAACATGGGAGGAGACTTGAGAACTGATGCAGATGACGTACGAGAGACGGATGTTCAAAGGCCACCAAAAATAGAAGACAATTCACAGGCCCAACTCCAAATCAAAGTTAGGAAAAACTTGTTAAAATTATGCAAAATCATTCCTGCATATGATAACAAAATCCATGTATGCAGAAATTCTGAAATCTTCGAAAGCTTTGTTGACAAGCTTGATTTAAGTAATGAAGAGAAAAATCAATTATTTAAATTGTGGCTTCCTGCAACCTTTTCCAGACGCTTAACATTGAAGTTGACTTGTGATAACTTACATGGAGATCTAGATGATAAAGACAGACTGAAAATTCTGATTTTCTGTGCCTTAAATGAAAATTGTCCAGATATTGAGATTCTTCAAAAATTAAGGATTGGTCGGAAAGAATGTACTTTTACATTCATGTCCATATTTGAAAGGTTGTACAAAACTCTAATTACCAATGTCAAAACACAATCAATGATAAAGTATTTTGTGGACAAATTTGGATTCCTAAATTCTATATCTCGTGTTATTGCGTCACAAAAAGATACTTTATTTGAATGTGCGCAATTCCTTGATTTTGCTAGAAAACATGAGAATCGTGATAGGAAAATAAATCAAACAGACAGAGTAAGATCTTTTCAAAAGCCAGTGTCAAAATCTCCTAAACTGAGTCATCCCCGGAATCAAATCTATGACATGCGGAGGAAATTACATATTAGTTATAAGCCCTATAAAAAAATCCAAGAGTCCGCTTTGCAGAAAGAGTTAATAATTCAAAGTTCAGACGGCTCTGTAAAGAGACAAATGGCGGACATTGAAAGACAGGAACAGGTGATTCTTCAAAGAGACATAGTTGAGTCTTCAGTTTACAGCTCATTATCGGAGCTGCTCAAACAATCATTAAAAAAAGGAATCAAAAAAAGAGCTTTTCAGGACATCTTTGACAAAGAAATAAGATTTGGTTTAGGAATTGACTGAAAATGAAATTATATGTTGTGTAAAAGTATTATACAATATATTATTCAGTTATTTGTAATTATTTTATAAATATAATTCTGTAGTTCACAGTTTTTGTAGATATATATATTATATTCATACAGTATATAGCATACTTGTATAAGTAGAAATTATATAACTGTATATCTATATCTATAGTGATATAATTAAAATAAACTACAGTAATATTTAGAATTACATTAAAGCCAATACATATATATGTATAAGACATTGCAATTGTTTTGTTTCTGGATGAATATGATATTAACCTTATCTTTTATTTATCCTTAGAATTTTCACTTCAAAGTAGGATTTAATCGGGAAAAACTCTCTTACATGGATTTATTCCTTTATTTACACAGGAATTTGTAATAACTGCATGTTTTTATATATTTAACACTTAAAAGGAAATAATATATAACTAACTGAATCTAAATTTAGCTTTGTGTGTTGCTAACATTTTGAAGTTATTTATTTGCATGGCAATATGTTCTTACTGCATGACAGTCACACATGTGACATTTAAACTGTTCTAATAATAAGGATACCATATACCCCTATTTCAGTGTTTGCTGTAACTTAAAGCTCTTATAGCTCAGTGAGCTCGGCCTTTGCAAGTCAAAGAATTTTTCTTTAGGCCTCTTAAGTTCTAGGGTTCAATTTCATTTGCAAACCTTGCACCAAATATAGAAACAGCTCATAACCAAATTTTCTTATGAGTCCTTTTATCTATAGGATGGTTCACAAAGTTTATGTTATGTGTATTTGGGGAATATTCAAAGAAATATTAAAATATTAAATTTAATAGTTTACAATGCGCATTGATAATTAGGATACAATTATTTGGGTTAATATTACATACCTTTTTGTATGAGGAACTTGTGGTGTGAACTTATCCGTGTCACAGTCTGAGTGACAGATGACAGATGCGTGTATGAGCAGCTGCTAAGAGTGAATAGAACCTAAATGTACGTGTGATGTATGAAAAAAGTTTCACAATTCATGGTATGCGAGAAAAACAACAACTTGTTTTTATGAGAAATAATACAAATCAGTTCAATTATTAGAATATTAAGATACATAATGAAATATTATCTACTCAACATATATTTCTTTAGTAATTATTTTTTTTAGTTAATAGTAGATAAGTGTAATCACACATCAAAATGGTTTATCAAGAAAATCGACATTTAGATTATTTTTTTTTTTTCTTTTTTCCAAAAGATAATTTTATGATATTCAATGTTATTTTTATTTTTAATGGTTACGTAGATGGTACACATCTTCAGACAAATATATGGTATAAAGCTAAAACAGAAGTTACATAAATAATTTATAAAACAATTATTTTTTTCATTTTGGTTTTGATAAATCAATTATTTCATAAACTAATATTTTTTTCGGTATTAAGGGGGAAATGTGTTTTAGATTTTGAATACATCATCACATTTCATCAATACCTCTTCTTCACACATTGTAAAGAATATAAAAAGGTACAATGGTATAACTACTAGAGAAAATAACATTAAGTATTATAAAGAGTCATTTCTTTACACTAAGAAGGTGATTACATGCAAAGTTGCATAATATGAATATTTTGGTAACACAAGGTCATGACAAATATGAAATCATCCAGATAATGGAAATATTAAGGGTATGTGTTACTGAGAACATAACTACTCAGCATTTGTCATAAACATATAAAGGCCTTATTTTTATTTTTATTCTTATTTTCATTTTTATTCTTATTTTTATTTTTATTCTTATTTTTGTTTTTATTCTTATTTTTCATTTTTAATTTTTATTCTTCCTTTATCTCTATTTTTGATTCTTAATTTTTATTTTTTATCTCAATCAAGAAAGAAACATCAATATTTAATAAAGTAATGTCAAGTATGAGAATATTGCTTCATTAAATATAGTGAAGATATCGGTTCATTAAAAGAAAATGTTCTAATTCTGAGTAAATACAATAATTCTTTCATTCATTCATTCATTCACTCATATTCACATTTTGGTTCATGGCTATACATTCTTACCTATTATTGGTCTAATAAATATATTCCATTAATAAAGTTTTAGTAATAAAGATGGAAACACTTGTTACATGAAAAACACACTGACACCTATGGGTTGAAAAGGTAATTTACACCAATGACATAAAAATGTTCTGTCTCATAAAGAATATGGTTAATAATGCATTATCATTTATGATTGTTTTATTACACAAACATGAATTCCATATTACTATTCTGATAATAATTCTATGGATATTATTGATTGCTATGGTACGCTGTGATATTATAGGTTAGGAAAATTACCAGATTTGGTATAGAATAGGGAATGAAGACTTCAAGCAAGATATTGGAATTACGTTAATAAAGACTTTTCATATTTCTAAATTCAAGTAAATTTAAAAAGTTGCAAGAAGAAAAAGCCGAAGTTCCAGAAGGTAAAAAGGCTCTATGATGTCTGAGTAATAATAGACTGTGTCAATTACAATTCATTTCACCACTGACAGTCACAACTGCAGTATCCACCACTGACAGACAATGGCAGAGGACGATGATCCTATGATGCTGATATGAACTGTGTTATCACACTTTTATCACGTTCCAGTGGTTTCCTGTCACCTATGAAGCTTCAATGAAAGCTGGTGAACAATAAGGTAATTGTCAGGAAGCTACAACCCTGACATGAGTCCTGTGCATTAGGACTAAGGACTGGTTATGGTGCTATCTTTAGCAAGGAAGAGTCATTTTAACCCTTGCTTTGCTGACCAAAGACGTCACACCTGTTCCAAGACCAGTGCGGATGGCATGGAGGATTCCAGAAATATCCAAGGCGAGCCAATGTAAGTCCAGGTCTTAAAGGTGACACTGCTCAGATATTAAAGCTTCATTTCATCAATGGACTTTGTTTTCTTATCAACATTTGAATTTATGGACTTTGATGGACACATGACACACGGCCTCCACAATATCTACATGTTATTTCAAAGGAATTATCGTATAAAGACTGTGTTTTAAAAGAATCAAGAACAAGACGTCAACATGAAGACCAGATGACATCAGATGATGATGACTGGACCCGAGATGCTTCGATTTAGGTTTAGGAAAGTATAAGACACATATTTTATATGAATATTGGTCACGGCTTACCATAACATGAATTCACATCATTATGTTATTGAGTGCATATAACAATAATCTGATATTATTATTATTATTATTATTGAAATTAAATTATTTTTGCCAAAGAAGAAGAAAAAGAAGAAAGAAGATCTGATTATCCTAAAGATGAACTTCTCTACTTTGAGGGTTCCAATTAATGTCTATCACCCTCAAAAGGGGGAATTGTTAAATATTAATTATTGGTTAAGGATTTATTCTTTACACTCAATTCTGTACCAAGCACATTAACGTTCGCTGACATTACAGATGCTATTTCTGTATGGTAAAGTGTCATCTCCATATACAGAGACCACGTGATCTAAGGGACTTTTATATAATGGCTACACGAAGGGGGGCTCTTGCTCTCTCTCTCTCTCTCCACAGACACTTTACTCTGACACTATGATGATGGGACAAGGACTATGATGAATGAACAGCTGCAACCACGTGTTGTTTCTCTGAGACACTGCTGACAAGGCCAGAATGTCATTTTACCATTCAGGACACCAAGGAAAGATGTGTACAAGCTTTGCTATGGACAAATGGACAATATCTACGTAACTATTTCACTCATTTTATGTTTCCTGTAATGATGTTTTTTTGGTAAACAGTCCAATAAACCACTACATTTTTTTTTATAAGAAACGTGACGTTTTCTTTAAAGTATCGCATCTGGTAACAAGTCCTTGAAAAATATACTTAAAATAAGCATTTTTAACAAGCCTCAACACTGAAATTCTCCACTGCAGGTTCTTCAGTCTCCACACTAAAATTCTCCACTACATGTTTTTCATCCTCAACAGTGACATTCTCCACTGCTGGTTCTTCATCCTCATCTCTGCAATTCTCCACTGCCATGTCTTCAGCGTCAACACTGCAATGCTCCAATGCAGGTTCTTTCTCCTCAACACTGCAATTCTCCACTGCCAGATCTTCAGCCTCAACACTGCAATTTTCCAAAGCAGGTTCTTCAGGCTCACACTGCAATTCTCTACTGCCGGGTGTTCTTCCCCAACACTGCAATGCTCCAATGCAGGTTCTTCAAGCTCAACACTGCAATGCTCCACTGCTGGGTCTTCAGCCTCAACACTGACATTCTCTGCTGCTAGTTCTTCTGTAATGTATGTAGTACAGTTCATATAGCGTCTTGTGCTTGGGTGCGATGAAAACACAGGAGTCACAGGTTTGATATAGAAAAGTCCTGTATTACTTCATACAAGTTGGCAGAAATAGTCACACAGTTTGCAGACACAGAAACAGGAGACACAGCAGGCCAGAGTAATCCAAGCTCAGCAATCACTCTCCAATACAGATTCAGGATCTTCTTCTCTGTTACCGTAAGTCCATGCAAACGTGGGTCTTTCAAAGAGCAGGGTTCAGAGTCCACAAGTGCTTCAAAGTTCCTCAGTAGGAATAGCTGGAGTACAAGGTCCAAGGCTTACAGGAGTCAAGTCACAGGTTCACTGCAGGCTAGATTCTGAAGCACTGATTGCTCAGCTGTGGCTGCTTAAGAAGCAAAGGAGAGAATCAGGGCGGGAACATGCAAGGTGGAAACTCCATTTTGACTGAGGGCAAGATAGCTGCAGCAAGACAGAAAGTAAAATGGCTGACGAACAAACTGAGTTTCAGGAATATATACATAGAACCTTACATTACTCCCCCCTTAAGGACAACCTCCGGATGACCTCAGACCAGGCTTGTGTGGGTACCTCTGATGAAACTGACGGAGCAAGCGAGGAGCATTAACGTTATTGACCGGTTCCCATGAGTTGTCCTCCACTGGGTAGCCCTGCCATTTAATCAGATATTGTAACTGATTTCTATACAACCTGGAATCTAAAATCCTTTCCACCACAAATTCTTCCTGACCATCGACTAGCACTGGGTCAGGGCAAGGAGAGGAACGTCCAGGAAACGTATTGGGTGTCGCAGCCTTTAGTAGGGATACATGAAAGACAGGGTGGATTCTCATAGTTCTGGGCAGTTGAAGACGACAAGCAACGGCACTTATAATTTTACTGATTTTATAGGGTCCAATGTACTTATGTCCCAACTTAGACGATGGAATCCTTAACTTAAAATTTCTGGTTGACAGCCAGACCAAGTCTCCTACCTTGAAAGCTGGTGCAGGTTTACGAAATTTATCTGCTGCTTTCTTGTACCTTTCTTGAGCCGATTCCAGATTTTCCTTTAGAAGATCCATATTCTTCTGTAAAGACGTGATTCTTTCAGCCACTGCTGGTAAAGGCGTTTCTATGGGAAATCGTGGTAGAATGTTAGGATGATAACCTAGATTAGAGTAAAAAGGAGACTGTTTAGTGGAGGCACTCTGAGAGTTGTTATACGAGAACTCAGCTAATGGAAGTAGATCCACCCAATCATCCTGTAGGTGGCAGATAAAGCAGCGGAGATACTGTTCCAGGGTTTGATTGGTTCGTTCGGTCTGTCCATTAGTCTGGGGATGAAAAGCAGAAGAAAGGTTTACTTTAATGTCCAATGCTGCACAGAAATTTTGCCAAAATCTAGAAGTGAATTGCACCCCTCGATCCGAAATAACCTCATCCGGTACTCCATGTAAGCGAAACACATCTTTAATCATCAAATCTGATGTCTGTTTTGCAGTGGGTAAGCCGACACAAGGGATAAAATGAGCTGCCTTTGTTAGACGGTCAACCACCACTAGAATGGTGTTCTTCCCCTGAGAGGTTGGTAACTCCACAATGAAGTCCATAGAAATGGATCCCCACGGGCGGGACGGGGTGGGAAGAGGCTGTAACAGACCAGTTGGTGAGGAGCGAGCTGTTTTGCATCTTGCACAGACCTCACATGAAGTGACATAATTCAAAACATCCTTCCTGCAAGTGGGCCACCAAAAGAAACGAGAAAGAAATTCCTGTGTCTTTAGAATTCCTCTATGCCCAGCTATCTTGGAATCGTGAATGAGTTGCAATACTCTTAATCTGACTGTTTCAGGAATATACAGACGTTGTCCCTGAATCCACACACCATTCTTAAAGACAAGACTTACGTCCCTTGGCGGTTGTGCCAAAAAGGAATCCGCATGGTATGCTTCCTTGATGTCCTTAAGTAGGTCTTGATTATGAATTACTCCTAGGAATCTAGAGTCAGGAAGAATAGTCTTAGGAGGAGTAATTGGACGTGTCTCTGCTGAGTAAATCCTAGAGAGTGCATCAGCCTTTCCATTGCGCGATCCTGGTCTATAAGAGATGATAAAATTAAATTGGTTTAAGAAAAGATTCCAGCGAGCCTGGCGAGGAGTCAGGCACTTAGCCGACCTGATAAACTCAAGGTTACGATGGTCTGTCAGGACAACTATTTGCTGTGCAGCTCCCTGAAGAAGGTGTCTCCATTCTTTGAAGGCGGCAATAATGGCCAACAACTCTCTATTGCCCACATCGTAGTTCCTCTCAGCCGAAGACAACTGCTGGGAAAAGAAGGCACAGGGATGCAAGACATTCTTCTCACCTGTTCTCTGAGAGAGTATAGCTCCAACGGCACAGTCTGAAGCATCCACCTCTATTATGAAGGCAAGCTCGGGGTTGGGATGTACTAGGATAGGTGCAGTGGTAAATTTATCTTTTAGACGGGAAAATGCTTCCTGGGCTTGGGGAGTCCAGGAAAACCTAGACTCTTTCCGGGTAAGTTGAGTGATAGGTGACACTACCTCAGAGAAATTTCTAATGAAACGTCTATAGAAGTTGGCAAACCCGATGAAGCGCTGTACCTCCTTCACATTTCTAGGACTTGGCCAATCCTTGATGGCTTGGGTTTTGCTTCCATCCATACTAATTCCTTGTGTAGACAGTACATACCCCAGAAATTGAATTTCGGTCCTATGGAATTCACACTTTTCAAGTTTGATGTAAAGATGATTTTGTCTTAGACGTTCCAAGACCATTCTCACATGTCCATGATGTTCCTCTGTGGAGTTAGAAAAAATTAGAATATCATCCAAATAAATTACCACGAATGTATCTAGGAGATCCCTGAAGATGTCATTCACCAAGTGTTGGAAAGTGGCTGGGGCGGTACTCAGACCAAAAGGCATAACTAGATATTCAAAGTGTCCATAGCGTGACCTGAATGCTGTCTTCCATTCATCCCCAGGTCTAATACGGACTAAGTTATAGGCCCCACGAAGATCTAGTTTAGAAAAAATTTTGGCATGTCGCACTCTCTCCAATAACTCAGGGATTAAAGGCAATGGATAACGGTTTCTAATAGTAACCTTATTGAGTTCCCTATAGTCTACGCATGGTCTCAGAGATCCATCTTTCTTCTTTACAAAGAAGATGGGTGCACCTGCAGGAGATGAAGAGGGGCGTATGAAGCCCTTGGCTAGATTTTCATCTATGTAATCCTTTAAAGCCTTTAGCTCGGGCCCCGCCAGGGGTAGATCTTACCAAAAGGTATCTCTGCTCCAGGCAATAATTCAATTGGACAATCATATGGACGGTGAGGAGGAAGCTGGTCAGCGTTCTTCTTGTCACATAAATCCACATAGTCCTGGTATACAGCTGGTAGTTCAGGGACTGACATGATTCCTTTAGGAACAGAGCAAGCTGAAACTTTTGGACTCATCTGTTTCTCTGGAAAGTGTAATTCCTTGGTCTCCCAGTTAATGGTAGGATTCTGAGCCTGCAGCCATGGTAGCCCTAGAATAATGGGAAAGTGGGGAGAAGAGATAAGCATAAAGGACAGTTTCTCTTGATGATCTTTACCCATAAGAACCCTCAAAGGCTCTGTTTCCTGATCCACTGGTCCAGAGGTCAGCAGGGAGCCATCCACAGTTTCCATCTGTACTGGAGTAGCCTTCTTCACTGAACGTATTCCCTGTTTCAGAGCAAAGGAGACATCCATAAAATTTCCACTTGCCCTGAGTCGATCATAGCAGAGCTAGACACCCAAGCTGAGTCAACCCAGAGTTTGATGGAAAGAAAGCAATGAGAATTGTTTTTCTTACAACTCAGCTGGGACACCGCTGAGGAAACTTGAAAAATGGCAGCGTTTACACAGTCAACGTCCTCAGAGGTAACGGAGTTTAAGTCCGAGAAATCAAGATCTGTTGCTGCAGATCTCTCTGGAGCCTGAGGCTCGGACCTGACAGATCCCCTCTCGCAACACTCACAATGAATGAGTGCTGCAGTAGTCTTACGAGAACGGCTGGGGCAGTTTATAATGAAGTGCCCTGACTTACCACAATAGAAACATAGATTCTCCTTAAAATGATGTTCCTTGCGTGCATCACTAACCCGTCGTTGTAAAGAGTCTACCTGCATGGGTTCAGGTTCAGGTTCCCGTGTAATCCTACTCAAAGGTTCCTTAGCTGGAGAGGAAGGCAGGAAAAGGTTAGTACGATTGCTTTCGAACCATCTCTCTTGCCTGCGTTCAGTCAGACGAGTATCAATACGGATGCAGTAGTTAATAAAGTCACCTAACGCAGTGGGAGGGTCGGCACGAGCAAGTTCATCCTTAATCAGTGGAGATAACCCCTTTCGAAAAATAGATTTTTTAGCGGAACTGTCCCAGGTGGTATCAAGGGCCCATCTCCTGAAATCCAAGGCATATTCAGCTACCGAGTGCTTACCTTGGCGCAAAGCTAACATGGCTGCTTCAGCTGTTGCACCTCGATTGGGGTCATCAAACACCTGCCCCATGGCTGAAATAAAATCATCAAGGTGATTCAAACAATCATCCTCAGTCTCAATCAGAGGGTTTGCCCACATTAAAGCCTTGTTGGTAAGCAACATAATTATAGTAAGCACCTTAGATCGTTCAGTGGGAAATTGTGAAGCATGTGCAGAAAAAAAAAAATTGCATTGATTAATAAATCCCCTGAATTTCTCACGTTCACCGCCAAAACGAAAAGGGGGCAACTTGGGAATCCCAGCACTCGGGGCTACGGCAGGAGCCTGGACTCGCCCCTCTAGAACCTCAATCCTGGCTCGCAAATCCTGGGTAGTCTGTCCAACCACTTGCAAATTGTGATTATTGAGGTCCTGTAGATTTGTAAAACGGGTCTTTATATTCTGCAAATCTGCAAGGATATTATCAGTCACTCCGCAAAGTTCCTTTATGCGGGCCTCCATTTTCCAGATCTTTTAAGACAGGATTACTGTAAGAAGAGGAGAGAAAAAAAAACAATAGTGTTCACCTGTGGCAACACTGCAGAGAGAAAAAAAAATTAAGGGAACTGCTCACCTGGAATGGTTGTGAGAAGTCACAACCACTATCATCACAGAAAGTTTCAACCAGACATCTGATACCCAGAGTTACAGCAGACAAAAAAGAGAAAAGAAAGGGAAAAAAAAAAAAAAAAACAGTAGTGTTTACCTGTGGTAACACTGCAAAAAGAAAAAACTTAAGGGAATTGCTCACCTGGAATGGTTGTGAGAAGTCACAACCACTGTCATCACAGAAAGTACAACCGGACGTCTGATATCCACAGTACAGCAGACACAGCCTTCCAGACCCAGCAGACACTAACGTTTTGGCTTCAGAATCTTGTAATGTATGTAGTACAGTTCATATAGCGTCTTGTGCTTGGGTGCGATGAAAACACAGGAGTCACAGGTTTGATATAGAAAAGTCCTGTATTACTTCATACAAGTTGGCAGAAATAGTCACACAGTTTGCAGACACAGAAACAGGAGACACAGCAGGCCAGAGTAATCCAAGCTCAGCAATCACTCTCCAATACAGATTCAGGATCTTCTTCTCTGTTACCGTAAGTCCATGCAAACGTGGGTCTTTCAAAGAGCAGGGTTCAGAGTCCACAAGTGCTTCAGAGTTCCTCAGTAGGAATAGCTGGAGTACAAGGTCCAAGGCTTACAGGAGTCAAGTCACAGGTTCACTGCAGGCTAGATTCTGAAGCACTGATTGCTCAGCTGTGGCTGCTTAAGAAGCAAAGGAGAGAATCAGGGCGGGAACATGCAAGCTGGAAACTCCATTTTGACTGAGGGCAAGATAGCTGCAGCAAGACAGAAAGTAAAATGGCTGACGAACAAACTGAGTTTCAGGAATATATACATAGAACCTTACATCTTCATCCTCAACACTGCAATTCTCAACTGCCGTGTCTTTAGCCTCAACACTGTAATGCTCCAATGCAGGTTCTTCTGGCTCAATACTGCAATTCTCCACTGCCGGGTCTTCTGCTTCAACACTGTCATTCTCCAATGCAAGTTCTTTAGGCTCAACACTGCAATTCTCCACTGCTGGGTGTTCAGTCTCAACATTGCAATGCTCCAATGCAGTTTTTTCATCCTCAACACTGCAATTTTCCACTACCGGGTCTTTGCCTCAACACTGACATTCTCCAATGCAGGTTCTTCAGGTTCAACACTGCAATTCTCGACTGCTGGGTGTTCAGCCTCAACACTGCAATGCTCCAATACAGGTTCTTCATCCTCAACACTGCAATTCTCTACTTCTCGGTCTTCAGCCTCAACACTGAAATTCTCCACTGCACTTTCTTCATCCTCAACACTGAAATTCTCCACTGCAGGTTCTTCAGCCTCAACACTGAAATTTTCCACTGCAGGTTTTCCAGCCTCAACACTGAAATTCTCCACTGCACTTTCTTCATCCTCAACACTGCAATTCTCCAATGCATGTTCTTCAGCCTCAACACTGCAATTCACTGCATAGGAAAACAGTATGGGAGTACCAACTTCCTAATAATGGGAACATTGCTTTTAGGTGCCCATCCTCTATGACTGTTGAAATGGTTATTGGGGTGCGTCCAAATTTGAGGCAGGCCTTGCATTCACTTCATGGGCAAACTGTATGGGAATACCAACTTCCTAATAATGGGAACATTGCATTCAGGTGACCATCCAATACGTCTATTCAAAGGGTTATTGGGGTGCGTGTAAATTTGGGGCAAAGCAGGCCTTGCGTTCAATGCATAGGCAAACAGTATGGGAGTACCAACTTCTTAATAATGGGAGCGTTGCTTTCAGGTGACCATCCTGTACATCTGTTGAAATGGTTATTGGGGTGCGTCCAAATTTAGGACAGGCCTTGCAATCACTTCATGGGCAAACAATATGGGATTATCAACTTAACAATAATGGGAACATTGCTTTCAGGTGGCCCTCCTGTATGGTTCTTCAAAGGGGTATTGGGGTGTGTCCTAATTTTTGCAGCTCTGCCACACACTGCATAGGCTAAAAGCAATATAGGAGACACACTGTTTAGTAATGGAAACAACAAACCAAAGCCGGCTGATGGATCTCTAAGAATAGTAAAGGCCACCTGATGGCCCTATAAAAATAGGCTTTGCGACTTTCAGAGTCCCTCTTTCATAAATGAAACAGGATGTGTCTGATGATGTGTCACACACCAAATGCCCAGCTAAGGTTGTAAAATGTTAAAATGACTTTTCACAGTGAAAGAAATGCAAAAGTTGAAAAACGCATCAAAACGCTACCTGTGAACATAGCCCAAGGTGCGTAGTAGCAATTTTGTTTTAGGTTATTTATTTTGCCTTATACAAGTCACTACCCTAGAAAGGATGTTTCTTAACATATTTCCCAGGAAGATACATTTTGGTTTTGTTTTTGTATGTTTTAGTGTGTCTGTAAAAGTGGTTTAAGACTCTAACAACATTGTTCACAGCAGTCACCTGGGAGTCAGAAATGCTTCCAGTGGTCTTCCCCATGTTGTTCCCATGTCAATTGAGCACTGTTCCCATCGATTTCAGCAATTTTTAGTCCATCTGTAAACCGCCGGAGGGGCCGCGGTAAAAATGCTCGAGTCTCCCATAGACTTACATTGGGCTCGTTGCTCCAATTTGCTCGACCCAAGCAATGAACACCCAAGCATTTTATTGCTCGCCCTTCATTAATACTCAGAAACAATAAATTGTTTGTCAAACCAAAAAATGTATGTTGTCAGTTGAGGAGATCCCTGTTCAAAAATGTTGTTCCTATCTTCAAAAAGGGGAAGAAGGTGGACCCAGGGAACTACAGGCCGGTGAGTCTGACTTCTATACCAGGAAAGATCTTTGAACAAATTATTAAAGAACATGTATGCAAGTACCTGGATAAGAATGAAGTGATTAAACAGAGTCAGCATGGGTTTGTAACTAATAAGTCATGTCAGACTAACTTAATTTCCTTCTATGACAGAATCACTGACTGGGTGGATCAGGGAAATGCTGTAGATATAGTATATCTTGACTTCAGCAAAGCATTTTACAAAGTATCTCACACAATCCTTATTGAAAAAATGACTAAGTATGGAATGGACAAGGCAACTGTTAGGTGGATTCATAACTGGCTTAGTGATCGGACCCAAAGAGTGGTTGTAAATGGCTGCACATCCAGTTGGAAGAATGTCTCAAGTGGGGTACCACAAGGCTCTGTTTTGGGCCCTGTATTGTTCAACATCTTTATCAATGATTTAGATGAAGGAATTGAGGGTAAACTGATCAAATTTGCTGATGACACAAAGCTAGGAGGGGTAGCTAATACTAGAGAAGAGAGAGAGAGGATTCAAAAAGATATACATAAACTGGAGCAGTGGGCAGCAACTAACAGAATGGATTTTAACAGGGAAAAATGCAAAGTACTACATCTGGGCAATAAAAATGAAAAAAGCATATACAAAATGGGAGGAATAGGGCTAAGTAACAGCACATGTGAAAAAGACTTGGGTATACTAATTGATCACAGACTTAACATGAGTCAACAGTGTGATGCAGTAGCAAAAAAGGCAAATGCAATTCTAGGATGTATCAACAGAAGCATACAGTCTAGATCACGTGAGGTCATTATTGCCCTCTACTCCTCTTTGGTCAGACCTCATCTGGAATACTGTGTCCAGTTTTGGGCACCACATTTTAAAAAAGACATCAACAAACTGGAGCAAGTTCAGAGAAGAGCCACCAGAATGGTGACCGGTCTGCAAACCATGTCCTATGAGGAACGGTTGCAGGATTTGGGAATGTTTAGCTTGCAAAAAAGAAGACTGAGAGGAGACTTAATAGCTGTCTACAAATATCTCAAGGGCTGTCACATTGTAGAAGGATCATCTTTATTCTCATTTGCGCAAGGAAAGACTAGAAGCAATGGGATGAAACTGAATGGGAGGAGACACAGATTAGATATTAGAAAAAACTTTTTGACAGTTAGGGTGATCAATGAGTGGAACAGGCTGCCACAAGAGGTGGTGAGTTCTCCTTCAATGGAAGTCTTCAAACAGAGGCTGGATAGACATCTGTCTGGGATGATTTAGAGAATCCTGCTTTGAGCAGGGGGTTGGACCAGATGACCCAGGAGGTCCCTTCCAACTCTACCATTCTATGATTCTATGATTCTATGTGTTTCATCATCAACTGGTGTTCGTATGGATCCAGCGAAAGTCCAAGCGGTACTGGATTGGGATCGTCCTGAGGATTTGAAGGCATGGCAAAGGTTTTTGAGGTTTGCCAACTACTACCATAAGTTAGTCAAATACTTTTCGTTAGTGTCCAAACCACTGATGGATATGACCAGGAAAGGAACAGACTTTTCTAAATGATCCAGTCTGGCCAGGGAGGCATTCAATATCTTGAATGTTTTGCATCTGCACTGATTCTCATACAGCCTGACATCACAGTCTTTTATTGTAAAAGTTGACGTTTCTGAAGTGGGGCTGGGGGCTGTATTGTCGTAAGGTGCATCTCCTGGTTAATAGCGCCCATGTGAAATAGGGTCCATGTGCATAATTATTTTTTCTAAAAAGCTGTCATCTGCGGAGAAAATTTATGACATTGGTAACAAGGAACTATTGGCAATCAAGTGGGCCTTTGAAGAGTGGTGTCATTTTTTGGAGGAGGCAGTTCATCTGGTAATGGTAATGATGGATCATATGAATTTTGTATATCTAGAGTCTGCAAAATGTTTAATGCCTCGACACGCAAGATGGGCATTGTTCTTCACTAGGTTTAACTTTTTTGTTGTGAACTATTTCCTATGCTACAAAAAGGATGGTTATTGCATCTATATGCTGCAATCTTGAGAAAGAAGTTGTTGAATCCTAGTCTGAAAGTTATTAGTGAACATCATGATTCGGTCTTGGCTGGAGATCCTGGTAATAAAGCCACCACAGATATAATTACTCTGTTTTTTTGTGGTCAGGATATCCGGGAGTATGTAGCCTCTGGCACTGATTGTGCGCGTTGTAAAACCTCTCATACTTGTCCGTCTGTGTCTCTCCAACCATTGGCGATAGTCAGTAGACCTTGGACTCATTTATCGTTCGATTTAATCACTTATCTACCTGTGTCAGCAGGTAATACTATAATTTTAGTGGTTGTAGACAGATTCAGAAAAATGTCTTATTTTATTGCACTATCCACTTTACTTAACGCAAAGACTTTGGCTCAAATTTTCATCAGTGAGATTGTAATATTAGATGGCATCCCTATCAATATTGTTTTTGACCATGGGGTGCAGATTATTTCCAAATTTTGGAGGGCATTTTGCACTTGTTTGTGGATCCACCTGTCATTCTCTTCAGCATTTCATCTACAGTCTAATGGACAAACTGAATGGGTTAACAAGAATCTTGAGACTTATCTTAGGTGTTTTGTGTCTGAGAATCAGGAGGATTGGGTGTTAGGGTTCGAGTTCCCACTGCTGCACAAGGGGAGTCTCGAACCAGTCCCGCTGCGGTCCCCCATCCATCTCCGGCCGCAGTGGAGCCTGCTCAGCAAAGATGTCGGTCCCAGCGTCTTGCCCGGTCTAATACTGTGCAGAGACTTGCTGCTGCCTCTTCAGGTTCTGCTATTGTAGCCATTACTGGTCAGCGGCGAGCAGACATCTTTAGGTCTAAGTCCTTTGTTGCTTCATTTGAGCATGCCCAGGGCAAGATCTCCCATTGGAGATCAGGGGTCACATGCTCAGATACAACTGCCACTCCTATTGGTCCTTCAGGAAGGTCCTCCGGCTGTTGATGTTCTGAAGCAGCTTCCCATTGGTCCTACCTGGAAGGTCTTTTTCTTGTGGCTGCTATAAAAGGCTGTCCTTACCACACGGCCGTGCGCTAGGATCAATTGCATTATGTGCTTTGCGCCAGTGTGATCATGCACGCATGTGGTTAGGGCTCGGCTGAAATAAGCCACTAGAATACCGGCACCTCCAGTGAGGAGATTTCAGTGCACGTGGTTAGGGATTGGCTGAAATAAGCCCCTAGAATACCGGCTTCTCCGGTGACGAGATTGCTTGATTACGTTGCTGTCTGCATAATCACGGACTGCTATCCGCACAGTAGTTATCTGTGTATACCTGTGGTGTTAACAGGACACAGTACCTATCTCTGCGTCTTTACCTCAGCGACTCTGTGGTGTAACAGAGTTCGCTTATATTGCTATATAGCGCTGCGGCATTCCCGCTAGCGGTTTGTGGATTAACCGAGTTCGCACTATCTGCCACAGCGCACTACGGCGTTTATTTTAGCGACTCTGCGGGATAACAGAGTTCGCTACTTACGCCATCTTACTAGCAACAAGCTCTGCCTGCACGGTGGACCCCGGGCTGCAAACACACCTCTCTACATTCTTTACTAGGTGCGTTCCGCAGACCCTAACATAGGGTTAACTACTTACTACTAGCTGAATTTGCAGTAAATAATCATTGCCATGAGTCTAATGGTAAATCCTCATTTTTCAGGGCATACAGGTTTCATCCTCAGTTCAGCTCATTTAATAGGAATTGTTCTTTGGAATACCTGAAGAAGAATGATTTTCATAATCAACTACGTCTGTGTGTCAAGGGGTTATTGATGAATTGCGGAAGATGGGGTCCAAATATAAGCATGTGGCTGATCAGAAACGTTTGGTGGGTCCGGACCTGTGAGTTAGTGACTTGATGTGGGTGTCCTCAATGAACATTAGGTTGAAGGTTCCCTCTTGGAAACTGGGTCCCATGTTCATCGGTCCTTATAAGATTGTGACCGTCGTCAGTCCCGTAGCATTCCGCCTTTCTGCACACTTCTAGGATCCATGATGTGTTTTATCCATCTCTAATCAAAAATTATGTTGCGCACTCTGTACCATCCCCGCTACTGCCATCTCCAGTCATTGTGGATGGAAATTTGGAATTTCAAATAGCCAAGATTGTTGCTTAGTTCATCAGTCGCTTCAGTATCTGGTACACTGGAAGGGATACGGTCCTGAAGAGAGGATTTGGGTACACGCATCTGACGTCCATGTGGCCTGCCTGATCTGATATTTTCATGGGGCACACCCTGATAACCCCGTTTTTGAGGTTCTGGAGGTCCCTCATCCGTTACCTCGGTTCGTATTACCTTGATAGTCTGTTTGGTGTATTACGGTACACTACTACTCCTCCTTTCCATGGGTGGGGGAAGGGTACGGACTGAGGGCAGATTTAGGAGCTAAGGCCAGGTACGTGGCCCCAGTGCCTTCAACATCAGAAGTAATCAGTGAAACAGGGCAAGCTAGGGCGCCCTTAGCGTTAGGGACAGGGAATGAGCCCCTGGTCCTGAGACACCAGACAACAGTGATGTGACAGGCCTTCTGGTATAGCATCATTTTGGAAGACCTCTCCACTTCAGGAAGAAGAGATGCAACATTCTCTTTGTAGCATGGGTATAGCAGGGTGAACAACCAGTACTCTTTTTTGTCCAAGATGAATGTAACACAATGGTGACATGAAAGGCAGTGGCACATAAAATCAGTGTGCCAAGCTCCAAATGTGGTGGATGCAGTGTCCACAGCGGCGGTGGGACAGTGCTGCCTAGCCAACGGTATAGGCAAAAGTTGGCTGTAGGCGTCCGACCCTCCTCCTTCTCCTCCAGAATCTAAAGCTCATCGACAGAGCACAGTCGCACGAGCACTCCATCCGCAGCGGGCAGTGTTGTACACGAGGTGTCCCACTGTCGAACAGCTAGTGGTAAGCGTCAGCAGGCTGTTTTAAAAATTATGTCTTTGGGCATCAACAGACACACCACGGAGGTACTGGCCGACTACTTGCAGCGAGAAACTGAGCCATGGCTGGGCAGTATACATCTTGAGCCAGGCAAGGTAGTCAGTGATAACGGCCGTAATTTTGTGGCGGTCATAGCCCTGGCAAAACTCAGACACATACCTTTCCTGGCTCATACCTTGAACCTGGTGGTGCAGTGCTTCATAAATAATTTTCCGGAGTTAACAGACCTGCTCCATAAAGTGCGAAGACTGTGCTCGCACATTCGTCGCTAGCCCGTAGACTCCAGTCGTATGCAGTGGCTGCAGCGATCGCTCCACCTCCCCAAGCACCGCCTAATCATAGACGTTGCAACAAGGTGGAACGCCACCATGCATATGGTTGAGAGGCTGTGCAAACAGAGGCAGGCTGTAATGCATTTATGGGAGAATACACGGGCGGGCAGATTGAGGGCAGACATCGAGTTGTCGGGTGTGCAGTGGTCAAAGCTGAAATACCTCTGTAAAGTCCTTCAGTGTTTTGAGGAATGCACATGGCTGGTAAGCGCAGACGACGCCATCATAAGCATGAGCATTCCACTTATGCGTCTGCTCAGCAAACTTTGACGTACATTAAGGATCAGGCGTCTGCAGCGGAGGAGGAAGAGAAGGAGGAGAGAAGCCTTGATGACAGTCAGCCGTTGTCTGCTCAGGGAACTGTCGTGGACGAGGTGGAGGAAGAAGAGGAAAAGGAGGAAGAGGGGGATGATTATTTTGGGGAGGAGGATATTTCCCAGGGGGCAAGAGAAAATGTTGGCTTGCCAAGGTCAGGTACAGGGTTTGTGCGTGACTGGAGGCATGTGGATTTGGCAGAAAGTGCTCCTCCACCCACCAGTGGCAGTGCATCATTGACACTTGGAAAATTGGCCCACATGTGTGTTTATGTCTTGCGGAACCTAAAAAGGGACCCCCGCATTGCCAAAATTATGAAGGATGACGACTACTGGTTGGCCATAAAGGCAAATTACAGAACATCATGCGACAGGAGAACCTAGAGCTAATATTGGCGAACAAACAAGCAACTCCGGTAAACCGTTTGTTAGAGGCATTCCCAGCACACAGCAGCGGTGCAGGTTCTACAACGAGCCGTACTGGGCCAAATGGATGAGTTGTTCGTGGTGCACACAGCCAATGTGGCTTTGGAGTCAGGGGTTTCATGACCTTGTTATGGACTGATTTCTCGAGTACCGCTCACACGACTGGTAATACTGAAACGATTGCAACAGACAGGAGGCAGCATTTGTCAACTATGGTTCAAAATTACTTCTCCTCACCTATCGATATTCTCCCTCACAGGTCATTCCCCTTTGACTACTGGGCCTGTAAACTGGACACCTGGCCTGAATGGGCACAATATGCCTTGAAGAAGCTCGCTTGCCCAGCTGGTAGTGTGCTATCATAAAGAGTCTTCAGTGCTGCTGGATCAATCCTGACAGAAAGAAGGACCCGTCGTTTAACCAAAAATGTTGATGATCTAACCTTCATTAAAATGAACCATGTATGGGTTTCAAAGGATTTTGTCCCACCTTCCCCTCAGGACACATAGGTTTCCAGCAAAATGGCTCGCTTTGTCCTCCTCTTACTCGGACTTCTCCAATTCCTCCATTTGCAGCTGCTGAACGTCCAGCCTACACCTCAACATATGCCATTTTTTCCACCCCCCTAACTGGGCTGTCCCCCCCAGGGCCGAGGTCACCACCTGGTGCACCCGGGCCAGTGCCGGTGCCCTGAACAGGTGGGGGGGCCCACTCTTGGGCTACGGCACTGGCACAGGGCCCCTCATAGTACAATAAAGTTACACTGACAGTGGGGGGGACCACTCGCCGTCAGACACACCGGTGTACTATGAGGGGCCCTGTGCCAGTACCGGCACCCATGAGTGGGCCCCCCGCTTCCTCAGGGCCCGAGCACTTGCAATACTTTCCTCTCCCTGCTCCACTACTGTGGAGTCTGGGCAGTTAAATCCTTCACATGGACGTCCACTACAAATTTGGTGAACTGATCAATGATGGTTAAGACGTAGCTATGGCCTGTCCTGCTGGGCTCTACCTTCAGATGATCAATGGCTACCATTTCTAATGGACAGGCACAAAAAAAGCAAATATCCTAAAATAAAAAAAAAAAATTTTTTTGCAAAAAATGCATGAAGGTAGTAATAATAATAAGGGTATTTAGTAAACATAATTTTGATCAAAAGAATGTACAAGCCATCCCGCCACATCAAGGCAACCCTTTGTGGGACAGTCCTACTCTAATATTAAAAACCTTTCCACTTGTCAAGTGACACAAATGTGAACAAGGCAGAGGGACTGAACCCACCAGTTGAAGCTCAGGCCAGACAGGATGGATTTTCTCAACTCAGAAACAGGGCGGTCACACCCTTATATGCACAGAATGCACTCTGGACTACATAGGAAACTAAATCTGAACTGAAAAAGTAAGTTGATGTGTATGCAAAATGTGAATGCATATTAACACATAACCATTACACAGAAAACAGGCACAAAAAAAGCAAATATCCTAAAATAAAATAAAAAAATTTTTTTGCAAAAAATGCATGAAGGTAGTAATAATAATAAGGGTATTTAGTAAACATAATTTGATCAAAAGAATGTACAAGCCATCCCGCCACGTCAAGGCAACCCTTTGTGGGACAGTCCTACTCTAATATTAAAAACTTTTCCACTTGTCAAGTGACACAAATGTGAACAAGGCAGAGGGACTGAACCCACCAGTTGAAGCTCAGGCCAGACAGGATGGATTTTCTCAACTCAGAAACAGGGCGGTCACACCCTTATATGCACAGAATGCACTCTGGACTACATAGGAAACTAAATCTGAACTGAAAAAGTAAGTTGATGTGTATGCAAAATGTGAATGCATATTAACACATAACCATTACACAGAAAACAGGCACAAAAAAAGCAAATATCCTAAAATAAAATAAAAAAATTTTTTTGCAAAAAATGCATGAAGGTAGTAATAATAATAAGGGTATTTAGTAAACATAATTTTGATCAAAAGAATGTACAAGCCATCCCGCCACGTCAAGGCAACCCTTTGTGGGACAGTCCTACTCTAATATTAAAAACCTTTCCACTTGTCAAGTGACACAAATGTGAACAAGGCAGAGGGACTGAACCCACCAGTTGAAGCTCAGGCCAGACAGGATGGATTTTCTCAACTCAGAAACAGGGCGGTCACACCCTTATATGCACAGAATGCACTCTGGACTACATAGGAAACTAAATCTGAACTGAAAAGTAAGTTGATGTGTATTCAAAATGTGAATGCATATTAACACATAACCATTACCGCCCTGTTTCTGAGTTGAGAAAATCCATCCTGTCTGGCCTGAGCTTCAACTGGTGGGTTCAGTCCCTCTGCCTTGTTCACATTTGTGTCACTTGACAAGTGGAAAGGTTTTTAATATTAGAGTAGGACTGTCCCACAAAGGGTTGCCTTGACTTGGCGGGATGGCTTGTACATTCGTTTGATCAAAATTATGTTTACTAAATACCCTTATTATTACTACTACCTTCATGCATTTTTTGCAAAAAAAAAATTTTATTTTATTTTAGGATATTTGCTTTTTTTGTGCCTGTTTTCTGTGTAATGGTTATGTGTTAATATGCATTCACATTTTGCATACACATCAACTTACTTTTTCAGTTCAGATTTAGTTTCCTATGTAGTCCAGAGTGCATTCTGTGCATATAAGGGTGTGACCGCCCTGTTTCTGAGTTGAGAAAATCCATCCTGTCTGGCCTGAGCTTCAACTGGTGGGTTCAGTCCCTCTGCCTTGTTCACATTTGTGTCACTTGACAAGTGGAAAGGTTTTTAATATTAGAGTAGGACTGTCCCACAAAGGGTTGCCTTGACGTGGCGGGATGGCTTGTACATTCTTTTGATCAAAATTATGTTTACTAAATACCCTTATTATTATTACTACCTTCATGCATTTTTTGCAAAAAAAATTTTTTTATTTATTTTAGGATATTTGCTTTTTTTGTGCCTGTTTTCTGTGTAATGGTTATGTGTTAATATGCATTCACATTTTGCATACACATCAACTTACTTTTTCAGTTCAGATTTAGTTTCCTATGTAGTCCAGAGTGCATTCTGTGCATATAAGGGTGTGACCGCCCTGTTTCTGAGTTGAGAAAATCCATCCTGTCTGGCCTGAGCTTCAACTGGTGGGTTCAGTCCCTCTGCCTTGTTCACATTTGTGTCACTTGACAAGTGGAAAGGTTTTTAATATTAGAGTAGGACTGTCCCACAAAGGGTTGCCTTGACGTGGCGGGATGGCTTGTACATTCTTTTGATCAAAATTATGTTTACTAAATACCCTTATTATTATTACTACCTTCATGCATTTTTTGTAAAAAAAAAATTTTATTTTATTTTAGGATATTTGCTTTTTTTGTGCCTGTTTTCTGTGTAATGGTTATGTGTTAATATTAGTGTTGAGCGATACTGCTCGATATCTAATAATATCGGATCGGAATGGTATCGCCGATATCACTAAATATCGTCGATATCCGATTCCGATACCGGAAGTCCAATGTAAGTCTATGGGAACCAAATATCGACATTAAAAAAAAACATTCTTGCCTTGTTGGTTAATTGTACATGAAGGAAAACAACAAAGACTAATGTAGAATGTATTGGGGGAGGTTGAGGAGACAATAAAGGCATACATGTTTAACCCAATGCATTTGAATAGCATTAATATATTTTTTTTTGGAAATACGTTTGGATTGACTAACAAATTGACAATGTTGTTAACCTTTTTTCTATTTTGGCAAATATGTATGTTTCACAACTTCCATGCTCTTCACCTTTTTAACTTTTGCCAGTGCCACACTTTCTCCTTCATAATCTTCAGCAGCATCATCTTTCTCATCAAATTATTCTTCATCTTCACCTTCTTAATCTTCTTCTTAAACTTCTTGCTATTCATGTTTTTGTTTACATTACTCATATTGTTATTATTAAACTAATTAATCTTCTTCATATTCAAATTCTTCATCTTCTTCCTCTTCATCTTCTTCATCATATTCTTATTTGTGACAGAGATTCCTGTACTTGTAATCTGTAAAAGTATGAATTGTTCATCCTTCCGTTCTTGCTGTCACAAAAGATTTAAATTACAACAGTATTTGTCCGTGTTTAGTTTAGCCTGCAGCAGCAGCAGGCATTTTCCAGGGGCACCACGAGGAGGAACGGACTCACCCCCATACACTGCTTAGTCTTCTTCTGCTTAGAATTTAGAGCATATATTTTGCTCTTCATTTTGGTCTTATACTTCATGTTCTTCTGCTTTTTGATCTTTTGCTTATTGTTCTTCTGTCTCTTGTTCTGTATCTTGTAGTTTGTCTTAACCTTCTTTGTCCTGTTGGTGATCTTCTTCTGGGTAATCTTTTATTTTTTCTTTGTGATGGTGTTCAGGCTGGTTGGCTTCATGCTCGTCGTCCTTGTTGTCGTCATCTTCTTCTGGGTGGTCTTTAAGGTCGTCTAATTTCCGAGAAACAGCTGACGTTACTGGAACCCTGACGGGTATCAGATGGAGCAAGAGACAATGGAAGTAACGAGGACCAGCTGACTGTGCTGGACCCCGGACGGGTAGCAGAAGGAAAAGAGGCAATGTCACAACCGAGTACCAGCTGACGTTACTGTGACACGGTTACTAAGCAGGAGGTACCTGTGCTCCAAAGCACTACCAAGGACCAGCAGATGTTGCTGGAACTCGGATACGGAGATGGAGGCACATAGGCCAAAGGCACTGGGGAGAACCACTTGACGGTAGTAGACCCCGGACGGGTAGCAGAAGGAAAAGAGGCAATGTCACAACCGAGTACCAGCTGACGTTACTGTGACACGGTTACTAAGCAGGAGGTACCTATGCTCCAAGGCACTACCAAGGACCAGCAGACGTTGCTGGAACTCGGATACGGAGATGGAGGCACCTAGGCCAAAGGCACTGGGGAGAACCACTTGACGGTACTGGACCCCGGACGGGTAGCAGAAGGAAAAGAGGCAATGTCACAACCGAGTACCAGCTGACGTTACTGTGACACGGTTACTAAGCAGGAGGTACCTGTGCTCCAAAGCACTACCAAGGACCAGCAGACGTTGCTGGAACTCGGATACGGAGATGGAGGCACCTAGGCCAAAGGCACTGGGGAGAACCACTTGACGGTACTGGACCCCGGACGGGTAGCAGAAGGAAAAGAGGCAATGTCACAACCGAGTACCAGCTGACGTTACTGTGACACGGTTACTAAGCAGGAGGTACCTGTGCTCCAAAGCACTACCAAGGACCAGCAGACGTTGCTGGAACTCGGATATGGAGATGGAGGCACCTAGGCCAAAGGCACTGGGGAGAACCACTTGACGGTACTGGACCCCGGACGGGTAGCAGAAGGAAAAGAGGCAATGTCACAACCGAGTACCAGCTGACGTTACTGTGACATGGTTACTAAGCAGGAGGTGCCTGTGCTCCAAAGCACTACCATGGACCAGCAGACGTTGCTGGAACTCGGATACGGAGATGGAGGCACCTAGGCCAAAGGCACTGGGGAGAACCACTTGACGGTACTGGACCCCGGACGGGTAGAAGAACGCACCCATGAAAATGTAAGTTGACAGGACGCAAGCCGTCCGCAGTTACCGAATCACACAGTCCTACAGTGGGTGCTTATCCTATTGTCACAATGGAAACCGCCTTTATTTATATATCCCACAGCACACATAGGAATCACCTAAACTGCAGGCACCATAGAGTCGGCTAACCCGAATGCAACACGACAGCACAACTTAT
Source organism: Oophaga sylvatica (assembly GCA_033576555.1). Classification (NCBI taxonomy): domain Eukaryota; kingdom Metazoa; phylum Chordata; class Amphibia; order Anura; family Dendrobatidae; genus Oophaga; species Oophaga sylvatica. The sequence continues at coordinate 465,023,498 of JARQOD010000002.1, read as the reverse complement.
TGGAGGATAATTGACGTTCACACTGCCAGGAAACAGCTGTCGTGCTGTAACCAGGCTGGCCAGGAGTCAGTACCCTGCCAATTACTTACGAGCAACAAATGGCGGTGTTGTAGCCCAGGGAGTAGAGTTCAGGTGGTAGAAAGATGAAATAACAGGAGACATGGAAAACGTTGCCAAACAGTTATTTAACCCCTTTATGTCCAATGACGTGCAGAGTCCGTCATGACAAGGTGCCAGTTCCGGCACCAGGACGGACTCTGCACGTCATGCCTTTGATCTACCACTGCGTGTAAACACGCAGTGGTAGATCAGTGCCGACAGCTGTCACAGACAGCTGACAGGCACGGCAAGCGGTGCGGGGACCTTTGCCGTCGGTCCCCGCACTCACAGCGCTGTGGTTGGTCAGTCAATCTGACTGACCAAACACAGCAGCGATCGCGCAGGAGAAGCTGAAATTTCAGCTTCTCCAGCGCGATCAGTGCAGGAGCCGGCGCTGCAGTGGCCAGGCTTCCTGCACTGACAGCCAGGAGCGGAGCCCCCACCGCCCCTGGCTGTTAACCCCCTGACTGCTGCGATCGAGCGCGATCGCAGAGCTCAGGGGGGGAGGCAGAGGGTCGGGTGCTCCCTCTGCCTCAGATCAGCGTCCCAGCGATGTAATCGCAGGGCCTGATCTCTGCCTTGATGACCCAGGGGTTGTCATGACAACCTCCGGGTCATCTAGCTACGGGAAGCTGCTGTGATCATGTCACAGCAGCTTCCACTATAGTTGCAATGCATTGCAATGCCAGAGCATTGCAATGCATTGTAACTGCAATCAAAAGTAAAAAAAGTGAAAGTCCCATAAAGGGACAAGTTGAAAAAAATCATTTTTAAAAAAAATTGTAAAAAAAATATTAAAAAATAATTTTAAAAAAATCCCCTAAAAAACACACATTTTTATGTAATAAAAAAAATAAAAAACAAAAAAAAAACACATGTTAGGCATCGCCATGTCCGTAAAAATCCCATCTATAAAAGCATAACCCTAGTTAACCCCTTCAGTGAAAGCCGTAAAAAAAAAAAAACACAAAAAAGTAGTAAATTATACTTTTTCCAAGCGGTATCATTATACCGATTGGAAAAAGTGCAATAACACGCGATCAAAAAGTCAGATATAAATAATCATGGTACCGCTGAAAACGTCATCTTGTCCCGCAAAAAACAAGCCGCTATACAGCATCATCAGCAAAAAAATAAAAAAGTTATAGCTCGCGGAATAAACTGATGCAAAAATAATTATTTTTTCTATAAAATTCTTTATTGTGTAAAAAACGCCAAAACATAAAAAAAATATATAAATGAGGTATCGCTGTAATCGTAGTGACCCAAAGAATAAAGCTGCTTTATCAATTTTACCACATGCGGAACGGGGGAAAAAAAATAAAAAAAAAACCAATTCCTGAATTGCTGGTTTTTGTTCATTCTGCTTCCACAAAAATCGGAATAGGAAGCGATCAAAAAACTTTATGTGCCCGAATATGGTACCAATAAATACGTCAGCTCGTCCCGCAAAAAATAAGCCCACAGATAACTCTGTCGGCCGAAATATGGAAAAATTATAGCTCTCAAAATACGGCGATGCAAAAAATTCTTACAAAAAATTATTCCAAAAAAAAAGCATCTTTTAGTGTGTGACAGAAGCTAAACATGAAAAAAGAGTATAAATCTGGTATCGCTGTAATCGCACTGATCCGAGGAATAAAGTCGCCTAATCACTAATATCGCACGAGGAACGGCGTAAAAAAGAAAACCAATTCTTCACCTTTGGTAGATTTGTTCATTGTGCCTCCCAAAGATCGCAGTAAGGCGATCACAGTGGTTCCCCCCCGCATATGGGGTATCAGCGTACTCAGGACAAAATGTACAATAGCTTTTGGGGTCCTATTTCTCCTGTTACCCTTATAAAAATAAAAATTTGGGGGCAAAAAGGTCATTTTTGTGGAAAAAAATATGATTTTTTTTATTTTCACGGCTCTACGTTATAAACTTCTGTGAAGCCCTTGGGGGTTCAAAGTGCTGACCACACATCTAGATAAGTTCCTTGGGGGGTCTAGTTTGCAAAATGGGGTCATTTGTGGGGGGTTTCTACTGTTTAGGCACATCAGGGGATCTCCAAGCGCGACATGACACCCGCAGACTAGGGTTGAGCATTCCGATACTGCAAATATCGGGTATCGGCCGATATTGGCTGTATCGGAATTCCGATTCCGAGTTCCGATATTTTCGTCATATCGGATACCGGAATCGGGATTGTCACTGTCACTGTCAGTGTCCGTCGGTCGGGTCTGTCAGGAGTCAGCGGCACTTACCTGGCAGAAGATCTCCGGCGGTCACGTCCTGGACTGCTTCATGGCCGCAATCTTCTTTCCCCGGCGGTCACATGCAGTTTCTCGCGATAACTGCAGTGCCTGCTGGGTAATCCCGGCCGTAAAGCAGTCAGTCCGATGACGTCACCGCCGGGGAAGCAGATAATCAGCTGTGCTGCATTGCGATGACAGGCTCTGCCTGTCATTGCGATGTAGCAGAGCTGGATCGTCGTGGGACTGTCGTTATGGACTGCGTCGGACAGGTGGTATACTGTTGGTTTGTTTTTTTTCTTTTTTTACAGGAGATCGATGGCGTCGCAGGAATGAGAGTACAATAAAAAAAATGAAAACTGTGTTGTCTCTTTTATTTCATTAAAAGACTTTTTTCTTGCTTTGTCTTTTTTTTAAACATTTAAAAACTTTGGGATTAATAATGGATCGGTGTCTTATTGACGCCTCTCCATTATTAACCGGGCTTATTGTCACCGTGCAATCAACGGTGACATTAACCCCTTATTACCCCGCTTGCCACCGCTACAGGGCAAGTGGGAAGAGCCGGGTAAAGTGCCACAATTAGCACATCTTTTGATGCGCCAAATGTGGGGCTGCGGTAGCCTGGTATTATCAGGCTGTTGAGGGCCAAAATCCATGGGCCTTGACAGTCTTTTAATACCAGGCCGCAGCAGTCTGCATTTTACTTGGCTGGTAGAGTTGAGCGATACTTTCCGATATCCTAAAGTATCGGAATCGGAATGGTATCGCCGATATCACTAAAATATCGGCGATACCCGATATCGATACCGGAAGTCCCATGTAAGTCTATGGGAACAAAATATCGAAATTAAAAAAAACCCATTCTTGCCTTGTTGGTTAATTGTACATGAAGGAAAACAACAAAGACTAATGTAGAATGTATTGGGGAAGGTTGAGGAGACATTAAAGGCATAGATGTTTAACCCAATCAAATGGAATAGCATAAATATTTTTTTTTTTAAAGATGTTCGGATTGACGAAGAAATTGACAATGTTAACGTTTTTTATATTTTGGCAAATATGTATATTACACAACTTCCATGCTCTTCATCTTCACCTTTTTAACTTTTCACACACTTTCTCCTTCATAATCTTCTGCAGCATCATCTTTTTCATCAAATTATTCTTCATCTTCACCTTCTTTATCTTCTTCTTAAACTTCTTGCTATTCATCTTTGTTAACATTACTCATATTCTTCTTATTAAACTATTATTCTTATTCATATTCTGCTTCATCTTCTTCATCATATTCTTATTTGTGACAGAGAATCCTGTACTTGTAATCTGTCAAAGTATGAATTTTTCATCCTTCCGTTCTTGCTGTCACAAAAGATTTAAATTACAACAGTATTTGTCCGTGTTCAGTTTAGCCTGCAGCAGCAGGCATTTTCCAGGGGCACCACGAGGAGGAACGGACTCACCCCCATACACTGCTTAGTCTTCTTCTGCTTAGAATTTAGAGCATATATTTTGCTCTTCATTTTGGTCTTATACTTCATGTTCTTCTGCTTTTAGATCTTCTGCTTATTGTTCTTGTGTCTCTTGTTCCGTATCTTGTATTTGTAGCACAATCTTGTACCAGCTGATGTTACTGGGACACGGTTACTAAGCAGGAGGTACCTGTGCTCCAAAGCACTACCAAGGACCAGCAGACGTTGCTGGAACTCGGATACCGAGATGGAGGCACCTAGGCCAAAGGCACTGTGGAGAACCAGCTGACGGTACTGGAACCCGGAGGGGCAGCAGAAGGAAAAGAGCCAATGGCACAACCGAGGACCAGCTGACGTTACTGGGACACGGTTACTAAGCAGGAGGTACCTGTGCTCCAAAGCACTACCAAGGACCAGCAGACGTTGCTGGAACTCGGATACCAAGATGGAGGCACCTAGGCCAAAGGCACTGCGGAGAACCAGCTGACGGTACTGGAACCCGGAGGGGCAGCAGAAGGAAAAGAGCCAATGGCACAACCGAGGACCAGCTGACGTTACTGAACCCCAGTAACACAGGAGCAAGTGTTGACTGTGCTAACAGCACTTCCGAGCAACAACTGGCGGTGTTGGAGCCCAGGGTCAAGGAGGATGTTTAAATACTAGATCAAGTAATTTCCTTGTTACCTGTCAATTTTAAATGTCTATACTTCAAACAAGAGAAAGATAACCTTTACTACCATAAGATGATGATTTCATTTAAACTAATATCTAGATAAATAAAGAATTGACAAACATAAACACATACATTAACATGTTGAACAGCAATGCAAACCACAAAATAAATTAGTTAAGGAATCTGCTATACGGTTGTACATAAAAGCATACAAGTACATATCTGAATCCATTAATGATGGATAAGTAACAGTATGTACACCATTTTTATTGTATAGACAATGAATGTCTGACTTCAAAACATCATCAGCATTACAAGTTATCTGTGACATTACTAAAATGTTACATTTGCTGAATAATGTCACTAAACAGTTTATACAAAATTATACAATTTCCATCATGTAATACTCATAATATGTGGCAATAATCATGTTTATTAACAAACATAACCTTTAAAAAGTGCATAGTGCATAGTGAAAATTGCTATTTATGCCTGACTGTCGACTTGCAAGCATGACAACGGATAGATAAGGTATATATAGATGACACTGCATAGCCACAGATGGTGAATGGCGATGTAATACTGTACCTCAATAAAGTGTGCGTCACTACTACATAATTTTTTTTATATAGCTTTATAAACAGGGTACGTGGATGTATGCTTGCGCCTTTGTTTTGACGCACAGACTGCCTTCCTGCTGAGACGCGTTGGGTAGTGAACAGTTGTGTGCAGTGTTCACTGTAGTCTGAGGTTTTCCTTTTTGGAGTGCAGATCACGCTCCAGTTAGTTCTTCAACCACTGCTGGTTGTAGTCTGCTGAGCGTGTGTCACTGGCACATCCTTGAAATTTTTCTCTAATTGTTGCTGCTCCACTCTATTACAAATAAATAAAATCTATTAGTGTGACGCGCTTCCATCCGTATACAATACATTGGTTGCAAACACTATAGAAGTACACAAAGGGGCCTTTCACACCTACTGAACAGTTGTGTGCAGTGTTCACTGCAGTCTCTGCGGAATAACCACACTTAGGCCTTATAACTTTTCAGACTTTCTTTATCAATCTACCAAGATGAAGAAGGCAGGGAGTAAGGCACGTGGTCGTGGAGTTTCTTCAGGGAGAGGACGTGGGGATTCTGTGGCTGCTGCGGCCCCCAGTGACACAGCATCCACCAGTTTTCCCCGGGCCGTGAGCGTTCCTTTATGCGCACTTTTGTAGGAGCTCGGAGTACCCCCCTGCTGCGGGAAGAACAAATTGAAGCCGTTGTGTTTGGATCTCAGCCAATGCATCGACTTCAATTGCTTCCACCTCCTCTCAGGACCACAGCACTGTTGGGCAACCATCTGTCTCTTCACCGCCTGGCAAATTGCCCAGGCAGTCAGAGAGTTCTGTACAGGAGCCAGCTGAGTGTCTGCTTCTGTTCTCAGAATCTATTGGCTTGCAAACAGGGGCCCAGCCAAGCAGCATTCTGTAATGTGAAGAAGAGGGAGTATGCAGTGATGCGCAACAGCTGTGTCTCTCTGAATCTGAAGAGGCGGGTGAGACAGTGCCGATGGTCAGCACACCGCAGAACGCATCTGATGATGATGATGAGACCCAGGTGCCAGTTTCTGTTGAGCATGGTGCTGGCCAGACCACCCAACAGCAGGTGTTGGAAGAGGGTAGTGGAGATGATGAGGTCCAATACCCAACATGGCATGAAGAACAGGAAGGTGGTGGGAGCAGCTCAGAGGAATAATAATAATATTTATTTATATAGCGCCATCATATTCCGCAGCGCTTTACAGTTTAGCAGTTTCAGAACACAAGTCATAAGTAACAACGTTAACAATACAATAATTTAAGCTAAATAAGTCGCCCCTGCTCGTGACAGCTTACAATGTACAATGAGATGGGGGAGATACAAAGTATAGGTGTTTATATACAATGGTGCATTTACAATGATGTTCCAGCCATCTTAAGGGACTGAGGGATGGAGATAGTGAATGGGCTAGAGACACACACACACTTACACAGAATACATAGAATGACTTTGATTAGTGAATGTGATAGGCCGCTCTGAACAAATGTGTTTTGAGGGAGCGCCTGAAACCATGCAAATTGTGGATAGTCCTAATTTCTTGGGGTACAGCATTCCAGAGGATTGGCGTAGAGCAGGAGAAGTCTTGGAGTCGGGAGTGGGAGGTACGTATTAGTGCAGAGGTTAGTCGAAAGTCGTTTGCAGAGCGCAGCAGTCGGTTAGGCCGATAGATAGAAATGAGGGAGGAGATGTAGGAGGGGTGCTGCACTGTGGAGAGCTTTGTGGGTGAGAACCAGTACTTTGGTTGAAAGCTGGGAGAGGCCTAGAGAAATGGTTAGTGATAGAAGGAAGATAGAGGAAGACATTGCCCCAACGGTACAAACAGGAGGGAGAGTTAGGCTGCAGACTCGGTTGCCTGTAGCCTCCAGTTTGGCACCTGTTCGGAGCAGTTGTCTTCCAAAAGTCAAAACGTGCGCTCCCAGGACTTGCACTGCGTGGTCCTTTTTTCACACACTTGCACATGATATTTGCTATGTGAAATGCAAGCTGTGTAATCAAAAATTAAAAATAGCTAAAAGTGTCAGTCACCTCAATACCACAAATATGTGGAAACATGTGCAGACAAAGCACGTAGTTGAGTTACAAAGACACACTGGAGATGTAGGCCAACCTACAGCAGCACCTACATCTTCAGGTTGTGTTGAAGCCTCTTCATCGAGCTCACACACAGCTGGTTATGCTTCCTCACAGGATCGCCATGGAAGAACCTCGGCCACTGTTGTCCAGAGACAAACTGTTATTCCACACACAGCAGCAAGTTCCCTGTCATCCTCACACTCCCAGGCCACAAAACAGCCAGCGGTAGCACAGGCATGGGATAAAACACGGCCATACTCCGCAAACCATGCACGAGCACAGGCTCTGAATGCTGGCATTGCAAAACTCCTGTCCCTTGAAATGCTGTGATTCAGGCTGGTGGAGACAGACAGTTTCCGTAACTGAATATCATTGTCAATCCCACAATACAATGTGCCAAGCCGATTTCATTTCAGCAGGCAAGCCGTCCCTGGTCTGCAAAAGCATGTTGAGGGAAAAATTAAACATGCGCTACTAAAAGCCCTCAGTAGCAAGGTCCACCTGACCACCGATGCGTGGACCAGTACCCATTGTTATGATCTGCTACAACCAGTAAGGAAAGAAGGGAATTCTGTCCCTACAATACAACTAAGCTGAATCCCTACGATGTAACGGGGAACCTGATCCTGCGACCAGACCCGCTAAAGTCCTCATCTAGTGTGAACGAAGACCTATAGTTGCGAGGGAGTAATCCCTACAAGATCTAGGGACTGGGAGAAAAGGTGGACACCTCCTAACATAAATTGTAGCATGGATAATTAAACAGAAAAATAAATACTTTGTGATCCTAACATCAAGCAAAACTCACAGATTAAGGCACCTAAGCACCCGGCTAGCTTAACAGTAGATAATACAATGAAGTCAAGCAAAGCCAGAAGGGCGGAGCCAGACTAAATAGGGAAAAAAGGTCATGTGACCAGCAAACTGAAACAAAACCTAACAAGAGGGTTCTAACACCCATGGCCAGGGACAATACCTTTCCCTCACTGCCCATTGGGTCAATGTTGTGCAGCCGGGTACTGATCTTGCGAGTGGCGCTGTACGTGTTCTGCCAACTCCAAGGATTGCAGGAATCAAGTCTGTACACATTGATTCCTCCTATTCCAGTTCCTCAGAATCATCGCTGCAGGAGCTGTCACGGTCTACCTCCACATGGACCCGTGAACGTTTACCTGTTGCGACCGATATGAGCACAGCCGTGTCCAAATGTCAACAGGCCATCCTGAAATTAATTTCCATGGGGAATCTTAGCCACACAGCGCAGGAGCTCTGTAATGCCATAAAGCAGGAGAGCGACGTGTGGTTTTTGGAAGAGAATCTACAGGCAGGCTTGGTAGTGTGTGACAATGGCCGAAATCTGGTGTCAGCTCTGGGCCTTGGCAACCTCACTCACATACCATGTCTGTCATATGTGCTCAACTTGGTCGTGCAGAGTTTTTTGAGGGACTATCCGGATCTTGATGCACTGCTGCACAAGGTCCGCCTAGAGTGCGCTCACTTGCGACGTTCCAGCATGGCCAGATCGCTGATTGCAGCTCTGCAACGCAGATTTCACCTTCATGAACATCGCATTATATGTGACGTACCCACCAGGTGGAATTCCTCGTTACATATGTTGGAGCGGTTGTGTGAGCAGCAGCCAACAGTAATGGAGTATCAGCTGCATCAGGCGCAGTCAACTCGCAATTTGCGGCGTTCACACTTCACCACTACTGAGTGGGCCTCTATAATAAGAATAATAATATTATTTTTTTATATAGCGCCATAATATTCCGCAGTGCTTTACAGTTTAACAGTTTCAAAACACGAGTCATAAGTAACAACGTTAACAATACAATAATTTAAGCAAAATCAGCCGCCCCTGCTGGTGAAAGCTTACAATCTACAATGAGGTGTGGGAGATACAAAGTACAGGTGTTTATATACAATGGTGTTTTTACAATGATGGTCCAGCCATTTTAAGGAAGTGAGGGATGCATGGAGATAGTGAATGGGCTACACACACAGAATTACACATAGAATGACTTTGATTAGTGAATGTGATAGGCCACTGTGAACAAATGTGTTTTGAGGGAGCGCCTGAAACCATCCAAATTGCGGATAGTCCTAATTTCTTGGGGTAGAGCATTCCAGAGGATTGGCGCAGCGCGGGTGAAGTCTTGGAGTTGGGAGTGGGAGGTACGGATTAGTGCAGAGGTTAGTCGAAGGTCGTTTGCAGAGTGCAGCAGTCGGTTAGGCCGATAAATATAAATAAGGGAGGAGATGTAGGGGGGTGCTGCGCTGTGGAGAGCTATGTTGGTGAGAACCAGTAATTAGAATTGGATCCTATAATGAATGGGCAGCCACTGCCAGTGTAATGAGTGGCGAATAACTCTATGAAGGATATCTGCCACGTTTTGCGTGCGTTTGATGAGTCAACGCGGATGGCGAGTGCAGATGATGCACTAGTCAGCCTGACTGTCCCCCTTATCTGCCTGCTTCAAAAAACACTGCAAGCACTAAGGCATGAGGTTTTGGAAGAGGTGGAGGATGAGGAGTCACAAATTCCATCACCTTCTGGACAGTCAGCGCAACGTGGTTCCTCACAAAGGGCTGGAGGACTTTCAAAGTACCATGCTGTATCAACAATTGAACCTCCAGAGTCGCTGTCTATATTTTCATAACCATTACAAACTTTTAATGTATTTACAAAGCACATAATGTACATTTTTTGTCTATCCTTTTGTAATGCTATTGTGTTTCCATAAACTGATGTTACAGAATTATGATACAAAGTTTTTAAATTTTGAGTTTTAAATTTTGTAAATTTATATGTATTTGAAGGACTTTGTGAGGAGGATGAGGAGTCACAAATTCCATCACCTTCTGGACAGTCAGCGCAACGTGGTTCCTCACAAAGGGCTGGAGGACTTTCAAAGTACCATGCTGTATCAACAATTGAACCTCCAGAGTCGCTGTCTATATTTTCATAACCATTACAAACTTTTAATGTATTTACAAAGCACATAATGTACATTTTTTGTCTATCCTTTTGTAATGCTATTGTGTTTCCATAAACTGATGTTACAGAATTATGATACAAAGTTTTTAAATTTTGAGTTTTAAATTTTGTAAATTTATATGTATTTGAAGGACTTTGTGAGGAGGATGAGGAGGAGTCAATGGAGGAGGAAGACATCGCTCCAGAGGGAGGTAGACAATGCTCTAGTCAGTATGTAGACCAAGGGTGGGGTGATGCACAGCAGGCGGAGATGACGCCTCTTGCAGGGGACAACGTTTCTTGGCCAGTTGGGAGTCTGCAGCACATGGTTGATTTCATGCTGCAGTGGCTGAGAAACGACCGCCGCATCGAACACATTCACACCACGTCTGATTATTGGGTGTACACCCTCCTAGACCCTCGCTACCGGGACAACTTACAAAGCCTCATCACACCGTTGAACCGGGAGCGTAAAATGCGGAAGTACCAAGACACACTGGTGCAATCCATAATGTTCTCCATTCCAGCCGAGAGCACTGCTGCTGCTACTGATTTACAAAGCAGCTCTGTGCGTCGAGGCAGTGGAGACAGCTCTGCAACAAGAGGGAGCACAAGCAGCGCCTCTGCACAGGGCAAGAACAGTATGTTCCAAATGTGTCGAAGTTTTGTGGCAGCGCCACCAATGTCTACACCATCCGAGACGGCTCCAGTCAGCAGGAGGCAACATTTCCGTAAGATGGTGACAGACTACATGTCTTGCCCTCTCAGTGTACTCCCAGATGGCTCTTCCCCATTCAAGTTTTGTGTCTCTAAGCTGGATACATGGCCAGAGCTTAGCCAGTATGCATTGGAGGTGCTGGCTTGATCTGCTGGCAGTGTATTATCGGAGCGCGTCTTTACTGCTGCAGGTGGTGTACTAACAGACCGTTGCATGCGACTATCCTACGATAATGTAGAACGGCTTACTTTTCTGAAAATGAACTAGGCATGGATCTCGCCTGAATTTGCCTGTCCGGTTTCAGATTAACTAACTGGTTGACAACGTTTTCCATGTCTCCTGTTATGTTCATCTTTCTACCACCTGAGCTATACTCCCTGGGCTACAACACTGCCAGTTGCTGCTCAGAAGTGTCGTGTCCACAGACCAATACACAAGCTATAGTGATAGTGGGGTTCAGTAACGCCTGCTGTTCCCCTGCTGTGTGTCCGGCAAAAATTACTGCTACCTAGCTACACATGTTTAAAAAACATGACATGTTAAAGTGGCTAGTGCTACACATAGATATCAGGCTACACCCTTATTTCTAAGCTGTAAACAAGTGAAACGTCAAATTTAAAACCATTCAATGATTAGTGTTGGTAACAAATCTGTAACTAAATAATTGGACATATTATGGCAGATATCCACATGTCTAACACAAATGCTAACACAAAAGCATACTTATGCTATAGGGTACTGATGGTGAACCTTCTCACTCCATAACTTTGACCAATCCAACTCACATCATGCCTCAAATGCTGCAATGTTGGAAGTGCATAATGTGGGTTGAACTTTGACAACAGCTGCAGTGCGAAGGTTATCCTTCTGTGTTCTTGGCTTTTAAATAAAAGCATACAAGTAAATATAATAATACATTGTTGATTAAGGGACATGATGTACACCTGTAATATTGTGCAAACAATGGATGTAGGACTATTCCTCTTCAACATTACTTATATTTGTGTCATTTGAAAAAATACATATTTTAGTTAAAAATTAAAAACCCATGTTCAGTAGCTGTGAAAGGCCCGTTTGTGTACTTCTATATTGTTTGCAACCAATGTATTGTATACGGATGGAAGCGCGTCACACTAATAGATTAGATTTATTTTAAATGGAATGTAGCAGAACCAATTGGAGATAAATGAAAAGGATGAGCCACTGAGACACGCTCAGCAGAGTACAAGCAGCAGTGCTTGAACATGTAACTGGAGCGTGATCTGCACTCAAAAAAGTAAAAAACACAGACTGAAGTGAACACTGAAACACAACTGTCCACAATCTGTGAAAAGCTCCTTTCTGTACTTCTATAGTGTTTGCAACCAATGTATTGTATACGGATGGAAGCGCGTCACACTAATAGATTAGATTTATTTTAAATGGAATGTAGCAGAACCAATTGGAGATAAATGAAAAGGATGAGCCACTGAGACACGCTCAGCAGAGTACAAGCAGCAGTGCTTGAACATGTAACTGGAGCGTGATCTGCACTCAAAAAAGTAAAAAACACAGACTGAAGTGAACACTGAAACACAACTGTCCACAATCTGTGAAAAGCTCCTTTCTGTACTTCTATAGTGTTTGCAACCAATGTATTGTATACGGATGGAAGCGCGTCACACTAATAGATTAGATTTATTTTAAATGGAATGTAGCAGAACCAATTGGAGATAAATGAAAAGGATGAGCCACTGAGACACGCTCAGCAGAGTACAAGCAGCAGTGCTTGAACATGTAACTGGAGCGTGATCTGCACTCAAAAAAGTAAAAAACACAGACTGAAGTGAACACTGAAACACAACTGTCCACAATCTGTGAAAAGCTCCTTTCTGTACTTCTATAGTGTTTGCAACCAATGTATTGTATACGGATGGAAGCGCGTCACACTAATAGATTAGATTTATTTTAAAATGGAATGTAGCAGAACCAATTGGAGATAAATGAAAAGGATGAGCCACTGAGACACGCTCAGCAGAGTACAAGCAGCAGTGCTTGAACATGTAACTGGAGCGTGATCTGCACTCAAAAAAGTAAAAAACACAGACTGAAGTGAACACTGAAACACAACTGTCCACAATCTGTGAAAAGCTCCTTTCTGTACTTCTATAGTGTTTGCAACCAATGTATTGTATACGGATGGAAGCGCGTCACACTAATAGATTAGATTTATTTTAAATGGAATGTAGCAGAACCAATTGGAGATAAATGAAAAGGATGAGCCACTGAGACACGCTCAGCAGAGTACAAGCAGCAGTGCTTGAACATGTAACTGGAGCGTGATCTGCACTCAAAAAAGTAAAAAACACAGACTGAAGTGAACACTGAAACACAACTGTCCACAATCTGTGAAAAGCTCCTTTCTGTACTTCTATAGTGTTTGCAACCAATGTATTGTATACGGATGGAAGCGCGTCACACTAATAGATTAGATTTATTTTAAATGGAATGTAGCAGAACCAATTGGAGATAAATGAAAAGGATGAGCCACTGAGACACGCTCAGCAGAGTACAAGCAGCAGTGCTTGAACATGTAACTGGAGCGTGATCTGCACTCAAAAAAGTAAAAAACACAGACTGAAGTGAACACTGAAACACAACTGTCCACAATCTGTGAAAAGCTCCTTTCTGTACTTCTATAGTGTTTGCAACCAATGTATTGTATACGGATGGAAGCGCGTCACACTAATAGATTAGATTTATTTTAAATGGAATGTAGCAGAACCAATTGGAGATAAATGAAAAGGATGAGCCACTGAGACACGCTCAGCAGAGTACAAGCAGCAGTGCTTGAACATGTAACTGGAGCGTGATCTGCACTCAAAAAAGTAAAAAACACAGACTGAAGTGAACACTGAAACACAACTGTCCACAATCTGTGAAAAGCTCCTTTCTGTACTTCTATAGTGTTTGCAACCAATGTATTGTATACGGATGGAAGCACGTCACAGTAATAGATTTGATTTTTTTTTCTAATATAATGGAGCTGCACCAATTCCACAAAATAAAAAAAAAAAAAAAAAAAAAAAGAGTCAGTGACAGTGACACGTGCAGATGCCTACAAACAGCGGTGGATGCAGAGCAAACTGCAGCGTCACCTGCACTGTCACACACACACCTTGCACAGAGCTGTTAAAACAACACTGGCAAAATGAAGCTTTACACAGCGGTTGGTAAACTAGCCTGCCTCAAGCACAGTAGTACACAAAATCGCAATATCTAACTGTCCCTCAGAGTGAGCAGAGTAGCGTTCTGTCCCTTACTGAGTTCACAGCACAGTGACGCTAAAATGGCGGCGGCGCCTTTTATAGTGCATTCTGACATCATTTCAGCAGCCAATCACAGCCATGCCATTAGTTAAGATGACCGCAGCATTACAGGATGTGCCCACACTTCGTAGGATTCCTCATTGGCTGACTAAAATCACATTGCCTCTCAAAGAATTATGGGAACTTCCGATTCCGGTATACGATATGGAAAAAGTATCGGAATTAAGTATCGGAATTCCGATAACGCGAATATCGGCCGATACCCGATACTTGCGGTATCGGAATGCTCAACACTATTGGCTGGTTAACAAAAATAGGGGGGATCCCCACGCCGTTTTTTTTTTCGAGGGGATCCCCTATTTTTGTTAACCAGCCAAGCTAAGCAGACTGCTGTGGCCTGGTATTATCAGGCTGGCAAGGTCCATGGATATTGGATCCTTACCAGCCTGAAAAACCAGGCCTCAGCGGTCTGCTTCATCTGGCTGGTTAACAAAAATAGGGGGGACCCCACGCCAATTTTTTTCGAGGGGATCCCCTATTTTTGTTAATCAGCCAAGATATGCAGACTGCTGTGGCCTGGTATTATCAGGCTGGCAAGGTCCATGGATCTTGGCTCCTTAACAGCCTGAAAATCCAGGCCTCAGCGGTCTTCTTCATCTGGCTGGTTAACAAAAATAGGGGGGACCCCACGCCAATTTTTTTCGAGGGGATCCCCTATTTTTGTTAATCAGCCAAGATATGCAGACTGCTGTGGCCTGGTATTATCAGGCTGGCAAGGTCCATGGATCTTGGCTCCTTAACAGCCTGAAAATCCAGGCCTCAGCGGTCTGCTTCATCTGGCTGGTTAACAAAAATAGGGGGGACCCCACGCCAATTTTTTTCGAGGGGATCCCCTATTTTTGTTAATCATCCAAGATATGCAGACTGCTGTGGCCTGGTATTATCAGGCTGGCAAGGTCCATGGATCTTGGCTCCTTAACAGCCTGAAAATCCAGGCCTCAGCGGTCTGCTTCATCTGGCTGGTTAACAAAAATAGGGGGGACCCCACGCCAATTTTTTTCGAGGGGATCCCCTATTTTTGTTAATCAGCCAAGATATGCAGACTGCTGTGGCCTGGTATTATCAGGCTGGCAAGGTCCATGGATCTTGGCTCCTTAACAGCCTGAAAATCCAGGCCTCAGCGGTCTGCTTCATCTGGCTGGTTAACAAAAATAGGGGGGACCCCACGCCATTTTTTTTTTCGAAGGGAACCCCTATTTTTGTTAATCAGCTGATGCAGGGAGCTGGTATCCAAGGTACACAGCGGGTTTCCAAGCGCTGCGCGGTGCCTGGAAACCCGCTGTGTACCTTGGTTACCAGCGGATCGCTGGTCTCCCGCCTGTCACACGCAGCGATGCATGCCTGTCAGAGGGAAACCAGCGATAAAAAAAAAGGTCCTGACATTTCTGCGACGATCAGCGATACCCGGCAGGGGGGCTGATCGTCGCTGAATGTCACACACAGCGATATCGCTGGTGAGCTCGCTGCTGCGTCACAAAACTAGTGACTCAGCAGCGATCTCGGTAGCGATATCGCTATGTGAGACGGGCCCTTAAGCGATGTTACCCGCAGTGTCGCTGTCCCAGATCGCTGCCTGAGCTGCCTGTTTGGCAGCTCAGCAGCGATCATGTAGCGATACACCAGCGATCCTGACAAGTGCATATCGTTGTCGGGATCGCTGGTGTATCGTTATGTGACACCCAGCCTTTACTCTCCTGTCAGCCAGGAGAGGAACTCATTCATTTGGGGTTTACTGTGAGGCTGCAGCATTAGCTGCGGTCCCTGCAGTAAACATTAACCCTTTCTGAAGGATTACACGGTGGGACCTGACTGTGCATGGGATAGGTAAGAATAATTTTGCTTTTTTATTTTATTTTTATTACAGGAAATGGTTTTTGCAGTAAAATAAAAGATGGTCAAAAACATGTGTCTTTATTTCATTAAAATGATTTTTAATTAAAGTGTGTGTGTTTTATTTTTATTTCATGCAATAGGATTAATAATTGATAGTTGTCTAATTGACAGCTCTCAATTATTAACCTGGCTTAAGGTCACCTTTCAATAGCAAGGTGGCTTTAACCCCATATTAACCCATTCGCCACCGCTACAGGGCAATGGGAATAGACGGGCAAAGTGCCAGAAAGGGCGAATCTAATTATAGATTTGTCTTTCCTGGGGTGTCTGGGGGCAGATGTTAGTAGCCGGGGGGGGCCAAAAATAATGGTCCCTCTCTGGGCTATTATTATCTGCCCCCACTCACTGGCTTTGTCTGTCTGGTTGCGAAAATAGGGCGGGAGCCCACGCATTTTTTTTCAGCAATTTTACACCTCATATATATATATATATACATGTCATTGAATTTGTGACACATATATATATATTATATATTTATATTTGTAGTTCATACACTTCTACATAGTATAATAGCCGCTAATTCAATTGCCGGCTTTTGTGAAAATGCAGAACCCGACATGAAATGACACTTGGTGTACATAGGGTTAACCATGTCTTTTCATGTCCTTTGCTATCTAATTTGCACAAACAATTAAATCAGTCTATGTGTGCATAATTTCACACCTGTAGGGGTTAATTAAAGGTGTAAATTCGTAGCAAAAAAGTCAGTTTTTTTTTACAACGAATTTACACCTTTAATTAACCCCTACAGGTGTGAAATTTTGCACACATAGACTGATTTAATTGTTTGTGCAAATTAGATAGCAAAGGACATGAAAAGACATGTTTAACCCTATGTACACCAAGTGTCATTTCATGTCGGGTGGCCCGACATGAAATGACACTTGGTGTACATAGGGTTAACCATGTCTTTTCATGTCCTTTGCTATCTAATTTGCACAAACAATTAAATCAGTCTATGTGTGCAAAATTTCACACCTGTAGGGGTTAATTAAAGGTGTAAATTCGTAGCAAAAAAGTCAGTTTTTTTTACAACGAATTTACACCTTTAATTAACCCCTACAGGTGTGAAATTTTGCACACATAGACTGATTTAATTGTTTGTGCAAATCAGATAGCAAACGACATGAAAAGACATGGTTAACCCTATGTACACCAAGTGTCATTTCATGTCGGGTGCTTCTGTCTTTTCACTGAAGGCGGCTTTACCCGGCAATTGAATCAGAGGATATTTTACTATGTAGAAGTGTATAAACTATACATATATGTATATATATATGTCACAATGACATGTGTATATATATATATATATGTATTCTATGTGTGTATATTTAGTGTTTACAAGGAAAGAATGGGGTTTTTTTAGTTACGATATTTTGTTCCCATAGACTTACATGGGACTTCCGGTATCGGTATCGGGTATCGCCGATATTTTAATGATATCGGCGATACCATTCCGATTCCGATACTTTTGGATATCGGAAAGTATCGCTCAACTCTACCGCAGACCATTCCATCAAAGTCTGCATTTAAAAACGGTGCTCCTTCCCTTCCGATCTCTGCCATGCGTCAAAATAGTGGTTCCCCCCCACATATGGGATATCAGCGTACTCAGGACAAATTGAACAATAGCTTTTGGGGTCCTATTTCTCCTGTTACCATTATAAAAATAAAAATTTGGGGCAAAAAGGTTATTTTTGTGGAAAAAAATATGATTTTCTTATTTTCACGGCTCTACGTTATAAACTTCTGTGAAGCACTTGGGGGTTCAAAGTGCTCACCACACATCTAGAAAAGTTCCTTGGGGGGTCTAGTTTCCAAAATGGAGTCACTTGTGGGGGGTTTCTACTGTTTAGGCACATCAGGGGCTATCCAAACGTGACATGACACCCGCAGACCATTCCATCAAAGTCTGCATTTGAAAAAGGCGCTACTTCCCTTCCGATCTCTACCATGCGTCAAAATAGTGGTTCCCCCCCACATATGGGATATCAGCGTACTCAGGACAAATTGCACAATAGCTTTTGGGGTCCTATTTCTCCTGTTACCATTATAAAAATAAAAATTTGGGGCAAAAAGATTATTTTTGTGGAAAAAAATATGATTTTTTTATTTTCACGGCTCTACGTTATAAACTTCTGTGAAGCACTTGGGGGTTCAAAGTGCTCACCACACATCTAGAAAAGTTCCTTGGGGGGTCTAGTTTCCAAAATGGAGTCACTTGTGGGGGGTTTCTACTGTTTAGACACATCAGGGGCTATCCAAACGTGACATGACACCCACAGACCATTCCATCAAAGTCTGCATTTGAAAAAGGCGCTACTTCCCTTTCGAGCTCTGCCATGCGTCAAAATAGTGGTTTCCCCCCACATATGGGGTATCACCGTACTCAGGACAAATTGCACAATAACTTTTTGGGTCCTGTTACCCTTTGGAAAATAACAATTGGGGGTGGAAAGATCATTTTTGTGGAAAAGATATGATTTTTTAATTTTACTGCTCTACGTTATAACCTTCTGTGAAGCCCTTGGGGGTTCAAAGCTCTCACCACACATCTAGATAAGTTCCTTGGGGGGTCTAGTTTCCAAAATGGGGTCACTTGTTGGGGGTTTCCACTGTTTAGGCACACAGGGACTCTCCAAATACGACATGGCATCCAATCTCAATTCCAGCCAAAAAAGTCAAATGGCGCTGCTTCCCTTCCGAGCTCTGCCATGCGCCCAAATAGTGGTTTACCCCCACCTATGGGGTATCAGCGTACTCAGGACTAATTGCACAATAAATTTTGGGGTCCTTTTATCCTTTGGAAAATAAAAATTGGGATGAAAAGATCATTTTTGTGGAAAAAAATATGATTTTTTAATTTACGGCTCTACGTTATAACCTTCTGTGAAGCGCTTGGGGGTTAAAAGCTCTCACAACTCATTTAGATAAGTTCCTTGGGGGTCTAGTTTCCAAAATGGGGTCACTTGTGGGGGGTTTCCACTGTTTAGGCACACAGGGACTCTCCAAATACGACATGGCATCCAATCTCAATTCCAGCCAAAAAAGTCAAATGGCGCTGCTTCCCTTCCGAGCTCTGCCATGCGCCCAAATAGTGGTTTACCCCCACCTATGGGGTATCAGCGTACTCAGGACTAATTGCACAATAACTTTTGGGGTCCTTTTATCCTTTGGAAAATAATAATTGGGATGAAAAGATCATTTTTGTGGAAAAAATATGATTTTTTAATTTTACGGCTCTACGTTATAACCTTCTGTGAAGCCCTTGGGGGTTAAAAGCTCTCACAACACATTTAGATGAGTTCCTTGAGGGGTCCAGTTTCCAAAATGGGGTCACTTGTGGGGGGTTTCCACTGTTTAGGCACACAGGGACTCTCCAAATGCGACATGGCGTCCAATCTCAATTCCAGCCAAAAAAGTCAAATGGCGCTGCTTCCATTCCGAGCTCTGCCATGCGCCCAAATAGTGGTTTACCCCCACACATGGTATATCGGTGTACTCTGGAGAAATTGTACAACAAATATTGTGGTTCACTTTCTCCTGATACCCTTGACAAAATTTAAAAAAATTGTGTCGAAAGAAAAATTTTGGGAAAAAAAGTTAAATGTTCATTTTTTCCTTCCACATTGCTTCAATTCTTGTGAAGTACCTAAAGGGTTAATAAACTTCTTGAATGTGGCTTTGAACACGTTGAGGGGTGCAGTTTTTAGAATGGTGTCACTTTTGGGTATTTTCTGTCATATTGACCCCTCAAATTCACTTCAAATGTGAGGTGGTCCCTAAAAAAATGGTTTTGTAAATTTTGTTGGAAAAATGAGAAATTGCTGGTCAACTTTTAACACTTATAACTTCGTAACAAAAAAAAATTTTGGTTCCAAAATTGTGCTGATGTAAAGTAGACATGTGGGAAATGTTATTTATTAACTAATTTTTGTGACATATCTCTCTGATTTAATGGCATAAAAATTAAAAGTTTGAAAATTGCAAAATTTTCAAAATTTTTGCCATATTTCCATTTTTTTTCATAAAAAACGCAAGTTATATTGAAGAAATTTTACCACTATCATGAAGTACAATATGTCACGAGAAAACAATCTCAGAATCGCCAAGATCCGTAGAAGCGTTCCAGAGTTATAACCTCATAAAGAGACAGTGGTCAGAATTGTAAAAATTGGCCTGGTCTTTAACCTACAAAATGGCTTGGTCATTAAGGGGTTAATCTGAAAACGGACAGGCAAATTCAGGTGAGATCCATGCCTTGTTCATTTTCAGAAAAGTAAGCCGGTCTACATTCTCTGAGGATAGTCGCATGCGACGGTCTGTTACTACACCACCTGCAGCACTAAAGACACGCTCAGATAATACACTGGCAGCAGGGCAAGCCAGCACCTCCAATGCATACTGGCTAAGCTCTGGCCATGTATCCAACTTAGAGACCCAAAATTTGAAAGGGGAAGAGGCATCTGGGAGTACACTTAGAGGGAAAGCCAAGTAGTCTGTCACCATCTTACGGAAACGTTTCTTCCTGGTGACTGGAGCCGTCTCGGATGGTGTAGACCTTGCTGGCGCTGTCACAAAACTTTGCCACATTTGTAACATACAGTTCTTGCCCTGTGCAGAGGCGCTGCTTCTGCTCCCTCTTGTTGTAGAGGTGTCTACACTGCCTCGACGCACAGAGCTGCTTTGTAAAGCAGTAGCAGCAGCAGCAGCTCTCTCGGCTGGAATGTACAACAGTATGGATTGCACCAGTGTGTCTTGGTACTCCTGCATTTTACGGTCCCGGTTCACCGGTGTGATGAGGATTTGTAAGTTGTCCCGGTAGCGAGGGTCTAGGAGGGTGTACACCCAATAATCTGACGTGCTGAGAATGTGGGCGATGCGGCGGTCGTTTCTCAGGCACTGAAGCATGAAATCAACCATGTGCTGCAGACTCCCAACTGGCCAACAAAGGCTGTCCTCTGGAAGAGGCGTCATCTCTGTCTCCTCTGCATCACCCCACCCTCGCTCTACATACTGACTAAAGCGTTGTGTACCTCCCTCTGTAGGGATTTCTTCCTCCTCCATTGACTCCTCCTCTTCCTCATCCTCCTCACAAAGTGAACCCTGCCCAGCCCTTTGTGAGGAACCACGTTGCGCTGACTGTCCTGAAGGTAATTGAATTTGTGACTCCTCATCCTCCACCTCTTCCAAAACCTCTTCCTTTAGTGCTTTCAGTGATTTCTGAAGCAGGCAGATAAGGGGGACAGTCATGCTGACTAGCGCATCATCTGCACTCGCCATCCGCGTTGAGACATCAAACGCACGCAAAACGTCGCAGATGTCCTTCATAGAGGCCCACTCAGTAGTGGTGAAGTGTGAACGGCGCAAATTGCGAGTTGATTGCGCCTGTTGCAGCTGATACTCCATTACTGCTGGCTGCTGCTCACACAACCGCTCCAACATATGTAACGTGGAATTCCACCTGGTGGGTACGTCACATATGATGCGATGTTCAGGAAGGCGAAATCTGACTTGCAGAGCTGCAATGCGCGATCTGGCCATGCTGAAACGTCGCAAGTGAGCGCACTCTAGGCGGACCTTGTGCAGCAGTGCATCAAGATCCGGATAGTCCCTCAAAAAACTCTGCACGACCAAGTTGAGCACATGTGCCAGACATGGTATGTGAGTGAGGTTGCCAAGGCCCAGAGCTGCCACCAGATTTCGGCCATTGTCACACACTACCAAGCCTGGCTGGAGATTAGCTGACAAAAACCACACGTCGCTCTCCTGCTTGATGGCATCCCAGAGCTCCTGCGCTGTGTGGCTTCGATTCCCCATGGGAATTAATTTCAGGACGGCCTGTTGACGTTTGGCCACGGCTGTGCTCATATCGGTCGCAACAGGTAAGCGTTCACGGGTCCATGTGGAGGTATACCGTGACAGCTCGTGCAGCGATGATTCTGAGGAACTGGAGTAGGAGGAGGAATCAATGTGCACAGACTGGATTCCTGCAATCCTTGGAGTTGGCAGAACACGTACAGCGCCACTGGCAAGATCTGTACCCGGCTCCACAACATTGACCCAATGGGCAGTGAGGGAAAGGTATCGTCCCTGGCCATGGGTACTGGTCCACGCATCGGTGGTCAGGTGGACCCTGCTACTGACGGCGTTTAGTAGCGCATGTTTAATGTTTCCCTCGACATGTTTTTGCAGAGCAGGGACAGCTTGCCTGCTGAAATAAAATCGGCTTGGCACATTATATTGTGGGACTGCCAATGCCATAAAGTTCCTGAAACTGTCAGTCTCCACCAGCCTGAATGACAGCATTTCAAGGGACAGGAGTTTTGCAAGGCCAGCATTCAGAGCCTGTGCTCGTGGATGGTTTGCCGAGTATGGCCGTCTTTTATCCCATGCCTGTGTTACCGATGGCTGTTTTTTGTTCTGGGAGTGTGACGATGACTGTGAACTTGCTGCAGTGGGTGGAATAACAGTTTGTCTATGGACAACAGTGACCGAGGTTCTTCCATGGAGATCCTGTGAGGAAGCCGAACCAGGTGTGTGAGAGCTGGAGGTAGAGGCTCGAACACGACCTAAAGATGTAGGTGCTGCTGTAGGTTGGCCTACATCTCCAGTGTGTCTTTGTAACTCAGCTACGTGCTTTGTCCGTACATGTTTCCACATATTTGTGGTATTCAGGTTACTGATATTTTTACCTCTTTTAACTTTTTGCTTGCACAGCTTGCATTGAACATAGCAAATATCATCTACAAGTCTGTCAAAAAAGGACCATGCAGTGCAAGTCATGGGAGCGCCAATTTTGACATTTCTAAGAGAACTGCTCCCAACAGGTGCCAAACTGGAGGCTACAGGCAAGCGAGTCTGCAGCCTACCTCTCCCTCCTCTTTGTACCGTTGGGACAATCTCTTCCTCAGAGCTGCTCCCACCACCTTCCTGTTGCTCACGCCATGTTGGGTCTCGGACTTCATCATCTCCACTACCCTCTTCCAACACCTGCTGCTGTTGGATGGTCTGGGCAGCACCATGCTCCACAAAACCTGGCACCTGAGTCTCATCATCATCATAAGATGCGTTCTGCGGTGTGCTGTCCATCGGCACTGGCTCACCCGCCTCTTCGGATTGAGAGAGACACAGCTGTTGCGCATCACTGCATACTCCCTCTTTTTCAAATTGCAGAATGCTGCTTGCCTGTGCCCGTGTTTGCGAGCCAACAGATTCTGAGAACAGAAGCAGAGACTCAGCTGGCTCCTGTACAGAACTCTCTGACTGCCTGGGCAATTTGACAGGTGGTGAACAGACAGATGGTTGCTCAACAGTGTTGTGTTCCTGAGAGGAGGTGGAAGGAATTGAAGTCGATGCATTGGCTGCCATCCAACCAACAACGGCTTCAATTTGTTCTTCCCGCAGCAGGGGGGCACGCCGAGCTCCTACCAAAGTGCGCATAAAGGAACGCTCACGGGGAAAACTGGTGGATGCTGTGTCACTGAGGGCGGCAGCAGCCACAGAATCCCCACGTCCTCTCCCTGCTGAAACTCCACGGCCACGACCACGTGCCTTACTCACTGACTTCTTCATCTTGGTAGATTGAGAAAGAAAGTCAGAAAAGTTATAAGGCCTAAGTGTGGTTATTACGCAGAGACTGAAGTGAACACTGAAACACAACTGTTCACAATCTGTGAAAGGCTACTCCTTTGTCTACTTCTATAGTGTTTGCAACCAATGTATTGTATACGGATGGAAGCGCGTCACACTAATAGATTATATTTTAAATGGAATGGAGCAGAACCAATTGGAGATAAATGAAAAGGATGAGCCACTGAGACACGCTCAGCAGAGTACAAGCAGCAGTGCTTGAACAAGTAACTGGAGCGTGATGTGCACTCAAAAAATAAAAAACACAGACTGAAGTGAACACTGAAACACAACTGTTCACAATCTGTGAAAGGCTACTCCTTTGTCTACTTCTATAGTGTTTGCAACCAATGTATTGTATACGGATGGAAGCGCGTCACACTAATAGATTATATTTTAAATGGAATGGAGCAGAACCAATTGGAGATAAATGAAAAGGATGAGCCACTGAGACACGCTCAGCAGAGTACAAGCAGCAGTGCTTGAACAAGTAACTGGAGCGTGATGTGCACTCAAAAATAAAAAACACAGACTGAAGTGAACACTGAAACACAACTGTTCACAATCTGTGAAAGGCTACTCCTTTGTCTACTTCTATAGTGTTTGCAACCAATGTATTGGATACGGATGGAAGTGCGTCACACTAATAGATTATATTTTAAATGGAATGGAGCAGAACCAATTGGAGATAAATGAAAAGGATGAGCCACTGAGACACGCTCAGCAGAGTACAAGCAGCAGTGCTTGAACAAGTAACTGGAGCGTGATGTGCACTCAAAAAATAAAAAACACAGACTGAAGTGAACACTGAAACACAACTGTTCACAATCTGTGAAAGGCTACTCCTTTGTCTACTTCTATAGTGTTTGCAACCAATGTATTGTATACGGATGGAAGCGCGTCACACTAATAGTTAAATTGCATGGAGCTGCAAGAATTACACTGAAGGAAAAAAAAAAGAGTCTGTGAGTGACATGTGCAGATGCCTACAGACAGCGTTGCATGCAGAGCAAACTGCAGCGTCACCTGCACTCACACACACCTTGCAGAGCTGTTAAAACAACACTGCAGGCAAAAGGAAGCTTTACACAGCGGTTGGTGCTAGCCTGCCTACAGCACAGTACACTAAATCGCAATCTCTAACTGTCCTCAGAGTCAGCACAGCAGCGTTCTGTCCCTTACTGAATTCACAGCACAGTGACGCTAAAATGGCGGCGGCGCCTATCCGATAAGACGAAAATATTGAAACGAAGTATCGAAAGGCCGATAGAGCTAATATCGGCCGATACCCGATATTTGCAGTATCGTATCGCTCAACACTAGTTAATATGCATTCACATTTTGCATACACATCAACTTACTTTTTGAGTTCAGATTTAGTTTCCTATGTAGTCCAGAGTGCATTCTGTGCATATAAGGGTGTGACCGCCCTGTTTCTGAGTTGAGAAAATCCATCCTGTCTGGCCTGAGCTTCAACTGGTGGGTTCAGTCCCTCTGCCTTGTTCACATTTGTGTCACTTGACAAGTGGAAAGGTTTTTAATATTAGAGTAGGACTGTCCCACAAAGGGTTGCCTTGACGTGGCGGGATGGCTTGTACATTCTTTTGATCAAAATTATGTTTACTAAATACCCTTATTATTATTACTACCTTCATGCATTTTTGCAAAAAAAAAATTTATTTTATTTTAGGATATTTGCTTTTTTTGTGCCTGTTTTCTGTGTAATGGTTATGTGTTAATATGCATTCACATTTTGCATACACATCAACTTACTTTTTCAGTTCAGATTTAGTTTCCCATTTCTAATGGACGTAGACTCACAATCGGATGCAGTGGTGCTTTCTGATCAGCTTTCACAGTTTTCCTAGTCACAGACGTGTGACATTCCTGGCACCATTTTTCAATGTCTCCTCTCATGCCAATCCAATAGAATCGCCTATGGCCTGTGGCTTCTGTCTTTTGCACTCCAAAGTGACCAGACTGATCATAATAGGCAGTGGGGACCATGTCTACATCTCTCCTTGGGATCACAATTTGATGGAGATGACTAACCGTGATGTGATCCACGCTACAGCGATACAGCTACCCTTTCTTCACAAACAACTATTTTCGCTGTCTCCACAGACAAAGTTATTGAGGGTCAGCATCGCCTCTGTGAATTCTACCAGGAGGTTTTCCCGTGATTAGGAATTCCCAAATTTCTGCAATTAGTCTACTTTCAGTCTGTACTTGTATCCATCTAGTTTCCTGTAGCGGAGCGTCTGGACTGACTTACTGAGACTGAAATATATATGAAGATTTAAAAGTACCACAATACTGTATACAGCTGTACGCTAATGATACAGTACACTTTTTCTGCTTTTCATATTCTGGTCTACTCCATACTGAGGCTGTGAGCGTCTGTGTGTTACTCCTGAAATATATACGGAGATTTAAAATTACTCCAACACTGTATACAGCTGTATGCTTCTAATACATTACCCTTTTTTAACTTTTTATATTCTGCTGTAATATATACTGAGCCTGTGAGCGTCTGTGTGTGACTCTGGAAATATATACGGAGATTTAAAATTACCCCAGAACTGTACAGTATACGACTGTACACTTCTGATACAGTACACTTTTTGCTTTTATATTCTGGTGTAATCCATACTGAGCCTGTGAGAGTCTGTGTCTGACTCAGGAAATTTAAACGGAGATTTAAAATTACCCCAATACTGTATACAACTTTACGCTTCTGATACAATACCCTTTTTCTACTTTTTATATTCTGTTGTGATCCATAGTGAGCCTGTGAGCGTCTCTCTGTTACCCGGAAATATACATGGAGATTTACAATTACCCTACACTGTATACAGGTGTACGCTTGTGATACAGTACCCTTTTTGCCAGAAAGTCCTCCTCCACCCACCACTCTAAGTGCATCATTGACACCTGGAACATTGGCCCACGTGTGATTATGTCTTGCGGATCCTAAAAAGGGACCCCCACATTGCCAAAATTATGAAGGATGATGACTACTGGTTGGCCAGCATCCTCGATCCACACTATAAATGCAAATTACAGAACATCATGCCACAAGAGAACCTCGAGCTAATATAGGCGAACAAACAAGCAACTCTGGTAAACCGTTTGTTAGAGGCATTCCCAACACACAGCAGGGGTGCAGGTTCTACCACGAGCCGTACTGGGCCAAATGGAAGAGGTGTTCGTGGTGCACACAGCCAAAGTGGTGTTGGAGACAGGGGTTTCATGACCATGTTGTGGACTGATTTCTCGAGTAACGCTCACACGACTGGTAATAATGAATCAATTGCAACAGACAGGAGACAGCAGTTGTCAACTATGGTTCAAAATTACCTCTCCTCCCCTATCGATGTTCTCCCGCACAGTTCATTCCCCTTTGACTACTGGGCCTGTAAACTGGACACCTGGCCAGAATTGGCACAATATGCCTTAAAGGAGCTCGCTTGCCCTGCTGGTAGTGTGCTATCAGAAAGAGTGTTCAGTGCAGCTGGGTCAATCCTGACAGAAAAAAGGACCCGGCTGTCGACCTAAAATGTTGGTGATCTCACCTTCATTAAAATGAACCATGCCTGGCTTTCAAAGGATTTTGTCCCACCTTCCTCTGATGACACATAGGTTACAAGCAAAATGGCTAGCTTTGTCCTCCTCTTCCTCCGACTTCTCCAATTCCTCCATTTGCAGCAGCTGAACGTCCAGCCTACACCTCAACATATGCCAGTTTTTCCACCTCCCTAACTGGGCTGTACCCCCCCAGGGCCGGCGTCAGCACCTGGCACACCCGGGCAAGTGCCGGTTCCCTGAGCAGGTGGGGGAGGCCCACTCGTGGGTGATGGCACTGGCATAGGGCCCCTCATGGTACGCAAAAGTGTCTCTGATGGTGGGGGGGCCCACTCGCCATCAGACACACCGGCATACTATGAAGGGCCCTGTGCCAGTGCTGTCACCCACGAGTGGGCCCCCCTGCTTGCTCAGGGCACCAGCACTTGCAATACTTACCTCTCCCTGCTCCACCGCTGTGATGTTTTCCGCGTTTCCTGACTGTGACATTCAGTTCAGAGAGCGCGATAACATCACATTTGTACGCTCTCTGTCTAAACAGTCCAAGTGCAGAGAACTGGAAGATGGTGACGCTAAGGAGTCCAGAGTAGAGCAGTGCCCAGCGAGGAGAGGTATTTCATTTTTTTACATGTTTGGCGCAATATATGGGGAGTATTATACACTGGAGAATGATATATGGGGCCCATCATAGACTGGAGCATCATCCATGAGGCCCATCATATACTGGAGCATTCTAAATGGGGCAGATCAGACACTGGAGCAGCATATCCAGGGCCCATTACACACTGGAGCATTATAAATGGGGCACATTATATATGGAGCATTATTTTGGGGCATAAGACACTGGAGCAGCATCTATGGGACCCATTATACACTGGAGCATTATAAATGGGGCCCATTATAAATGGAACATTATTTTGGCCCATAAGACACTGGAGCATCATCCATGGGGCCCATAATATACTGGAGCATTCTAAATGGGGCCCATTATACATGGAGCATTATATTGGCCCATAAGACACTAGAGCATCAGCCATGGGGCCCATCATATACTGGAGCATTCTAAATGGGGCAGATCAGACACTGGAGCAGCATCTATGGGGCCCATTATACACTGGAGCATTATAAATGGGGCCCATTGTATATGGAGCATTATTTTAGCCCATAAGACACTGGAGCATCATCCATGGGGCCCATCATATACTGGAGTATTCTAAATGGAGCAGATCAACACTGGAGCAGCATATCCGGGGCCCATTTCACACTGAAACATTATAAATGGGGCCCTTTATATACGGAGCATTATATTGGCCCATAAGACACTGGAGCATCATCCATGGGGCCCATCATATACTGGAGCATCATATGGGGTTCATTATTTATGGGGCATGATATAGTGCATGGAGCATCATATGGAGCCTATTCTGTATGGAGCATTATATGGAGCATTATATGGAGCCTATTCTGTATGGAGCTATATATGGGGCCCATCATATACTGTATGGAGCTTTATATGCGACTCATTATACTGTATGGAGCAATATTTGGGGCTCATTATACTCTATGGGGACCGTCCTATACTGTATGGCACATTGCATGGGGACCATGATATACTGGAGCATTGTGTGGAGCTCATCATATACTGTATGGAACATTATATGGGGCCAATTATGTATGGAGCAATATATGGGGCTTATTATTCTGTATGGCACACTATGTGGTGGCCATAATACTGTATGGAGGAATATACTGTCCATTTTTTGAGCTATTGTAGATTTTAAAATAGATATCTGTCATGTCATGTAAGAATTAAAGTTTTTGTCATTGTTCTATACCTATATTTCTGTGCCGGATCGGAGAATCATGAATTGTGGTATGTGTTAAAGGGGCGCACTGATACTCTTTGGCCCGGGGCACACGAAAACCTGGAGCCAGCCCTACCCCCCACAACTTTAGCCAATTAACCCCCAGTATTCAATGCGTAAATATTATTATAAAGTAAATGAAGGTTGCCAAGCTTAAGTAATAAGAATTGATGTCGTTGGCATTGAAATGGGCACAGTAAGTGTGTTTACTGTCCTCCACTCCCTGCCGACTTTGATTCCCCATTGACTTGCATTGGGTTTCGTGCTTCAGTCGGACCTCCGACTTTTCACGATAGTCGGCCGATTTCGTTCGACTCGACTTTTGAGAAAGTTGGGTTTCATGAAACCCGACTCGACCCTAAAAAAGGCAAAAACGCTCATTTCTACTTCCAACAAGAAAATGTCCCAAAGCATAGTGCTAAAGCAACATTAGGGTTTTTTAAGGGGAAACATGTAAATGTTTTGGAGTGGTATAGTCAAAGCCCCCAATCAAACTTTAATCCAATTGAAAATCTGTGATCAGACTTGAAGATTGCTGTTAACTAGAGCAGACCATCTAACTTTTGCCTTGAGAAATGGGAAAAAATCCCAGTGGAAAGATGTGGAAAGCTCACAGAGACTTATCCACAGTGATTTGCAGCTGTAGTTGCGGCAAAAGGAGGCTCTTTAAAGTACTGACTTTGTGGAGTAAATAGTTATGCACACTGAAGTTTCAGTTATTTTGTCTTTTCTATGTTTCTTGCTTCATAATAAAAAGAAAACCAAACAGCTGTAGTCATGTTCTTTACATGAAATGATGCAAACCCTCAAAAAAAAATTTAATTTTAGGTTGTGGGGAAGCAAAACATGAAAAACTGCAAGGCATTGTATGTTATGAATGTGCTAGAGATGGTTTCTGAGCAGAGGCTCTCTCTGGTGGTTACAGACAGTACTGAACCTTTCAGCGAGGAATGGCAATCTGGGATCATTGACTGGTCTGATATAAGGGAGGTTCCCTCCCATGATGGTTGCCGGTGATCAATTGTTCTTGTCTCAATTGTGGTTCCTGGTTCATTTGGAAGTTTGCTGAGTCTTGCCTGCATCTTCTGCTTTCAGATAAGATTTTTCTGCTTTTATTTTTGTGCTTGCTTTTTGCATAGTTCTCTGCACTTTTGTGGAGGTCAGCCGGGTCCCCTCCTGGGGTCTGTGCTCCTCTCAGTTTATCTGTAGCCACTGTTATTTGTTCATTTGCTTTTTCCTGTTTTTTCAGTGGCTGCAGCTTAGTTTTGTTACACCAGAGATCTGATTTAGGTGGTAGAGATCGTGTGATCTCAGGTGTTTTTGCAATCAGAAGAGTTGGTATTTTTTAGGGTTTTTTTTGGATTGCAGTAAGAATCCTTTCCTGTACTTTTCTGTCTAGACAGATTGGGCCCCAGCGTTTGCTCATTCTATTTTCTGTCTGTGTCCGTGCTTCTTGTCTAACCGCCATTACATGTTTGGGGGCTTCCTATTTTCTTTGGGGATCTGCTCCGGGGCAGATAGCTTTCCTCTTTCTGCCTTTAGGTGTAGTTATCTCTCAGGCTGTGACGAGGCGTCTAGGATCAACGTAGGAATGCTCCACGGCTACCTCTAGTTGTGTGGTTAGTTCAGGTAACTGCAATCCAATAGGTTCTGGCCTCTCTGGTGTATTGCCGTTTTTGCTTTTTCTCCTCAGCTACCTAAACATAACAGTATCACCGGCCAAACTAAAAATTATATGCTACTCACAAAAGGGAAAAATAGTGTGGAAAGAAAAAAAAGTTGTCAGAGATTTTTTTTTTCCTGTTTGTGGCATTTTTTCCCTCTTTTTCTCTTGGTGCTGAGGAGGATTTTTTTTTCTCTCTCAATGGAGCTTGCACAGTTGTCTGGCCGTGTTGATCAGCTTGCCACTGAGGTTCGGAGAATTGCTACCTATCTTGCAGGGTTGCCGGTTGTGGAGCCTAGGATTCCCATGCCAGATTTGTTTTTCGGGGATCGGGCTAAATTTCTGAATCTCAAAAATAACTGTAAGTTGTTTTTTGCCTTAAAGCCTAAGTCCTCAGGGAACGCAGCACAGCAGGTTCAAATTGTTATCTCTCTCCTGCGCGGCGACCCTCAGGATTGGGCTTTTTCCCTGAAACCTGGGGATCCTGTTTTGAATGATATTGATGTATTTTTTCTGGCTCTGGGGTTATTGTAAGATGAACCTAATGTCACCGATCAAGCTGAAAAGACCTTGTTGGCATTAAATCAGGGTCTTGAAGACGCTGAGTTGTACTGTCAGAAATTCCGAAAGTGGGCAGTCCTGACCAAATGGAATGATGATGCTTTGGCAGCCCTTTTTCGGAAGGGGCTGTCAGAGAATGTAAAGGATGTTATGGTGGGATTTCCTGCTCCCTCAGGTCTCAATGATTCTATGTCATTGGCTATTAAAATTGACAGACGTTTGCGTGAGCGCAGAGGTATGCGTGAGATAGTGTTGTCTTGTGAGCCAGCTTATGAGCCTATGCAGTGTGATGGAATGACTTCTGGGGCTCAGCGTCATGAGTTTCGAAAGCGCAATGGATTATGTTTCTACTGTGGTGACGCCTCTCATGCTCTTTCCGTCTGCCCTAAGCGGGGAAGACATTTTGCACGCTCAGTTGTCTTGAGTAGTGTTCAGACTAAATTTCTGTTGACTGTTACCCTGATTTGCTCCCTGTCCACATTTTCTGCTCAGGCTTTTGTTGATTCAGGAGCAGCTATTAACCTGATGGATTTTGACTTTGCCAAACATTGTTGGTTTCCCATGATACCCCTGCGGAAGTCTATTCCCCTACTGGGCATTGATTCTACCCTTTGGCGGAGAATAAACCCCAGCTTTCTACTCAGGTGATAATGAGGGTTGAACCAGATCATCAGGAGATTTGCAAATTTTTTGGTGCTGCATAATCTGCATGACATTGTTGTACTGGGTTTCCCTTGGTTACAGTCTCATAATCCTGTTTTGGATTGGAAATCTGTGTCTGTGAGAAGGGTCATATCAGACCATCCTCTTCACCCTTGGGCGCCGGGTTTTTCTTTGTGGCCAAAAAGGATGGTTCATTGAGGCCGTGTATTGATTATCGTCTCTTGAATAAGATCACTGTGAAGTGTCAATATCCATTACCTTTGATTTCTTACCTGTTTTCCAGAGTGAAAAGTGCTAGTTGGTTTACCAAGCTTGACCTCAGGGGGGCGTATAACCTTATTCGCATTAAGCACGGGGATGAATGGAAGACGGCTTTTAATACCCCAGAGGGGCATTTTGAGTACCTAGTGATGCCCTTTGGGCTCACTAATGCTCCTTCCGTCTTCCAATCCTTCATGAATGATATTTTCAGGGATTTTGTGGATAAATTTCTGATTGTTTATTTGGATGATATCTTGATTTTTTCCAATGACTGGGACTCTCATGTGAAACATGTTCGGACTGTGTTCCAGATTTTGAGAGAGAATGCACTGTATGTGAAAGGATCAAAGTGTCTTTTTGGCGTACAGAAGTCTCGTTTCTGGGATTCATTTTGTCTCCGTCTGTTATTGAAATGGACCCGGTCAAGGTTCAGGCCATCTGTGATTGGGTCCAACCTACTTCATTAAAGGCTCTTCAGAGATTATTGGGTTTTGCCAATTTTTATCGTAAATTTATTGGTAATTTCTCTGTTATTGTTAAACCATTGACTGATTTGACCAAAAAGGGTTCTGATGTGGTGAATTGGCCTCCTGAGGCAGTTTCTGCGTTTCAGGAACTTAAGCAGAGATTCACTTCTGCTCCTGTTCTACGGCAGCCTGATGTTTCTCTACCGTTTCAAGTGGAGGTTGATGCCTCTGAAAATAGTGCAGGTGCCGTTTTGTCCCAAAGAGATCCAGAGACCTCTAAGAGTAACTCTTGTGCCTTTTTCTCTCGAAAATTTTCTCCAACTGAACGTAATTATGACGTGGGTAAACTGGAGTTATTGGCCATGAAGTGGGCATTTGAAGAGTGGAGACATTGGCTGGAAGGAGCCAAACATCAGGTGGTGAT
This sequence comes from Oophaga sylvatica, assembly GCA_033576555.1. Classification (NCBI taxonomy): domain Eukaryota; kingdom Metazoa; phylum Chordata; class Amphibia; order Anura; family Dendrobatidae; genus Oophaga; species Oophaga sylvatica. The sequence goes on along the minus strand of JARQOD010000002.1, from coordinate 464,990,281 downwards.
CCTCACGGACCATAAGAACCTGGTTTATCTCGAATCAGCCAAGGGACTTAATCCTAGACAGGCCAGGTGGGCCTTGTTTTTCACACGTTTTAATTTTGTGGTTTCTTTTCTTCCGTGGCACTAAGAATGTTAAGGCGGATGCCCTCTCGAGGAGTTTCTTTGCGGACTCTCCTGAGTTATCTGATCCTACTGTTATTTTGAAAGAGGGTGTAGTTCTTTCCGCCATCTCGCCCAATTTGAGACTGGCTCTGGAAGGGTGTCAGGAGGATAAACCTGAGCACTGCCCTATTGGTAAATTGTTTGTCCCAGACCAGTGGAAGAAGAGTGTGATGTCTGAGATTCATTGTTCCGTGTTGGCTGGTCATCCCGGGATTTTTGGTACCAGAGACTTGGTGAGTCGGTTCTTTTGGTGGCCTACTTTGTCTCGTGACATCAGGGAATTTGTGCAGTCCTATGGGACTTGCTCTCACTCCAAGCCTTGCTCTCGCTCTAGTGGTTTGCTAATGCCATTACCTGTGCCCAAGAGGCCATGGACCCAAATCTGTATGGATTTTATTTCCAACCTCCCTGTTTCTCAGAGAATGACCGTTATCTGGGTAATCTGTGATAGGTTTTCCAAGATGATACATCTTGTGCCATTACCTAAGTTACCTTCCTCCTCTGAATTGGTGCCTTTGTTCCTTCAGCACGTGGTTCGGTTACATGGCATTCCGGAGAACATTGTGTCTGACAGAGGAGTTCAGTTTGTTTCCAGATTTTGGAGGACATTTTGTTCTAAACTTGGTGTTCAATTATCTTTCTCCTCTGCTTTTCATCCTCAGACCAATGGACAAACCGAGAGAACAAACCAGACCTTGGAGACTTATTTGAGATGTTTTGTGTCTGCTGATCAAGATGACTGGGTTTCTTTTTTGCCTTTGGCTGAGTTTGCTCTTAATAATAGGGCTAGCTCTGCCACCTTGATGTCTCCATTTTTCTGCAATTCTGGGTTTCACCCTCGATTTTCTTCGGGACAGGCAGAGGCTTCTGTCTGTCCGGGTGTTGACTCTGTTGTGGAGCGAATGCAGCAGATTTGGGACCAGGTAGTGGAGAGGTTGTCTCTCTCTCAGGAGGAGGCCCAACGGTTTGCCAACCGGCATAGGACTGATGGTCCTCGGTTTAAAGTGGGGGACTTGGTTTGGTTGTCCTCAAGAAATATCCCTATGAGGGTTGCAACTCCAAAGTTTAAGCCTAGGTTCATTGGACCTTATAAGATCATGGAGATTCTTAATCCTGTTTCCTTCTGTTTGCTTCTTCCAGGGACATTTAAGATCCATAACGTATTCCACAAGTCTTTATTGAAGAGGTTTGTCGAGCCAGTGGTTCCTATGGCTGCGCCTCCTGACCCTGTTTTGGTTAAGGGCAATCTGGAGTATGTGGTTGAGAAAATATTGGATTCTCGTTTTTCTAGACAGAAACTCCAGTATTTGGTTAAGTGGAGAGGTTATTGTCAGGAGGACAATTCTTGGGTGTTTGTTTCGGACATCCATGCTAGGAGACTGATCCGTGCCCATCACTGTTGTGAATGGGTTTGAGATGAGTTCTGAGCAGAGGCTCCCTCTGGTGGTTACAAGCGGTGCTAGTGAGGATTGTGAGGACTGGGGATCAGGTGTTACTGACTGGTCTTATATAAGGGAGTCATTTTCCCATCAGGGTTGCCGGTGAGCAATTGTTCTGGTCTGAATCCTTCATTCCAGTTTCCCTTGTAGCCTGCTGTGTCGTGTCTGCATCTCCTGCTTACAGATAAGACTTTTGCTTCTTTTGTGTTTTTGCTGTGTTTTTGCATTTTGTCCTGCACTTCTTTGGGGGCCTTCAGGGTCCCCTCCTGGGGCTTCTGCCCTCTCAGTTTAGTTCAGCCACTGAGTTTTGTTCTTTTGCTTTTTCCAGTTTTTTCAGTGGCTGCTGTTTTGATTTTGTTACACCAGAGAACTAATTTAGGTGGTAGAGGTCGTGTGATCTCAGGTGATTTTGAAATTAGTAGAGTTGGTGCTTTTCAGGGTTTTCTGGGATTGCAGTAAGTACCCTTCCTATCCTTTTCTATTTAGATAGTTTGGGCCCCAGCATTTGCTCATACTATTTTCTTTCTGTGTCAGTATTTCCTCTTGTCTAACCGCCATTACATGTTTGGGGGCTTTCTGTTATCTTTGGGATTCTGCTCCGGGGCAGATAGCTTTCCTATTTCTATCTTTAGGTGTAGTTAGTTTCTCAGGCTGTGACGAGGCGTCTAGGACCAACGTAGGAACGCTCCACGGCTGCCTCTAGTTGTGGTGGTTAGTCAGGGTACTGCAATCTCATAGATTCCAACTGCTCTGGTGTATTGCCTTTTTTACCTGCACTCCTCAGCTACCGAAACATAACACATCACCGAGCTCATCCTGATCGGCCTGGTTGCACAAGTGAGGGTTCGGTGACCCCTCCTCAAGGGGGGATACTGTTATGAATGTGCTAGAGATGGTTTCTGAGCAGAGGCTCCCTCTGGTGGTTACAGACAGTACTGAACCTTTCAGCGAGGAATGGCAATCTGGGATCACTGACTGGTCTGATATAAGGGAGATTCCCTCCCATGATGGTTGCCGGTGATCAATTGTTCTTGTCTCAATTGTGGTTCCTGGTTCATTTGGAAGTTTGCTGAGTCTTGCCTGCATCTTCTGCTTTCAGATAAGATTTTTCTGCTTTTATTTTTGTGCTTGCTTTTTACATAATTCTCTGCACTTTTGTGGAGGTCAGCCGGGTCCCCTCCTGGGGTCTGTGCTCCTCTCAGTTTATCTGTAGCCACTGTTATTTGTTCATTTGCTTCTTCCTGTTTTTTCAGTGGCTGCGGCTTAGTTTTGTTACACCAGAGAACTGATTTAGGTGGTAGAGATCGTGTGATCTCAGGTGTTTTTGCAATCAGAAGAGTTGGTATTTTTTAGGGTTTTTTTTGGATTGCAGTAAGAATCCTTTCCTGTACTTTTCTGTCTAGACAGATTGGGCCCCAGCGTTTGCTCATTCTAATTTCTGTCTGTGTTCATGCTTCTTGTCTAACCGCCATTACATGTTTGGGGGCTTCCTATTTTCTTTGGGGATCTGCTCCGGAGCAGATAGCTTTCCTCTTTCTGCCTTTAGGTGTAGTTATCTCTCAGGCTGTGACGAGGCATCTAGGATCAGCGTAGGAACGCTCCATGACTACCTCTAGTTGTGTGGTTAGTTCAGGTTACTGCAATCCAATAGGTTCCAGCCTCTCTGGTGTATTGCCGTTTTTGCTTTTTCTCCTCAGCTACCTAAACATAACAATTGTATATATACAGGGTGGTCCAAAA
>JARQOD010000002.1:464960022-464986843 GCA_033576555.1 Oophaga sylvatica | reverse complement strand
TAATAATGATAGCAATAGTATTCGGTCGGTACTTTTGACGGGGTCGTTTCGTCAATCACTCGTCCTCCAGTCACTCCGGATTCAAGCTATGAGCATGGGTCAACCATTCAAAGAATGAGTCAGACAAGATTTCTGGTTCAGACTTAGATCATGCTCAGAAGGGTACTATCAGGCACCGGTCTCAACACTGATCTGCTTTATTTCCGCATACACGAGATTATATGCACAAAACATGTCATATGTAGCAAACAGGATAACAGGGTGGGCTAAAGGGTAAAACAGTATATTGCTAGCACCTGCAAGCGTGGGCAAGTGATATAGTCTAGCATCTTCCATCTCTAATTGGTTAGGTATTATTCAAGCAGGTTATAAAATGTAACGACAGGAAATGTAGCCGCGTGGGCTCATTTCTATGTCTATGATATTCTGCAGATATAAAGTTCATGTAAAGTTCAACCATTACATTTCCTTGTTGTGGTCTTGTCCAGACGTCGTGACATTTCCTCAGAGGAAACAAGTGTGGGTGTAGGTCGATGCTGGTGCAATCTTAGCTCAAGCTTGTTTCTGATATATCTGGTTTCACTCGACAAGGAAAATTTATGTTTCAAAATGGTTGCAGAACACAAAATGGTGGCAAAGCACATGTAAGCATATATATGTGTGTATAAAGTAGAAAAGTATATTTTACCTTGACAATCCCCCCTAAACACTAAATTTTCCCTTTGGCGCGGCACTTCCCTTTGAGACTGTCCATGTGTGGGGAGAGGGAGGTGGATTTCTTCACCAGATCATCTTAGAAACTGTTCCCTTATAGAACGCCCCCAGACGATCAGGTCCCTATCCGGGTTAACACATGGAGTTCCCCCTAGATCCCTAAACTAACTCTCTCATTTGTATTTTGTCATAGTGGGTTATGCCAAGGATATTCGGCGGGGTATATGTGTCCATATCCCCTTCGTTCATATACACAACTTCCTGAAAAATGAAGGTACCTGAGGGGTCGGCTGCCTTGGTTACAATTTTCCTGTATATGGGTACCACACAACATAGGATTATCAATCCTATGACCAGAAGCCCTGCTACCACCAAACAGGCTTGTTGGAGAAATCCTTTGAGGCCTCCCAACCATCCTGAGAAGAAAGGAGTATCCACTCCAGCATTCTCTTTCACCTCCCGGGCCAGGTTTTTAATTTTTATAAGGGCCACCATAGTTTTTTCCATTATCTTCAGAGTTTTGGGGGATATAGGTACAGCATTCTTCTCCTATCATCCCACAGACCCCACCTTTCTCAGCTAGGATCATATCAATGGCCAGTCTATTTTGGAGAGTCATCCTTGTGTTGGGGCCCAGTTCCTCAACTATGCCCTGGAAAGCATCTTGACTAAAATTGATAAATCTTTGCTCGGTGTAGTATATATAATTTATCCAGTCTACATTGTAATTGATTTGTACCTGAGGGATAATAGAGCGGAAACCTGCATAAATCTGATTTTGGGCTTTGTATTCGTCTGGGACCCCCCTTGGAACTCCTATGGAGTCTATATAAACTTTGGGATCCTCAGTATAACCGAGGTGTAGTTGATCTTGGCTCCTTCTGCTTCTGGATGTTAATGAAGTGGACATTTCAGGGTTGTGGCTACTAGGGTCATCCCAGGGCATGATTCTAAATTGCATTGCCAATTTTACCAGGGTGCATTGTCCAGTCCAAATCATGGGGAGCCTGGACCTAAGTCGCCCATCCCCATAGAGCCAGTGTATGTCATACATATATCTGGAATGATTGGTCAGTAAGTCTGCTTCTATAGTCTCGTTGTTCCTACAAAACCCATCCTGAAAGATACCCAGAGAAAGGCCTTTGGAATTGTTAGGGGAGTAGCAGGTATAATTGTCAGGAGTAACAATAACATTACTCGGGATCCTAATTTTACCTTTTCTTTGACAAGAGGAATATAAGCAGGGCAGGCAGCATCATTGGATCCCTTCAAGAGTCTAAGCAGACAGAGGGTTGTGGTGTGGTCAGCTGGGAAAGCGTGAGTATACAGGTGAGCATTTGGAGCAGCACAGGCAACACATCCTACTGATATGTTTTGAACTTTAACATTATATCTAACCCATTCAATCCAGAGATTTTTACGGGACTGATTTGGGAAAAGACATCTTCCCTTCCGAGCCCTGGGATTGGGATTTCTTCATCGATCAACTGTTGTATCTTGTCAGGGCTGGAGTGGGTTTGGTTTTTATATCCTTCAAACATAAATGCCCATATCTATATTCTTCATCAGAAGGATATACGCTTAGAACATATTTTCCCAAATCTGTAGGCTGAGGGTTCTCCAATTTTAACACCAATTTCCCATTACAGGCCACCCACCCATGTGAATTGATTAGCTCTACCTTACCTACATCGGTAAGTGTTAGTCTGGTTTTAAAGGCTTGCCATTCTTATCTTTGCTATCCATAGCCTCTTTAGGCTTGTAACCCCAGTCTGTCCCTGTGTTCCATCCCGCATCTGACCAGGAATAACAGTTGTCATTCCCTGGCCTAGTTGGACATATGTAATGATTGTCTGGACAGAACGGTCAGCTCCTCTTACAACTTGGGTATTTTTGAAAGCCCAAGTGTTGACTGGTTTGTCCATATCTACCCAGAAAAAGTAGCACCACCCATGAACAGTAGGAGCAAACAAAACTGCAGAAAGGATATATATCAACAGCTTCATGGTTGTTGACCAGTCTTGTCTCTTTGCAGTGAGAGGCGTGAATCCAGGTGCTCTTGCCCTCAAGCTTCAGACGGTTGGCGTGGTCAGGATCACGGTGTAGGGACCTTCAAATCTGGGTTGAAGGCAGTCTTTCCTCACAAACTTTTTCACATACACCAGGTCACCAGGCGAGAAGTCGTGCACTGTATCACCTGTGGATTCTGGGAGAGAAGCAGACACTGTAAAGTGGGTGTTAGTCAACTCTTTAAGCTCTAGCATTAGCAGGGGTATTGGAGTGTAGAATATAGAAGGGTCTACTAGATCCCTATCAGTTCCCCCTTTTTAGAATAGATATGATTTCTACCCTAGAAGTGTATGTGAGGGAGATCATATCCTTTTTCTCACTTATACCATTTGTTCATAATAGCTATTATTATTATTTGGAGGTCTCAGTCCAATATACATAGTCTTCGTAATGGAGGCATCTATCAGTCTCTGGAGTAGTCCTCTGATGCATGGGATACAACAGCAACTGCAGACGACGAGTATGGCTGCCACCACTGCCAGTGAGATGAGAAGGCTGGATACAAGATGCTTCCATCGTCCGAACCAGGAATCCAGCCAGTCAGTAAATGGGTTGTCGATACCAGAATTTTCTGCCAGTTCATCAGATAGTGATGTAAGACCCTCCAAAGCCTTGGTGATGCTTCCATCTGGGCGGTATTATTTGGAATAAATGTACAACAATTATAACAGGGTTACAGGATGATCCCCAAACTACAGATTTTATATCACAAATCCACCGTGGACGTGCCAAAGCAACTGTCATTCTTTCCAAAAGGGGCCTTCCTGAAGCACTAACTCTAGTCATGGCTTCCTGTGGCCTATTTTCCATGAAGCCCCCCCGTATTCCATGCTGCCTCCTCCCATGAGTTACAATCCTCATTCCCATGTCTAGTTATACATATAAATACTGCTGCTTCATCTATTTCTGTAAGAAATTTGTACACCGGATCACTGCTTTTCCTACCAAACTTATCATATTGACATTTTACTATGTGACATAAATCAAATCTAAAAGTAGCAGAGTTCTTTGATGTATCAAACCACATCGTTATTTCTGGTCCATTGTGGGTGATCTCAGCCGTTTGTCCTGGCGATCCTGTCAATACCATCAGAAGAAGGAAAGTCATTCTACCGCTCCAGGACATTGTAGTAGTTTGCATGGCTCCAGATAGGCTTTCCCAAACCTTCACTGAGTAACTGTAGAAAGTCAGTCCCCTCTCCAGCAGGAAAGGGCAAAAAGGATTTTTCAGCTGTAGTGGCTCTTAGCATCCGGAAGGCTCTGACCACCTGTAAAGAGTCAACACACACGAACACATACCTTCCTACCTGTGTGGTAGGTGTATGACATCAGTCTGCAGTCATTGGAACGAATAGAGGGGCTTAGACGTGTGTGTGTGTGTATGCGGTGTTCCCTATTCTACCTGTGTTGTGCACATGTGGGACAGACTTGTGTAAACATTTATGAAACCAGGAGCGAACCAGTCATGCCATCCTTAGGCAAGTGCATTTGACCATGAGCTTATTGTACCGCTATGTGGCACGAGAACCTCAGCAAGCATTTTCGCTGCCCTTACCATCCACATCTCCATGGTCCCCGTGCTCCAGCTTGCGACCAGATCTCTCGTCTCTCTTCCCCGGTGATTGGCCGAGTCAGAGCCTGCAAGAGACTGAAATCTAGCTGATTTGCATTCAGTTCTTACCATGATCAGTGGAGGTGTCTCAGAGGCCTCAGTTTGTCCTTCCTCCTTTGCTCCTTCCTCAGCTACATGGTCTGCTCTCCATTGCTCTGAATCCGCTGGATCTGGAATCTGTATGTATCCTTACCTGTGCTATTGGAGACCTTCCTTGGAAGTGGCAAGGCTTCCATGAATTGTTTAATGAGATGTTCATGCTTGACAGGTGTGTCTGGTGGTGTGTAGCCCCTTTAAGCGCTTCAATGAGTGCCATCAACTCCACCTCTTTTGTGGGCACATAAAGAGGGAGTGGTACTGAGTTGTCTACATCATGCTGCGTGACTAGTTATATACAGTGTGGAATCATCTGTCCTGTACCGGTGCTGCTTGAGCCAACTACGGAAAAACAAAACTCAAGAAACATTTCAAAAACATGTAATAAACTTATTTCATAAGCCATAAGGGCTATACAAATTGTTTTGAATTATTTGAAATTACTAATTCACATTTAAAATTTATTAATTCACTCTTAGCAAAAGCTGAAATTCCTTGCTATTTTCCTATTTCCTCATCTCCTCCCCACCTCACGAATCCTAGGTTTCATTAATCATTAAGCCCTGGATTCAAAAACTTGCTGCAGGTACAAGATACACATCTGATAAGGATTACTTCCGTGAACAGACTAGCGCGGACAGATTTCAGAACTAAATAAATACAGACATTATTAAAAAGATATCGTACAATTATGAACTTAAATTTATATTCTCATAATCAGTTTTACATTGTGCCAAACTTAATTGTCTTGTGTGTTGCTCAACTTCTATGATAATGTATACAGAGTTAAAAACATTCTACTTCCTTGTTTCTATCGTCACTTGCAACTGCCTTCACAAAAATCATTTCAATGCAGGTTATGCCTGCCTCTCTATAACAACTTGCGGTATACATTCTATACACTCAATTTCCATTTTGCTTTCCTTTTCACACATAAATCATAATGAACATTGGCACATTACAGGGTAAACCCATGTATCAAAGCAGACATTTTGCAAGGTGTTTCTGATCCTAACTGTAAAAAGTGATTTTAAAACTACCACTTATCACACAGATCAAAACAAGTCTACTGGCGTACACACCTTAATAGGACTCATCTATATGAACATGTGTGTTTACAAGAAAGATAGCCCAGTGAACACCCCTTCGTCTTGCACCTTTTATCTTTTGCTTTTGGGGTTCTGGAAATAATCTGATTAGAATCCAATCTCCAACAGGCACCCACCTCTCATTCGTTCTTCTTTTGAAACATGCACTTCCTACACAGAATCTGCAGTCCATGCAGGACAAATGTCCTCATTCTCTCTTGTGACTATGTGTTTCACACTCAATTAGTGTACCTCTACTATATCTTTGGTACCTCTTGTCCAAAGATCATACAAATACCTAATGGACTCCCTTATACATTCAGGATTTTTATTTTGTATTAAATCCTTATAACTTGCACACGCTCATTCAATGCATTCAAGGAGCCTCATATATCAGTCTTTCTCTGTCACACTCTACCACAGTTGTTTCACACTACTCTGTAATCTTCCTGTCTGGAAAACTCCCCGTCCTTTATACCTTCTTGCCGGCCCGTGACTCGACTAACTCCATCACTCCCAAAGCACCACCCTCTAACTTGTGGGGTTTTTCTGATTTAAACATGCGCATCATGATGAAGACTGGAATAATCACTATTTTTGACCACGCACACAACATGCGGGTTAACAGAGTGCAATGATCTGTCGCGACTCAGACCACCGGCATCACTTGCAGGTCACCACCCGTCAATGCAGAGTCCCCCTCGATACACTGACAAGACAAAGAGTCCTCCTCTATTTGTCCCTTCCCTAACTGTGGATGGTGACTTTACAGCACAGTTCACCGTGACACTCTACACAGCACAGAGTCCCCTCGATATGCTGACATCGGGGCTTCTCCTAATGAGGCGTCCCGTGTTAGACAAAGAGTCCTCCTCAATTTGTCACTTTCTCAGATGAAGAGCCCTCCTCAATTCGTCTCCTAAGGAAATTTGATTATGCGCACCCCTACCACAATTCTCTACAAGATACTAGAAATTTGGACACTTTCAAACTGTCACGGGAGGCAGCTATACCCACATGAACACTATACATCTACAGTCACGGGAGACAGCTATCTAGAACAGAGTACAGTGACCGGAGGAGGAGGAAGTGGTGCACACGAGTACGCGCAGGCACGCGACGTCACTCGGTCTGACAGTGCTGGTTCGGGACGTGGCGCGGGGTCGCCCCCAGTCTCACCACTCGACTGGTCACTCACCCAGACCCAGACAGAAAACACAACAGGACCTACAGTGACTGACACACAGGCAAGTGGGACATATAAATATATGCCCCCAACTTACCGTGCTCGACGGAGGGTGATCAGTCCTCAAATTCAGTCACCGCGGGTACCACCGGGAAATCTATGAGACGGGTCTGGCAAGTAGCGAGCCGCTGGCCACGCCCCACGTTGTGGCGCCAATTGACGGGGTCGTTTCGTCAATCACTCGTCCTCCAGTCACTCCGGATTCAAGCTATGAGCATGGGTCAACCATTCAAAGAATGAGTCAGACAAGATTTCTGGTTCAGTCTTAGATCATGCTCAGAAGGGTACTATCAGGCACCGGTCTCAACACTGATCTGCTTCATTTCCGCATACACGAGATTATATGCACAAAACACGTCATATGTAGCAAACAGGATAACAGGGTGGGCTAAAGGGTAAAACAGTATATTGCTAGCACCTGCAAGCGTGGGCAAGTGATATAGTCTAGCATCTTCCATCTCTAATTGGTTAGGTATTATTCAAGCAGGTTATAAAATGTAACGACAGGAAATGTAGCCGCGTGGGCTCATTTCTATGTCTATGATATTCTGCAGATATAAAGTTCATGTAAAGTTCAACCATTACATTTCCATGTTGTGGTCTTGTCCAGACGTCGTGACATTTCCTCAGAGGAAACAAGTGTGGGTGTGTCGACCCGCCACCACAATTGTGGGTTACCAGGGCAATGGGGTACTCAGAGCCGAGCCCATGGAAGTCTATGGGGTTTTGTCACAGGTAGCTGTGGCTCGGTCTGTGGCCCTGGCGGTCTGGCGTAAGTTGGGGGAATATTTACAGGGATAGATTTATATACAGTTCGTGACGCCACCTGTAGTATTCTGGTAATTTGTACCAGCGCTGCATAGATCTCTGAGGGGATGGTGATGCAGCTAGATGTCGGGTCCCCTACAGGTGGGACTATTCCCTCAGGTCGGTAGTTAGGTAGGGATTGTGCGGGCATGCAAATCAATAACTCAGTCTCACACGGTCAGCGTCTTTCCATACCTTTACTTGCAAGATGGTAAGGCAGGTCCCAGGGAGGCTGATGGGGTTGATGGAGGATGAGCTTTGAGGCAACAGCTAAGCGAGTTAGGGGCCTCCTTTACTGTCCAATAACGATGAGTACAACCAGCTTGCAGCGTAGTTCCCTCTTTAATTTCAGCTATTCCAGAGCTGTTCTGCCCAGTCAGATTTGTGGTGAAGCCTTCCAATTGATGAAACTAGGTTCTTGCTTTTGTCTGCGCTTGACTCAAAGTCCCTATTCCACCTGACTCCAGTTACGTACTGACTATATGGGGCTGTTTGCCGCGACCTAGGGTCCGGTAAATCCCTGGTTTTCTTACCACTATGCTTGTAGCTAATAGTGATCCTTCGGTCCCAGTGACCGGTTGCAATGTGCATGACTTTTCCAAGCCAAAAGCACTTTTCCAATAATCTTCCTTCCACTTTGCCCTTCGATTTGCTCGACTCTTAATAGATAGTTCAGTCTTTCTTCCAGTGGGGCACAGCTCTGACTAGGCTAAGGTGAATTAGACCACCTGTACCAGCCTCCACTTTCTGAACTGCTGACAGGCTCAAACTGGACACGTCTACTCTGTCCAAGGACAGGAAACTGACTGACTAGAAATCACTCCCTTCCACACCCCTGCTGGGTGTGTCAGAAGTGTACATGATGTATGAAGAGCCCTTAACTGTTACCTCTCCACTCATCCTCCTGGTATTGTGTACCAGGGCTACACATTCCCCCATGGTAAACGACAGCACTCCCGGCTGTAAAATACAAAGAGACATTTTTGTTTATGCATGAAAACATCAACAATAACATTAATTCGTCCCATCCGGGAGGTGAGGATATTTTGAACGTTGCAAACAATAACATTATATATAGAAATACAAATATTAAATAGCATTCAATAAATATACGGTATACTTGTGAAGGACCCGACCAAACCTTCAACGTGGGTCCTGGGTGGGCTGCAGGACATCCAAATGCAGACCTCACTCAGTGCCACACCACACGGGTTTTTTGGTTCAGAGGTAAGTCAAGGTTTCTTTGTAAACCATTAAAAAGGCACCTTAGTGCAACTATTTACAGGATACAGTTTTTGGGCTGGCTCAGTCCTCAGCCTCTGAGTCCATTGTTAAACGAAGACATAATAGGGAAAAACACATATATATATATAGACTTTTCACAATATTCACATGAATTCGTTATAATCACTGCTGTATCTAATGGGTAACTTCCCTTTGGTGGTTCGCTCTGATCTACGTGGTGTAGCTTCAGGTATATCAAGTTGCGATCTGTCTGCACTGCGTAACGGCAAACTATAGAACTGCCTCAATCTTTCTATGGATCTGGCAAGCGTACTGATGGCTGGGCGGTGTGAGTCAGCTTCACCAGGGGATCCCATAGTAATGGGGCGCTGCTTCAGATGATCCTTCTTGAGATTCCACAGGTTGAGGTGTTGCTGGGATGGGTAACTCCTGAGCGGGCTCAACTGGCACCACAGGCACAACTGGAGGTAGAACTTCCTCTTGTGGCTGATAAAACTGCAACACTGGAATTATCACAGCATCTCCCAGTCAGGCCAATCCGCAGGAAAATCTCCCAGATCGGTGTGTATGACCTTTCCTTTCTTTCTCCTTGATTGAGGACAGGGTTCTTTCACAACGCTTTAAGTGTTCTGGACACAACTTCAAATGATCTCTGGACACAGTGATTGTTGTTCTTCCTCCGTCCTTACTGACGACACAAACTTTTCTGTTGTCATATTTAGAATCTTGTATGACGTAGGGTTCTTGCTCCCACTGGTTATCCAGTTTGTGCATCTTCCTTTTTCTTTTTAATACTACCTCTCCAGGCATCAAAGGCTTGGCAGGAGCATTTCTGTTGTAAACATCTTCCTGTTTCTCCCGTGCCTTATTGAGACTTTCCTCTACACAGATTTGTACTCTTCTGTATTGCTCTTGCCGATTGACGTCCCAGTTTTCAACGGCGTCGTCTGCCTCCGGTTCTACCACTCCAAGTTCTAAATCCATTGGTAGTTTTCCGGGCCTTGCTCGCATAAGATAAGCTGGAGTGCAGTTAGTTGAGCTTACAGGTATATGATATACAAATCAACCAAATCAGGTAGTAAATCCGGCCATCGATTCCTGTCTTCCAACGGTATGGATCTCAACAAGTCAAGGACAATATGGTTCATTTTTTCGCAAAGACCGTTGGTTTGAGGGTGATATGGTGTTGTTCTAATTTTCTTGCACCCGTACATGTGACAGAATTCCTTGAATAAATCGGCTTCAAAAGCAGGTCCCTGATCGGTTAATACTTGCTCGGGATACCCATGCGGTCTGCAGAAGCTTGCTTGAAAGGTTTTTTGCGGCCGTCACTGCGGTCTGGTCCTTAACTGGAACAACCACCAGAAATCTGGAGTAATGGTCCACCATAGTCAAGGCGTATGAGTATCCAGATCTACTTGGCGACAATTTGACGTGGTCCAGGGCCACAATCTCCAGGGGACGAGTCGTCCGGATAGGTTGCAGGGTGCCTTCTGACTACCGTAGTCCTTTCTTCTGAGACCACAAGGTCCACAGTTCCGACACCACCTCTCGATGGAGCTGCGCATCCCTACCCAGTAGAACCGGCATCTCAACAGGGTCTCCAGCTTTCTCCAGCCAAAGTGTCCTGCTTGATCGTGGTACGCTTCCAACACCATTGGGACGTCTGCCTTGGGGACCACTATTTGCCAGACCATTTCATGGGTTCTGGGGTTGACGTATCTCCTGCACAACTTCTCACGGTATAGGAACAACCTGCTTTTCTCGTTCCACAGGAGCTTGGCTGACATAGGTGCATCCTTTTCCAAGGAGGAACCCTCCTGTTTTAACAACTCCTTGATGCGGCTGACCACTGGATCACTGTCCTGAGTCTCTTTCCAGCTGTGATGGGGTAAAGGATTTAATGTTGCACCATACTGCTTTCTGTGAACTCGATGCTCATGGACTACCCCATTTCGATGAAACGCAGGGAGCTCAATTTCTTCCAGGTCGTCCGATTCTTCTTCCGTGTCAGAGTCATGCGGCATTCGGGACAACGCATCAGCATTAGCATTCTTTCGACCTGCCCGGTACTTGATAGTAAACTGATAATTGGACAACCGAGCCATCCATCGCTGCTCCATGGCGCCCACTTGGCGGTTTCCAGGTGCGTTAACGGGTTGTTGCCCTGTGTACGCCGTGAACTTATTGGAGGCCAGATAGTGCTTAAATCTTTCAGTAATGGCCCAGACCAGCGCCAGAAACTCTAGCTTGAAGCTGCTATATATTTTTCCGGATTCCTTTCAGTTGGCCTGAGTTTTCTGCTGGCATATGCGATGACTTTTTCTTGGCCATTCTGCTTCTGACTGAGAACTGCTCCCAACCCTTCATTACTGGCGTCGGTGTACAACAGGAACGGTTGGCTGTAATCAGGATAGGTTAAGAATCTCATCACCTGTAAGGATCTCTTTCATCTTTTGGAATGCTTCAGCCTGTTCTTTACCCCAATTAAAGGGAGGGTTTCTGCTCTTCAGGGATTGTCCTACTAGGAGGTCCTGTAAAGGAGCTGCCTTCTTCGTGTAATCTTTCACGAATCTCCTGTAGTAACCCGTTAGTCCCAGGAACTGTCGCACTTCCTTAAGGTTCTTCGGCTCCGGCCACTTCTGGATGGCATGACTTTCTCTGGGTCCGGCGCTACTCCTTCCGAACTGACGATGTGCCCCAAGTATTGTACCTTCTGTTTGAGTAGATGGCATTTTGAGGTTTTAAATTTCATCCGTACCTGGACAGGGACTCGAATACTTCTGCCAGGTGCTTCAGATGGTCCTCATATGTCTTGGAATACACGATAACGTCGTCTAGGTATAGCAGCACGGTTTCAAAATTGAGATGCCCCAGACAGTTTTCCATCACTCTCTGAAATGTTCCTGGGCACTGCTGAGCCCAAACGGCATTCTGCGAACTCACAGAGCCCCATTGGGGTGGTGAAAGCCGTTTTCTCACGATCCTCCTCAGCCACAGCCACTTGCCAGTAACCACTAGTCAGATCAAGGGTAGAAAGTAGTTAGCCGTTTTCAGAGCAGCTAATGATTCCTCTATACGTGGTAACGGGTATGCATCCTTGTGTGTTATGCGGTTCACCTGCCTGTAATCCACACACATTCTCATACTACCATCTTTCTTTTTAACCAGAACTAGAGGGGCTGCCCAGGGGCTACAACTATCCCTTATCACCCCAGCTTTCTTCATATCATTCAACATTTCTTTAGCCTTCTGATAATGAGCTGGAGGTATGGGCCTATACCGCTCTTTGATGGGAGGATGACTGCCTGTAGGGATATGATGTTGTACTCCCTTAATTGTCCCAAAATCAAGTGGATTTTTGCTAAACACTTGGGCGTACTCTTGCACCACCCGTAATACCCCTTGCTTCTGGTGAGCGGGAGTGGTGTCCGTCCCAACATGGAGTTGCTGACACCATTCCGCCACCTGAGTTGCTGGGTCATTGTCCTCCGCTATTTGACAGGAGTCTAAGGACTCAGCCGGGAGAATAGAATTATTATCAACAGCATGAAGTTTAGCAATGGTTGCATAACGGGGTAAATTTACCTCATCATCTCCCCAATTGAGAAGCCGTACCGGTACTCTTCCATTCACCACCTCTACTACTCCTCTAGCAGTCATAAGTGTAGGTCTATGTTCTGAATGGTGGGGTTCTACTACAGCTTGGTAATTCTGTCCTCTCAGACCTATGGCTGCCCTGCACCAAATGATCATTTCACTCATTGGGGGTATCACAATAGGATCCGAGTCAGTGACCCGTACATTACCAATTTCGCCGTCGGTAAGCTTCGCTTGCTGCTGACACACCAGGGCCCGGATCTCTCTTTGAATTACTCCTTTCTGCCTTGGTCGGGCAATCTCAGCGAGCTGTTGGAGCAAGAACACAACTTCTCCCAAACAATTACCGATAATGTTAGTACCCAAAATTATATTTAAACCGTTCTCCTCATTTACAGTCTTTACTACCAGAAGCCCTTGGTCTTTCAACTCCTCTCTGCCCACCTTTACATCTACACATTTTGTTCCGAGTACTTCTACAGGAAGACCATTAGAAGCATACACAGTAAAGTCAAGGCTCGGAGGTTTAAGACTGTCCATTGACCAGTACTTGGTATATAGAGCATCAGGTATTAGGGTCACCTGGGACCCAGTGTCTAACAATGCTGGAACAGCAATACCATCTAGAATAATAGACAGGTAGGGTCGCCCGCCACATACCTGCGGTTCCAGTCTAGGGGGCCTGACGGGTATTCTCCTGGGTGTTGGCCCTTGGACCCAGGTTCTGCCCGTTTAAAGGACACTGTGGAGACAGATGACCTTTCCGGTTGCAGCGATAACAGATGATCTCGACGAGGAGGGTGTTGACCAGAGGTTGCTCCTGGGGGTGGCGTTGTCCTCCTGCGGGGGGCGACGTCTTCTTTCTTCTCCGATGCATCCACGGGACGTCTTCTGGGCAGTCGGCTAACGAGATCTTTCCTTCCTCCTCTCTCCGCAGCTGCAAGGCACTCATTACAGCAGCCAGATTTTTAGTCAGCTGGCGCACCTCTGAGCGCAGACAGTCCAATTCACTAGGAGGTGTCACCTGCGCTTTGGCTTCAGCCACTAACGGGGAACAGGGGGTTACTGCCGGTTCCAGAGTGACTTCACCCTGATGATGTTGGGTGACCACCTCAGGTTTGCCCAGGGGCCGCAGCCCTTTTATTGCCATGTCCTTTAGGGCATCAAAGGTAGCATCCGGATGATCTAAGGACCACCAATTTACAGTTCTGCGTTCCTCTTGGGATCTCAATCCCTGTATAAATTGTTCTTTCAGCATTCTATTCTCGTCGATAGCATTTAAATTGTTAATTTGCTTGAGGGCTCTCAGGGCTCCCTGTAGTCGGCAAGCGTAGTCCCGGATGCTGTCACCTGGCTGTTGTGAACAGTGATAGAAGGCCATCCGGAGATCCGTTTCTGTGCGGTCTTCAAATATGGCATGTAGCTTAAGGAAGATCGCAGGTACCGACTCCTGATCAACGGTATCCCAAGTCTCCACTTCCCTCTCAGCAGCGCCAGTTAGCTGCCCTATTAGCACAGCAGCTTTTTTTCTCTCAGGCATGGAGTACATTTCTAGGATGCTGCATAACTTCGCTTGAAGCCTGCTAATGTGCCTGGCCCACCGCTGTATTGGGGAAGCCATTTCGCCCCAGGCATATATGGGAGCGTTAGTGGCATGATCGGGACTACCGGACTGGGTGCAGGGCCTGCGCCCCCATCTGGCGCTACAATACCAGACGGTGCGGGATTGGGGCCTCCGGCCGGGCCGCACTGTCAGCCGGTTGTTGTGACATCTTAGCGCCCCCTTGGTTAAACGGAGCCTACCGGTTTCAGATGCTGCTACTTCACAGGCACCGCAGTGAGAACAGGACCTTCGTCGCAGGCGCTCTGATGTCAGAGCGTTCACTTCCTGTTGCAGGACCTGCCGATGAGTCAGAGCCAGGGGCGTGTCCAAGACTTTGCGCGCTCTTTCAGGTACGCCCACCTTCTTCTCCAGCGCCTTAGGGCGCGAATCTGGCGGCAAATATGGCGGTATTTGGCGCCAAACAACAGCAACAGTCTTTTTCACCAAAACACTCCACAGGCACACAGGGCTCGCAATGCTGCAAGTTTCGTATCCTGTTCGTGACGCCAAATTTTTGTGTCGACCCGCCACCACAATTGTGGGTTACCAGGGCAATGGGGTACTCAGAGCCGAGCCCATGGAAGTCTATGGGGTTTTGTCACAGGTAGCTTGGCTCGGTCTGTGGCCCTGGCGGTCTGGCGTAAGTTGGGGGAATATTTACAGGGGATAGATTTATATACAGTTCGTGACGCCACCTGTAGTATTCTGGTAATTGTACCAGCGCTGCTATAGATCTCTGAGGGGATGGTGATGCAGCTAGATGTCGGGTCCCCTACAGGTGGGACTATTCCCTCAGGTCGGTAGTTAGGTAGGGATTGTGCGGGCATGCAAATCAATAACTCAGTCTCACACGGTCAGCGTCTTTCCATACCTTTACTTGCAAGATGGTAAGGCAGGTCCCAGGGAGGCTGATGGGGTTGATGGAGGATGAGCTTTGAGGCAACAGCTAAGCGAGTTAGGGCCTCCTTTACTGTCCAATAACGATGAGTACAACCAGCTTGCAGCGTAGTTCCCTCTTTAATTTCAGCTATTCCAGAGCTGTTCTGCCCAGTCAGATTTGTGGTGAAGCCTTCCAATTGATGAAACTAGGTTCTTGCTTTTGTCTGCGCTTGACTCAAAGTCCCTATTCCACCTGACTCCAGTACGTACTGACTATATGGGCTGTTTGCCGCGACCTAGGGTCCGGTAAATCCCTGGTTTTCTTACCACTATGCTTGTAGCTAATAGTGATCCTTCGGTCCCCAGTGACCGGTTGCAATGTGCATGACTTTTCCAAGCCAAAAGCACTTTTCCAATAATCTTCCTTCCACTTTGCCCTTCGATTTGCTCGACTCTTAATAGATAGTTCAGTCTTTCTTCCAGTGGGGCACAGCTCTGACTAGGCTAAGGTGAATTAGACCACCTGTACCAGCCTCCACTTTCTGAACTGCTGACAGGCTCAACTGGACACGTCTACTCTGTCCAAGGACAGGAAACTGACTGACTAGAAATCACTCCCTTCCACACCCCTGCTGGGTGTGTCAGAAGTGTACATGATGTATGAAGAGCCTTAACTGTTACCTCTCCACTCATCCTCCTGGTATTGTGTACCAGGGCTACACATGGGTGTAGGTCGATGCTGGTGCAATCTTAGCTCAAGCTTGTTTCTGATATTTCTGGTTTCACTCGACAAGGAAAATTTATGTTTCAAAATGGATGCAGAACACAAAATGGTGGCAAAGCACATGTAAGCATATATATGTGTGTATAAAGTAGAAAAGTATATTTTACCTTGACACTTTTAACTAACTGAGGGCAGTGTAAATTTGACTAAATATCCACATGCATAATGCCTATGTGTAGGCTAGATCACAAAAATAGATTAGCCCAGTAGTAAATGGCCTAAATATCCACTGCTCCCCATCCATCTGAGAGAATCAGAAGAATATCAACACAAAATCAAAACAAAAAACGCAATAATAACAGGAGGGAAGCGGTGAACCCCACATCCCTGGCACACATAACCATACTGGATAACCACAGATAAATATCTGAATAAGGTGCCCAGAGAGACTGCTGAATATTACCCCGGGAGAACAAAGTAGCCTCCAGGACCCACCCCAACGCGCGTTTCGGAGCGCAGATGCTCCTTCCTCAGGGGGGCGTATAGCGATCTAGAAAGCGCCTCCATTTATACAGGCACCGCGGGAAATATGGCAGTGACCACCCACTGAAATGTCACTGTCAACTGGATAAGGACGAGTCAGGCAGAGGGGCGGTAACTAGAGGTGCACCCCATGCGCACAGATAAACAGGGCAACGCCGTCATATTGGAAAAGGGCAGAGAGGGAACATATAAACAACAGTACAGTGCGATCTAAAAATACCACACCAAAACGGACCACATGTCACAATATCCATGAGCATAGGAAAATCCAATGTGGGGCCCCACAAGAATAACCATGCCCGGGAAAAAGGACAGGTTGGCCGCAGGTATAATATTAAAAATAAATAACATATACCCAAAAGATATTACTATAGTAGAGCACAAGTAAGATATAACACATATGACAGCATTGTAGATACCAAAATTGTAAAAATAAAAAAAACAGCCAAAATACACAAGTATAGTGTATATACATAATGCAAGCAAGATATAGTACAAGATATAATATTGATGTATTACAGAAACCAAAAATGTACATAAACATATATCCATATCTAGAGATTGAATAAAGGTCCATCTTTGATGTATCATCACGTAAGTTCTTGTATATAACTTCCAAGTTGAGGCTGCTATACTGAAGGGCAATGGAGACATGATATCCAACGAAACTAAAAAAAATATATATAAGATAAAAACAGTGTAAGAACAAGATAAATGAAACATCAGTTCAATGGTTACTGACACAAACAGAGAGCAGTGATCACAGAAATGGAACGAAAGATACATTTTCGTTTTAGACCAGACCCGGGCAAGGGGCGGCCCGCGGGCCGCATCCGGCCCGCCGGCTGTCAGTGACCGGCCCGCGGAGGCGCTCCGGCAGTCTCAGGGCCCCGGCATCAGCTGGCACAATACTTACCTCTCCCGTGCCTCCGCTGCTGCAGCTCCGGGCTCCACCGGCGCTTCCTCTCACAGCCGGCCGCTGAATGACGTCATCATTCAGCGGCGGCTGTGTCAGAGAGCGGGGGACGCTGGACAGGTAAGACAGGTAAGACGTGTCTCTGTGTGTAACAGAAAAATAGGAACAGCATCCAGTCCAGGTAGAAGTATGAAAAAACTTTATTCAGCCAACCTTTTCCTGGGGCTGTGGGAGAGGGACCTTTTCCTGTCGGACAAACAGGGGTCGATTAGTCGAGTCCTACTTTGGACTCAATATATCGACGATATCTTCTTTGTCTGGCAGGGCACCTCCGTCGACCTTGTGCAGTTCGTTGCCACCTTAAACAATAACGATCTTAACATTTTTTTGACATTGGTATGGGACCCTACTCCTGTTGACTTCCTGGACGTCACTATCCGTAAAGACTGTCATGGTTTCGTCCAGACTGATATATTCCGTAGAAAACGGCCACAAATACGCTATTACATGCGTCTTCTTGCCATCCGCGACATGTGATCCGTGCTATTCCTGTGGGACAATTTCTGAGGTTGCGGCGGATTTGTTCTACAGATCTGGATTTTGAATGCGCGCCTGAGAACTAAAAAATCGGTTCTTGGCACGTGATATAGTGGACGATCCATTAAGAAAGCATATCACCGTGCCAAGTATTCAATACGTAACAATCTTCTCTACAGGAATAACACACGCAGTCTTGGCAATGTTAATATGCCAAGATTTATTACATCTTTTAACTCTCATCACATTATGAGATCTGCTATTGATAGAGCTTGACCTATTCTACAAGCTGACCCCATCCTTCAAAAATTTCTCCCGAAGCGTCCTGCGATTACGTTTAGGAGAGCCAAAAACTTACATGACCGCCTTACTCGCAGTCACTATATACCTTCGGCTCCCTCTCATTTCCTCAGTTCTGTGTCCAATATGGGGGGATGTGTTCCGTGCGGGAGGTGTGTCGCCTGCCCTAATATTGAGCGATGTAATAACTTCACTAATTCTAAGGGTGATATTACATATGATATCAAACAGAAAATTACGTGTGTCTCTCGTTTCGTGATATATTACGCCACTTGCCCATGTGGCCTAATATATGTAGGACTCACTACAAGACAGCTGAAAGTCCGCACTAGAGAACACGTCTTGGGCATACCGGCGGCATCCTCTTGCACGGATATCTCCCCTGAAGACACTGCCTAGACACTTTAAGGAGTACCATCAAAGTGATGGGGCACTTCTTAGGGTGCGTGGTATTGACCTTCTGAATATTAATATAAGAGGTGGCAACTTGTCTAAAGACTATCCCAAATGGAAACCAGATGGATCTGGACCTTAGGTACTGTTGTCCCAGACGGTCTAAACGAAAATTTATCTTTCGTTCCATTTCTGTGATCACTGCTCTCTGTTTGTGTCAGTAACCATTGAACTGATGTTTCATTTATCTTGTTCTTACACTGTTTTTATCTTATATATATTTTTTTAGTTTCGTTGGATATCATGTCTCCATTGCCCTTCAGTACTAGCAGCCTCAACTTGGAAGTATATACAAGAATCTTACGTGATGATACATCAAAGATGGACCTTTATTCAATCTCTAGATATGGATATATGTTTATATACATTTTTGGTTTCTGTAATACATCAATATTATATCTTGTACTATATCTTGCTTGCATTATGTATATACACTATACTTGTGTATTTTGGCTGTTTTTTCTATTTTTACAATTTTGGTATCTACAATGCTGTCATATGTGTTATATCTTACTTGTGCTCTACTATAGTAATATCTTTTGGGTATATGTTATTTATTTTTAATATTATACCTGCGGCCAACCTGTCCTTTTTCCTGGGCATGGTTATTCTTGTGGGGCCCCACATTGGATTTTCCTATGCTCATGGATATTGTGACATGTGGTCCGTTTTGGTGTGGTATTTTTAGATCGCACTGTACTGTTGTTATATGTTCCCTCTCTGCCCTTTTCCAATATGACGGCGTTGCCCTGTTTATCTTGTGCGCATGCGCGCACCTCTAGTTACCGCCCCTCTGCCTGACTCGTCCTTATCCAGTTGGACATGTGACGTTTCAGTGGGTGGCGCTTGCTGTAGGTGTATGGATGCAGCGTCACTGCCATATTTCCGGCGGTGCCTGTATAAATGGAGGCGCTTTCTAGATCGCTATACGCCCCCTGAGGAAGGAGCATCTGCGGCTCCGAAACGCGCGTTGGGGTGGGTCCTGGACGCTACTTTGTTCTCCCGAGGTAATATTCAGCAGTCTCTCTGGGCACCTTATTCAGATATTTATCTGTGGTTATCCAGTATGGTTATGTGTGCCAGGGATGTGGGGGTTCACACGCTTCCCTCCTGTTATTATTGCGTTTTTTGTTTTGATTTTTGTGTTGATATTCTTCTGATTCTCTCAGATGGACGGGGAGCAGTGGATATTTAGGCCATTTACTACTGGGCTAATCTATTTTTGTTGATCTAGCCTACACATAGGCATTATGCATGTGGATATTTAGTCAAATTTACACTGCCCTCAGTTAGTTAAAAGTACCGACCGGAAACTATTACTATCATTATTATACCTTCCAGCTGCATATGCTGATTGTTATACCTTTTATACTCTGATCCTCTGTCCTCCATTTACCTCTGGTTGTTATAATGGTTCATTACATTATTCCATTTTTATATATATTGTGAGAGCATTGTTTGTTTTCAGGCCCGTGCTATAGTTCATCGTTTTGGTGTTTGCTGCTACAATTGTGCACATTTCCCTTGTTCCATTTTCCTGATTCTTATTGTATTTTGCTATGTCTTTTACATTTCTAATAAAGATGTTGTTTTGAGACCACATGGCTGTGTGTCGTGTGGCATTTCAGATTTATCTTAGTAGATTTGTATGTTTTGCTACTTTCACACGCTAAAAATGCATTGTTATAAAAAATTATTTTTGTATCCTCATATTTAGAGAGCTATAACTTTTGTTATTTTTTGGCCAACAAAGCTGTATGAAGGCTTATTTTTCTTGGATAAGTTGAAGTTTTTACTGGTACCATTTTTGGGGTGAAAAACATTTTTTGATCACTTTTTATTCAGATTTTTCAGGTTTCTAATGAACTAAAGCCAGCAATTCATTTATGGTTTAAATTTTTTATGCTGTTTGCTTGCAGTAAATATGATAACACAGATTTTTTCTTTGGATTACTGCAGTCACAGATATCAGATTTATCAGACTGCTTTCCAGAACGAGTTGTCCCATACAACTGCATAAGTTTCTTAGATGATTTAGGCCAGGTTTTCCTTGGCCCTGAACCTCCCGCACATTGGGGTGTCTCTTTATGTCTCTGACGAAGACGGTGATCCACTCGAATAGAGACATGGCCGCCTCAAGGGAAACTGGAGTCTCATATAGGGCTAAGGCATGCTTCACCCTTACTGATATCCCTTGACAGAGCAGTCTAAGGAGCGCGGATCATTCCACATAGTGTCAGTGGACCACCTCTGAAACTCGAAGCTATACTCCTCCGCTGGATGGTCTCCCTGCTAAAGCGGACGTAGTGTGGACTCTGCCAGGGAGATATGGATGTGTCATCGTATATAAGACCCAGTGCAAAAAAATTTCCTCCAACGTCTGGAGCGACTGGGAGTCAGATGGGAGAAAGAATGCCCATGCTTGGGGGTCGCCCTGAAGGAGAGAGGTTATTATCCCCACCTGTTGCTCCTCAGTTCTTGAGGAACAAGGATGTAGCCTAAAGTATAGTTTACAGGCCTCCCTGTTGTGAATATGCTAGAGGCAGCTTCTGAGCTGGGGCTCCCTCCGGTGGTTGCTGAGGGTAATAAACTGATTAATGAATGGCCTTCAGCTGGCGCTGAATGGTAGGATATAAGTTGCCTGATTTCCCAGCAGCCTTGCGGTTATCAATTGTTCTTCTGGTCTTGCTTGAAGCACTGCAAGTTTCCTGCTCTTCTTCAGATAAGTGTTTGCTGTTTTTTTTTTCTCTGTTTGATTTTCTCTGCTGGTTTGCTGCCTGCAGTGGACTGCAGCCTGTCCCCTTTTGGGGGTCTGGCGCTGCAATTGTGCTCCGTTTGTGTCTGCACTTTTGCTTTGCTCTTTTGTTACTTTTAATTTGCTGAATAGCGTTTTGTTACACCAGAGATCTGATTTAGGTGGAAGAGGTCGAGTGATCTCAGGTTTTTTTGGCAATCAGACGTGTTGGTATTTTTGTTAGGGTTTTTGTTGGATTGCAGTCAGAATTCTTTCCTGTACTTTTCTGTCTAGACAGATTGGGCCCCAGCGTTTGCTCATTCCATTTTCTGTCTGTGTCCGAGCTTTTTTTGTCTAACCGCCATTACATGTTTGGGGGCTTCCTATTTTCTTTGGGGATCTGCTCCGGGGTAGATAGCTTTCATCTTTCTGGCTTTAGGTGTAGTTATCTCTCAGGCTGTGATGAGGCGTCTAGGATCAATGTAGGAACTCTCCATGGCTACCTCTAGTTGTGTGGTTAGTTCAGGTTACTGCAATCCAATAGGTTCCAGCCTCTCTGGTGTATTACCGCTTTTGCTATTTTTTGCCATTTCTCCTCAGTTACCGAAACATAACACCTCCCTGAAAACAACAAATTTGTCACCCCCCAGAGAACTTGTCAGGCAAAGCAATCTTGGGCTCCACTAAGGGTTGCCTGGGAGTCACAGTCCCAAACCTGATGTGTTAGGATGCTGCAAAATGACAGTGCATAGATCTGCCACCTCCAGGCTGAGCTGTTGCAGTTGCCTTGTCAGAGCAGTGATAGAATCCATACTGGATCAAAAAACGGTTTCTTTCAGAGCTAATATCACGACTCTGTTGTCAGGTGTCCAGGGACAAGGGGCTCCTTCCCTGTCTATAATGCTAGGGGAGACCTAGCTTATCCTGTTCCCCGGATTACTTCTGGTGATGACGCCGGGGCCACGTACCTTGCCTTAGCTCTTGAACCCGCCCTCAGTCAGTACCCCTCCCCCACCCATGGAAGAGGGGAGTAATAGTGTACTATAATACACCAACCAAACTAACAAGGTAATACGAACAATGATAATGAAAAATACCAATCATACAAATATACTCACGCAATCAACAGAGGAATGCATCAGGGAGTGAAGGATGGGGTTAAACCAAAGTAGGAGATGAAGGGGAATTATCACACACCCAAAGCAACACCCTAGCAATAGTCAAAGATAAATCCACCAAACGCATTATCAAAAAACAATCTCCAGCCATGCAGCTAAAGCTACTCTGTCAATGAGTGCTAGACAGGGCCCAGAATATATAAGAGTTGAGAGTGGCTAGCAGTGAACAGCTGAGCCTTAATGCAGGAAAGCTTCCAGGAGCTCTCAACTGAGCAGATTAGCCCCTGCACTGCTAAAAGAAATCTACACCGTTAAATATTAAGGTGAAATTTGTCTAATCAGTGCAGGAGTAGGAGAACTCAGATGCTGCTGTCTTCTGGCTCCTCTCTGTCGCTGTACACCCATGACAAGAACCATCCAATTATGCATTTCAAGCCATTGTGGCCCTTATAAACAGGTATAATTCATCACACTTGAAATCAAATGTTTAACCCTTGAACAGTCATATGCAAAAAATGATTCAGCTACAAAAAATAAGGTATTTAAAAGCAAGTATATAAATATGTACATATACAGTACAGACCAAAAGTTTGGACACACCCTCTCATGCAAAGATTTTACTGTATTTTCATGACTATGAAAATTGTACATTCACACTGAAGGCATCAAAACTATGAATTAACATGTGGAAATATATACTTAACAAAAAAGTGTGAAACAACTGAAAATATGTCTTATATTCTAGGTTCTTCAAAGTAACCACCTTTTGATTTGATTACTGCTTTGCACACTCTTGGCATTCTCTTGATGAGCTTCAAGAGGTAGTCACCGGAAATGGTTTTCACTTCACAGGTGTGCCCTGTCAGGTTTAATAAGTGTGATTTCTTGCCTTATAAATGGGGTTGGGACCATCAGTTGTGTTGTGGAGAAGTCTGGTGGATACACAGCTGATAGTCCTACTGAATAGACTGTTAGAATTTGTATTATGGCAAGAAAAAAGCAGCTAAGTAAAGAAAAGCAAGTGGCCATCATTACTTTAAGAAATGAAGGTCAGTAAGTCCGAAAAATTGGGAAAACTTTGAAAGTGTCCCCAAGTGTAGTTGCAAAAACCATCAAGCACTACAAAGAAACTGGCTCACAGGAGGACTGCCTCAGGAAAGGAAGACCAAGAGCCACCTCTGCTTCTGAGGATAAGTTTATCCGAGTCACCAGACTCAGAAATCGCAGGTTTACAGCAGCTCAGATTAGAGACCAGGTCAATGCCACACAGAGTTCTAGCAGCAGACACATCTCTACAACAACTGTTAAGAGGAGACTTTGTGCAGCAGGCCTTCATGGTAAAATATCTGCTAGGAAACCACTGCTAAGAACAGGCAACAAGCAAAAGAGACTTGTTTGGGCTAAAGACAAAAGGGAATGGACATTAGACCAGTGGAAATCTGTGCTTTGGTCTGATGAGTCCAAATTTGAGATCTTTGGTTCCAACCACCGTGTCTTTGTGTGACACAGAAAAGGTGAACGGATGGACTCTACATGCCTGGTTCCCACCGTGAAGCATGGAGGAGGAAGTGTGATGGTGTGGGGGTGCTTTGCTGGTGACACTGTTGGGGATTTATTCAAATTGAAGGCAAACTGAACCAGCATGGCTACCACAGCATCTTGCAGCGGCATGCTATTCCATCCGGTTTGCGTTTAGTTGGACCATCATTTATTTCTCAACAAAACAATGACCCCAAACACACCTCCAGGCTGTGTAAGGGCTATTTGACCAAGAAGGAGAGTGTTGGGGTGCTACGCCAGATGACCTGGCCTCCACAGTCACCAGACCTGAACCCAATCGAGATGGTTTGGGATGAGCTGGACCGCAGAGTGAAGGCAAAAGGGCCAACAAGTGCTAAGCATCTCTGGGAACTCCAAGATTGTTGGAAGACCATTTCCGGTGACTACCTCTTGAAGCTCATCAAGAGAATGCCAAGAGTGTGCAAAGCAGTAATCAAAGCAAAAGGTGGCTAGTTTGAAGAACCTAGAATATAAGACATATTTTCAGTTGTTTCACAATTTTTTGTAAAGTGTAATGTATAATTCCACATGTGTTAATTCATAGTTTTGATGCCTTCAGTGTGAATGTACAATTTTCATAGTCATGAAAATACAGAAAAATCTTTGAATGAGAAGGTGTGTCCAAACTTTTGGTCTGTACTGTATATATGACCATAAAGAGGAAAAAGAAAAAAAAGCCTAGTAGCCAAATCAATGTAAAATTAGATCCTGTCTACAGTTTAGACCGTATGGGAACACATTTTTTGAGCAGTTTTTGCCACAGATCTCCACCTCAAATTGGTTTGATAACCTGTTCTATAATGAATGTTAAAACCTGTGATATTGCGGGGGGGGCGTGTCCTAGCTCTTGTGGCATGAAGACGCAGGAGCTGTGAGCTCCCATAGAGTTTCCCTACTATAGCGACTTTAAGCTACTTTAGAGGCACAAAAACAGCTTCCTGAGGTTCCTGATCAACAGATCTTGAAAAAGGAACAAATAAGATCAAGATCAGGTCCCTAGGACAACAGGGACTGAAGATATCACACATAGAAGCCAGCAGTATTACTGCCCAGCCTCCCCTGAACAAAGCAACAGGACTGCCCTCATCAAGAAGCCAGAAACTACTCACTGTGGTCTGCATTAGTGTCCAGTGATTGGCTCACCAAGGAGAATTCAGGGTCCGAAGGCTGGTGTCCGTCTGGCCCTGGATCGTCTACTGGGGAACACCCGTGAGGCCCGGGCTGAAGAAAAGTTTACAGATGCTTCCTGCTTCTGACAGAGAAACCTCGTGCTGAGGAGGAGGTGTCAGCCATCTTGCAAGGACTTAGGAGCTGCAGAAGAACCGTCCCTGTCAGCCAGCGCTGAGGAGAAGATTCATTGGGGGAGAGTGTAGCCCCTTCTGGAGATAGAGGGGAGGACAAACATCGGTGAACAGTCGGGACAAGCACAGCGACACCACTGAGAGGAGAACCCCTGCAGAGCTTCGGTGACAGAGGAGTGGAGCTGCAGCATTCGGTTCAACTTATCTCAGCTCACACCAATCCAGTAGCTGCAGAGGACCCGTCCCTGTCCACCAGTGCTGAGGATAGATCTGTCGGTGGAGAGTGAAGCCCCTTCCAGGAGAACCTGTAGATGCCCTGCTTCAGAGAATCATCAAGCATCGGTGAATGGTGGAGACTAGCTGCTGAGAAGAGAACCCCTGCAGAGCTCCGTGACAGTGGAGGGAAGCCTCAGAGGAGAAGAGCTGCAGCATTTAGTTTCATCTTGCCTCAGCACACACCAATCCAGGTGATCATCTGTTTGCTACACATATAAGCTGGTGATTACTGCTACTCCCCACCATAAAACTGTTCACAAACAGGAGTACTGCCATATTTTTAATAAATCTGTAAATACTGTAATCTGTGCCCTCAGTGCATTGCCCTGGGGCGCTGTACTCGCACATATAACTCCCACATATTAAGCCACCTATCTTCTGTTTTGCCCTTTGAGCCGGAGGGGCCCTGATCTCCTCTCATAAAGCTAGATTCTGTTCTGCTTGATGTTGGATATCTTAAAGGATGAGGAGATATTAGACAACACCTGCATAGAAGCTTTGCGCATACAACTTGTACTTAGGCATTATTAAGCATTCAAACTCATTGTTCATAGAGGTATATGTTTTTCTACAGCTACTGAAACAATTTTGGGTCATTCTGGGGGCTTACCTCGAAATTATACATTTAAAGGGGTCACCAGAAATTCTCCCAAACTTTGCAGCCATAACCAAGAAACTCACTCTGGGTCTCTCTTGCATTTTATGACCATTCTCTTGCTTGTATAAACTTCTGATAGAGGTAAAGCTAAAGTCACATATACCAGTCCTAACCCATAATTGGTATCTGAAACCTCAAGAACCACCCAAGTTTTATATCCATTTGGTTACATAGCATTTTAAATCCATTGAAACAATTTTGAAGTTTTTTGGGGCTCACCCTCGAAAATAAAAATTTAAAGAGGTTGTCAGAAAACTGCCCAGATACGCAGTGTTAACAAACAATACATAATAAGTTTTTTTTCTTATTTTCAAATCCTTTTTCTTGCATAACTCTGACAGAGGTAAATCTAAGAAGACAAATATCTTTATCTTTTTTTTTTTTTTCCCATAGTTAGTATTTAAAACCTTGATTAGTATTCTTCTCTTGCTTAATTCAAAGAGACACTAAAAACACTGGGGATCACTACCAAGTAAAAATTTAAAGAGGCTGCTAAGAGATCACCCATTTTGTAACAACATAAAGAGACATATCCAGGGGATACTTCCATTGTATTTTGCTTTGAAACTCTACCTGCATCATAAGAAAAATGGATCAACGAAAAGACAACAGAACATTACCCTAAAATCTCATCAATCTACAGACCACCGCTTCTCTAAATCAACTGAAGACTCACAAATGCACTCAGTCCAGTCAAATCGAGGTCACCTCTTAAGAGGGATGAACCCACAACTAACAAAG
>JARQOD010000002.1:464885868-464959922 GCA_033576555.1 Oophaga sylvatica | reverse complement strand
AAAATTGTAAAAATACAAGAAACAGCCAAAATACACAAGTGTAATGTATATACATAATGCAAGCAAGATATAGTACAAGATATAATATTGATGTATTACAGAGACCAAAAATGTATATAAACATATATCCATATCTAGAGATCGAATAGAGGTCCATCTTTGATGTATCATCACGTAAGATTCTTGTATATACTTCCAAGTTGAGGCTACTAATACTGAAGGGCTTATGGAGACATGATATCCAACGAAACTAAAAAAATATATATAAGATAAAAACGGTGTAAGAACAAGATAAATGAAACATCAATTCAATGGTTACTGACACAAACAGAGAGCAGTGATCACAGAAATGGAACGAAAGATAAATTTTCGTTTAGACCGTCTGGGACAACAGTACCTAGGGTCCAGATCCATCTGGTTTCCATTTGGGATAATCTTTTGGACAAGTTGCCACCTCTTATATTAATATTCAGAAGGTCAATACCACACACCTAAGAAGTGCCCCATCACTTTGATGGTACTCCCTAAAGTGTCTAGGCAGTGTCTTCAGGGAGGAGATGTCCGTGCAAGAGGATGCCGCCTGTATGCCCAAGACGTGTTCTCTAGTGCGGACTTTCAGCTGTCTTGTAGTGAGTCCTACATATATTAGGCCACATGTAAGGTTCTTTGTCTCTGTTGACATGTTCCTTGAAACTCAGTTTTCCGTCGGCCATTTTGCTTTCTGTCTTTCTGCAGCTCTTGCCCTCAGTTAATATGGAGTTTCCAGTTTTCATGTTCCCGCCCTGATTCTTCCCTCTTGCTTCTTAAGCAGCCTCAGTTGAACAATCAGTGCTCCTGAATCAAGCCTCAGTCAGTCTGTGACCTGACTCCTGGAAGCCTTGGACTTGTACTCCAGCTATTCCCTACTGAGGAACCTTGGAACACTTTTGGACTCTGGAAACCTGCTGTTTGGTGAATCCATGTTTGCAGAGGAATTACGGTACAGAGAAGAGATCCTGAACCTGCTTTGAAGATTTATTGTAGTGCTTGAAGTTACTCTGGCCTGCTGTGTCTCCTGTCGCTGTTCCTGCAAACTGTGTGAACTTTTCAGCATGCTTGTATGAAGTAATACAAGTCATTTCATTTCAACCTATGTCTCCTGTGTTTTCCTCGCACCCAAGCACAAGACGCTATAGGAACTGTACACTATACATGACAAGATTCAGGAGCCAATGTTTAGTGTCTGCTGGGTCTGGGAAAGCCGTGTCTGCTGTGACTGTGGATATCAGATGTCCGTTTAATACCTTATGTGATGACAGTGGTTGTGACTTCTCACAACCATTCCAGGTGAGCGCATTCCCTTAAAATTTTACTCTGGAGTGTTACCACAGGTAAACACTATTGTTTTTTTTTTTTTCCTTTCCTCTTCTCCTTCCAGCACTTCTGCCTTAAAAGATCTGGAAGATGGAGGCCCGCATAAAGGAACTTTGCGGAGTGACTGATACAATCCTTTCAGATGTACAGACTTTAAAAACCCGTTTTGCAAGCCTACAGGACCTCACTAATCATAATTTGCAAGTGTTTGGACAGACTACCCAGGAATTGCAAGCCAGGATTGAGGCTCTAGAGGAACGAGCCCAGGCTCCTGCCATAACCCCAAGTTCTGGGATCCCCAAATTACCTCCTTTTCGTTTTGGCGGTGAACGTGAGAAATTCAGGGGATTTATTAATCAATGCAATTTATTTTTCTCTGCACATGCTTCACAATTTCCCACTGAACGATCCAAAGTGCTTACTATAATCATGTTGCTTACCAATAAGGCTTTGATGTGGGCAAACCCTCTGATTGAGACTGAGGATGATTGTTTGAATCACCTTGATGCTTTTATTTCAGCCATGGGGCAGGTGTTTGATGACCCCAATCGAGGTGCAACAGCTGAAGCAGCCATGTTAACTTTGCGCCAAGGTAAGCGTTCAGTAGCCGAATATGCCCTGGAGATGGCTCTTGATACCACTTGGGACACTTCCGCTAAAAAATCTATTTTTCGGAAAGGGTTGTCTCCACTGATTAAGGATGAACTTGCTCGTGCCGACCCTCCCACTACGTTAGGTGACTTTATTAACTATTGTATCCGTATTGATGCTCGTCTGACTGAACGCAGACAAGAGAGATGGTTCGAAAATAATCGCACTAACCTTTTACTACCTCCCTCCTCAGCTAAGGAACCTTTGAGTAGGATCACAAGGGAACCAGAACCTGAACCCATGCAGGTGGACTCTTTACAAAGACGGGTTAGTGATGCACGCAAAGAACATCGTATAAAGGAAAATCTATGTTTCTACTGTGGTAAGTCAGGGCACTTCATTATAAACTGCCCCAGCCGTTCTCGTAAGACTACTGCAGCAGTCATTCACTGTGAGTGTTGCGAGAGGAGCTCTGTCATGTCCGAGCCTCAGGCTCCAGAGAGATCTGCTGCAAGAGATCTTGATTTCTCGGACTTAAACTCTGTAGTTCTGGGGAAGATGACGGTATAAACGCTGCAATTTTTCAAGTTTCCTCAGCGGTGTCCCAGCTGAGTTGTAAAAGAAACAATTCTCATTGCTTCCTTTCCATCAAACTCTGGGTTGACTCAGTCTGGGTGTCTAGCTCTGCTATGATCGACTCAGGAGCAAGTGGAAATTTTATGGATATCTCCTTTGCTCTGAAACAGGGGATACGTTCAGTGAAGAAGGCTACTCCAGTACAGATGGAGACTGTGGATGGCTCTCTACTGACTTCTGGACCAGTGGATCAAGAAACAGAGCCTTTGAGGGTCCTTATGGGTAAAGATCATCAGGAGAAAATGTCTTTTATGCTTATATCTTCTCCCCACTTTCCCATTATTCTAGGGCTACCATGGCTGCAGGCGCAGAATCCTACGATTAACTGGGAGACCAAGTAATTACACTTTCCGGAGAAACAGATGAGTCAAGGAGTTTCAGCTTGCTCTGTTCCTAAAGGAACCATGTCAGTCCCTGAACTACAGCTGTATACCAGGACTATGTGGATTTATGTGACAAGAAGAACGCTGATCAGCTTCCTCCTCACCGTCCATATGATTGTCCAATTGAATTATTGCCTGGAGCCGAGATACCTTTTGGTAAGATCTACCCCCTAGCGGGGCCCGAGCTAAAAGCTTTGAAGGATTATATAGACAAAATTTACCAAGGGCTTCATACGCCCCTCTTCATCTCCCGCAGGTGCACCCATCTTCTTTGTGAAGAAGAAAGATGGATCTCTGAGACCCTGCATAGACTATAGGGAACTCAATAAGGTTACTATTAGAAACCGTTATCCATTGCCTTTAATCCCTGAATTGTTGGAGAGAGTGGGCATGCCAAAATTTTCTCTAAACTGGATCTCCGTGGGGCCTATAACTTGGTCCGTATTAGACCTGGGGATGAATGGAAGACTGCTTTCAGGTCACGCTATGGACACTTTGAATATCTAGTTATGCCTTTTGGTCTGAGTACCGCCCCAGCCACTTTCCAACACTTCGTGAATGATATCTTCAGGGATCTCCTAGATACATTTGTGGTGATTTATCTGGATGATATTCTAATTTTTCTAACTCCACAGAGGAACATCATGGACATGTGAGAATGGTCTTAGAACGCCTAAGACAAAACCATCTCTACATCAAACTTGAAAAATGTGAATTCCATAGGACCGAAATTCAATTTCTGGGGTATGTACTATCTACGCAAGGGATTAGTATGGATGGAAGCAAGACCCAAGCCATCAAGGATTGGCCAATTCCTAGAAATGTGAAGGAGGTGCAGCGTTTCATCGGTTTGCCAACTTCTATAGACGTTTCAATAAGAATTTTTCTGAGGTAGTGTCACCTATCACCCAACTTACCCGGAAACAGTCTAGGTTCTCCTGGACCCCGCAAGCTCAGGAAGCATTTTCCTGTTTAAAGGATAAATTTACCACCGCACCTATCTTAGTACATCCCAACCCCGAGCTTGCCTTCATAATAGAGGTGGATGCTTCAGACTGTGCCGTTGGAGCTATACTCTCTCAGAGAACAGGTGAGAAGAATGTCTTGCATCCCTGTGCCTTCTTTTCCCAGCAGTTGTCTTCGGCTGAGAGGAACTACGATGTGGGCAATAGAGAATTGTTGGCCATTATTGCCGCCTTCAAGGAATGGAGACACCTTCTTCAGGGAGCTGCACAGCAAATAGTCGTCCTGACAGACCATCGTAACCTTGAATTTATCAGGTCGGCTAAGTGCCTGACTCCTCGCCAGGCTCGCTGGAATCTTTTCCTAAACCAATTTAATTTTGTCATTTCTTATAGACCAGGATCGCGCAATGGAAAGGCTGATGCACTCTCTAGGATTCATTCAGCAGAGACACGTCCACTTACTCCTCCTAAGACTATTCTTCCTGACTCTAGATTCCTGGGAGTGATTCATAATCAAGACCTACTTAAGGACATCAAGGAAGCATACCATGCGGATTCTTTGTTGGCTCAACCCCCAAGGGACATAAGTCTTGTCTTTAAGAATGGTGTGTGGATTCAGGGACAACGTCTGTATATACCTGAAACAGTCAGATTGAGAGTATTGCAACTCATCCACGATTCCAAGATAGCCGGGCATAGGGGAATTCTAAAGACACAAGAATTTCTTTCTCATTTCTTTTGGTGGCCCACTTACAGGAAAGATGTCTTAAACTATGTCACTTCATGTGAAGTCTGTGCAAGATGCAAAACACCTCGCTCCTCACCAACTGGTCTGTTGCAACCTCTTCCCACCCCGTCCCGCCCGTGGGGATCCATTTCTATGGACTTCATTGTGGAGTTACCAACCTCTCAAGGGAAGAACACCATTCTAGTGGTGGTTGACCGTCTAACAAAGGCAGCTCATTTTATCCCTTGTGTCGGCTTACCCACTGCAAAACAGACATCAGACTTGATGATTAAGAATGTGTTTCGCTTACATGGAGTACCGGATGAGGTCATTTCGGATCGAGGGGTGCAATTCACTTCAAGGTTTTGGCAAAATTTCTGTGCAGCATTGGACATTAAGGTAAACCTTTCTTCTGCTTTTCATCCCCAGACTAATGGACAGACAGAACGAACCAATTAGACCCTGGAGCAGTATCTCCGCTGTTTTATCTGCCACCTACAGGATGATTGGGTGGATCTACTTCCACTGGCTGAGTTCTCTTATAACAACTCTCAGAGCGCCTCCACTAAGCAGTCTCCTTTTTACTCCAATCTAGGTTATCATCCTAACATTCTTCCTCGATTTCCCATAGATACGCCCTTGCCGGCAGTGGCTGAAAGAATCACTTCTTTACAAAAGAATATGGATCTTCTAAAGGAAAATCTAGAATTGGCTCAGGAAAGGTACAAGAAAGCAGCAGATAAATTTCGTAAACCTGCACCAGCTTTCAAGGTAGGAGATTTGGTCTGGCTGTCAACCAGAAATCTTAAATTAAAGATTCCATCGTCTAAATTGGGACATAAGTATATTGGACCTTATAAGATCAATAAGATTATAAGTGCTGTTGCTTGTCGTCTTCAACTGCCCAGAACTATGAGAATCCACCCTGTCTTTCATGTATCCCTACTAAAGGCTGCAACACCCAATACGTTTCCTGGACGTTCTTCTCCTTGCCCTGACCCAGTGCTGGTCGATGGTCAGGAAGAATTTATGGTGGAAAGGATTCTAGATTCCAGGTTGTACAGAAATCAGTTGCAATATTTGATTAAATGGCAGGGCTACCCAGTGGAGGACAACTCATGGGAACCAGTCAATAATGTAAATGCTCCTCGCCTGCTCCGCCAGTTTCATCAGAGGTACCCTGACAAGCCTGGTCTGAGGTCATCCAGAGGTTGTCCCTAAGGGGGGAGTAATGTAAGGTTCTTTGTCTCTGTTGACATGTTCCTTGAAACTCAGTTTTCCGTCGGCCATTTTGCTTTCTGTCTTTCTGCAGCTCTTGCCCTCAGTTAATATGGAGTTTCCAGTTTTCATGTTCCCGCCCTGATTCTTCCCTCTTGCTTCTTAAGCAGCCTCAGCTGAACAATCAGTGCTCCTGAATCAAGCCTCAGTCAGTCTGTGACCTGACTCCTGGAAGCCTTGGACTTGTACTCCAGCTATTCCCTACTGAGGAACGTTGGAACACTTTTGGACTCTGGAAACCTGCTGTTTGGTGAATCCATGTTTGCAGAGGAATTACGGTACAGAGAAGAGATCCTGAACCTGCTTTGGAGATTTATTGTAGTGCTTGAAGTTACTCTGGCCTGCTGTGTCTCCTGTCGCTGTTCCTGCAAACTGTGTGAACTTTTCAGCATGCTTGTATGAAGTAATACAAGTCATTTCATTTCAACCTATGTCTCCTGTGTTTTCCTCGCACCCAAGCACAAGACGCTATAGGAAC
This sequence comes from Oophaga sylvatica, assembly GCA_033576555.1. NCBI lineage: Eukaryota > Metazoa > Chordata > Amphibia > Anura > Dendrobatidae > Oophaga > Oophaga sylvatica. Next base: position 464,953,511 of record JARQOD010000002.1, on the reverse strand, counting down.
TGTACACTATACATGACACCACATGAGCAAGTGGCGTAATATATCACAAAACGAGAGACACACGTAATTTTCTGTTTAATATCATATGTAATATCGCCCTTAGAATTAGTGAAGTTGTTGCATCGCTCAATATTAGGGCAGGCGACACACCTCCCGCACGGAACACATCCCCCCATATTAGACACAGAACTGAGGAAATGAGAGGGAGCCAAAGGTATATAGTGACTACGAGTAAGGCGGTCACGTAAGTTTTTGGCTCTCCTAAACGTAATTGCAGGACGCTTCGGGAGAAATTTTTGAAGGATGGGGTCAGCTTGTAGAATAGGCCAAGCTCTATCAATAGCAGATCTCATAATGTGAGATTGAGAGTTAAATGATGTAATAAATCTTGGCATATTAGAATTGCCAAGACTGCGTGTGCTATTCCTGTAGAGAAGATTGTTACGTATTGAATACTTGGCACGGTGATATGCTTTCTTAATGGATCGTCCACTATATCCACGTGCCAAGAACCGATTTTTTAGTTCTCTGGCGCGGCATTCAAAATCCAGATCTGTAGAACAAATCCGCCGCAACCTCAGAAATTGTCCCACAGGAATAGCACGGATCACATGTCGCGGATGGCAAGAAGACGCATGTAATAGCGTATTTGTGGCCGTTTTCTTACGAAATATGTCAGTCTGGACGAAGCCATGACAGTCTTTACGAATAGTGACGTCCAGGAAGTCAACAGAAGTAAGGTCCCATACCAATGTCAAAAAAATGTTACGATCGTTATTGTTTAAGGTGGCAACGAACTGCACAAGGTCGACGGAGGTGCCCTGCCAGACAAAGAAGATATCGTCGATATATCGAGTCCAACGTAAGACTCGACTAATCGACCCCTGTTTGTCTGACAGGAAAAGGTCCCTCTCCCACAGCCCCAGGAAAAGGTTGGCATAGGCGGGCGCGAACGCCGCACCCATTGCCACCCCCTGAAGCTGCAGGTAGAAGGACCCCTTGAACACAAAAAAGTTGTGTGTGAGGGTAAACTCCAATAGTTCCAGGATGAGGTCTCTAAGTCCTGCTTGTATGTTGGAAGTCTCCAAGAAAAAACGGGTGGCCCTAAGGCCATCACTATGTTTGATGTTGGTATATAGAGACTCAACATCCATGGAAGCTAAAAGAGTGTCCGCCTCTAAACACAGTCCGTCGACCCTGCGCAATAAGTCTCCAGTGTCCTGAAGAAAACAAGGCAGGCCAGTGACCAAGGGTTGCAAATGAAAATCAACCCATTGACTGATGTTTTCCAAGAAGTTACCTCGGCCAGAAATAATGGGCCTACCCGGTGGTGACGTCTCACTCTTATGGATTTTGGGAAGCAGATATAGGGTGGAGATAGTAGGTTCCCTCACGACGAGTGCCGAAGCCAGCTCCTTAGTGACAATGCCGTCATTGAGCGCTCTCTTAAGGATAGAGTCAAGTTTGGCCGAATAAGCGGTCAGAGGATTATATGTTAATTTTTTATAACAGGTGGACACGCTTAACTGCCGAAATGCCTCCCCTTCATACATCTGTTTAGGCCATATGACAACATTGCCACCCTTGTCGGCTGGCTTCAGCACTACATCAGGAAGGGTCTGGAGGGCTCTAAGGCGAAGCCTCTCATCCCTTGAAAGATTATCCGTGTTCCCAAATCTCGGAATTTTCAAAAATTCTTCCTTCACCACCCGGACAAAGACCTCAATGCTGGCACATGTGGAAAAGGGGGGGAACTTCTTGGAACGGGGTTGGATAGATGGAGGAATCTTACCTCCCATATTGTTTGATTCATTCGCTAAATCTCCAAGATTCTTATGGCCTCCTGCTCCTCTTCTGTAGGAAACAACGTGTGCAATTCGTTATTAAAAAAATATCTCTTAAACAATAAAGATCTAGCAAAGATATGGAGGTCTTTAATAGCAATAAAGGTGTCAAACCCAGGGGTAGGAGAGAAAGAAAGCCCTCTACCCAAGAGAGATAGATCACCATCTGTGAGATGATATTCACTCAAATTAATGACCTTATTATCTCTCCGATCGAAGTCTGCTGAGTTCCTGGGGCGTCTTTTGTAAGGATGATAAGAATGATCACGTAATCTGTGACCGTCATGAATGGAGGATGATATAGCAGAAGAGGTAGACGCCTCGGATTGATTACTTATCGAGGATATAGAGGATGTTTTATGTAATTTAGGCATATTCGGCTTTCTCCATAAGTAAACCCGACCAGACTGATAGTCCCTAAGGTCCCGGCTGTATTTCATAAGCTGATTATCTTGAATCTTCTTGACCATACTATCCATTGTTTTTTCAAGATCTAATTCAAATTTATTCAATCTCTCCGGTGGACAGCCTTTACGGATATCCGCCTGGGCAGCATCTATAGATGTATCAAGATCAACAATAGTATTTGAATTTAGACCAATCAATAGTGTTGAGCGATATTGCTCAATATCTAAAAATATCGTATCGAAATTGTATCGCCGATAGCACTAAATATCGTCGATATCCGATTCCGATTGCGGAAGTCCAATGTAAGTCTATGGGAACAAAATATCGCAACTAAAAAAAACCTTTATTTCCTTGTAAACACTAAATATACACACATAGAATACATATATATATATATATACATGTCATTGTGACATATATATATTATACATATATGTATAGTTTATACACTTCTACATAGTAAAATATCCTCTGATTCAATTGCCGGGTAAAGCCGGCTTCTGAGAAAAGACAGAAGCACCCGACATGAAATGACACTTGGTGTACATAGGGTTAACCATGTCTTTTCATGTCGTTTGCAATCTGATTTGCACAAACAATTACATCAGTCTATGTGTGCAAAATTTCACACCTGTAGGGGTTAATTAAAGGTGTAAATTCGTTGTAAAAAAAACGGACTTTTTTGCTACGAATTTACACCTTTAATTAACCCCTACAGGTGTGAAATTTTGCACACTTACACTCATGTAATTGTCTGTGCAAATCAGATATCAAACTACATGAAAAGACATGGTTAACTCTATGTAAACCAAGTGTCATTTCATGTCGGGTTCTGCATTTTCACAAAAGCCGGCAATTGAATTAGCGGCTATTATACTATGTAGAAGTGTATGAACTATAAATATAAATATATATATATGTGTCACAAATTTAATGACATGTATATATATATATGAGGTGTAAAATTGCTGAAAAAAAATGCGTGGGCTCCCGCCCTATTTTCGCAACCAGACAGACAAAGCCAGTGAGTGGGGGCAGATAATAATAGCCCAGAGACGGACCATTATTTTTGGCCCCCCCCGGCTACTAACATCTGCCCCCAGACACCCCAGAAAGGGCAAATCTCTAATTAGATTTGCCCTTTCTGGCACTTTGCCGTCTATTCCCATTGCCCTGTAGCGGTGGCGAATAGGTTAATAAGGGGTTAAAATGACCTTGCAATTGAAAGGTCACTTTAAGCCAGGTTAATAATTGAGAGCTGTCAATTAGACAACTATCAATTATTAATCCTATTGTATGAAAGAAAAATCAAATACACACACTTTAATAAAAAAGAAGTTTAATGAAATAATCACACAGTTTTTGACCATATTTTATTTTCCTGCTAAAACCATTTCCTGTAATAAAAATAAAATAATAAAGCAAAATTATTCTTACCAATCCGATGTACAGTCAGGTCCCACGGTGTAATCCTTCAGAAAGGGTTAATGTTTACTGCAGGGACCGCAGCTAAGCTGCAACCTCACAGTAAACCCCCAAATGAATGAGTTCCTCTCCTGGCTGACAGGAGAGGAAGTGGAAAGCTTAATTGATTGCTTTCCACTTTCACTTCAGGTCAGCCAGGGACACAATCAGTGACGTCAGAGGGAACTGGTTAACAAAAATAGGGGATCCCCTCGAAAAAATTGGCGTGGGGTCCCCCCTATTTTTGTTAACCAGCCAGATGAAGCAGACCGCTGAGGCCTGGATTTTCAGGCTGTTAAGGAGCCAAGATCCATGGACCTTGCCAGCCTGATAATACCAGGCCACAGCAGTCTGCATATCTTGGCTGATTAACAAAAATAGGGGATCCCCTCGAAAAAAATTGGCGTGGGGTCCCCCCTATTTTTGTTAACCAGCCAGATGAAGCAGACCGCTGAGGCCTGGTTTTTCAGGCTGGTAAGGATCCAATATCCATGGACCTTGCAAGCCTGATAATACCAGGCCACAGCAGTCTGCTTAGCTTGGCTGGTTAACAAAAATAGGGGATCCCCTTGAAAAAAAACGGCGTAGGGGTCCCCCTATTTTTGTTAACCAGCCAAGTAAAATGCAGACTGCTGCGGCCTGGTATTAAAAGACTGTCAAGGCCCATGGATTTTGGCCCTCAACAGCCTGATAATACCAGGCTACAGCAGCCCCACATTTGGCGCATCAAAAGATGTGCCAATTGTGGCACTTTACCCGGCTCTTCCCACTTGCCCTGTAGCGGTGGCAAGAAGGGTAATAAGGGGTTAATGTCACCGTTGATTGCACGGTGACAATAAGCCCGGTTAATAATGGAGAGGGGTCAATAAGACACCGATCCATTATTAATCCCAAAGTTATTAAATGCATAAAAAAAAGACAAAGCAAGAAAAAAGTATTTTAATGAAATAAAAGAGACAACACAGTTTTCATTTCTTTTATTGTACTCTCATTCCTGCGACGCCATCGATCTCCTGTAAAAAAAGAAAAAAAACAAACCAACAGTATACCACCTGTCCGACGCAGTCCATAGTAACGATAGTCCCACGACGATCCAGCTCTGCTACATCGCAATGACAGGCAGAGCCTGTCATCCCGGCGCAGCACAGCTGATTACCTGCTTCCCCGGCGGTGACTCATCGGACTGACTGCTTTACGGCCGGGATTACCCAGCAGTCACTGCAGTTATCGCGAGAAACTGCATGTGACCGCCGGGGAGAAGAGGATGGCGGCCATGAAGCAGTCCAGGCCGTGACCGCCGGAGATCTTCTGCCAGGTAAGTGCCGCTGACTCCTGACAGACCCGACCGACGGACACTGACAGTGACAGACCCGACCGACGGACACAGACAGTGACAGTGACAAATCCGATTCCGGTATTCGATATGACGAAAATATCGAAACGAATTATCGAAAGGCCGATAGAGCTAATATCGGCCGATAGCCGATATTTGCATTATCGTATCGCTCAACACTACCAATCAATAATTGTAGGAAGGTAAAAGAGCATGAATTGCATGTCTCTTCCCATTTTTTGATGAATTGTTCATCTTCCACAACATATGTAGGGATAACTCTCACTCTCAAACCCCTAGGTATCATCTTATTACTCAGATATTTCTCCATGAAGGTCCTGTTCCACCAAATTCTTGACCTCCTTTCGAGTAATAACTTCATATTAGACAACTTGTCATCCCAACTGTGATCAACTGCTGTCTGTGGGTCACCTCCCCCTGAACCAAAAACCTGATCCAGCGAATTGAGCCAAGTTTTTTCTTTAGCCCGATAGTCCATGGTAGTCACGAGAAACAGACCTGTGCATAACACAGCAAAAATGAATACATGAGAAATATAAGTGGCCAACATATCACATGCAAATGACGTATACTCTATAGAAAATGTGCCATATCATATATTAAGCATGTGAGTTCTGGACAGAATGAAGAGACCAACTGTACCTAATACAGAAATGCCACACGAAACACAGCCATGTGGTCTCAAAACAACATCTTTATTAGAAATATAAAAGGCATAGCAAAATACAATAAGACTCAGGAAAATGGAACAAGGGAAATGTGCACAATTGTAGCAGCAAACACCAAAACGATGAACTATAGCACGGGCCTGAAAACAAACAATGCTCTCACAATATATATAGAAATGGAATAATGTAGTGAACCATTATGACAACCAGAGGTAAATGGAGGACAGAGGAACAGAGTATAAAAGGTATAACAATCAGCATATGCAGCCGGAAGGTATAATAATGATAATAATAGTATAAAGTCGGTACTTTAAATTAACTAAGGGCAGTGTAAATTTGACTAAATAACCACATGCATAATGCCTATGTGTAGGCTAAATCAACAGAAATAGATTAGCCCAATAGTAAATAGCCAAAATATCCACTGCTCCCCGTCCTATCTAAGAGAATCAGAGGAATGTCAACACAAAAATCAAAACAAAAAACGTAGTAATAACAGGAGGGAAGCGGTGAACCCCCACATCCCTGACACACATAACCATGCTGGATAACCACAGATGAATCTGAATAAGGTGCCCAGAGAGACTGCTGAATATTACCTCAGGAGAACAAAGTAGCGTCCAGGATCCACCCCAACGCGCGTTTCGGAGCCGCAGGGATTTGAACTAGAGTCTGTGGCCTTCAGCCACATGGAAAACCCAGGCAGGAATGTAATGGACTGCAACACTACCATCCGCAGTCTGTTTCAAAACACAAAAAACCCAGAGCAGGTTTACCTAAATCTGCCTTGGACAACTAGTGTGTCCAAGACCTATACTCACTTTAGTCTGCATTGCAACCACAGCTACGCCTGTGATGGCAATGCCATCTCATGGCCTCAATACGTCTCTGTGTGCATCCTGAGGGGATCACACAGCAACCCTTACATATGACACCGGTCACTGCCTCACACTGTTTTGAAAAAATTGTTGATGAGCTGCAATAAGTGCCATAAACAAGAGAGGAGCTGTTTCTAAAAGTTTCATTTTTTAAAGTGCAATCAATTCTTAGAAGCATGCCCAGGTATCAGTTTTGTAACCATGTTTAGATATAAAGACATCAATAATAAAGAATACTTTTTTTTTAAATATATGAATAAGAGTTGACCTACTTATTTTGCCTGATTCTGACCCAACGGCCTGACAGGAGACTTGTGAACCACCTCATACCTGCCAGCATTCTTAGTGTCTCTTCTGAGTCATGTTTAGTAGGTGTAATACAATGTCATGCATGTGTCAAGACTCAATGATGACATTGTACCAGGCCTCTCAATCAGAAAAGGCTTGCAAAGATGATTCTAGAAGGTAGGAGGTGGTTTGCAAGGATCCTGTCTAACAGCTATGGAAAGCACATGTGGCCATCAGATCACAGTCCAGAGAATCGATTCACTCTTCTCTAATGTGAATGAGTTCTAAAGGTTTAGAAAAAACAAATCCCAGTGGGGCTGGTCCTAAGCATCGCTTGGAAGCCTCTATATATTTTAAGGAGCAAAGCAATAACGGTCAACAGCACTCAGGACATGGGAAAAAAGTAAAAATTGTATAGCCACAATAAATTGAAAGATTACTATAACGAAAATCATAACAGCAATTTAAAATAAGAAAAAGCTGCACAGAATAACAGTGCACATTCAAGAATGAAAAACAATAAAAAATGGCTTTTTAAAACTTTAAGAGCTTAGACAGATTTACGATGCGCGGGAACTATAAATTGGAAGACGATATAGGAATCCTGGCGATCCTATGCATTCCAGTATAGAATAGAAGGTGGACATGCGTTCCACTTACCCAAAGTATAAATATGCATGGCCGGATGCGGTGACATATGCATTCCAGCATAAAGTAAGTGGTGGAGACGCGTTCCACTTACTAAACATATGAATACAAATGGCCAAATGCGGCAATAAAATAATAAATGAGTGAATGGATAGGTGTGTGACGAATAAAACTGTGTGCAAGTGCTGAAGTGTAAGAGTGAATGTGAATGAGAAAATAATTATAATTAAATACCCATTTGTTACTCAGAGGTAGAGACATTCCAAGAAGAAAAAAGTGCAAAAGTACAAAAAAGAAATAAGTAAAACAAATTTTAATAAACAAAAATAAAAAATAAAAATGATTAACTTATCAATAAATGATAAATAAAACCATAAAAAATATAAAAAATAATATCTGTGAAGAGATGATAAGTTATTACCAGTATTTTTTCCTCATCACAGTAATAAATCTTTCAAACTATAGTAAAAAAAGCGATGGAGGTCCCCATACTGTATGGATGCCTAACTCAAATCCTCTACTTATGACTGAGGTCTAAAACCTTAGGCTAGCTACAACCTTCACTACTTCACACATTGTATATTAGCAGTATTCCTCTAAATACATCCTAGTTGTTCTGTGAGCATGTATGTTTCAAATTTTGTTCAGAAGCTTTGTTAAAATAATATTACTGCTAATTCTACTAGCAAAATACTACTACTAATAAATTAGTAATTATTGAATTCTGATTGAATCCTATCCTGACTGTAGTTTGTATGTTTGCTGTGTCTGAAGAAAGAGCTGGCGTCGGTACCAATATATTATAAAATATATATATATATATATATATATAAATAGGTGAAAATCAGAGAAATAAGTCTATACAGTAGATCTGATATCAGAAAAGATACAGTAAGGATAGTGTAATAGTATTATTATATGCTATTTCAAAGACCTACATTTTAAACATGCTTACCAGATATACAGTGGCAGGTTTGACAAAAATCAAAGTCAATGACTATTAAAATCTATAACCTGCATTTATATCTCTTTTTTATAGTAAATGACAATTCTCAGTGGACTAGTCAAAATTTCCACAGGGATTTTTTATACGATCTGGCCGCAGCATTGAATTGCACATTTCTCATTAACCACAATTCAATTAATCTTCTTCCTCTGGGCATTGTATCTGCAGATATCTAAAGATGGTTTATTATTAACAAATGGTCTGAGCTATACTAATTTAATTTGGAATATTTTGGAAATTTTCTACATTTTTAGCAAATTATGATTATGTTCCAACTTCTTGATGGATGGATTTATATATTTTTATATCTATATCATAGGGATACTTTTTAGAACTCAAATGACAAGGACAACTTTTCTTGAAAACAAATAATTCTACAGCCTTTATGCATAACTGTACATAGCAAGCTATAGAATTATTCAACCTGTCAGTGAGCTGGTTCTGACAGAAGAGTCTGCATCTCTTGTCTCTGTTTTCTTACTCAGAGCCTGCATTAAGGCAGGCAAACTGAGCATTTACTTAGAGTCCCCATTTCCCCAGGAGCACCCAAACAGTGGCATGCCAATAAAAGTGGCACTCCATGCGGCCGCTATGGGGCCTGTGATCAAGGGGGTCACGCATTCAACTTTATCAGCATACTGATACAGTTGAAAACAATGATGGAAGAGAGCGCGCAAGGTGACTCTCCGTCTCCAATCATTCTCCCCCCTCTTCCAACTTGTGCGATGATGTCACATCATCATGCGCCACACTGTGCAGATCAGTGGAGCTGCTGAGAACACGCATTGTAGAGTCAAGAGCAGCGAGGGAACAGGGAGATTTGAATATTGTATTTATTTTTAAATCAGTGAGTATGTGGTAGCCATAGTACTGGAGGAATATGGGTTGTGCATTATACTATATGGCGCTGAAGTATACTATATGGGGCTGAATTAAACTATATGGGGCTGCATTATACTATATGAGGCTGCATTATAGTATAATGGGCTGCATTATGCTATATTGGGCTGTATTGTACTATATGAGGCTGCATTATACTCTATGGGGCTGCATTATACTGAGGCTGCTTTATACTGTATGGGGTTGCATTATACTATTTGGCTTCATTATACTCTATGGGGCTGCATTATCCTCCATGGCTATGGAGATGCAGGATACTATATGGGGGTACATTATACCATATGAGGCTGCATTATACACTATGGGGCTGCATTATACTCTATGAATGCTGCATTGTACTGTATGGAGGTTGCATTATACTCTATGGGGCTGCATTATACTCTATCAAGGACTATTGAAGTTCAATATATTATATGTGGCTGTATCATACTGTATGGAGGACTATGGGGAATGCATTATACTGTTTGGAGAACTATGTTTAATGCATTATGCTGAATGTAGGCCTATGGGGAAGGAATTATACTAAATGTAGGACTATGGGGTGCATTATGCTATGGGGAGTGCATTGTACTATATGGAGGGGACTATGGAGGCATTATACTGTATGGAGGACAATGGGATGCATTATACTGTACTGATGACTATAGGGAGTGTATTATACTATATGGAGGACTATTAAGAGTGCATTATACTGTATGGAGGACTATGGAGTGCATTATTCTATATGGAAGACTATTGGGTGCATTATACTATATGGAGGGCTATTGGATTCATTATACTATATTGAGGACTATGGGGAGTGTATTATACTATATGGAAGACAATGGAGAGTGCATTAGACTATATGGAGAACTATGGGGAGTGTATTATACAATATGAAGGACTATGGGAAAGATTAAATTATGTGGAGGACTATGGGGGAATTATACTAAATCATGAAATTGCTGCCTGTTGGGTGCATTATGCTATATGTAGGGCTATGAGATGCATTGTACTACATTGAGGACTATGGGGAGTGTATTATACTATATGGAAGACTATGGGAAACATTATACTATGTGGAGACTATGGGGGAATTATACTAAATGATGAAATTGCTGCCTATTCATCTAGTGATTGAATTGTTTATGCTAGAACAAAAATCACTGTTCTCAGCAACACTTTGCATGCTGGACACTGCAGATATCCTGCTGATAACATGTAGCTGTATGGGGACAGATTCATTTACTAGTGTTTGTTCTGTGCCCATCATTCTTCCTCAACCAGTGTAAAGAGGCCTGGAAACAAGCATCGAACAACTTAAATATTGTTGATTATGCTCATTCAAGGGCCTGAACTCAGTGCATGTAAATACAACTGTGTGACGGTGAAATATGTTAGCAGTTGAGTCCCCATTTTAAGCTTTTACCTAGGGCCCACTGTGACTAAAACCAGCCCTATCCCTATGCCATCATATAATGCTATGACAACAACAAAGTGGCTACCACTTAACATACCTTTGTTTTTATTGCATATGTAGTTTTAATATTATCTATATATATATAAATTAGTGTATGTATGTGTGTATGTGTGTGTGTATCAGCCACGCCCACTCCACATAGCCCCACTCAATTACTAAGCATCTTTCATTTCACCAGAGCTGTTTAAAAGAAGCTGAGCTGTAATTGGTTACTATGAGCAACAGTTTTCTCACTCCACAACACCTCAGCAGACACTGACCAGGTGAAACAAATCTAGCATCCCCGGAGCATAAGCTCCCAGCCATTGTCTGCCCCCCAGAAAGGAGCAGATAACACATTGTTAGGGTCTGTGGAATGCACCTATTAAATAATGTAGAGAGATGCGTTTGCAGCCCGGGGTCCACCGTGTCGGCAGAGCCTGCTGCTAGTAAGATGGCGTAAGTAGCAAACTCTGTTATCCCGCAGAGTCGCTAAAATAAACGCCGTAGCGCGCTGTGGCAGTAAGTGCGAACTCTGTTAATCCACAGAGCCGCTAGCAGGAATGCCGCAGCGCTATATGGCGATAAGTGCGAAACTCACTTAGCTTCAGTGAGCTGCAAAGTAAAATGCTAGGGCGCTGACTAGCGTTTTAAAGTGAACCCTGTTGCGTCACAGAGCCGCTGAGAAATCCTACTGTGTCCAGGTACACAGTTGACTGCTAAGCGAACATAGGAAGCGGTCACCCGCAATCTATGGCGTCTGTACCAGTTATGCCGGTATTCTAAAGGTATCTAAGACATCGACCCTGACCAGCTAGCATGCCAAGCTCCTCACCGATTAGGTCGGTATTGTAATGGCGTATTTCTTCCGCCCTAACCACACCATATGGGCGCAAAGCACATAAAGGTTTGATACTAACGCACAGCCGGCGGTCAGGACAACCTTTTATAGAAGCCACGAGTAGAAGACCTTCCAGAAAGGACCAATTAAAAGCTGCTTCAGATCACAAACAGCTACAGGACCTTCCTGGAGGACCAATAGGAGTCGTAGCTGTATCTGAGCATGTGACCCCTGATCTCCAATGGGAGATGTTGCCCTGGGCATGCTCAGAAGAAGAAACAACAGAGGACTTAGTCCCAAATCTGCCTGCTCCAGCACTGGTTATAACTGAAGATCCAGGAGAGGCAGCAGCAAGTCTCTGCACAGTATTAGACCGGGCAAGACGCTGGGACCGACGTCTCTGCTGAGCAGACTCCACTGCGGCCGGAGACGGATGGGGGACCGCAGCGGGAATGGCTCGAGATTCCCCTTGTGCAGCATTGGGAACTCGAACCCTAACACACATGTCAGAAATGAATCACCCCCTCGTCTATTACTGCCATGCTCTATTGTTACTGGCGTAGAAAATCGCATCATCAGCGGCCACACACACAGCCACACTGCTAGGTTACATAATAGCACATCTCCAGGAACTCCCTGCTCAGCGCCACCCATCTTTGGACTATGGGATGGAGGATGTGTGATGGGTATATGGGCACGGGACTATGGGATGGAGGATATGTATGATGGGTATATGGGCACGGGACTATGCGATGGAGGATATCTATGATGGGTATATGGGCACTGGACTATGGGATGGAGGATACGTGAGATGGGTATATGGGCATGGGACTATGGTATGGAGAATATGTGTTATGGGTATATGGGCATGGGATGGAGGATATGTGTGATGGGTAGTGTTGAGCGATACGATACTGCAAGTATCGGGTATCGGCCGATATTAGCTCTATCGGCCTTTCGATAATTTGTTTCGATATTTTCCATATATCGTATACCGGAATCGGAAGTTCCCATAATTCTTTGAGAGGCAATGTGATTTTAGTCAGCCAATGAGGAATCCTAAGAAGTGTGGGCACATCCTGTACTGCTGCGGTCATGTTAACTAATGGCATGGCTGTGATTGGATGCTGAAATGATGTCAGAATGCACTATAAAAGGCGCCGCCGCCATTTTAGCGTCACTGTGCTGTGAATTCAGTAAGGGACAGAATGCTACTGTGCTGACTCTGAGGGACAGTTAGAGATTGCGATTTAGTGTACTGTGCTGTAGGCAGGCTAGCACCAACCGCTGTGTAAAGCTTCCTTTTGCCTGCAGTGTTGTTTTAACAGCTCTGCAAGGTGTGTGTGAGTGCAGGTGACGCTGCAGTTTGCTCTGTATGCAACGCTGTCTGTAGACATCTGCACGTGTCACTCACAGACTCTTTTTTTTTTCTTCAGTGTAATTCTTGCTGCTCCATGCAATTTAACTATTAGTGTGACGCGCTTCCATCCATATCCAATACATTGGTTGCAAACACTATAGAAGTAGACAAAGGAGTAGCCTTTCACAGATTGTGAACAGTTGTGTTTCAGTGTTCACTTCAGTCTCTGCGTAATAACCACACTTAGGCCTTATAACTTTTCTGACTTTCTTTATCAATCTACCAAGATGAAGAAGGCAGGGAGTAAGGCACGTGGTCGTGGCCGTGGAGTTTCAGCAGGGAGAGGACGTGGGGATTCTGTGGCTGCTGCCGCACCCAGTGACACAGCATCCACCAGTTTTCCCCGTCAGCGTTCCTTTATGCGCAATTTGGTAGGAGCTCAGCGTACCCCCCTGCTGCGGGTAGAACAAATTGAAGCCGTTGTTGGTTGGATGGCAGCCAATGCATCAACTTCAATTCCTTCCACCTCCTCTCAGGAACACAGCACTGTTGAACAACCATCTGTCTCTTCACCGCCTGCCAAATTGCCCAGGCAGTCAGAGAGTTCTGAACTGGAGCCAGCTAAGTCTCTGCTTCTGTTCTCAGAATCTGTTGGCTTGCAAACAGGGGCCCAGCCAAGCAGCATTCTGGAATGTGAAGAAGAGGCAGTATGCAGTGATGTGCAACAGCTGTGTCTCTCTGAATGTGAAGAGGTGGGTGAGCCAGTGCCGATGGTCAGCACACCGCAGAACGCATCTGATGATGATGAGACTCAGTTGCCATTTTCTGTTGAGCATGGTGCTGGCCAGACCACCCAACAGCAGCAGGTGTTGGAAGAGGGTACTGGAGATGATGAAGTCCGAGATCCAACATGGCGTGAGCAGCAGGAAGGTGGTGGGAGCAGCTCTGAGGAAGAGATTGGCCCAACGGTACAAAGAGGAGGGAGAGGTAGGCTGCAGACTCGCTTGCCTGTAGCCTCCAGTTTGCCACCTGTTGGGAGCAGTTGTGTTAGAAATGTCAAAATTGGCGCTCCCATGACTTGCACTGCGTGGTCCTTTTTTGACAGAGTTGTAGATGATATTTGCTATGTTCAATGCAAGCTGTGTAAGCAAAAAGTTAAAAGAGGTAAAAATATCAGTAACCTGAATACCACAAATATGTGGAAACATGTACGGACAAAGCACGTAGCTGAGTTACAAAGACACACTGGAGATGTAGGCCAACCTTCAGCAGCACCTACATCTTCAAGTCGTGTTGGAGCCTCTTACTCCAGCTCACACACAGCTGGTTCGGCTTCCTCACAGGATCGGCATGGAAGAACCTCTTTCACTGTTGTCCAGAGACCCAGTGTTATTGCACCCACAGCTGCAAGTTCCCTGTCATCCTCACACTCCCAGGCCACAAAACAGCCATCGGTAGCACAGGCATGGGATAAAAGACGGCCATACTCGGCAAACCATCCACGAGCACAGGCTCTGAATGCTGGCCTTGCAAAACTCCTGTCCCTTGAAATGCTGTCATTCAGGCTGGTGGAGACTGACAGTTTCAGGAACTTTATGGCATTGACAGTCCCACAATATAATGTGCCAAGCCGATTTTATTTCAGCAGGCAAGCCGTCCCTGCTCTGCAAAAACATGTCGAGGGAAACATTAAACATGCGCTACTAAACGCCGTCAGTAGCAGGGTCCACCTGACCACCGACGCGTGGACCAGTACCCATGGCCAGGGACGATACCTTTCCCTCACTGCCCATTGGGTCAATGTTGTGGAGCCGGGTACAGATCTTGCCAGTGGCGCTGTACGTGTTCTGCCAACTCCAAGGATTGCAGGAATCCAGTCTGTACACATTGATTCCTCCTCCTACTCCAGTTCCTCAGAATCATCGCTGCACGAGCCGTCACGGTATACCTCCACATGGACCTGTGAACGCTTACCTGTTGCGACCGATATGAGCACAGCCGTGGCCAAACGTCAACAGGCTATCCTGAAATTAATTCCCATGGGAAATCGAAGCCACACAGCGCAGGAGCTCTGGGATGCCATCAAGCAGGAGAGCGACGTGTGGTTTTTGTCAGCTAATCTCCAGCCAGGCTTGGTAGTGTGTGACAATGGCCGAAATCTGGTGGCAGCTCTGGGCCTTGGCAACCTCACTCACATACCATGTCTGGCACATGTGCTCAACTTGGTCGTGCAGAGTTTTTTGAGGGACTATCCGGATCTTGATGCACTGCTGCACAAGGTCTGCCTAGAGTGCGCTCACTTGCGACGTTCCAGCATGGCCAGATCGCGCATTGCAGCTCTGCAAGTCAGATTTCGCCTTCCTGAACATCGCATCATATGTGACGTACCCACCAGGTGGAATTCCACGTTACATATGTTGGAGCGGTTGTGTGAACAGCAGCCAGCAGTAATGGAGTATCAGCTGCAACAGGCGCAATCAACTCGCAATTTGCGCCGTTCACACTTCACCACTACTGAGTGGGCCTCTATGAAGGACATCTGTGACGTTTTGCGTGCGTTTGATGTCTCAACGCGGATGGCGAGTGCAGATGATGCACTAGTCAGCATGACTGTCCCCCTTATCTGCCTGCTTCAGAAATCACTGAAAGCACTAAAGGAAGAGGTTTTGGAAGAGGTGGATGAGGAGTCACAAATTAAAATACCTTCAGGACAGTCAGCGCACCGTGGTTCCTCAGAAAGGGCTGGGCAGGACTCACTTTGTGAGGAGGATGAGGAGGAGGAGTCAATGGAGGAGGAAGAAATCCCTACAGAGGGAGGTACACAACGCTGTAGTCAGTATGTAGAGCGAGGGTGGGGTGATGCAGAGGAGGCAGAGATGACGCCTCTTCCAGAGGACAGCTTTTGTTGGCCAGTTGGGAGTCTGCAGCATATGGTTGATTTCATGCTTCATTGCCTGAGAAACGACCGCCGCATCGCCCACATTCTCACCACATCAGATTATTGGGTGTACACCCTCCTAGACCCTCGATACCGGGACAACTTACAAACCCTCATCACACCGGTGAACCGCGACCGTAAAATGCAGGAGTACCAAGACACACTGGTGCAATCCATACTGTTGTACATTCCAGCCGAGAGAGCTGCTGCTGCTACTGCTTTACAAAGCAGCTCTGTGCGTCGAGGCAGTGTAGACACCTCTACAACAAGAGGGAGCAGAAGCAGCGCCTCTGCACAGGGCAAGAGCTGTATGTTAGAAATGTGGCAAAGTTTTGTGACAGCGCCAGCAAGGTCTACACCATCCGAGACGGCTCCAGTCACCAGGAAGAAACGTTTCCGTAAGATGGTGACAGACTACTTGGCTTTCCCTCTAAGTGTACTCCCAGATGCCTCTTCCCCTTTCAAATTTTGGGTCTCTAAGTTGGATACATGGCCAGAGCTTAGCCAGTATGCATTGGAGGTGCTGGCTTGCCCTGCTGCCAGTGTATTATCTGAGCGCGTCTTTAGTGCTGCAGGTGGTGTAGTAACAGACCGTCGCATGCGACTATCCTCAGAGAATGTAGACCGGCTTACTTTTCTGAAAATGAACAAGGCATGGATCTCACCTGAATTTGCCTGTCCGTTTTCAGATTAAATAACTGTTTGGCAACGTTTTCCATGTCTCCTGTTATGTTCATCTTTCTACCACCTGAACTCTACTCCCTGGGCTACAACACCGCCATTTGTTGCTCGGAAGTAATTGGCAGGGTACTGACTCCTGGCCAGCCTGGTTACAGCACGACAGCTGTTTCCTGGCAGTGTGAACGTCAATTATCCTCCAATAAGTTGTGCTGTCGTGTTGCATTCGGGTAGCCGACTCTATGGTGCCTGTAGTTTACGTGATTCCTATGTGTGCTGTGGGATATGTAAATAAAGGCTGTTTCCATTGTGACAATAGGACAAGCACCCACTGTAGGACTGTGTGATTCGGTAACTGCGGACGGCTTGCGTCCTGTCAACTTACATTTTCATGGGTGCGTTCTGCTACCCGTCCGGGGTCCAGTACCGTCAACTGGTTCTCCCCAGTGCCTTTGGCCTAGGTGCCTCCATCTCCGTATCCGAGTTCCAGCAACGTCTGCTGGTCCTTGGTAGTGCTTTGGAGCACAGGTACCTCCTGCTTAGTAACCGTGTCACGGTAACGTCAGCTGGTACTCGGTTGTGACATTGCCTCTTTTCTTCTGCTACCCGTCCGAGGTCCAGAACCGTCAACTGGTTCTCCCCAGTGCCTTTGGCCTAGGTGCCTCCATCTCCGTATCCGAGTTCCAGCAACGTCTGCTGGTCCTTGGTAGTGCTTTGGAGCACAGGTACCTCCTGCTTAGTAACCGTGTCACAGTAACGTCAGCTGGTACTCGGTTGCGACATTGCCTCTTTTCCTTCTGCTACCCGTCCGGGTTCCAGCACAGTCAGCTGGTCCTCGTTACTTCCATTGTCTCTTGCTCCATGTCATACCCGTCAGGGTTCCAGTAACGTCAGCTGGTTCTCGGAAATTAGACGACCTTAAAGACCACCCAGAAGAAGATGATGACAACAAGGACGACAATCAGGAAGCCAACCAGCCTGAACACCATCACAAAGAAAAAATAAAAGATTACCCAGAAGAAGATCACCAACAGGACAAAGAAGGTTAAGACAAACTACAAGATACAGAACAAGAGACAGAAGAACAATAAGCAGAAGATCAAAAAGCAGAAGAACATGAAGTATAAGACCAAAATGAAGAGCAAAATATATGCTCTAAATTCTAAGCAGAAGAAGACTAAGCAGTGTATGGGGTGAGTCCGTTCCTCCTCGTGGTGCCCCTGGAAAATGCCTGCTGCTGCAGGCTAAACTGAACACGGACAAATACTGTTGTAATTTAAATCTTTTGTGACAGCAAGAACGGAAGGATGAACAATTCATACTTTTACAGATTACAAGTACAGGAATCTCTGTCACAAATAAGAAATTCTAATATGATGAAGAAGATGAAGAGGAAGAAGATGAATAATTTGAATATGAATAAGATTAATTAGTTTAATAATAACAATATGAGTAATGTAAACAAAAACATGAATAGCAAGAAGTTTAAGAAGAAGATTAAGAAGGTGAAGATGAAGAATAATTTGATGAGAAAGATGATGATGCTGATGAAGATTATGAAGGAGAAAGTGTGGCACTGGCAAAAGTTAAAAAGGTGAAGAGCATGGAAGTTATGAAACATACATATTTGCCAAAATAGAAAAAAGGTTAACAACATTGTCAATTTGTTAGTCAATGCAAACGTATTTAAAAAAAAATATATATTAATGCTATTCCAATGCATTGGGTTAAACATGTATGCCTTTATTGTCTCCTCAACCTCCCCCAATACATTCTACATTACTCTTTGTTGTTTTCCTTCATGTACAATTAACCAACAAGGCAAGAATGTTTTTTTTTAATGTCGATATTTTGTTCCCATAGACTTACATGGGACTTCCGCTATCGGAATCGGATATCGGCGATATTTAGTGATATCGGCGACTGCATTCCGATCCGATATTTTCCGATACCAAGCAGTATCGCTCAACACTAGTGATGGGTATATGGGCACGGAACTATGGGATGGAGGATGTGTGATGGGTATGTGGGCACGAGACTATGGGATGGAGGATGTTTGATGGGTATATGTGGCACCCCTGAGGGTCCAGTCACCACAGAGGATCTGCACCTCAGCCAAAGGTGTGGTACTCCACTCTTGGGTAAGGAGGGGCACTGCCCAGGACCCACACACTTACATCCAACACCAGGCCTCTCAGGCACAGGGAGGGGCTGCCTAGAGGGTGTGTGGAGAAAGGAGATGGGGAGGAGTCAGTGAGGGAGTGAGTTGTGGTCTGAGAGACCGGAGGGAGTCGACTGAGGGACTCAAAGAGCAAGGAGATCGTCCCAAGACTAAAGTGAGAGAAGAGGAAGGATGAAGGAGACAGAGAGAGTGACTCTGGAGGGAGAAAGAAGTGGTCCTAGGGACACAGATAATGAGGAATCCACCCATGGGGCAAGTATCCATGCCGACTGTAGTTGAGTGGAGGGACCAGGTTGCAGTAAGGGGACCGGCCCCAGTCTAGTGGAGAAACTAAGGACTCAGCTAGCTAACCAAAGGCTGCAGTATCTGCATGTGCTACAGCTGCATCCACACACATTCACTGAAAAGGTAGCTAGATAGGACCAGAGGGACCTAGAGCACGTCGCCCAACAAGATCCAAGGCTGCTGGCTTGGGACACTGTATGTGAAGGCGCAGGGCAGGAGAGGAGGGAGCCAGTGCAGAGAGACGGCCAGGAAAGAAACATCTAAAGGGGGTTCTGACACGGTGTACCCCAATTTACCTGGGAGCTGTCTGGACCACTTCCCCGGAGGACACAGCACCCCGGCTGGGGATTGTAACATCTAACTGTGAGTAAACAGAAAAGACTGCACCTTGCTGTGTCCTCACAATTATTTGCTGCGTCATGTGCCCTGCACTACAACCACTATCATCTCTTACACATACAGCTACTCTGGGGCCTAGCTCTACCTGAGGAGAGCTGTAACAACTCTGCTGCATCACCATCAGCCCCAGTGGACTCTGAAGCAGCGTTGCTAACACCTTTATTGAAAGGCTGGCATCACAAACTCATTTCCCTATAAACTATTCTCCTTTTTACTTATATTTTAATTTTTATTGGACGCCCAGAGCCACAGACCGGGTCACTGCTGCCATGACATCTCCTTTAAGAACCGCCGACTCTGTACTGAGTTCCCTGGCCCCAGGGGGCGCTCCATATATGGGCACTGGACTGTGGGATGGAGGATATGTATGATGGGTATATGGGCACTGGACTATGGGATGGAGGATGTGTGATGGGTATATGGGCACTGGACTATGGGATGGAGAATTTTCATTATAATTTGTTATAACTAACCACAGTTAGTTACTGTGCCCGGGCAATGCTGGGCTCTTCAGCTAGTCTTAAATAAAACTGCTACCTCTGCAGCCCTATAACAAGCTAAATGCTGTTTATTTATGCAGTGTGTGAATGGGAATGGAAGACACAGTACAGAGAATCCAGAACATTTCCAAGAATTATCCTACAAGAATCTACATTCTGAGTAATAGCCATGGCGAAAAAATTTTGTCCAAAGCATCCACAAGAATATAGAATAGGAAAAACAAATAAATTTGTTGCATTTTATTGAGGCTGATTGAACTTTCTTGATGAAAAATATGTTAAAAGACTCAGCTCACCAGCATGAGTGTGTATACTCCCAATTGGAAAACAACACCTTGCAAGGATGAGGGTGAGGCAGCCACCACAAACAGTCAAAAAAAAAAAAAAATTCAGCGCAGGGCGGAGTTTGCTAAACAGTAACTTTTATTCCAGATAAATATGAACATGAATAAGACGCAAGTCAAAATGCATTGATCTTTCCCTATGAGTGTGATACAGTGCTGGACAAAATTAATTAGCCTCATTTTTATTTATCTGGAATAAAAGTTACTTTTTAGCAACCTCCACCCTTCGCTGAATTTTTTAATTTTGGACTGATTCAACTTTTGGTTTAAACAATTAATGGGTTTATCCAGGACTATTTTTTTTAAACTATTTCATTGGCCTCCTAAAGATAAGCCAAGGAAATCAAAGTAGGCATTTTGTTACAAATTGAGAGGTAGTGGGAATGTTCTTCTTAGTTATCTAGAGTCTGTCTGGTATAGATGTGAATTGTATCCATGTAGTGAGCAGTGTTTTAGTCTTAAAAGCTTGCAATTTGTTACGATCCTTACAATTAGCCATTAAAAGGGATCAAACACTGAGTACTCTCAAATCTTAATATTTTTCTATCCACTTGCTAACACGGTACAAAAATGTATATCTTTCCTGTATGTAGTGAGTCATAAATCCTTGTAAACATATATTTTATTCTGGTTAGCCAATAAAGTTATCACTCCAAGAATACTTTTGTCATCGTTGGGCATAAAATTATTTACAGCGATTTTTCTGGCTAACATGGTACCATGATATAATTTGTTATTGTAAATTAGAATAACTTAAAAAGTTAAATCTTTAGTACAACATTTGTAAATAAATATTGAGTTCTTTAAAAGGGAATTTTCTCCAGGTTTTTGATTACCTTTTTGAAGACAGCATTAAGGTACTGCCACACTTAGCGATCTCGTTAGCGATCACGATAACGACGCAAGCTAACGAGATCGTTGGTGTGATCGCTTTTAGGTCGCTAGTAGCTGCCAAACAGGAGATCTCATAAATGACATATCAGCGGTCAGTGATCTCTTTAACGACTTTGGCGGTCGTTAGGATCTGTCATTAGCATGTACTGAGCGCTTCTGATTCATAGGAATTTCCAGCATCGCTCCTGCTCTCTGCGTCCTACTAGCCTGCTTTGCAACGTCTGCGATCCTCTCTGTGACGCAAAAGAGAACCTAGTCCCACCTGCCTGCTTCGACAGATATTGCGATCCACTCCGTGACGCTAAAAAACCCTAGTCCCGCCTGCGCCGCTGTCATATGCGTCACAAACGAGGTCGCTCGTCGTTCGCAAAAGGTCCCAAACACAGCGATATAGGCTCACCAGCGGATGCCAACGATCAAAAAACGGTCCAGAACGCTAGTGAACGATCAGCGACATCACAGCGGGGGCCACATCGTTGCTACATGCCACACACAACGAGGTCGCTAACGAGATCGCTAAATAGTGACGTTTTAGCGATCTCGTTAGCGATCTCATTAGCGATCTCGTTTATTGTGGCATACCCTTTAGGTATGGCAAAGATCTATCAGTTCTATGAATGCTGACCTCTGTATAATCCCGCTCACATCACTGATTGATATCTTTATGTAATCACTCTGCATAGACAAAAAGCTGCCTATCAGTGGCAGGGGCAGAGATATACAGATATAAATATTTAGGACAGCATGGCAGTTGGTTTACTATTCCTTTAGTGATAATCTTCTGCTGATAATCTCCTGTAACAAATAGAACAAGCAACCAAATAAGTAACACATAGCTGGAACCAGGTTCACTGCCTATTTTATGCTTTTCTAGGTGCCAAA
This sequence comes from Oophaga sylvatica, assembly GCA_033576555.1. NCBI lineage: Eukaryota > Metazoa > Chordata > Amphibia > Anura > Dendrobatidae > Oophaga > Oophaga sylvatica. The sequence continues at coordinate 464,931,312 of JARQOD010000002.1, read as the reverse complement.
AACCTGGAGACAGATTCCCTTTAAACTGATTGTGATTAAACGGGGTGAACTGACCTATATATTATTTTTGAGATTACTTAAAACCTCATTGTTTTTCATTATACTGTTCTCCGCAGCAGAATTTTGGTGCAGACTTCACAACCTTTAAGCCGGGGTCTCACATAGCGATACACCAGCGATCCCGACAACGATCAGGATCGCTGGTGTATCGCTACATTATCGCTGCTGAGCTGCCAAACAGGCAGCTCAGGCAGCGATCAGCACAAGGACACTGCGGGTAAACATCGCTAGTTACCCGCAGTGTACCTTGGATACCAGCGCCCTGATGCAGGGAGCTGGTAACCAAGGTACACATCGGGTTTCCAGGCGCTGCGCGGTGCCTGGAAACCCGCTGTGTACCTTGGTTACCAGCTCCCTGCATCAGGGTGCTGGTATCCAAGGTACACAGCGGGTTTCTAGGCACAGCCCCGCGCCTGGAAACCCGCTGTGTACCTTGGTTACCAGCGGATCGCTGGTCTCCTGCCTGTCACACGCAGCGATGCGTGCCTGTCAGCGGGAGACCAGCGATCAAAAAAATGTCCAGACATTTCAGCGACGATCAGCGATACCCGGCAGGGGGGCTGATCGTCGCTGAATGTCACACACAGAGATATCGCTGGTGAGATCGCTGCTGCGTCACAAAACTAGTGACTCAGCAGCGATCTCGCTAGCGATATCGCTATGTGAGACGGGGGCTTTAAACACAAAGAGTGAAATCAATCCACTGCCAATCCACAGCAAAAAAGTATACCACATTTGAAGCTACCCTAAAGGTATATTTGATTTGCCATGTGCAAATTCTCTGTGTTTTTATAAAAAATATTACACATACATTTGCATGCGTTTGCATTGTTTATGTGCATACGAGCGAATTGAGTCGCAAAAAAATTCCTAATCTGGACAATCTAAATTTTTTGTTAAATTCAGGGCAAATTTGATTAATTTCAAATTGCTTTACTCATCTCTATAATTAAGAATTTTGCCATCATATCAGGGTCATGTCCTCTATGTGATGAAAAGTAATATATGTGTAAGTTCGACTACTAATAAATCTCTAAAGAAAATCAGGTGCTCTCAACCTGTGTAATATGATGGATATCTTGTAAAAAAGTAAGTACAACTGCACTTCTTCCAATGCTTTACCAGCCGGTATGTATAATTTACACTTTGTTGATAGTAATATATTCTTGGGTGTACAGGTTGTAATATCGTCTTTGCTATATGAATATTTGATAAACCTGCTGTTTACTAATTATGTACACTAGTCTGAAATAGGAAAAGATTAATGAATCTTATGAGACTCATATTCATTATGAAAGTCTAGCATTGTAATACAACATCCAGAAAAGCCAGAACACATTTCACTTTCAACTTCAGTGCATTTAAATTATTAATATCCAAAGATAAAGAGCAAGTTAATACCGACTTGGAAATGGCAGACCTAACTTTTTCCTGCAATAATTTAAATCGAAAATGGCAATTAACCTTTCTATCATATAATCATCTAACAAGTACAAGTACATACAGTCCAATAAAGCCATATCATTAACCCTAGTCAGAAGTTTCAGGGAAATGTCATTTAGTTGTATTATTTGACTTTATGATCAGGATTTTATAGTTGATTGATGATTCCACACTGACAACTAGTGTTATTGAGTATTTTATTGTAAATTTATATCTACACTGCTTTAAAATAAAATTTCAGCATCAAGCAGAAAAGGTGATGGAATAATGAAAATTATAAGATCAATACATCTGTTATTGTTTCCAATTGTTTATTATTTGCATATTATTTTCCATAACATCTTAATTAACATCTTAATTTATTTAGTATAAAATATGAACCCAATGTGTTGAAATACATGAAATACATGCACTTACATGTTTTGGCATGCTGTCAATGATGTTAGTAATGGCTGTCTGAGGGATGTTCTGCCATGCTGAATGGATTTGGGCATGCAAGTCATCAAGATCCACTGCTGACTGGTCCATTTGCAACTGCCATCCAATGATGTCCCAGATGTGCACTATAGAAGAACAAACCAAAGATGCTGCAGACCATGGGAGCACATTTAGGCCAGTAAGTATCCATTTAGGCCAAGAGTAGGATCAGTGTGACGTCCTCTCATGAAGGTCTCTTTATGGAATTATCCATGCGGTCTCAAGACCAATCTCCAATTGTCATTGCTTCCAAGACAAAAATTTAAATTTTTGCTGAATAACATAGACCTCAATTTATCTTGTGATACACACAATGCAATTAATTGCACACAATTACGAAATGTAGGCTGCTCATCACATAAAAAAAATAAAAAAAGGAATTGCAGACCATCTGTCTAAGACTGGTTTCAAATTTGCGTCTGTGTGCGCAGCATTTCATCTGCATAGATCCACATGAGTCATGCTTACATATCTTTAACATGGTGTATGCAGAGGCATGCGTACATATGCAAATGCATACGCATGCGTAATATTGCAGTGTGCGGAGGTGTCCGGCGAACGCAACATGTTGGATTTTTGGAAGCGGCAAAAATACGGCAAATATGCGCAGTCATGAGTACGGATGCATTCGATACGCATACGTTCTTCATGAGACACGCCCTTTTGATGTCTGTCATATTGAACGCATGCGCATAAACAATGCAAACGCATGCAAAAAAGCATACAAACGCATGCACACGCACCTTTTTTTGCATCATGCATAAGATGATGCGGATAAAAAAACCACTGCACAAACATGCGTTTTTGCATGCGTTTTCATATGCAGATGATACGATGCGCACATATACGCAAATGTGAACCTAGCCTAATATGGCTAAGAAAAATGTAGCATAATTCTGAGTGGTCAAAAACTTTGAGTAGAAACATGCTGAGAATGTTTATTCATTTATGTCTTTTGGAATAGAAAAGGTTACTAAAGGTGGTAATTGGCAAAAAAAACTTTTATTGAGGGAAGCATATCAGATATTGAAACTAGACACCAGACAATCTAATGGTATGAATTTCAGACACGATTATTTATTTATTAATATATTATACCTGATTAATGCTGTGAAGATCAGAGGTTGTGGGTTGTAATAATCACCTAGGCTGGTTAGCAATGCAAATATTTTTTGTTCTTTATGTCCATGGTCTTACAGCAACTCCAGATAGATGGCCACATTGCAATGCCCCCAGTCTACAAGATCCCAACCCAGGGCCACTGCACCATGCCAGTCTATATCCACTGTCTTCCAACTCTTTGTTGGCCCACAGCTATTGCATCTTTCGCCGGTACAGTCTGCAGTCACAGCCTATGCTTCTCCAGATGATGGATACCACAACTGGACCACATGTTTACAGCTTCAGCAAGCAACAACCCCCCCATTCATTCATCAGTGTCCTAAATACCAAAAGCCCCACGCTGGAATTGAGCACTCAGGAAACACTCCTCACCAAAGATAACTGTACTTTGGTGAAAGTATTTTCTGATCCAGAATCAATCACCTGGGACTGCACGTGACACCTCCTGTGGTGACGGCTCCACTGGGTCTATTATCCCCATTCACATAATGAGACTAGTGGCTTAGAGAACAATAACTTGAGGCCCATGAGATACTAGTGAGAGTAATGGAATCATTGCTTTACATGATTATCAATCTTGTGTGTTGCCTTATGTATGTATAAGATCCAGCCGGCAAATCTACCTCTGCTTACTGTCACTGAATGGAAACATTGATTTCTGAGGCTGAACACTTTCCAGGAGAGATTTGCGCCTTTAAACTGACAAGCAAGCAAATCTCTAATAAAACACATCAATAAAATTGATGCAACTTGTGGTTGCAGAGTGTTAGACCAGATGATCCAGGAGGTCCATTCCAACTCTACCATTCCATGATTCTATTGTGCTTTGTGCTTGAAAAAGTCATCATCTCTTAAAGATGGCGATTCCACTCTATGTCCTTCTCGTTTCCCTGACGTCAATTTGCGCATGCCCTGCCTCTGATGGACAGTTTCCTGAAGCCCACCACAAGCAACTGAATAGAAAAAGGGACTCTGCTCACTGGCACCGACATCTAATGAACGCCCAGGTACTGCAGCATCATCACACTCCTGCAGCCGCTACTGGCCTCCTGAACCTGTGACCCTTCCTTCCGTGACCTTGCTCTACTGCCGCTGACTCCCGGGTAAGCTAATATTATAAATGGATTATAAGATGTATCCCCATTTTATTTAAAAAAAAATGTCACTATTTTAATCCCCAAAATTTGGGATGTGTCTTAGGCCGGCGTCACACTGGTTACAGAATCGGACGACTGCAATACGATGAAAAATCGTATTGCAGTCTGCCCTATGTTAATCTATGGAGCAGCTCCTAGTATCAGATCGCATGCTGCGATTGTCACCGATTGTGGGTCGACTATCGCCAATGCAAGTCTGTGGGAGCGATGAAAAATCTGATTACAAACGGACCGCATGTGTGACTTGTGATTAAATCGCATCGGTGTCCTTTAGAAAAGCCGGCAATTCATCCCCGGCTATACTGTAAAATCACACTGACAGCTTTAATAAAGAATAGAAAGAATAGATATACACACATAGAATACATATATATATATATATATATATATATATATGTAATTGTGACATGTATATATATATTATGTGAGACAGTGAAGGAATGTGTGTTGAATGGGGTGTACATTTCACCTAGGTATAAGGGAAATGTGTGGCTTTGTAAACCTAGTGGTGGAGAAAGGTCACTACACCTTGCATTCATTACACACTTGCAGCTCAGGCCTGAAACTACTCAGGTCTTAATTAGGAGACCAGAAGTAGGTGTCTGCAAACACAATCTGAGAGCTGTCTTTAGCCTGGACACAGGGAGGTGTCCCGGCACAAGGAAGCAGTCTCCAGGATTGAGAGCTGTCTTTAGCCTGGACACAGGGAGGTGTCCCGGCACAAGGAAGCAGTCTCCAGGATTGGGAGCTGTCTTTAGTCTGGACACAGGAAGGTGTCCCGGCACAAGGAAGCAGTCTCCAGGATTGGGAAGCACGCTCAGTCTGGACACAGGAGGGTGTCCCGGCACAAGAAGCGTCTCCAGGAGTGTGAGCTATCTCAGTCTGGGTGCAGGAAGGACCCCGGACACAGGAGTAGTCTCAGTGCGAATCCGTGTGAATAGTGGCTGAATAGGAGTGGATCTCTCTCAAGTCTGGACATGGAAGGTGCCTTCAGACACAAGGAGGAGTATCTGTGAAGCTCCATACTGGTAACATATGTGATATGTGTTGTTTTGGGCACAGACTGGTAGAGTCTGGGTCCCGAATAGAGAGGGCCATCTATCTAAGTGTAATTAGTGGCTAGACAAGCCCAGGTTTTCTGTTTATGCTTTGTTTTATCTGTTTGCTGTGGACTTTAATAAAGCTGGTTGCGGCCAGTTTTACACCAGAACTGCTGTCTGAATGAACTGTTTATATGCCATTCTGTCTACCCAGACAGCGATCCTAGAGCTAAACCCCCTGGAAATGCTACAATTGGCGGAGAATGCTGGGGCAGCGCAGTGGCTGATACAGTTAGTGCTGGAGTGTGCATGCAGCACAGAGTCTTAGAGACAGCAATAAAGGTGAAGTCTGTTGAAATAGCAGCAGAGAAAAAAAAAAAAAGTGTGTCAGCAGAAACGTCTGTTTGGAGCAGTCTTGGAGAGACAGTGGCCCTGATAGGGTCTGCAGAGAGAAAATGTATGCACAGCAAAGCTGAACTTGTTGTGAAAATGACTGTGGAATGTGCAGCAGCAAAAGAAAAGTCTGTGGAGCAGTCTTAAAGAGACAGGAGCCCTAATAGACTTTGCAAAGAAAAAAAAAAAAAAAGTGTCTGCACAGCAGAGCTGAACTTTTCTATGGAAAAGACTGTAGAGTGTGTATGTCTTGAGTGAAGACTGCCGTTGTTAAGACAGAGAAGTCTGACAGCATGGATGACAGCATGGAGGCGCTGTTTGAACAAATGGCGCAAGTTATTGTGCAACATAAGACTGCCGTGGTTGAGACAGATAAGTCCGGCAGTATGGAGGGGCTCGTTGAGTACCTGGTCCAGGCCCAGCGGACCATGGAGCAGCAGCGCCTGCAGCACCAGCAGCACATGCAGGAGCACCGGCAGCAATTCCTGCAGCAGCAGCAGGAGAATAACCGGTTGTTGGAGCAGATTGCAGCTCTCAGCACCTCCTCTCAGAGTAATGTTGTGAAGGCACCTGCCTTGTCCGCTGTAAAGAAGGCGGTAAGACGGTCCCTGAAAAAGATGACACCTCGTGATGATGTGGAGGTATATCTCACTAGATTTGAGGAACTGGCAGAGAAGGAGAATCTGCCCCTATCTGAGTGGGCCATGATGGTCGCACCCTATCTGATTGGAGTGCCCCAGGTGGCCTATGCTGACCTGAGCGAGCAGGACAGCCAAGACTATGCCAAGCTGAAAGCGGAGATTCGTACCCGGCTGGGTGTTGCGGTGACAGCCCGTGCCAGGGGAGTTCGTGACTGGAGATACAGTTGGGAGTCTGCAGTCAGCAAACCTGATTATGGAGTTGAAAAGGTGATAGTGAACCGCTACACCCGAGCATGTCCTCCTGAGGTACAGCCGTCTGAGAGGTCGTCACTTCAGAGTTCCCGGACGCTGAACTCTCCCGGTAAGAGCGTTCCAGCTGTTGGGGACATGGGGTATGCTGATAAGCGGGTTCAGGCCCGAGCGGACATATGGGAGGGTGATTGTGGTGGACAGTGTTGGAGATGTTGTGAAATTGCAGCCGGCTGTTCACTAGAGGGGGAGCCTATGTGCCGTGATGTTGGCAGGTCCCTCTCTCCCTGCGCAGAACCTGTGTGTGTGTCCACCTCAGCCGAAGAGACTGGACCACAGGTGTCCCCGGTGGTTGTAAATGACTGCCCAGCACAGGTCCTCTTGGACTCAGAGAGTCCAGTGACTTCCGTATGTGACAGCCTGATTGATAGGGACTTCATCCCTGATAAGCACCTGAGTGTGGTGTGCATCCACGGAGACACCAAAGTCTACCCAGAGACTGCCGTGGACTTGGTCCCTAAACTCGGGGAGGTTTCATATGAAGTGGGGGTAGTGAAGAGCCTGGTGCACCCCGTCATATTGGGTAATGACTTTCCCCGGTCTAAGGATCTCTGGGGGAGAAATGTTTCTGATGGACAGTGTGATGAAGCTCCTATTGAGGGTGCGCAGTCCCGAGGGGCGGAACACAATGCTAGTGGGCCGTTAGATTTATGTGATAATGATGATGACCATGATAATGATGATGATGATCATGATAATGATGATGACCATGATAATGATGATGATGATCATGATAATGATGATGACCATGATAACGATGCTGATGCTGATAATGATAGTGATGATGATCATGATAGTGATGATGATACTGATCATAGTCATGATAATGATATTGATAATAATGATGACTGTGATAGTGATGAAATTCCTTTGCAGGTGATGTTGGGAGACGAGGATGGTGGTTCTCGGGAACCGAGTGTCCCTGACTTGCCTGTGTCCTGTGACAATTTTGAGAGTGAGCAGTGGCGAGACCCCACTCTTAAAACAGCACAGGAAAATATGATTGTTCTAAATGAGGTTTCCCAGGAGCCTGGTTCTGAGGAGAGGTTTCCTCATGCTGCCATGGACAATAGCCTATTGTATAGGGACACTGAAGTCCAGGGAGAGGTCGTGAGTCAGCTCCTAGTACCTGAACTATATAGAAGTATAGTGCTGGGGTTGTCACATAGTCACATACTTGAGGGACCAGATGGTGCAGTTAATGTTGTGGATGACATGTTAACTAAGGTTCCAGATCAAGATGTGAATGAAAATGAATTGTATAACCCTGACAGTGAGCAGGATGTGAATGAAAATGAATTGTATAACACTGACAGTGAGCCGGATGTGAATGAAAATGAATTGTATAACACTGACAGTGAGCAGAATGTGAATGAAAATGAAGGGTATAGCCCTGACAGTGAGCCAGATGTGGCTGAGGAAGTAGAGTGTGGGACGGACGGTGGGGCTTCTGGGCATGTCTTGCCAGAAGAGCCTGAAAGTGGGGAACTGGAGAAAAGTTAAAAACCCCCTATACCTTCTGTGATAGTTGGTGACACATGGTCAGTGCACCAGGGACAGGAGGTACGTGAGTTTCTGAGGAAGAGTCAGCAGAAGTGTTCTGATGTGTCGGGTCGTACTTCTCTGGCCAGGCACTATATCGAAAATGAGCCCGGCCCTAAGGTCAAGATGAAACCGTGCAGGATACCCGAGGCCCGCAGAGAGTATAGGCCTGGGAGGGTACAGGGTAGTGCGGATGCTTCAGATGAAGAGAAAGATGATGTTGGCTATGACAGTGGTGAGGATGAAGCTGATGAGGGCCATGACTGGTCCAGAGTTCACTGTCTCTGTTGGATTGTTGACCAGCCCTCCGGTCTGGATGACCAGCCCTCCGGTCTGGAGAAGAGGGAGGGGATATGTGAGACAGTGAAGGAATGTGTGTTGAATGGGGTGTACATTTCACCTAGGTATAAGGGAAATGTGTGGCTTTGTAAACCTAGTGGTGGAGAAAGGTCACTACACCTTGCATTCATTACACACTTGCAGCTCAGGCCTGAAACTACTCAGGTCTTAATTAGGAGACCAGAAGTAGGTGTCTGCAAACACAATCTGAGAGCTGTCTTTAGCCTGGACACAGGGAGGTGTCCCGGCACAAGGAAGCAGTCTCCAGGATTGAGAGCTGTCTTTAGCCTGGACACAGGGAGGTGTCCCGGCACAAGGAAGCAGTCTCCAGGATTGGGAGCTGTCTTTAGTCTGGACACAGGAAGGTGTCCCGGCACAAGGAAGCAGTCTCCAGGATTGGGAAACACGCTCAGTCTGGACACAGGAGGGTGTCCCGGCACAAGAAGCGTCTCCAGGAGTGTGAGCTATCTCAGTCTGGGTGCAGGAAGGACCCCGGACACAGGAGTAGTCTCAGTGCGAATCCGTGTGAATAGCGGCTGAATAGGAGTGGATCTCTCTCAAGTCTGGACATGGAAGGTGCCTTCAGACACAAGGAGGAGTATCTGTGAAGCTCCATACTGGTAACATATGTGATATGTGTTGTTTTGGGCACAGACTGGTAGAGTCTGGGTCCCGGATAGAGAGGGCCATCTATCTAAGTGTAATTAGTGGCTAGACAAGCCCAGGTTTTCTGTTTATGCTTTGTTTTATCTGTTTGCTGTGGACTTTAATAAAGCTGGTTGCGGCCAGTTTTACACCAGAACTGCTGTCTGAATGAACTGTTTATATGCCATTCTGTCTACCCAGACAGCGATCCTAGAGCTAAACCCCCTGGAAATGCTACAATATATATTTATAGTTCCTAGACTTCTACATACTGTAATAGCCGCTAATTCAATTGCCGGCTTTTGTGAAATCACAGAAGCCGACATGAAATGATACATTGTTTCCACACAGTTAACCATGTCATTTCCTGTATTTTGATATTTGTTTAGAACTTACAATTACATGAGTGTATTTGTGCAAAATTTCAGACATGTAGGGGTTAATTAAAGGTGTAAATTCGTTGAAAAAAAATGCGTGGGCTCCCGCTGTATTTTCTCCACCAGACAGACAAAGCAAGCGAGTGGGGGCAGATAATAATAGCCTAGGGAGGGTACATTTTTTTTGTGCCCCCCCTGGCTACTAACATCTGCCCCCAGACACCCCAGAAAGGGCAAATCTATAACTAGATTCGCCCTTTCTGGCACTTTGCCCGTCTATTCCCATTGCCCTGTAGCGGTGGCGAATGGGTTAATAATGTCACCTTAATGTCACCTTAGTATTGAAAGGTGACCTTAAGGCAGGTTAATAATTGAGAGCTGTCAATTAGACAACTATCAATTATTAATCCTATTGAAGTAAATAAAAAAACACACACACACTTTAAGAATAAATAATTTTAATGAAATAAAAACACATATTTTTGACCATCTTTTATTTAACTCTTAATCCGTTCGAAGCCCTTGTTCTTCTAAAATAAATATAAAATAATAAAACAACATTATTCTTACCTATCTGGCAATCTGTCACGTCCCACGATGTAATCCTTCACAAAGGGTTAACTAGCAATCAGATAAGCAGCGCAAGTAATCCTGCGTGCTCATCTGATAGCTCCTGAATGAATGAGCTTATCTCCTGCCTACAGGAGAGGATGTGATTAATGAATGAAGCTTAATTGATTGTATCCCACTTTCACCTTAGGTCAGGTCACTGAAGTGAAAGTGGCAATAAATCAATTAAGCTCCATTCATGAATCTATTCCTCACCTTTCGCTGGGAGAGTAACTTATTCATTCAGGGGAATACAGGTCTGAGACAGCATTATTAGCTCTCTGCGACCTGTAACCTGTTAACCCTTTCTGATGGATTACACCGTGGGACCTGACTGTACATCGGATTGGTAAGAATCATTTTGCTTTTTTATTTTATTTTTATTACAGGAAATGGTTTTAGCAGGAAAATAAAATATGGTCAAAAACTGTGTGATTATTTCATTAAACTTCTTCTTTATTAAACTGTGTGTGTTTGATTTTTCTATCATACAATAGGATTAATAATTGATAGTTGTCTAATTGACAGGTCTCAATTATTAACCTGCCTTAAGGTCACCTTTCAATACTAAGGTGACATTAAGGTGACATTATTAACCCATTCGCCACCGCTACAGGGCAATGGGAATAAACGGGCAAAGTGCCAGAAAGGGCGAATCTAATTATAGATTTGCCCTTTCTGGGGTGTCTGGGGGCAGATGTTAGTAGCCAGGGGGGGCACAAAAAAATGTACCCTCCCTAGGCTATTATTATCTGCCCCCACTCGCTTGCTTTGTCTGTCTGGTGGAGAAAATACAGCGGGAGCCCACGCATTTTTTTTCAACGAATTTACACCTTTAATTAACCCCTACATGTCTGAAATTTTGCACAAATACACTCATGTAATTGTAAGTTCTAAACAAATATCAAAATACAGGAAATGACATGGTTAACTGTGTGGAAACAATGTATCATTTCATGTCGGCTTCTGTGATTTCACAAAAGCCGGCAATTGAATTAGCGCCTATAACAGTATGTAGAAGTCTAGGAACTATAAATATATATATATATATATATATATATATATACGTCACAATGACATATATATATATATATATATATATATATATATATATATGTGTTCTATGTGTATATATCTATTCTTTCTTTTGTGATTGAAATACTATTCTTTTGGATCCATTATATGTAAGTTTTGCAAGCCTGCGAGAAATTCTCGCAAGTCGGATGAAAATCGGATGTTACAAGGTACACACACATGCGACTAAATCGCATCTTTGAAGGAAAATCAGATGCCAGAAGGATGTGTGATGTTTTCATTTTGATCCGACAATCGACCGACTAAAACGGACCGATTTTTTGTAGTTGTGTGTGACGCCGGCCTAATAGTCCAAAGCATTTTACAATTAGCAAAATACAATATATGCCATGTAATACCTTCAAAGTTTAGTTTGCAAGCTGTTCTCTCTTTCATATGACATATTTTATAAAAGTCTTTTTATTTTCAACAGTATAAAAAAAAGTTTTCTAAAATTGAGACAGAAATATGCAATGAATTGTCAAGTTTTCTGAGCAATAAATGCATCTGTCTGACATCTTGTTCACTAATATTAGGAAATTTCTTTATGTACTAAAGATATATGGCTTCTGTAGGATCATCCTAACAGCTTTCTCTAGGACCTTTAGCTGGTCCTTGCCCTGTCGGACTTCCATATACATGGCCTGGAGCCTTTCAAGTCTTTATATCCCACAGTGGCCTCTTCTGTTTCTTTTCCGTTATCTACCTTAAGGTTTGAGAAAGACCCAATGCGGGTTCGAAACGTTACCTCAACACGTTTTTTACGCTGTGGTGTTTTCAAATAAATCTTTTTTACTTGCATTGAACGATTGTTTGAGTGCGGCTGTTTTTCCATTTTTATGATTTGTCTGGCCAGGCTCCAGGTCCAGCCTGCACCTATCCGCTATTACAGAGTGCACGCCTTTCCTACTATATTAATGCTGAACACTGTCTGTATATATACAGTGTTCAACATAAATGAGTACACCCCAACAGATTTGTCATAAAATCTTACATTTCTTTTCAGATTCAAACATTGCAAACAAGATCTGTCAATTTTGCAAACCCCCAAAAGTTATTTTCCTAACAAATAATGCACAAATGAATACACCCAAATGAAAGCCTTGGAAGCAAAGTTAATGCTTAGACTACAAAATTCTATATAACAATAACTCAACCCCAGTTATGTCTAAATAAAATAAGCTCTTCATGATCTTTGACGTATCCATATGTCATGGCCGGATAAGGTTTCCTGACCTTTCACGTATGGGAATATTATGGCAATTATGCGTGTCACAGTAGCTGTGCCAGAGCGATTGCTGCCAGGAGCTTGGGTTATGTGAAAGCTAAGACCCAGCTGTCACTGCCAGGCAAGGTGACAACGGCTATTTAACCCCCTAAATGCAGCAACATCGATCGCATCATTTGGGAGCATAAGATAGGGCAGGGGCTCCCTTCCCGTCCAATCGGCTGCCCCTCAACATCATCATCATCATGCTACTACAACTCGAGGCCGTCAAGATGACCTCTGGGTCAACCAGCTACTGAAAGCCTGTTAGAACACGCTTAGAGCTGTCAATGTAACATTAATAGGTATAATGCATTGCAGTGCTGGTGCGATGTAATGCATTATGTGAGCGATCAAAGAAATAAAAGGTAAAGTTCCACACAGGGGCTAAGTAAAAAACTTTAAAAAAAAGTTGTAACAAAACAAACAAAATTGTAAAATTATTTTTTAAAAAATCATAAAATAAATAAATAAAGAAGATAATATTATACACTTAAATATGTATATTTATGCAAAAAAAGTGCACATATTTGGTGTCGCCGTGTCCAGGACGACCTGTCCTAGAAAACACTAGTTAACCCCTTCAGTGAACACTGTAAATTTTTTTTATTAAAAACGTAGCAAAAAAGTATGCTTTTTCATCAGACTGTTGAAAATAAAGTGGAATAAAACACAATCAAAAAGTCAAATGCAAATAAAAATTATATCGCTAAAATATCATGTTGACCCACAAAAAAATAAACCATCATACAGCTCCATTAGTTGAGACATAAAAAGCTAAAGCTCAGAATAAAGCAATGCAAAAACAATTCTTTTTCTATAAAATATTTTTTATTGTGTAAAAGAGGCAAAACATAAAAAAATTATATAAATTTGCTATTGCTTTAACTGTACTGACCCAAAGAATAAAGTTGCCTTATCACTTTTATCATATGGTAAGCATCATAAAAATAAGTAAATAAATTAAAAATTTCTGAATTGTTGGATTTTATTCATTTTGTCTCGTAAAAATCAAACTAGAAAGCAGCAAAAAAATGTTATGTGCCCAAAAATGGTAACTATAAAAACGTCAACTCGACCCTCAAATGAACAAGCTCCCACATGAATCTGTCGGCAGAAATATAGAAAAATTATAATTCTCAAAATATGGCCGCAATGTAAAAACTTGTGTGTGATAGCAGAATATGAAAAAAATATATAAATGTGGTATCACTGTTATCACACTGACCCAGAGAATAAAGCCGTCTAATCACTAGAGATGAGCGACTTTCCCTTTTTTCGGGTCGAGTTGGGTTTCACGAAACCTGACTTTGGCAAAAGTCGGGTCGAACGAAATCGGCCGACTATCGGGAAAAGTCGGTAGTTCGACTGAAACACGAAACCCAATGCAAATCAATTGGGAAGCAAAGTCGGTAGGGAGTGGAGGACAGTAAACACACCTACAGTGCCCATTTTCAGAGCCGGCGGGCGGCTCAGGCAAAGAGCGGTGCCGGCGCGGCTTTGAGCGGCGCGGGATTCAAATCCCCCGCCAAAGCCGCGCCGGTACCGCTCATTGGCTGAGCCGCCCGCCGGCTCAGCCAATGAGCGGCGCGGGATTCAAATCCCCCGCTGTGCGGCACCGCTCATTGGCAGAGCCCGACTTTGCTATGTGTGTGTGCGAGGCTTTGTTTGTGTGTGTGTGTATATGCAGGCATCGTCAGATGGGACTACAAGACACATTAGCCAATGATTGGACAGTAGTAGTCCCATCATCCGTTTAAAGTGTTGAATGTAAAAAAAAACATACATTACATACACAACATATAACACTGAACATACATATAACACAGAACATACATATAACATACAACACATAACATACAGAACATACATATAACATATACAGAACATTCACATAACATACAACACATAACATACAGAACATACATATAACATAACATACAGAATATACACATAACATACAACACATAACATACATATAACACATACCATACAGTACATACACATAACATACAACACATAACATACATATAACACATAACATACAGTACATACATATAACACACAACACGTAACATACATATAACATACAACTAGGGTTGAGCATTCCGATACTGCAAATATCGGGTATCGGCCGATATTGGCTGTATCGGAATTCCGATTCCGAGTTCCGATATTTTCGTCATATCGGATACCGGAATCGGGATTGTCACTGTCACTGTCAGTGTCCGTCGGTCGGGTCTGTCAGGAGTCAGCGGCACTTACCTGGCAGAAGATCTCCGGCGGTCACGTCCTGGACTGCTTGATGGCCGCAATCTTCTTTCCCCGGCGGTCACATGCATTTTCTCGCGATAACTGCAGTGACTGCTGGGTAATCCCGGCCGTAAAGCAGTCAGTCCGATGACGTCACCGCCGGGGAAGCAGGTAATCAGCTGTGCTGCGTCGCGATGACAGGCTCTGCCTGTCATTGCGATGTAGCAGAGTTGGATCGTCGTGGGACTGTCGTTATGGACTGCGTCGGACAGGTGGTATACTGTTGGTTTGTTTTTTTTTCTTTTTTTACAGGAGATCGATGGCGTCGCAGGAATGAGAGTACAATAAAATTAATGAAAACTGTGTTGTCTCTTTTATTTCATTAAAAGACTTTTTTCTTGCTTTGTCTTTTTTTTAAACATTTAAAAACTTTGGGATTAATAATGGATCGGTGTCTTATTGACACCTCTCCATTATTAACCGGGCTTATTGTCACCGTGCAATCAACGGTGACATTAACCCCTTATTACCCCGCTTGCCACCGCTACAGGGCAAGTGGGAAGAGCCGGGTAAAGTGCCACAATTGGCACATCTTTTGATGCGCCAAATGTGGGGCTGCTGTAGCCTGGTATTATCAGGCTGTTGAGGGCCAAAATCCATGGGCCTTGACAGTCTTTTAATACCAGGCCGCAGCAGTCTGCATTTTACTTGACTGGTTAACAAAAATAGGGGGGATCCCCACGCCGTTTTTTTTTCGAGGGGATCCCCTATTTTTGTTAACCAGCCAAGCTAAGCAGACTGCTGTGGCCTGGTATTATCAGGCTGGCAAGGTCCATGGATATTGGATCCTTACCAGCCTGAAAAACCAGGCCTCAGCGGTCTGCTTCATCTGGCTGGTTAACAAAAATAGGGGGGACCCCACGCCAATTTTTTTCGAGGGGATCCCCTATTTTTGTTAATCAGCCAAGATATGCAGACTGCTGTGGCCTGGTATTATCAGGCTGGCAAGGTCCATGGATCTTGGCTCCTTAACAGCCTGAAAATCCAGGCCTCAGCGGTCTGCTTCATCTGGCTGGTTAACAAAAATAGGGGGGACCCCACGCCAATTTTTTTCGAGGGGATCCCCTATTTTTGTTAATCAGCCAAGATATGCAGACTGCTGTGGCCTGGTATTATCAGGCTGGCAATGTCCATGGATCTTGGCTCCTTACCAGCCTGAAAAACCAGGCCTCAGCGGTCTGCTTCATCTGGCTGGTTAACAAAAATAGGGGGGACCCCACGCCAATTTTTTTCGAGGGGATCCCCTATTTTTGTTAATCAGCCAAGATATGCAGACTGCTGTGGCCTGGTATTATCAGGCTGGCAAGGTCCATGGATCTTGGCTCCTTAACAGCCTGAAAATCCAGGCCTCAGCGGTCTGCTTCATCTGGCTGGTTAACAAAAATAGGGGGGACCCCACGCCAATTTTTTTCGAGGGGATCCCCTATTTTTGTTAATCAGCCAAGATATGCAGACTGCTGTGGCCTAGTATTATCAGGCTGGCAAGGTCCATGGATCTTGGCTCCTTAACAGCCTGAAAATCCAGGCCTCAGCGGTCTGCTTCATCTGGCTGGTTAACAAAAATAGGGGGGACCCCACGCCATTTTTTTTTCGAAGGGAACCCCTATTTTTGTTAATCAGTTCCCTCTGACGTCACTGATTGTGTCCCTGGCTGACCTGAAGTGAAAGTGGAAAGCAATCAATTAAGCTTTCCACTTAAGGGCCCGTCTCACATAGCGATATCGCTACCGAGATCGCTGCTGAGTCACTAGTTTTGTGACGCAGCAGCGAGCTCACCAGCGATATCGCTGTGTGTGACATTCAGCGACGATCAGCCCCCCTGCCGGGTATCGCTGATCGTCGCTGAAATGTCAGGACCTTTTTTTGATCGCTGGTTTCCCGCTGACAGGCACACATCGCTGCGTGTGACAGGCGGGAGACCAGCGATCCGCTGGTAACCAAGGTACACAGCGGGTTTCCAGGCGCGGGGCTGTGCCTAGAAACCCGCTGTGTACCTTGGATACCAGCGCCCTGATGCAGGGAGCTGGTATCCAAGGTACACAGCGGGTTTCCAAGCGCTGCGCGGTGCCTGGAAACCCGCTGTGTACCTTGGTTACCAGCGGATCGCTGGTCTCCCGCCTGTCACACGCAGCGATGCGTGCCTGTCAGAGGGAAACCAGCGATCAAAAAAAGGTCCTGACATTTCTGCGACGATCAGCGATACCCGGCAGGGGGCTGATCGTCGCTGAATGTCACACACAGCGATAACGCTGGTGAGCTCGCTGCTGCGTCACAAAACTAGTGACTCAGCAGCGATCTCGGTAGCGATATCGCTATGTGAGACGGGCCCTTAAGCGATGTTACCCGCAGTGTCGCTGTCCCAGATCGCTGCCTGAGCTGCCTGTTTGGCAGCTCAGCAGCGATCATGTAGCGATACACCAGCGATCCTGACAAGTGCATATCGTTGTCGGGATCGCTGGTGTATCGTTATGTGACACCCAGCCTTTACTCTCCTGTCAGGCAGGAGAGGAACTCATTCATTTGGGGTTTACTGTGAGGCTGCAGCATTAGCTGCGGTCCCTGCAGTAAACATTAACCCTTTCTGAAGGATTACACCGTGGGACCTGACTGTGCATGGGATAGGTAAGAATAATTTTGCTTTTTTATTTTATTTTTATTACAGGAAATGGTTTTTGCAGTAAAATAAAAGATGGTCAAAAACATGTGTCTTTATTTCATTAAAATGATTTTTAATTAAAGTGTGTGTGTTTTATTTTTATTTCATGCAATAGGATTAATAATTGATAGTTGTCTAATTGACAGCTCTCAATTATTAACCTGGCTTAAGGTCACCTTTCAATAGCAAGGTGGCTTTAACCCCATATTAACCCATTCGCCACCGCTACAGGGCAATGGGAATAGACGGGCAAAGTGCCAGAAAGGGCGAATCTAATTATAGATTTGTCTTTCCTGGGGTGTCTGGGGGCAGATGTTAGTAGCCGGAGGGGGGCAAAAATAATGGTCCCTCTCTGGGCTATTATTATCTGCCCCCACTCACTGGCTTTGTCTGTCTGGTTGCGAAAATAGGGCGGGAGCCCACGCATTTTTTTTCAGCAATTTTACACCTCATATATATATATATATACATGTCATTGAATTTGTGACACATATATATATATATATTTATATTTGTAGTTCATACACTTCTACATAGTATAATAGCCGCTAATTCAATTGCCGGCTTTTGTGAAAATGCAGAACCCGACATGAAATGACACTTGGTGTACATAGGGTTAACCATGTCTTTTCATGTCCTTTGCTATCTAATTTGCACAAACAATTAAATCAGACTATGTGTGCAAAATTTCACACCTGTAGGGGTTAATTAAAGGTGTAAATTCGTAGCAAAAAAGTCAGTTTTTTTTACAACGAATTTACACCTTTAATTAACCCCTACAGGTGTGAAATTTTGCACACATAGACTGATTTAATTGTTTGTGCAAATTAGATAGCAAAGGACATGAAAAGACATGGTTAACCCTATGTACACCAAGTGTCATTCATGTCGGACCACATAAATACACTTGGTGTACATGGGTAACATGTATTTCATGTCCTGCATCTAATTTGCACAACAATTAAATCAGACTGGGCAAATTTCACCCGTAGGGTAATTAAGAAATCTAGCAAAAAAGTTCGGTTTTACACAATTTACACCTTAATTAACCCCTACAGGGGTGAATTTGCACATAGACTATTAATGTTGTGCAAATCAGATGAAACGACATGAAAAGACATGGTTAACCTATGTACACCAAGTGTCATCATCGGTGCTCTGTCTTTCATGAGCGCTTTACCGCAATTAATCAAGATATTTACTATGTAGAAGTGTATAAACTTAATTATGTTATATATGTCACAATGACAGTAAAAAATAATGTATTCTGTGTGTATATTTATTTTACAGAAAGATGGTTTTTTTGTTGCGATAATTTGTTCCCATGACTTACATCGGTATCGGTATCGGGTATCGCCGATATTTTAGTGATATCGGCGATACCATTCCGATTCCGATACTTTAGGATATCGGAAAGTATCGCTCAACTCTACATACAACACATAACATACAGAACATACATATAACACATAACATACAGAGCATACATATAACATACAACACATAACATACATATAACACATAACATACAGTACATACATATAACATACAACACATAACATACAGAGCATACATATAACACATAACATACAGTACATACATATAACATTAACATATAACACATAACATATAGAACATACATATAACATACAACACATAACATACATATAACACGTAACATACAGTACATAAATATAACACATAACATACAGTACATACATATAACATACAACACATAACATACATATAACACATAACATACAGTACATACATATAACATACAACACGTAACATTTATATAATATACAGCACATAACATACATATAATATACAACACATAACATACAGAACATACATATAATACATAACATACAGAGCATACATATAACACATAACATACAGTACATACATATAACATACAACACAAAACATACAGAACATACATATAACGTACAACACATAACATACAGAACATACATATAACACATAACATACAGAACATACATATAACACATAACATACAGTACATACATATAACATACAACACGTAACATACATAAAACATACAACACATAACATACATATAACATACAACACATAACATACAGTACATACACATAACATACAACACATAACATACAGAACATACACATAACATACAACACATAACATAGAGTACATACTCACCAATCACCTATTCCCCGATGCCATTGTCTCCTGTAATAAAAATAAAATAATAAAGCAACCTATACATCACCTGTCCGCCGTAGTCCAGATAATAACGAGTGTCCCACGACGATCTCCGGTATAGAACGCTGACATCGGGTGATGTCAGTGCTCTACACCACCCCTGCGATGCACTGTATCACTCAGATGCCGGGAGAGAATGACGTCACTTCCGTTCATTCTCTCACTGGCAATGCTGGGTGAGAAAATTACCAAGCAGCATTGCCATAAAGTGAGAAAATGAACTCAGTGATGTACTGCAGGAGCCATTGTCTCCTCTCAGTGCATCACTGGGAGGTCCTACAGAGCAGTGGCATCACCTGATGTCACTGTTCTATAGAGGAGACCGTCATGGGACATTCATTATTAATTGGACTGCGTCGGACAGGGAGTATATGGTTGTTTTATTTTTTACGTTTTATTACAGGAGATCGAGGGCGTCGCTTGGATCTGAGCGTATAATAAAGATATGAAAACCGTGTTGTGTTTTATTTAATTAAAATACTTTATTCTTTTGTGTGTGTTGTTTTTTTAACCCTTTATTAATATAAGATTAATAAGGGATAGGAATCTTATTGACGCCTCTCTATTATTAACCGGGCTTAATGTCACCTTACAATAGCAAGGTGATATTTACCCCTTATTACCCCATATCCCACCGCTACAGGGAGTGGGAAGAGAGGGCTAAGTGCCGGAATTGGCGCATCGCACAGATGCGCCAATTCTGGGGTGGCTGGGTGCTGGTATTTTTAGCCAGGGGGGTGCGCCAATATCCATGGCCCCTTCGTAGGCTATGAATATCAGCCCGCAGCTGTCTGGGTAGCCTTTCTGGCTATAAATTAATGGGGGACTCCACGTCATTTTTTTGGGGGGTCCCCCTATTTTAATAGCCAGTAAAGGCTAGCTGCCGGCTGATATTCATAGCCTGGGAAGCTCCATGGGTATTAACCCTTTCCCAGGCTAGAAATATTGGCCCAAGCCGTCAGCTTTCCCCTCTCTGGCGCAGAAAATTGCGCGGGAGCCCACGCCATTTTTTTCCCATTTTTTAAAAAATTAACGCTATTGCGTGAAGATTTTGTGTGTGTGTGTGCGTGTGTCTTTAACTATTTATGTACCATTCTATCTATCTACTATCTATCTATTATCTATCTATTATCTATCTATCTATTTTCTATCTATCTATCTGTCTATCTATCTTCTATCTATCCGTCTATCTTCTATCTATCTATGATCAATCTATCTATCTATCTATCTATCATCTATTTATCTATTATCTATCTATTTTCTATCTATTTTCTATCTTTCTATTATCTATCTATTATCTATCTATCTTTCTATCTAGTTATCTCTCTGTCTATGGCCGGAGTCACACACATCGTATAAAAATCAGACCGTATTATATGGCCGTAATACGCAGAAAAGTCCCCTGAACAGTGATCCATATGTCATTCGTGTGCAATGCGAGGATGCGATTTCCTCGCATCAAAATATCCGTATGGCATCCGTACGGCGAGATTTTCCCACCGGCTTGCAAAACCGACATACAGTCATGGCCAAAAGTTTTGAGAATGACACAAATATTATACTTTCACATGATCTGCTGCCCTCTGGTTTTTATGTGTGTTTGACAGATGTTTTTATCACAGACAGAAATATAATAATTGCAAACATATGAGTAACAAAAGCTTATATTGACAGTTAGAATGAGTTAATGCAGCAAGTCAATATTTGCAGTGTTGACCCTTCTTCTTCAGGACCTCTGCAATTCTCCCTGGCATGCTCTCAATCAACTTCTGGACCAAATCCTGACTGATAGCAGTCCATTCTTGCACAATCAATGCTTTCATTTTGTCAGAATTTTTAGGTTTTTGTTTGTCCACCCGTCTCTTGATGATTGACCACAAGTTCTCAATGGAATTAAAATCTGGGGAGTTTCCAGGCCATGGACCCAAAATCTCTATGTTTTGTTCCCTGAGCCATTTAGTTATCATCTTTGCTTTATGACAAGGTGCTCCATCATGCTGGAAAAGGCATTGTTGATCGCCAAACTGCTCTTGGAGGGTTGGGAGAAGTTGCTCTTGGAAGACATTCTGGTACCATTCTTTATTCATGGCTGTGTTTTTAGGCAAGACTGTGAGAGAGCCGATTCCCTTGGCTGAGAAGCAACCCCACACATGAATGGTTTCAGGATGCTTAACAGTTGGCATGAGACAAGACTGGTGGTAGCGCTCACCTTGTCTTCTCCGAATGAGGCATTTTGCTGATGTCCCAAACAATCGAAAAGGGGATTCATCAGAGAAAATAACTTTACCCCAGTCCTCAGCAGTCCACTGCCTGTACCTTTTGCAGAATATCAGTCTGTCCATGATGTTTTTTCTGGAAAAAAAGTGGCTTCTTTGCTGCCCTCCTTGAGACCAGGCCTTGCTTCAAGAGTCTCCGCCTCACAGTGCGTGCAGATGCACTCACACCTGCCTGCTGCCATTCCTGAGCAAGCTCTGCACTGCTGGTAGCCCGATCCCGCAGCTGAAACACTTTTAAGAGACGGTCCTGGCGCTTGCTGGTCTTTCTTTGGCGCCCTGGAGCCTTTTTGGCAACAATGGAACCTCTCTCCTTGAAGTTCTTGATGATGCGATAGATTGTTGACTGAGGTGCAATCTTTCTAGCTGCAATACTCTTCCCTGTTAGGCCATTTTTGTGCATTGCAATGATGACTGCACGTGTTTCTTTAGAGATAACCATGGTTAACAGAAGAGAAACAATGATGCCAAGCACCAGCCTCCTTTTAAAGTGTCCAGTGGTCTCATTCTTACTTAATCATGACAGATTGATCTCCAGCCATGTCCTCATCAACACTCACACCTGTGTTAATGGAGCAATCACTGAAAAGAGGTTAGCTGGTCTTTTAAGGAAGGGCTGCATTGATGTTGAAATGTGTTTTGGGGGATAAAGTTCATTTTCTAGCCAAATATTGACTTTGCAAGTAATTGCTGTTAAGCTGACCACTCTTGGAGCATATGCAAATTGCCATTAGAAAAAGTGAAGCAGTAGACTTTGTAAAAATTAATATTTGTGTCATTCTCAAAACTTTTGGCCATGACTGTACAATGTACCCAAATGACAGTTTTAAAATCACAAAACAAAGAATAGATATATACTCATAGAATACATATATATACAGTGCCTTGCGAAAGTATTCGGCCCCTTGGAACTTTTTAACCTTTTCCCACATATCATGCTTCAAACATAAAGATACCAAACGTAAATTTTTGGTGAAGAATCAACAAGTGGGACACAATTGTGAAGTTGAACGAAATTTATTGGTTATTTAAAATTTTTGTGGAAATACAAAAACTGAAAAGTGGGGCGTGCAATATTATTTGGCCCCTTTAACTTAATACTTTGTTGTGCCACCTTTTGCTGTGATTACAGCTGCAAGTCGCTTGGGGTATGTCTCTATCAGTTTTGTACATCGAGAGACTGAAATTCTTGCCCATTCTTCCTTGGCAAACAGCTCGAGCTCAGTGAGGTTAGATGGAGATCGTTTGTGAACAGCAGTTTTCATCTCTTTCCACAGATTCTCGATTGGATTCAGGTCTGGACTTTGACTTGGCCATTCTAATACCTGGATACGTTTATTTGTGAACCATTCCATTGTAGATTTTGCTTTACGTTTGGGATCATTGTCTTGTTGGAAGACAAATCTCCGTCCCAGTCTCAGGTCTTTTGCAGACTCCAACAAGTTTTCTTCAACAATCATCCTGTATTTGGCTCCATCCATCTTCCCATCAATTTTAACCATCTTCCCTGTCCCTGCTGAAGAAAAGCAGGCCCAAACCATGATGCTGCCACCACCATGTTTGACAGTGGTGATGGTGTGTTCAGTGTGATGAGCTGTGTTGCCTTTACGCCACACATATCGTTTGGCATTGTTGCCAAAAAGTTCGATTTTGGTTTCATCTGACCAGAGCACCTTCTTCCACATGTTTGGTGTGTCTCCCATGTGGCTTGTTGCAAACTTTAAATGACACTTTTTATGGATATCTTTGAAAAATGGCTTTCTTTGTGCCACTCTTCCATGAAGGCCAGATTTGTGCAGTGTACTATGTTCTATGGACAGACTGTCCCACCTCAGCTGTAGATCTCTGCAGTTCATCCAGAGTGATCATGGGCCTCTTGGCCGCATCTCTGATCAGTCTTCTCCTTGTCTGAGATAAAAGTTTAGAGGGACGGCCGGGTCTTGGTTGATTTGCAGTGGTATGATACTCCTTCCATTTCAATATGATCACTTGCACAGTGCTCTTTGGGATGTTTAAAGTTTTTGAACTCATTTTGTATCCAAATCCGGCTTTAAACTTCTACACAACAGTATCACGAACCTGCCTGTTGTGTTCCTTGGTCTTCATGATGCTCTCTGTGCTTCAAACAGAACCCTGAGACAATCACAGAGCAGGTGCATTTATATGGAGACTTGATTACACACAGGTGGATTATATTTATCATCTTTAGTCATTTAGGACAACATTGGATCATTCAGAGATCCACAATGAACTTCTGGAGTGAGTTTGCTGCACTGAAAGTAAAGGGGCCGAATAATAATGCAAGCCCCACTTTTCAGTTTTTGTGCTTCCACAAAAATTTAAAATGACCTAATTTCGATCAACTTCACAATTGTGTCCCACTTGTTGATTCTTCGCCAAAAATGTACATTTCGTATCTTTATGTTTGAAGCATGATATGTGGGAAAAGGTTGAAAAGTTCCAGGGGCCGAATACTTTCGCTAGGCACTGTATCTATATATATGTCATTGTGACACACATATATAGGGTGCAATCCCATTTTTGAGAAAAAAAACGGTCTGTTTTCTGGATGGAAAAAAACGGTCCAATTCTATGCAATTGGCATTCGATTGTCATGCGATTTGTATGCGACTTTTAATCGCATCATCCGTTTTCCATCCGTTTTCCATCCGTATGCAATGCGATTTTAATATGAGGCTTTACATTGAGCAGTTCTCTCTATGTAAAAATTCATGTTAAAATCACATTGTAAAAAAAAACTGTACACATCATTTTAAAAAGCAAATAATCCTATATATATATATATATATATATATATATATATATATATATAGTTCATGCACTTCTACATAGCAGAATAGCCGCTAATTCAACTGCCGGCGTCTGTAAAATCATTACAGAATCCGACATAAAATGACACATGGTTTACATACAGTAAACCATTTCATTTCATGTAGTTTGATATATGGTTTTAATTAACAATTACATGAGTGCATGTGTGCAACATTTCAGGCATGTAGGTGGTAATTAAATGTGTAAATTCGTAGAAAAAAAATGCTTGCGCTCCCGCTGTATTTTCGCCACCAGACAGAGAAAGCCAGTGAGTGAGGGCAGATAATAATAGCCTAGGGAGGGTGCATTTTTTTGGGCTCCCCCTGGCTACTAACATCTGCCCCCAGCCACCTCAGAAAAATCACATCTATTACATTGCCCTGTAGCGGTGGCAAATGGGTTAATAATGGGTTAAGGCCACCTTGCTATTGGAAGATGACATTAAGCCGGATTAATAATAGAGAACTGTCAATTAGACAACTATCCATTATTAATCCTATTGTACTAAATGGTTAAAAAAACACACACACATTAATTAAAAATTATTTTAATGAAATAAATACACATAGTTTTTGACCATATTTTATTTTACTGGTAATCCTTTCGAATCCCTTGTTCTCCTGTAATAAAAATAACATAATAAAGCAACCACATTCTTACCTCTCCGTCGTTCAGTCTGGTCCCAAGCTGCAATCCATCTGAAGGGGTTAACAGGTTAAAAGCAAGGACCGCTGCTAATGCTGGCAACCAGGCTGTAAACCCCCAAATGAATGAGTGGCATTAACCCATTATTAACCCATTAGCCACCGCTACAGGGCAATGGGAATAGACAGGCTAAGTGCCAGAAAAGGTGGATCTAATAATAGATGTGCCGTTTCTGGGGTGGCTGGGGGAAGACGTTAGTAGCCAGGGGGGCACAAAAATATGCACCCTCCCTAGGCTGTGGGTATGTACACTTAATTAACACGTACATGTGTGAAATTTTGCACACGTGCACTCATGTAATTGTTAATTAAAACCATATATCAAACTACATGAAATGAAATGGTTTACTGTATGTAAACCATGTGTCATTTCATGTCGGATTCTGTAATGATTTTACAGAAGCCGGCAATTGAATTAGCGGCTGTTCTGCTATGTAGAAGTGTAAGAACTATATATATATATATATATATATATATATAATAAAAATATATGTATATTATAAAAATTGCAGGAGAACAAGAGTCAAAAATGTATCTCAAAAAATAGAATTTTATTAATAATATCATATACCAATAAATATACAAAAGTACAAATACATAATCATTAATTGTATATATGGATTCGGATAAGATGTGATCCACCAAAAAATAGTATACAGGGACACCAAGGGCTCCTACTCAAAGTGCCAAATCATATGGATGGAGCGCAAGCAGATTGTAACTACGATACTGGGTGTAGCTATTCCCAATTGGGAATGTAAGCTCAATCAATATAACAAGTAAAGCAATAAGCCACCATAATGTGCTCCTTATGCAAGCGCTAACATCAATATAAGTAACAATAAGGCATATATCTAAAGGTATAAGGTTAAATTACCCATATCAGAAGTAGGATGTTGCAAGCCACGAGGTGTCCTGAGACCCTGACGCGCGTTTCGCGAGCTCTCGTATTAACCTGAGTAGTGCATTCCAAAGAATTGGCACAGCATGTGAAAAGTCTTGGAGACAGGAGTGGGAGGTTCTGATTATTGAGGATGCTAACCTCAGGTCATTAGCAGAATGGAGGGCACGGGTAGGATGGTAGGCTGAGACACGCCTTGCTACACTCATCAGGAAAGCTTTAAACTAGAACAATGTGGGAAGGGAAGCAAAACTCCAGCAAAAGCCATACACCTGACAAATATTCTATTGAGATTTCTGCTATTAGAAGTGAAGGGGAAGAACAAAGACAAAAAAATCTACATAATAAAAATATTGAAGAAAGAGAAACCAATCACAACTAAAGTGTTTCTATACGAATGCACAAAGCATGGGCAACAAACAAGGAGAACTGGAATTACTAACGCAGGAGAAGAAATATGATGTCATTGGAATCACTGAGACTTGGTGGGACGATGCACATGATTGGAATACAAGGCTAGAAGGATACAACTTATTTGCAAGAAACAGACTTGATAAACGAGGAGGAGGTGTTGCATTGTATGTTAGAAAAGCGTATATCTGCACAGAGATTGACGCTTCAGAGACAGGGAGTTCTGTGGAAACTGTTTGGGTAAGAATACAAGGACAGAACAATGGAAAGGACGGCATTGTAGGCATTTAATACAGGCCGCCTGTGCAAGCTGAAGATATGGATGAACTCTTTATGCATCAAATGGCCAAGTTCTCCAAAAAATATGACATAGTGGTCATGAGAGATTTCAAATATCCAGACATTTGTTTGGAATCTCTCTCAGGCAAAACTAACAGGTCCAGAAAATTCTTATCCTCTCTTGCTGACAACTTTATCTTCCAAAAGGTAGGGGAGAAAACAAGGGAATCTGCTACCTTGGATCTAATCCTTATAAACAGGGAGGAAATGGTTGAGGAGGTAAGAGTGGCTGGGACCCTAGGAGGTAGTGACCATGCTATTTTAGAATTTTGGATAACAAGAGGAGGAAGACCTGTGAAGACTCAGACGTCAAGGTTAGATTTCAGAAAGGCAGATTTTAAGGGACTCAGAAAGAGAATTGGAGGGATCCAATGGCTGGATATCCTTAAGGACAAAAATGTCCAGGAAGGATGGAAAATCTTGAAAAATGAGATTCTCAAAGCACAATCGTTAACAATTCCGAAAAGAGGGAAAAATGGGAAGCATTTAAGGAAACCAGGATGGATGAATACAGAACTTAAACACATGCTAAAAAGGAAGAAAGAAATGTTTATCAAATGGAAAGAGGGAGGCATATCTAAAGAAGAATATAATGCCGTCTGCAGAACCTGCAGGGCACAAATCAGATTAGCTAAAGCTGACAATGAATTAAGGCTTGCAAGTGACGTCAAAAGCAACAAAAAAGGATTTTGGGGATACGTCAAAAGTAAAAGAAAAGTCAAAGATGCTATAGGATTTTTACAGGATGAAAATTATGAAATGGTAAGTCAGGATGTTGAGAAGGCTGAACTTTTAAATTCCTATTTTGCATCTGTTTTCTCTCAGAAAGGAAATGTAACATCAACTGATCTTCACTGTCCTATTAAAGGAATAGAAGAATCCAGGATATCTATAAACAGAAAGACAGTGAGGAAACACTTAGCTAACCTAAATGAATTCAAGTCTCCAGGTCCAGATGAATTACACCCCAGAGTACTGAAGGAGATAGCAGAAGAAATTCTTGAACCACTGTCCATAATCTTTGAAAATTCTTGGAGAACAGAAGTCCCAGAAGACTGGAGAAGAGCAAATGTTGTTGCTATCTTCAAAAAGGGGAAGAAGGTGGACCCAGGGAACTACAGGCCGGTGAGTCTGACTTCTATACCAGGAAAGATCTTTGAACAAATTATTAAAGAACATGTATGCAAGTACCTGGATAAGAATGAAGTGATTAAACAGAGTCAGCATGGGTTTGTAACTAATAAGTCATGTCAGACTAACTTAATTTCCTTCTATGACAGAATCACTGAATCACTGACTGATCTCACACAATCCTTATTGAAAAAATGACTAAGTATGGAATGGACAAGGCAACTGTTAGGTGGATTCATAACTGGCTTAGTGATCGGACCCAAAGAGTGGTCGTAAATGGCTGCACATCCAGTTGGAAGAATGTCTCAAGTGGGGTACCACAAGGCTCTGTTTTGGGCCCTGTATTGTTCAACATCTTTATCAATGATTTAGATGAAGGAATTGAGGTTAAACTGATCAAATTTGCTGATGACACAAAGCTAGGAGGGGTAGCTAATACTAGACAAGAGAGAGAAGATATAAACAAACTGGAGCAGTGGGCAGCAACTAACAGAATGGATTTTAACAGGGAAAAATACAAAGTACTACATCTGGGCAATAAAAATGAAAAAAGCATATACAAAATGGGAGGAATAGGGCTAAGTAACAGCACATGTGAAAAAGACTTGGGTATACTAATTGATCATAGACTTAACATGAGTCAACAGTGTGATGCAGCAGCAAAAAAGGCAAATGCAATTCTAGGATGTATCAACAGAAGCATACAGTCTAGATCATGTGAGGTCATTATTGCCCTCTACTCCTCTTTGGTCAGACCTCATATGGAATACTGTGTCCAGTTCTGGGCACCACATTTTAAAAAAGACATCAACAAACTGGAGAGCAAGTTCAGAGAAGAGCCACCAGAATGGTGACCGGTCTGCAAACCATGTCCTGTGAGGAACGGTTGCAGGATTTGGGAATGTTTAGCTTGCAAAAAGAAGACTGAGAGGAGACTTAATAGCTGTCTACAAATATCTCAAGGGCTGTCACATTGTAGAAGGATCATCTTTATTCTCATTTGCACAAGGAAAGACTAGAAGCAATGGGATGAAACTGAATGGGAGGAGACACAGATTAGATATTAGAAAAAACTTTTTGACAGTTAGGGTGATCAATGAGTGGAACAGGCTGCCACGAGAGGTGGTGAGTTCTCCTTCAATGGAAGTCTTCAAACAGAGGCTGGACAGACATCTGTCTGGGCTGATTTAGAGAATCCTGCTTTGAGCAGGGGGTTGGACCAGAAGTCCCAGGAGGTCCCTTCCAACTCTACCATTCTATGATTCTATGATTCTATGTAGGGTGGTGCTGAGCCATGGAGTGCTTTGTGAGTGAGGGTAATAAGTTTGTACTGGACTTCTGTAGTGGATGGGTAACCAGTGTAATGACTGGCACAAGGTAGAGGCATCGGTATAACGATTGGTGAGGAATATTGATCCTGGCTGCAGCATTCAAGACAGATTGGAGAGGGGAGAGTTTGGTAAGAGGGAGACCGAGGATGAATAAGAGAAACAGTAAGAGTTTTTGCAGAGTCGAAAGTAAGAATAGGTCGTATTCTAGAGATGTTTTTGAGGTGGAGAACAAATGTTCTGTATGTTATGTGTTGTATGTTATATGTATGTTCCGTATATTATGTGTTGTATGTTATATGCATGTTATGTGTTGTATGTTATATGTAAGTTACGTGTTGTATGTTATATGTATGTATTGTATGTTATGTGTTATATGTATGTTATGTGTTGTATGTTATATGTATGTTATGTGTTGTATGTTATATGTATGTACTTTATGTTATGTGTTATATGTATGCTCTGCATATTATGTGTTATATGTATGTTCTGTATGTTATGTGTATGTACTCTATGTTATGTGTTGTATGTTGTGTGTATGTTCTTTATGTTATGTGCTATATGTATGTTCTGTATGTTATGTGTTGTATGTTATATGTATGTTCTGTATGTTATGTGTAGTATGTTATATGTATGTTACGTGTTGTATGTTATATGTATGTACTGTATGTTATGTGTTATATGTACAGTATGTTATGTGTTGTATGTTATATGTATGTACTGTATGTTATGTTATATGTATGTTATGTGTTATATGTATGTTATGTGTTGTATGTTATATGTATGTTCTGTATGTTATGTTATACGTATGTTCTGTATGTTATGTGTTGTATGTTATATGTATGTTCTGTTTTATATGTATGTTATGTGTTATATGTTGTATGTTCTGTATGTTGTGTACAGTATGTAATGTATGTTTTTTTACAATCAACACATTAGCCGGATGATGGGACTACTACTGTCCCATCATTGGCTAATGTGTCACTCACTGACAGTGTAGCAGGCATAGCCGGATGGGACTTGTAGTCCCATCGGACGATGTCTGCATATACACACACACACACAGCCGGGCGGCACCGCTCAGCCTATGGCGGGGGATTTGAATCCTGCGCCGCTCATTGGCTGAGCCGCCACCGGCTCTGCCAATGAGCGCGCCACTTTGGCGGGGATTTGAATCCAGCGCCGCTCATTGGCTGAGCCGGCGGGCGGCTCAGTCAATGAGCGGTGCCGACGAGGCTTTGGCGGGGGATTTAAATCCCGCACCGCTAAAAGCCGCGCGGCACCGCTGCACAAGTCATCTCGTTGCCCACAGTGACTGTTCAGGCAGAGGGCGCACAGACGTGACATCATCACGCTCTCTGACCTGAATGTCATTGTCAGGAAAGCGGAAAACGTCACAGCGTTGGAGCAGGGAGAGGTAAGTATTGCAAGTGCTGGGGCCCTGAACTAGCAGGGGGGGCACACTTGTGGGCACCGGGAACTGGCACAGGGCCCCTTATAGTACGCTGGTGTCTCTGATGGCGAGTGGGCCCACCCACCTGTTCAGGGCACTGGAACTGGCCAAGTGTGCCAAGTGCTGACCCCGGCCCCGGGGGGGGGGGTACAGCCCAGTTAGGGAGGTGGAAAAAGTGGCATATGTTGAGGTGTAGGCTGGACGTTCAGCAGCTGCAAATGAAGGAATTGGAGAAGTCGGAGAAAGAGGAGGACAAAGAGAGCCATTTTGCTGCCAACCTATGTGTCATCAGGGAAAGGTGGTACAAAATCCTTTGAAACCCAGGCATGGTTCATTTTAATGAAGGTGAGATCACTTACATTTTGGGTCGACAGCCGGGTCCTTTTTTCAGTCAGGATTGATTCAGCAGCACTGAAGACTCTTTCTGATAGCACACTACCAGCAGGGGAAGCGAGCTCCTGTAAGGCATATTGTGCCAATTCAGGCCAGGTGTCCAGTTTACAGGCCCAGTAGTCAAAGGGGAATGAACTGTGAGGGAGAACATCCATAGGGGAGGAGAGGTAATTTTGAACCATAGTTGACAACTGTTGTCTCCTGTCTGTTGCAGTCGATTCAGTATTACCAGTCGTGTGAGCGTTACTCGAGAAATCAGACCATAACATGGTCATGAAACCCCTGTCTCCAATGCCACTTTGGCTGTGTGCACCACGAACACCTCTTCCGTTTGGCCCAGTACGGCTCGTGGTAGAACCTACACCACTGCTGTGTGCTGGGAATGCCTCTAACAAACCATTTAGCAGAGTTGCTTGTTTGTTCGCCAATATTAGCTCTAGGTTCTCCTGTGGTATGATGTTCTGCAATTTGCCTTTATAGCGTGGATCGAGGAAGCTGGCCAACCAGTAGTCGTCATCCTTCATAATTTTGGCAATGCGGGGGTCCCTTTTTAGGATCCGCAAGACATAATCACACATGTGGGCCAATGTTCCAGGTGTCAATGATGCACTGCCAGTGGTGGGTGGAGGAGCACTTTCTGCCAAATCCACATCCCTCTATCCACGCACATACCCTGTACCTGACCTTGGCAAGCCAACATTTTCTCTTGCCCCCTGAGAAGCATCATCCTCACCAAAATAATCATCCCCCTCATCCTCCTCCAGCTCTTCCTCTTCTTCCACCACCTCATCCAGGACAGTTCGCTGAGCAGACAATGCCTGACTATCATCAAGGCTTCCCTCCTCCTCCTCCGCCGCAGACGCCTGATCCTTAATGTGCGTCAAAGTTTGCATGAGCAGACGCATAAGTCGGATGCTCATGCTTATGATGGTGTCGTCTGCGCTTACCAGCCGTGTGCATTCCTCAAAACACTGAAGGACTTTACAGAGGTCTTAAAGCTTTGACCACTGCACACCCGACAACTCCATGCCCACCCTCAAACTGTCTGCCTGTGGATCCTCCCACAAATGCATTACAGCCTGCCTCTGTTCGCACAGCCTCTCAACCATGTGCATGGTGGAGTTTCACCTTGTTGCAACTTCTATGAATAGGCGGTGCTTGGGGAGGTGGTGCGATCGCTGCAGCCTCTGCATGTGACTTAAGTCTACGGGCGAGTGACGGATGTGTGAGCACAGTCTTCGCACCTTATGGAGTAGGGCTGGTAACTCCAGATAATTATTTAGGAAGCACTGCACCACCAAGTTCAAGGTGTGAGCCAGGCAAGGTATGTGTCTGAGCTTTGCCAGGGCTATGGCCGCCACAAAATTACGGCCGTTATCACTGACTACCTTGCCTGGCTCAAGATGTAGACTGCCCAGCCATGACTCAGTTTCTCGCTGCAAGCAGTCGGCCAGTACCTCCGCGGTGTGTCGGTTGTCGCCCAAAGACATCAACTTTAAAACAGCCTGCTGACGCTTACCACTAGCTGATCGATAGTGGGACACCTCGTGTGCAACACTGGCAGCTGCGGATGGAGTGCTCGTGCTACTGCGCTCTGTCGACGAGCATTTGCTTCTGGAGGAGGAGGAGGGTTGAACGCCTACAGTCAACTGTTGCCTATACCGTGGGCTAGGCAGCACTGTCCCACCGCCGCTGTCCCCTGTGGACCCTGCATCCACCACATTAGCCCAGTACACAGTAATGGACACGTAACAGCCCTGGCCATGCCTACTAGCCCATGCATCTGTTGTGAGGTGCACCTTTCCACTCACTGATTGTTTGAGTGCATGGACAATGCGGTCTTTCACATGCAGGTGGAGGGCAGGGATGGCTTTTCTAGAAAAGAAGTTCAGACTGGGTAGGTCATAGTGTGGGACAGCATAAGCCATGAGCTCTCGGTATGCTGCACTTTCAACCAAATGGAAGGGCATCATCTCTAATGAGATCAGTTTGGCAATGTAGGCGTTCAAAGCCAGAGAGGTTTTGAAGTCCGTCCACGCTTGCAAGTGCATGGTGTTTAAATGTCTAAGCATGCAACTGGTATTCAATTTACAGAGATTTTTCCCTCAGCTAAAGGTCCTTCTGCACTTCTTACAGATAACCTTTGCCTCATCAATAGGATTTTGGTCAAAAAGTGCCACAGTACACTCTCCCTAGTATGGTAAAACTTTTCAGGGCTTGCACGCTGTGCTAATTTGACCGTCTGGCCAAGCTGTCCTGCAACTCTTTTTGTTTTTTTAGTACGTTTTTGGACTGCTACGGGCCTGCCAGTGGCAGTTTACTAACAAACTATAGTATGTAGGGTGAATAAGGAGGGCTTGCTGAAAAAACCTAGACTAAAAATTAACTTTTAATGATATTTACTAAAACTTATATAGAAAATGCCTGCCACGGATCCTCCTCCTCTTCTGAGCTATTGCCAGCGGCACCCTCTTCCCCAATGGATGCCAATCCGGGTCATCCATCACCTCCTCTTCAATTTCATCTGCACCTTCCTGTTATGATTTGGTAGCTGAGGAGAGCAGGCAAAAACGGCAATACACCAGAGAGGTTGGAATCTACTGGATTGCAGTACCTGACTAACCACCACAACTAAAGGCAGCCGTGGAGCGTTCCTACGTTGGTCCTAGACGCCTCGTCACAGCCTGAGAGGTTAACTACACCTAAAGATAGAAAGAGGAAAGCTATCTGCCCCAGAGCAGATCCCCAAAGAACATAGGAAGCCCCCAAACATGTAATGGCGGTTAGAAAAGAGGAAATAAGACACAGACAGAAAATAGTATGAGCAAACATTGGGGCCCAATCTTCCTAGAAAGAAAAGGATAGGAAGGACACTTACTGCAATCCAAAAAAACCTAAAAAAAATACCAACTCTACTAATTGCAAAAACACCTGAGATCACACGACCTCTACCACCTAAATAAGTTCTCTGGTGTAACAAAACTAAGCCGCAACCACTGAAAAAACTGGAAAAGGCAAATGAACAAATAACAGTGGCTCAGATAAACTGAGAGAAGCACAAGCCCCCGGAGGGGACCTGGCTGACCTCCACAGAAGTGCAGGGAAAAATGCAAAAAGCAAGCACAAAAATAAAAGCAGAAAATATCTTATCTGTTAGCAGAAGATGCAGGCAAGACTCAGCAAGCTTCCAAGTGAACCAGGAACCACAGTTGAGACAAGAAAAATTGATCACCGGCAACCATGATGGGAGGGAACCTCCCTTATATAAGACCAGTCTGTAACTCCTGATTGCCAATCTTCACAATCTTCATTGAATTGTTCAGTACTGTTTGTAACAACCAGAGGGAGCTTCTGCTCAGAATTAATTTCTAACACATTCACAAAAGTACCCCCCCTTGGGGAGGGTCACCGAACCCTCATTTGGGCAATCAGGTCGGTCAGGATGAGCTCTGTGATACGCACGGATCAGTCTCCTAGCATGGATGTCCGAAGCAAACACCCAAGAATTGTCCTCCTGACCATAACCTCTCCACTTAACCAAATACTGGAGTTTCCGTCTAGAAACAAAAGAATCCAATATTTTTTCAACCACATACTCCAGATTGCCCTCAACCAAAACAAGGTCAGGAGGCGCAGCCATAGGAACCACTGGCTTGACAAACCTCTTCAATAAGGACTTGTGGAACACGTTATGGATCTTAAATGTCCCTGGAAGAAGTAAACGAAAGGAAACAGGATTAAGAATCTCCATGATCTTATAAGGTCCAATGAACCTAGGCTTAAACTTAGGAGATGCAACTCTCATAGGGATATTTCTTGAGGACAACCAGACCAAGTTCCCCACTTCAAACTGAGGACCATCAGTCCTATGCCGGTTGGCAAACCGCTGGGCCCTCTCCTGAGAGAGGGACAACCTCTCCACTACCTGGTCCCAAATCTGCTGCATACGCTCCACAACAGAGTCAACACCTGGACAGACAGAAGCCTCCGTCTGTCCCGAAGAAAATCGAGGGTGAAACCCAAAATTGCAAAAAAATGGAGACATCAAAGTGGCAGAGCTAGCCCTATTATTAAGAGCAAACTCAGCCAAAGGCAAAAAAGAGACCCAGTCATCTTGATCAGCAGACACAAAGCATTTCAGATAAGTCTCCAATGTCTGGTTTGTTCTCTCAGTTTGTCCATTGGTCTGAGGATGAAAAGCCGAGGAGAAAGACAATTGAACACCAAGTTTAGAACAAAAAGTCCTCCAAAATCTGGAAACAAACTGGACTCCTCTGTCAGACACAATGTTCTCAGGAATGCCGTGTAACTGAACCACGTGCTGAAGTAACAAAGGCACCAATTCGGAGGAGGAAGGCAACTTAGGTAATGGCACAAGATGTATCATTTTGGAAAACCTATCACAAATCACCCAGATAACGGTCATTCTCTGAGAAACAGGGAGGTCGGAAATTAAATCCATAGAGATATGGGTCCATTGTCTCTTGGGCACAGGCAATGGCATCAACAAACCACTAGAGCGAGAGCAAGGCTTGGAGCGAGAGCAA
This sequence comes from Oophaga sylvatica, assembly GCA_033576555.1. Taxonomy (NCBI): domain Eukaryota; kingdom Metazoa; phylum Chordata; class Amphibia; order Anura; family Dendrobatidae; genus Oophaga; species Oophaga sylvatica. The sequence continues at coordinate 464,895,286 of JARQOD010000002.1, read as the reverse complement.
GTCCCGCAGGACTGCACAAATTCCCTGACGTCACGAGACAAAGTAGGCCACCAAAAAGGACCGACTAACCAAGTCTCTGGTACCAAAAATTCCAGGATGACCGGCCAACGCGGAACAATGAATCTCAGACATCACACTCTTTTTCCACCGGTCTGGGACAAACAATTTCCCAATAGGGCAGCGCTCGGGTTTATCCTCCTGACACCCTTCCAGAGCCAGTCTCAAATTGGGTGAGATGGCGGAAAGAACTACACCCTCTTTCAAAATAACAGCAGGATCAGATAACTCAGGAGAGTCAGCAAGGAAACTCCTCGAGAGGGCATCCGCCTTAACATTCTTAGTGCCAGGAAGAAAGGAAACCACAAAATTAAAACGTGTGAAAAACAAGGCCCACCTGGCCTGTCTAGGATTAAGTCGCTTGGCTGATTCCAGATAAACCAGATTCTTATGGTCCGTGAGGACCACCACCTGATGTTTGGCTCCCTCCAGCCAATGTCTCCACTCTTCAAAAGCCCACTTCATAGCCAATAACTCCCGATTACACACGTCATAATTACGTTCAGTTGGAGAAAATTTTCGAGAGAAAAAGGCACAAGGGTTACTTTTAGAGGTCTCTGGATCTCTTTGGGCCAAAACGGCACCTGCCCCAATTTCAGAGGCATCAACCTCCACCTGAAATAGCAGAGAAACATCAGGCTGCCGTAGAACAGGAGCAGAAGTGAATCTCTGCTTAAGTTCCTGAAACGCAGAGACTGCCTCAGGAGGCCAATTCACCACATCAGAACCCTTTTTGGTAAAATCAGTCAATGGTTTAACAATAACAGAGAAATTACCAATAAATTTACTATAAAAATTGGCAAAACCCAAGAATCTCTGAAGAGCCTTTAATGAAGTAGGTTGGACCCAATCACAGATGGCCTGAACCTTGACCGGGTCCATTTCAATAACAGATGGGGACAAAATGAATCCCAGAAATGAGATCCTCTGTACGCCAAAAAGACACTTTGATCCCTTCACATACAGAGCATTCTCTCTCAAAATCTGGAATACAGTTCGAACATGTTTCACATGAGAGTCCCAGTCATTAGAAAAAATCAAGATATCATCCAAATAAACAATCAGAAATTTTTCCACAAAATCGCTGAAATTGTCATTCATGAAGGACTGGGAGACAGAAGGAGCATTAGTGAGCCCAAAGGGCATCACTAGGTACTCAAAATGCCCCTCTGGGGTATTAAATGCCGTCTTCCATTCATCCCCATGCTTAATGCGAATAAGGTTATACGCCCCCCTGAGGTCAAGCTTGGTAAACCAAGTAGCACTTTTCACCCTGGAAAACAGGTCAGAAATCAAGGGTAACGGATATTGATATTTCACAGTGATATTGTTCAAGAGACGATAATCAATACACGGCCTTAATGAACCATTCTTTTTGGCCACAAAGAAAAAACCGGCACCCAAGGGTGAAGAGGATGGTCTGATATGACCCTTCTCCAATGACTCCTTGATATAAGACCACATAGCGTCATGTTCAGGTACAGACAAGTTAAAAAGGCGACCTTTAGGGAATTTACTACCAGGCACTAATTCAATAGTGCAGTCATAGCTCCTATGGGGGGGCAAGGATGCAGATTTACTTTCGCTAAACACATCAGAAAAATCAGTCAAAAAGTCAGGAACATCCTGAGCCTGGGGAGAGGCAGAAAAAACAGGAGTGTTGGCATTAACACATTGGCAGCCCCAACTGGTTACAGACACAGATTTCCAATCCAAAACAGGATTATGAGACTGTAACCAAGGGAAACCTAGTACAATAATGTCATGCAGATTATACAGCACCAAAAATTTGCAACTCTCCTGATGATCAGGTTCAACCCTCATTATCACCTGAGTAGAGAACTGGGGTTTATTCTCAGCCAAAGGGGTAGAATCAATCCCCAGTAGGGGAATAGACTTCCGTAGGGGTATCAAGGGAAACCCACAAAGTTTAGCAAAATCAAAATCCATCAGGTTAATAGCTGCTCCCGAATCAACAAAAGCCTGAGCAGAAAATGTGGACAGGGAGCAAATCAGGGTAACAGTCAACAGAAATTTAGTCTGAACACTACCCAAGACAACTGAGCGTGCAAAACGTTTTCCCCGCTTAGGGCAGACAGAAATAGCATGAGAGGCGTCACCACAGTAGAAACATAACCCATTGCATTTTCGAAACTCATGACGCTGTGCCCCAGAAGCCACTCTATCACATTGCATGGGTTCAGAAGCTGGTTCACAAGGCAACACTATTCCACGCATACCTCTACGCTCACGCAAACGTTTGTCAATTTGAATAGCTAATGACATAGAATCATTGAGACCAGAGGGAGCAGGGAAACCCACCATAACATCTTTTACATTCTCTGACAGGCCCTTCAGAAAAAGGGCTGCCAAAGCATCATTATTCCATTTGGTCAGGACTGCCCACTTTCGGAATTTCTGACAGTACAACTCAGCGTCCTCAAGCCCCTGATTTAATGCCAACAAGGTTTTTTCAGCTTGATCAGTGACATTAGGTTCATCGTACAATAACCCCAGAGCCAGAAAAAATGCATCAACATTACTCAAAACAGGGTCCCCAGGTGTCAGGGAAAAAGCCCAATCCTGAGGATCGCCGCGCAGGAGAGAGATGACAATTTGAACCTGCTGTGCTGCGTTCCCTGAAGACTTAGGTTTTAAGGCAAAAAACAACTTACAGTTAATTTTGAAATTCAGAAATTTAGCTCGATCCCCCAAAAATAAATCTGGCATGGGGATCCTAGGTTCCACAACCGGCAACCCTACAAGATAGGTAGCAATACTCCGAACTTCAGTGGCAAGCTGATCCACACGGCCAGACAACTGTGCAAACTCCATTGAGAGAAAAAAAAAATCCTCCTCAGCACCCAGAGAAAAAGAGGGAAAAAATACAACAAACAGAGAAAAAAAAATTCTGACAACTTCCTTCTTTCTTTTTCCTTTTACTATTTTTCCCTTCTGTTGAGTACCATATAATTTTCAGTTTGGCCGGTGATACTGTTATGATTTGGTAGCTGAGGAGAGCAGGCAAAAACGGCAATACACCAGAGAGGTTGAATCTACTGGATTGCAGTACCCTGACTAACCACCACAACTAAATGCAGCCGTGGAGCGTTCCTACGTTGGTCCTAGACGCCTTGTCATAGCCTGAGAGGTTAACTACACCTAAAGATAGAAAGAGGAAAGCTATCTGCCCCGGAGCAGATCCCCAAAGAACATAGGAAGCCCCCAAACATGTAATGGCGGTTAGACAAAAGGAAATACAGACACAGACAGAAAATAGTATGAGCAAACATTGGGGCCCAATCTTCCTAGAAAGAAAAGGATAGGAAGGACACTTACTGCAATCCAAAAAACCCTAAAAAAATACCAACTCTACTAATTGCAAAAACACCTGAGATCACACGACCTCTACCACCTAAATTAGTTCTCTGGTGTAACAAAACTAAGCCGCAACCACTGAAAAAACTGGAAAAGGCAAATGAACAAATAACAGTGGCTCAGATAAACTGAGAGGAGCACAAGCCCCCAGAGGGGACCTGGCTGACCTCCACAAAAGTGCAGGGAAAAATGCAAAAGCAAGCACAAAAATAAAAGCAGAAAATATCTTATCTGTTAGCAGAAGATGCAGGCAAGACTCAGCAAGCTTCCAAGTGAACCAGGAACCACAGTTGAGACAAGAACAATTGATCACCGGCAACCATAATGGGAGGGAACCTCCCTTATATAAGACCAGTCTGTAACTCCTGATTGCCAGTCTTCACAATCTTCATTGAATGGTTCAGTACTGTTTGTAACCACCAGAAAGAGCTTCTGCTCAGAATTCATTTCTAACACATTCACAACACCTTCCTCTGTGTCACCGTGTAAGGTGGTATAGTATGCGGGAAGGGACACCTGAGTTTCATCAGGGTCAGATTCTGGCTCAGTAGACTGTGAGGGAAATGAAGTGCTCTGGGTGAATGTACGAGCAGAATCAGATAGCAGTGGCTGTGCATCAGTGCACTCCATGTCATATTCATCTTGGACTGGGGAATTCAGGATTTTACTTGATAACCCAGGCATGGTATGTGAAAAGACCTCCATGGAGTAATCTGAAGTGTGGCCTGCCGCATCCTTCACTTTTGGTGAGGGTGAAGGACACAAGGAAAGGTGTCGTTCCTGACCAGGAGGCTGCCCTGACGACTCAGTGCTTGCATTTTATGAAAGTTCAGAAGAGGAGGCGATAGAGCCAAAACCTGTTCCTGATGCTTCGGATTTAAAAGCGGTTTACCTACTCACAGAAAAGGGAGCCTTCCAGGCCTTTTGGAGCCAGAAGATGACGCAGGCTCAACACCTCCTGCCTTAGGTGCTATTGGACTTTTGGCACTACCAGCAGATGCACCACTACCACCACCATCATTCCCAGCTGGCTCCCCCCTGCCCACATTCGCAGCCTCTTCCACCATACTTCCTCACGTTTGGGAAAATTTACCAAAAGTACTAGCAGATATGTGGTACTGTATGAGGAGCATACAGCTGTTTATGGCATAGGGGAAAATTTAAATCTCCGTATATATTTCCGGAGTCACACACAGACGCTCACTCAGTATGGATTTGACCGTAATACAAAGAGCAGATATACGGTACTGTCTCAGAAGTGTACAGCTGTATACGGTGTAGGGGAAAATTGCAATCTCCGTATTTATTTCCTGAGTCACACACAGACTATCACTCAGTATGGATTTGACCGTAATACAAAGCAAAGAGCAGACATACGGTACTGTCTCAGAAGCGTACAGCTGTATACGGTGCAGGGGAAAATTGCAATCTCCGTATATATTTCCGGAGTCACACACAGACTATCACTCAGCATGGATTTGACCGTAATACAAAGCAAAGAGCAGATATACGATACTGTCTCTAAAGCGTACAGCTGTATACGGTGTAGGGGAAAACTGCAATATTTCTGGAGTCACACACAGATAGTCAGCATGTATTTGTCCATGATACCAGCCGGTACACGGTAGTGTGTGAGGAGTGTACAGCTCTATACGGTGTGGGAAAATATGAACGGTCGTTAAGTGTGCAGAAAAAAAAGAATAAAAGTATTAGTGCTGTGAGGCAGCCTAATAACCAGCGCTGCTGCACACAAGAAAATCCTCCCCTGTCACTGCACACTAACTGTACAGCACAATTGCTATCAGCACAAGCACAGAAGAACTTCTCTTTCCTGCCTAACTCTCTCCCTACTGATAAACAGCATCAGCAACCTCTCCCTACTGTTAATATCGGCAGAAGTAAAATGGAGATCGGCGCTCAGGGCTTTTATAGACACTATGATGCCCCCAAAGCAAGCCAATCACTACAATGCCCTTCTCTAAGATGGTGATGGACGCTGCACATGCCATCTCGTTGCCCACAGTGTACATCCTTGCTCATTGGCTGAAAAAAGGCGTCTGCAAGCATTATGGGAAAGCCAACTTGGGCGCTGGGGTCGACGACCGCATGGCCGACTGCACTCTACGGTCGGGTTTCGGCCAACGAAACCCGACTTTGGCGAAAGTCGTAGACTTGAATCTGACCGACCTGTTTCGCTCAACTCTAGTTCTCCTGACGAAGAAGCTAAACGTGCGTTGGGGCGATGGGGTAGCAGCTGTGAAGAACATTAATTCATGTAAGTACCTGTTGGGATTTGTCCCTGAATTTATTTGTGCATTCCTATGGCCTTCCACTTGGGGTCACTAGTAGGCTATGGCGGTTTTTTACTATAAGGGATGTTACTTAATATATCCAATTTAAGTCTGGTGTATGGATATGTTTATCCTTAATATACTCTGAGTCAATGATTGCACCTTATGTGCGCAGGCCACATGTTTAACTGCTCCCTGTTTGGATCAGCAGTATCTCTGCATTTGTATGTTTAAATGTATCTATTTATGTATTGCTATAAATAAAAATTTATATTTTAATAATTAAGCAATTTACCCATTTTGGAAATAGACCACCCCAAGGAACTTATTTAAATGTGTGGTGAGCACTTTGAACCCCAAGGGCTTCACAGAAGGTTATAACATAGAGCTGTAAAATTAAAAAATCATATTTTTTCCCAAAAATTATCTTTTCACCCCCAATTTTTATTTTCCAAAGGGTAACAGGACCCCAAAAGTTATTGTGCAATTTGTCCTGCTTTTGCTGACACCCCATATGTGGGGGTAAACCATTATTTGGGCGCATGGCAGAGCTTGGAAGGAAAGCAGCGCCATTTGACTTTTTTGGCTGGAATTGAGATTGGAAGCCTTGTTGCATTTGGAGAGTCCCTGATGTGCCTAAACAGTGGAAACCCCCACAAGTGACCCCATTTTGGAAACTAGACCCCCCAAGGAATTTATTTAGATGTGTGGTGAGCACTTTGAACCCCCATGGGCTTCACAGAAGGTTATAACGTAGAGCCGTAAAATTAAAACTCATATTTTTTACACAAAAATGATCTTTTCACCCCCAATTTTTATTTTCCAAAGGGTAACAAGACCCCAAAAGTTATTGTGCAATTTTTCCTGAGTACGCTGATACTCCATATTTGGGGGTAAACCACTATTTGGGTGCATGGCAGACCTCGGAAGGGATGGAGCGCCGTTTTGAAATGCAGACTTTGATGGAATGTTCTGCGGGTGTCATGTCGCGTTTGCAGAGCCTCTGATGTGCCTAAACAGTAGAAACCCCCCAAAAGTGACCCCATTTGGAAACTAGACCGCCCAGTGAACTTATCTAGATATGTGGTGAGCACTTTGAACCCCCAAGTGCTTCACAGAAGTTTATAACGTAGAGCCGTGAAAATAAAAAAATCATATTTTTTTCCACAAAAATGATCTTTTTGTCCCCAAATTTTTATTTTTATAACAGGAAAAATATGACCCAAAAGTTGTTGTGCAATTTGTTCTGAGTACGCTGATACCCCATATGTGGGGGTAAACCACTCACTGTGATCGCCTTACTGCGATCTTTGGGAGGAAAAATGAACAAATCCAGAAAAGGTGAAGAATTGGTTTTATTTTTTACGCCGTTCCTCGTGCGTTATTAGTGATTAGTAGGGTTGAGCGATACTTTCCGATATCCAAAAGTATCGGAATCGGAATGGTATCGCCGATACCATTAAAATATCGGCGATACCCGATACGATACCGGAAGTCCCATGTAAGTCTATGGGAACAAAATATCGGAATTAAAAAAAACCCATTCTTGCCTTGTTGGTTAATTGTACATGAAGGAAAACAACAAAGAGTAATGTAGAATGTATTGGGGAAGGTTGAGGAGACATTAAAGGCATAGATGTTTAACCCAATCAAATGGAATAGCATATATATATATATATTTTTTTTAAAGATGTTCGGATTGACGAATAAATTGACAATGTTGTTAACGTTTTTTCTATTTTGGCAAATATGAATATTTCACAACTTCCATGCTCTTCACCTTTTTAACTTTTCACACACTTTCTCCTTCATAATCTTCAGCAGCATCATCTTTTTCATCAAATTATTCTTCATCTTCACCTTCTTTATCTTCTTCTTAAACTTCTTGCTATTCATCTTTTTGTTAACATTACTCATATTCTTCTTATTAAACTATTATTCTTATTCATATTGTACTTCATCTTCTTCATCATATTCTTATTTGTGACAGAGAATCCTGTACTTGTAATCTGTCAAAGTATGAATTTTTCATCCTTCCGTTCTTGCTGTCACAAAAGATTTAAATTACAACAGTATTTGTCCGTGTTCAGTTTAGCCTGCAGCAGCAGGCATTTTCCAGGGGCACCACGAGGAGGAACGGACTCACCCCCATACACTGCTTAGTCTTCTTCTGCTTAGAATTTAGAGCATATATTTTGCTCTTCATTTTGGTCTTATACTTCATGTTCTTCTGCTTTTTGATCTTCTGCTTATTGTTCTTAAGTCTCTTGTTCTGTATCTTGCAGTTTGTCTTAACCTTCTTAGTCCTGTTTGGTAATCTTTTATTTCTTCTTTGTGATGGTGTTTAGGCTGGTTGGCTTGATGCTCGTCGTCCTTGTGGTCGTCATCTTCTTCGGGGTGGTCATCAGGGTCGTCGTCTTCATTGTTGGAGATCCAGAGTGATTACCCAAAAAAGCATTGAAAAAATCTTCAATTTGTAAATGTAGCAGAAGGTACAAGAGTCAATGCAAGTAACGAGGACCAGCTGACTGTGCTGGAACTCGGAGGGGCAGCAGAAGGAAAAGAGCCAATGGCACAACCGAGGACCAGCTGACGTTACTGGGACACGGTTACTAAGCAGGAGGTACCTGTGCTCCAAAGCACTACCAAGGACCAGCAGACGTTGCTGGAACTCGGATACCGAGATGGAGGCACCTAGGCCAAAGGCACTGCGGAGAACCAGCTGACGGTACTGGAACCCGGACGGGTAGCAGAAGGTACAAGAGCCAATGCAAGTAACGAGGACCAGCTGACTGTGCTGGAACCCGGAGGGGCAGCAGAAGGAAAAGAGCCAATGGCACAACCGAGGACCTGCTGACGTTACTGGGACACGGTTACTAAGTAGGAGGTACCTGTGCTCCAAAGCACTACCAAGGACCAGCAGACGTTGCTGGAACTCGGATACCGAGATGGAGGCACCTAGGCCAAAGGCACTGCGGAGAACCAGCTGACGGTACTGGAACCCGGACGGGTAGCAGAAGGTACCCATGGAAATTTAAGATGACAGGCCGCGAGCCGGCCGCAGTTACCGAATCCCACAGTACTACAGTGGGTGATTGTCCTATTGTCACAACGGAAACGGCCTTTATTTGCATATCCCGCAGCACACATAGGAAGCACCTAAACTCCAAGCACCATAGAGTCGGCTAACCCGACCGCAACACGACAGCACAACTTATTGGAGGCTAAGTGACGTTTACACTGAGAGGAAACAGATGGCGTGCTGTAACCAGTCTGGGCAGGAGTGAGTACCCGTGCCAATGACACTTCCGAGCAACAACTGGCGGTGTTGTAGCCCAGGGATGAGAAGAGAACATGGTGGAGGCAGCAGGACTTTTTGCCGTTCACACAGCATGGGAACAGCTGACATTACTGAACCCCAGTAACACAGGAGCAAGTGTAGACTGTGCTAACAGCACTTCCGAGCTACAACTGGCGGTGTTGTAGCCCAGGGATGAGAAGAGAACAGGGTGGAGGCAGCAGGACTTTTTGCCGTTCACACAGCAGGGGAACAGCTGACATTACTGAACCCCAGTAACACAGGAGCAAGTGTTCACTGTGCTAACAGCACTTCCGAGCAACAACTGGCGGTGTTGTAGCCCAGGATGAGAAGAGAACAGGGTGGAGGCAGCAGGACTTTTTGCCGTTCACAC
>JARQOD010000002.1:464770198-464885768 GCA_033576555.1 Oophaga sylvatica | reverse complement strand
CAGTGAACAGCTAGGAACATAGAAGTGATCTGCGCTAATGTCCTCGTGGGGAGTCTGAACGCCAGGCCTGATACGGCAATCAAACTCCTCACCGGTTATGCCGGCAATCTAGGGCTCTAGGACACCGACCCTGACCAGCTAGCATACACAAACCCTCACCGATTAAGTCGGTATTATCTAGGGGCTTATTTCAGCCGGGCCCTAACCACACACACGCAGACCACACTGGCGCTAAGCAATAATGGATTGATATTAGCGCATGGCGGCCCAGCCATGCCAACCTTTTATAGCCAACAGCTACAGGACCTGCCAGAAACAGGACCAATGAGAAACTGTTCCAAACCATGTAGTTTTTATGACCTTTCCTGGCGGGACCAATAGGAGCTGCTGCAGTACCTGAAACATGTGACCCTAATCTCCAATGAGAGATCTTACCTGGGCATGCTCAGAAGGGGAAACGCAGGACTTCGTCCCAAAGACGTCGGCTCCAGTATGGCTATAATAGCAGATCCAGGAGAGGCAGCAGCAAGTCTCTGCACAGTACGGACATGGGCAAGACGCTGGGACCGACGTCTCTGCTGAGCAGGCTTTCACTGCAGCCGGAGATGAATGGGGGACCACTAGCGGGACTGGTTCGAGACCCCCTTGTGCCGCAGCGGGAATTTGAACCCTAACACTCCTGTTTCCCTATGAAAATGCAAAATTTGGAGCTAAAAAAGATTTTTTGTGAGAAAAATGTGATGTTTTATTTTTTTATTTTCTTGGCTTAATGTTATATACTTCTGTGAAAACCTTGGGTTCAAGGTGCCCAAACACATCTAGATAAGTTTCCTAAGGGGTCTTTAGTTTCCAAAATGGTGTCACTTGTTGGGGATTTCAACTGTTTAGGCACATCAGGGGCTCTAAAAAACGCGACATGGCCACCGCTAATTATTTCCAGCATATTTTAAATTCAAAAAGTCAAATGGCGCTCCTTTTTTCCAAGCCCTGCCGTGCACCCAACAGTAGCTTTCCTCTCATATTGGGTATCTAACGCACTTAGGAGAAATTGCACAACATATTTCTATGGGTAAATTTCTCTTGTTACCTTATGAAAATTACAAATGTGAGCTAAAAAAGATTTATTTGAGAAAAATGTGATTTTTTTTTTATTTTCCACGGCTTAACATTATTAAAATTCTGTGAAGCACCTGTGGTTTCAAGGTGTTCAATACACATCAGATACGTTCCCTAAGGCCGGAGGTCACACTAGCGGAAATACGGATGAGTGCTATGCGCAAAAAGAATGCATTGCACTCGGCCCAATGTTAATCTATGGGGCAGCTCCCATCAGCAGATTTTTTCTCGGCGTATTATACGGGCTGAGAAAATCACAGCATGCTGCAATTGTCACTGTATTCGCCTGTGATATGCCAATGCAAGTCTATGGGGGGAGAAAAATACGTATTACCACACGGACCACATTTGTGTCATGCGAAAAATTACGCAAGAATTCTCCAGGTGACAGGAAATGGAATCAAATCCATTATCAGGAAGCTTTGACATGGTAATTAGCTTAAAAAGTGTGCCAGACTTCCCGGAAACAACGCCTCCACGGAGTCCAGCATCATATCTACCACATAGAAATGCTGATTTTCTGGTCCAAGAGAGCCCAGAAGTGTGGGCCCAGAGGGACGCACATTATGCAGACCGGGCCCAAAAAGAGTCGGCATGGAGGAGGATCTGTGTCCAAATGTTTCATGACTGTGAGGACAGAACAACGTGAGCACCAAACAACAAATTAGTAAGTACTATCCTTTATTAAAGTCATATTAATGACCAAACCTAACATGTTTTCACATTACATCATAAAATGATAATATGTGTTGGTTTGGGTACATTCTGTGTAATATATTTGATGTTTAAATGAACTTTACTAGGCCACATGGAGCTGTAAAATATATTGTTAAGTGTTCTTAAAAAATGTGCAATGTCCTAATTAATTATTGTGTGACTGTTGCAGTGGAAGATGTCATGAGACGCTGGCGCAGCATCCGAGACCAATACAGGCGGGAACGTCAGTAGCGGGCCAGGAGTGGGGATGCAGCAACGCAAAGCAAAAATATATTTATTTGACCGCCTGTCATTTCTGGGCTCCCATTCTGGATCCTCAGACCGTATGAAACGTACATCAACCACATTTCACATATGCTGTTTAGGGTCATATCTTTCAATAATTTTTTTTTTAAACAAAAAAATCAGAACTCAGTCCAACCTCACTGAGAGGGGAGACAGGCTCAGATTCAGAGGCCATTATTGACCCTGTCGGGGGGAGGTGAAGAGATGGCTGGCCCATCTTCTGAACCTTCCAGCTGCATCCACACCCACCACCAGCACCAGCACGAGCAGTGGCATCATGCAGACTTGAGGGAACCACAACAGCAGGACCAGGGAAATAGCAGCAGCCCTACTGTGCCTCTTGAGACATCACCCCAGCCTGCCGTCATTACCCGCCATGGCCGATGAAGGAGAGACATCATGCCTCTGACACAAGGAGGCATGTCAATACCCGGGTGTTAAATTATTTGTCAAGGGCTGCCAGGATGATGGTGAGGAAGCCTATGCCCGCAGCCTGGCCTGATACCTCCGTCCACTACCCCGGGAGGTCAGACTGTGTGTGCGAGGATCTATTCAAATCCTGATTGATGCCTGCACACCCCCCAATTACCCATATGAGGTTTTTGAGTTTTTGGGCGCTGGAAGCTGTCACCCACATAACCAGCTCCGAATCTCCACAATACCAGAAGTGCAGGCACAATCAGGATCTGAGCCACCTCCCCACGGGTGCCTACACCACATCCCAATCCATCACCAACCCAACATTGGGCTCCACAGGCACAAATGGCAGCCTACAATCCACCAACCCAATATGGCCCACTTGATCAGACCCAGTGTTGGAGGCTGGTCCCAACTGGGTTTGGTCGACATGGCCATATTGGGGGTTTTGAAAACATGTGGCTACCAAAATCCACAGGAGTATCCCTCCAATATCGCTCATCTCCACTTCTATCATCCGCACCAAGGATTCTGCACACATCACCCATCCTGGGCCAGAATATGTACCCACACAGGGTGAGGTCCAGTTGGGCCTGAAATCCAGCAGCAATCTCAAGCTGGACTCCCGCCATCCCCACCACCAAGTTACCAGAATTTATAATTTGTTTTTTTGTATTTTTATGTTGCTATGCAAAGCTCTGTATTTGACAAAATGTATGTTTGTCAATGTGAAACATATTTCTAGCCCCCAAATGTATATTTGCACAAAAGCCATAAGTTAAATATGTTTTTTTGTTGCAAAGTTATATTTTTGGTTTAAAAAATGTAAAAACAATATGACTTTGGTGTGTTTTTTTAATGGAATAATTGGCCATCTTTATTATTTCAACATTTTACACAATGTAAGGGAAACCCCACACCAACTTCAAGACTTCAAGATTAAACAGAATTTTTAATTCAACAACATAAAGAACAATTATAACATAGAGATAGCATCCTCTTGCCATGGAGTAGATCCCTGAAGACTAACAAAAAAAATTAGTAAACACATCACGTACTTTGAGTACAGAGGGCGGACGATGGGGATGTATCACATCAGGAATAGGCATACCCACATTTCCTAACACAACTTCAGCACCATCAGATGAGGAGCAATCATGTATTCGGATGAAGTTATGTAGGATAAACACATGCTTTAATTACCTCATTAACATTAGCTTCACTCAACTGAATGGCTGACTGGAGAACACACCATTTGGCACAAAGAATGCCAAAGGCGCACTCCATCAGATGTCGTGCGTGAGATAGGCGTAAGGTAATGATTCTGCGGGGGTGATCCAGGTTTCTATGAGAATAGAGCCTCATTACATGACAGGTCAATTGAAAGGCCTCATCTGAAACAAGGACATAAGGCACAGGTTGACTATTGGAGCCTAGAAGCTGACTTGGTGGTGGTAGGTCCAACTGATTATTGCGCAGCCGCCAACCCATAATGGAAGAATTGAAGACTCTAGAGTCTCCAGTTCTTCCATAGGCCCCAATATCTACAAATATAAACCTGTAGTGACTGTCGACCAGGGCCAACAGCACTACAGAAAAATATTGTTTATAATTATAGAATTGGGACCCTGAGTTTGGCGGCTTACGCACACGGATGTGCTTCCCATCCAATACAATTTGGAAACTGGCAGGTCTCCTCAATCCTCAGGCAATCCGCAACCAGTCTTCCATCTCTGGCTCATGCATGATGACTTGATGAAGTCGGGACCATATTTCAGAACAGGTAGGGAGGACTATGCCTGATATTGTGGATTTGCCGATTAAAATTCATGATGTAGTGCCGCATGTGAAAGACCAGTTGTGAGAAAGCTAAAAGAAAAAATAAATAAAAATTAGGTAACATTTGCAATGTTTAAACAAAATTACCAAAACTGAAAGTTACAGTGTCTACCTAACAAGCCATGCCAGAACAACATTCAAAGAGCTCCAATGGCTATATGTAAACAAAAATTAATATTAATATTTAACAAGACTTTGTATTTTTGAATTTAACTTCCAAAAAATATTAACAAAAGTTTTTAAATAAATATATACTACATTTATAAACATCATCAACATAGAGTAGAAGGTGGAGGAACACATACCGTAACGAAAGGATAAGTTGCTCCTCAGCAGAAATACATTTGCACATCCTGTTGTCCAGAAAGGTGATCCCAGGGTCCACTGTCTCCAAGAAAATATCAAAGGTGGCAACGCTCATGTGACAATACTGGTAAAACTTGTTGGGATGGCTCCGCAGAGATGCATATAGATGATGGAAATGGCCTTTACTGAGGCATTGCCTTAAAAGCAGATGGCCCCACAATCGTCTCCTCCTCCTCGGATCCACAATCACAGGGTATGGCTGCCCAAAGCGATGTGACAAAACCCAGTCGTAAAGCACCCGCTCAGTTGGGGTGAAACTAAATCTGTCTGACATTTTCCACACAAATCACAAAAACACCAACACAAGCACTTAACCAAAATGGACAGATTGGAGGCTGCCACCTGTTGTAGAGGCAAGATATAGGGTTGCTGATTAGGATTGAAATTATTTTCAGGCCTCAAAACCGTTAAATGTCAATTTTGCAAGGTTGCGAGAAAAAAACACTATACGGATGCCATACGGATGTTTACGGATACCTACATGCGCAAAAAACGCATCCTCGCATTGGCAACGGATCACATATCGATCAGTGTTCAGGGAACATTTGCCGTATTTCGACAGTAAAATACGGACCGTATTTTTATACATTGTGTCTGACTCCGGCCTTAGAGGTCTAATTTTCAAAATGGTGTCACATGTTGCGGATTTTCACTGTTTAGGCACATCAGGGACTCTCCAAACATGACATAGCGTTCGCTAATTATTCCAGCAAATTTTACATTCAAAAACTGATGTGAATACTTTTCCTTCCAAAGATGACAAGAGTATTCTTAGAGTGATACCTTTATTGGCAAACCAGAAAATTATATGTTCGCAGCTTTCAGAGGACAGAGGCTCCTTCTTCAGGCAAGATTACATTTGGATTAATAAGAAAAAGACACATTTTGAGGCTTACTACAGTGGGAAATTTGTTCAAGAGATGGGATGTGTGATGCCTTCTACAGATAAGCAAAGGAAATCACCATACAAACATCAATTTACCATAAGCATACAGGATGCCCAGCATATCTTAGATGGAATGGCTTTCATCCAAGACACACAAAAAAATCCATCATCTACAGTCAAGCTCTGAGATATATTCAATCAGTTCAGACAGCAAAGACAGGGAACTACAGCTGCTATCACTGAGGAATACGTTCCTACAACAAGGATACCATCCACTGGTAATAGATGAACAGATCCACAGGGCTACAAGAATCCCAAGAAGCAGCCTCCTGGATTACAAACTGAGAGAGGACAACAACAGGGTACCTCTTGTGGTCACATACAACCCCCACATGAGCATCCTTAGTAAAATTGGTGCTGATCTCCAACCCATATTCCACAGAGACCACAAATTGAAAGACATATTCCCAGAACTACCACTTCTCTCCTACAAACAGCCCCCTAACTTAAGGAAGCTCCTTGTCAGAAGTGTCCTCTCATCACCATCAGTGACTGACACATTCCCATGTAACAATAAAAAATGCAAAACTTGTACCCACATATTACCAACAAATACAGTCCGCGTACAAACACAAATAAGGACAATAAGGTCATGGGTTCCTTTTCATGTACATCCTCCAATGTGGTGTACATGATACAATGTACGAGGTGCCCTGGAGCTATCTATATTTGAGAAACCATGCTAAAACTACAGACAAGGATGAATTTACACAGACATACAATCAGGAATAAAATGGACACGCCTGTGGGAAAATATTTCTCTGGAACTGGACATTGTATGATAGACTTAAAAGTCTTAATACTAAAAGTATTTAGAATTGAGAGTCCTCAGTGGTTGATACCTTTTAATGGCTAACTGAAAAGATGGTAACAAATTGCAAGCTTTCGAGACTACTCAGGTCTCTTCATCAGGCTAGACTAATACAAAATCTGAAGAATCACATATTTATACACAACACAGCACAGAAATAATGCAATAGGTAAGACAAGTGACGTGAAGCAGAATAGTCATTATGGCAGAGGGATGAACATAAATATTGGAACAGTTCATAAATAAGGCGTGTGAAAGTTTTATTGCCCTCTGATTGGGGTCTGGTAATGTTTTGTGATGCTCTCACAGGGTCTTTGGAGTAAATTCCTTAATTGATGTAAAACGTCATAAAGCCATGTGACAGGTTCATTCCAGCATTAAGAGTGTCAAAGGTCACCATCAATTTGTATTCGCAAACTCTTCTGTGTCTCTGAGATGTGAAACTACCTTTCAGTACAAGTAATTTCATGTCCATCATGCTATGACCAGGGGGACAAAAATGTTTTGCCACAGGTAGATCCATTCTTTTTTCTCTTATTGTGTGGCGATGAGAATTCATCCTTGTTCTCAGTTTTTGCCCGGTCTCTCCCACATACAGACCCCCAGTTGGCGATTTAGTACATATAATTAGGTACAACACATTAGATGTGATGTAGCTGAAAGTACCTGGTATCTTGTAGTCCTGATGGGAGTTGGGGATCTTTATTATGTCCGTGGTCATTATAAATGGACAGGTTTTGCATTTCTTCTCGTTGCAAGGAAAGGTTCCTGCAGCTGTTTGGGAGGACAGGGAACTTCTGACAATGATGCTTCTTAGGTTTGGGGGCTGCCTAAAACACAGTAGAGGCGGGTTTGTAAATATGGATTGTAATCGGGCATCTTTTTGTAGTAAAGGTTGTAGTTTCCGTGCAGCTCCCCTTAGCATCTCCAAATTTGGATTGTACAGTCATGGACAAAAGTTTTGAGAATGACACAAATATTAATTTTTACAAAGTCTACTGCTTCACTTTTTCTAATGGCAATTTGCATATACTCCAGAATGTTATAAAGAGTGATCAGCTTAACAGCAATTACTTGCAAAGTCAATATTTGGCTAGAAAATAAACTAAATCCCCCAAAACACATTTCAACATCATTGCAGCCCTGCCTTAAAAGGACCAGCTAACCTCTTTTCAGTGATTGCTCCATTAACACAGGTGTGGGTGTTAATGAGGACATGGCTGGAGATCAATCTGTCATGATTAAGTAAGAATGACACCACTGGACACTTTAAAAGGAGGCTGGTGCTTGGCATCATTGTTTCTCTTCTGTTAACCATGGTTATCTCTAAAGAAACACGTGCAGTCATCATTGCAATGCAAAAAAATGGCCTAACAGGGAAGAGTATAGCAGCTAGAAAGATTGCACCTCAGTCAACAATCTATCGTATCATCAAGAACTTCAAGGAGAGAGGTTCCATTGTTGCCAAAAAGGCTCCAGGGCGCCCAAGAAAGACCAGCAAGCGCCCGAACCGTCTCTTAAAAGTGTTTCAGCTGCGGGATCGGGCTGCCAGCAGTGCAGAGCTTGCTCAGGAATGGCAGCAGGCAGGTGTGAGTGCATCTGCACGCACTGTGAGGCAGAGACTCTTGGAGCATGGCCTGGTCTCAAGGAGGACAGCAAAGAAGCCACTTCTCTCCAGAAAAAACATCATGGACAGACTGATATTCTGCAAAAGGTACAGGCAGTGGACTGCTGAGGACTGGGGTAAAGTTATTTTCTCTGATGAATCCCCTTTTCGATTGTTTGGGACATCAGGAAAAACGCCTCATTCGGAGAAGACAAGGTGAGCGCTACCACCAGTCTTGTCTCATGCCAACTGTTAAGCATCCTGAAACCATTCATGTGTGGGGTTGCTTCTCAGCCAATGGAATCGGCTCTCTCACAGTCTTGCCTAAAAACACAGCCATGAATAAAGAATGGTACCAGAATGTCCTCCAAGAGCAACGTCTCCCAACCCTCCAAGAGCAGTTTGGCGATCAACAATGCCTTTTCCAGCATGATGGAGCACCTTGCCATAAAGTGTTGTGAGTGGGCTTGGGATGAGTTCTGAGCAGAGGCTCCCTCTGGTGGTTACAAGCAGTGCTGGTCTGTCCAGTGAAGATTGTGAAGATTGTGAGGATTGGGAATCAGGTGTTACTGACTGGTCTTATATAAGGGAGTCACCTTCCCATCAGGGTTGCCGGTGATCAATTGTTCTGGTCTGAATCCTTGATTCCTGTTTCCTTTGTAGCCTGCTGTGTCGTGTCTGCATCTCCTGCTAACAGATAAGACATTTTCTTCTTTTTGTTTTTGTGCTTGATTTTTGCATTTTGTCCTGCACTTCTGTGGGGGCCTTCAGGGTCCCCTCCGGGGCTTTTGCCCTCTCAGTTTAGTTCAGCCACTGATGTTTGTACCTTTGCTTTTTCCAGTTTTTTCAGTGGCTGCTGTTTTGATTTTGTTACACCAGAGAACTAATTTAGGTGGTAGAGGTCATGTGATCTCAGGTGTTTTTGAAATTAGTAGAGTTGGTGCTTTTCAGGGTTTTCTGGGATTGCAGTAAGTACCCTTCCTATCCTTTTCTATTTAGTTAGTTTGGGCCCCAACGTTTGCTCATACTATTTTCTGTCTGTGTCTGTATTTCTTCTTGTCTAACCGCCATTACATGTTTGGGGGCTTTCTATTATCTTTGGGGTTCTGCTCCGGGGCAGATAGCTTTCCTATTTCTATCTTTAGGTGTAGTTAGTTTCTCAGGCTGTGACGAGGCGTCTAGGACCAACGTAGGAACGCTCCACGGCTGCCTCTAGTTGTTGTGGTTAGTCAGGGTACTGCAATCTCATAGATTCCAACTGCTCTGGTGTATTGCCTTTTTTGCCTGCACTCCTCAGCTACCGAAACATAACAGTATCACCGGCCTAAAATTTAAAATTGTATGGTACTCACAGAAGGGAAAAAATTTGTGAAAGAAAAAACGGTTGTCAGAGTTGTCAGAGATATTTTTCTGTTTGTTGCATTTTTTTTTTTTCCCTCTGTATCTCTGGGTGCTGGGGAGGATTTTTTCTCTCAATGGAGTTTGCACAGTTGTCTGGCCGTGTGGATCAGCTTGCCACTGAGGTTCAGAGTATTGCTGCATATCTTGCTAGGTTGCCTGTTGTGGAACCTAGGATTCCCATGCCAGATTTGTTTTTAGGGGATCGAGCTAACTTTCAGAATTTCAAAAATAATTGTAAATTGTTTTTTGCCTTAAAATCTAAGTCCTCAGGTAACGCAGCGCAGCAGGTTCAAATTGTCATCTCTCTCCTGTGCGGCGATCCTCAGGATTGGGCTTTTTCCCTGACACCTGGGGATCCTGTTTTGAGTGATGTTGATGCATTTTTTCAGGCTTTGGGGTTATTGTACGATGAGCCTAATGTCACTGATCAAGCTGAAAAAGCCTTGTTGGCATTAAATCAGGGGCTTGATGACGCTGAGTTATACTGTCAGAGATTCCGTAGGTGGGCAGTCCTGACCAAGTGGAATGACGACGCTTTGGCGGCCCTTTTTCGGAAGGGTCTGTCAGATAATGTAAAGGATGTTATGGTGGGATTCCCTGTCCCCTCTGGTCTCAATGATTCTATGTCATTAGCGATTCAAATTGACAGACGTTTGCGTGAGCAGAGAAGTATGCGTGGAATAGTGTTGCCTTGTGAACCTGCTTCTGAATCCATGCAGTGTGATAGAGTGGTGTCTGGGGCACAGCGTCATGAGTTTCGAAAGCGCAATGGGTTATGTTTCTACTGTGGTGATGCCTCTCATGCTATTTCAGTCTGCCCTAAGCGGGGAAGACGTTTTGCACGCTCAGTTGTCTTGGGTAGTGTTCAGACTAAGTTTTTATTAACTGTCACTCTGATATGCTCTCTGTCCTCATTTTCTTTTCAGGCTTTCATTGATTCTGGAGCAGCTATTAACCTGATGGATTATGATTTTTCTAAACGTTGTGGGTTTCCCTTGATACCCCTACAGAAGTCTATTCCCCTACTGGGGATCGATTCTACCCTTTGGCTGAGAATAAACCTCAGTTCTCTACTCAGGTGATAATGAGGGTTGAACCTGATCATCAAGAGTGCTGCAAATTTTTGGTTCTGTATAATCTGCATGATATTATCGTACTGGGTTTCCCTTGGTTACAGTCTCATAATCCTGTTTTGGATTGGAAATCTGTGTCTGTAACCAGTTGGGGCTGCCAATGTGTTAATACCAACACTCCTGTTTTTTCTGCCTCCCCCCAGGCTCAGGATGTTCCTGACTTTTTGATTGATTTTTCTGATGTATTTAGCGAAAGTAAATCTGCATCCTTGCCTCCCCATAGGAGCTATGACTGCGCTATTGAATTAGTGCCTGGTAGTAAATTCCCTAAAGGTCGCCTTTTTAACTTGTCTGTACCTGAACATGACGCTATGCGGTCTTATATCAAGGAGTCATTGGAGAAGGGTCATATCAGACCATCCTCTTCACCCTTAGGTGCCGGTTTTTTCTTTGTGGCCAAAAAGGATGGTTCATTAAGGCCGTGTATTGATTATCGTCTTTTGAACAATATTACTGTGAAATATCAATACCCGTTACCCTTGATTTCTGACCTGTTTTCCAGGGTGAAAAACGCTACTTGGTTTACCAAGCTTGACCTCAGGGGGGCATATATCCTTATTCGCATTAAGCACGGGGATGAATGGAAGACAGCATTCAATACCCCGGAGGGCATTTGAGTACCTTGTGATGCCCTTTGGGCTCACTAATGCTCCTTCTGTCTTCCAGTCCTTCATGAATGACATTTTCAGGGATTTTGTGGATACATTTCTGATTGTTTATTTGGATGATATCTTGATTTTTTCTAATGTCTGGGACTCTCATGTGAGACATGTTCGAACTGTATTCCAGATTTTGAGAGAGAATGCTCTGTATGTGAAGGGATCAAAGTGTCTTTTTGGCGTACAGAGGATCTCATTTCTGGGATTCATTTTGTCCCCGTCTGTTATTGAGATGGACCCGGTCAAGGTTCAGGCCATCTGTGATTGGGTCCAACCTACTTCATTAAAGGCTCTTCAAAGATTTTTGGGTTTTGCCAATTTTTATCGTAAATTTATTGGTAATTTCTCGGTTATTGTTAAACCATTAACTGATTTGACCAAAAAGGGTTCTGATGTGGTGAATTGGCCTCCTCAGGCAGTCTCTGCATTTCAGGAACTTAAGCAGAGATTCACTTCTGCTCCTGTTCTACGGCAGCCTGATGTTTCTCTGCCATTTCAGGTGGAGGTTGATGCCTCTGAAATTGGGGCAGGTGCCGTTTTGTCCCAAAAAGATCCAGAGACCTCTAAAAGTAACCCTTGTGCCTTTTTCTCTCGAAAATTTTCTCCTACTGAACGTAATTATGACGTGGGTAATCGGGAGTTATTGGCCATGAAGTGGGCTTTTGAAGAGTGGAGACATTGGCTGGAGGGAGCCAAACATCAGGTGGTGGTCCTTACTGACCATAAGAATCTGGTTTATCTGGAATCTGCCAAGCGACTCAATCCTAGACAGGCCAGATGGGCCTTGTTTTTCACACGTTTTAATTTTGTGGTTTCCTTTCTTCCTGGCACTAAGAATGTTAAGGCGGATGCCCTCTCGAGGAGCTTCCTTGCTGACTCTCCTGAGTTATCTGATCCTTCTGTTATTTTGAAAGAGGGTGTAGTTCTTTCTGCCATCTCACCTAATTTGAGACTTGCTCTGGAGGGGTGTCAGGAGGATAGGCCCGAGCGCTGCCCTGTTGGAAAATTGTTTGTACCGGACCAGTGGAAAAAGAGTGTGATGTCTGAGATTCATTGTTCCGCGTTGGCTGGGCATCCCGGAATTTTTGGTACCAGAGACTTGGTTAGTCGGTCCTTTTGGTGGCCTACCTTGTCTCGTGATGTCAGGGAATTTGTGCAGTCCTGCGGGACTTGCTCTCGCTCCAAACCTTGCTCTCGCTCTAGTGGTTTGTTGATGCCATTGCCTGTGCCCAAGAGACCATGGACCCATATCTCTATTGATTTCATTTCCGACCTTCCTGTTTCTCAGAGAATGACCGCAATCTGGGTGATTTGTGATAGGTTTTCTAAGATGATACATCTTGTGCAATTACCTAAGTTGCCTTCCTCCTCTGAATTGGTGCCGTTGTTCCTTCAGCACGTGGTTCGTTTACACGGCATTCCTGAGAACATAGTGTCTGACAGAGGAGTCCAGTTTGTTTCCAGATTTTGGAGGACTTTTTGTTCTAAACTGGGTGTTCAATTGTCTTTCTCCTCGGCATTTCATCCTCAGACCAATGGTCAAACTGAGAGAACAAACCAGACATTGGAGACTTATCTAAGATGCTTTGTGTCTGCTGATCAGGATGACTGGGTCTCTTTTTTGCCTTTGGCTGAGTTTGCTCTTAATAATAGGGCTAGCTCTGCCACTTTGATGTCTCCGTTTTTCTGTAATTCTGGGTTTCACCCTCGATTTTCTTCAGGACAGACGGAGGATTCTGTCTGTCCAGGTGTTGACTCTGTTGTGGAGCGTATGCAACAGATTTGGGACCAGGTAGTGGAGAGGTTGTCCCTCTCTCAGGAGAGGGCCCAGCGGTTTGCTAACAGGCATAGGACTGATGGTCCTCGGTTTAAAGTGGGTGACTCGGTCTGGTTGTCCTCAAAAAATATTCCTATGAGAGTAGCATCTCCTAAATTTAAGCCTAGGTTCATTGGACCTTATAAGATCATAGAGATTCTTAATCCTGTTTCTTTTCGTTTGCTTCTTCCAGAGACATTTAAGATCCATAACGTGTTCCACAAGTCCTTGTTGAAGAGGTTTGTTGAGCCAGTGGTTCCTGCTGCTGTGCCTCCTGACCCTGTTTTGGTTGAGGGCAATCTGGAGTATGTGGTTGAGAAAATATTAGATTCTCGTTTTTCTAGACGGAAACTCCAGTATTTGGTTAAGTGAAGAGGTTATGGTCAGGAAGACAATTCTTGGGTGTTTGCTTCGGACATCCATGCTAGGAGACTCATCCGTGTGTACCATAGAACTCATCCTGACCGACCTGGTTGCTCAAATGAGGGTTCGGTGACCCCTCCTCAAGGGGGGGGGTACTGTTGTGAGTGGGCTTGGGATGAGTTCTGAGCAGAGGCTCCCTCTGGTGGTTACAAGCAGTGCTGGTCTGTCCAGTGAAGATTGTGAAGATTGTGAGGATTGGGAATCAGGTGTTACTGACTGGTCTTATATAAGGGAGTCACCTTCCCATCAGGGTTGCCGGTGATCAATTGTTCTGGTCTGAATCCTTGATTCCTGTTTCCTTTGTAGCCTGCTGTGTCGTGTCTGCATCTCCTGCTAACAGATAGACATTTTCTTCTTTTTGTTTTTGTGCTTGATTTTTGCATTTTGTCCTGCACTTCTGTGGGGGCCTTCAGGGTCCTCTCCGGGGGCTTTTGCCCTCTCAGTTTAGTTCAGCCACTGATGTTTGTACCTTTGCTTTTTCCAGTTTTTTCAGTGGCTGCTGTTTTGATTTTGTTACAGCAGAGAACTAATTTAGGTGGTAGAGGTCGTGTGATCTCAGGTGTTTTTGAAATTAGTAGAGTTGGTGCTTTTCAGGGTTTTCTGGGATTGCAGTAAGTACCCTTCCTATCCTTTTCTATTTAGTTAGTTTGGGCCCCAACGTTTGCTCATACTATTTTCTGTCTGTGTCTGTATTTCTTCTTGTCTAACCGCCATTACATGTTTGGGGGCTTTCTGTTATCTTTGGGGTTCTGCTCCGGGGCAGATAGCTTTCCTATTTCTATCTTTAGGTGTAGTTAGTTTCTCAGGCTGTGACGAGGCGTCTAGGACCAACGTAGGAACGCTCCACGGCTGCCTCTAGTTCTTGTGGTTAGTCAGGGTACTGCAATCTCATAGATTCCAACTGCTCTGGTGTATTGCCTTTTTTGCCTGCACTCCTCAGCTACCGAAACATAACAATAAAGCAAAGGTGATAACTAAATGGCTCAGGGAACAAAACATAGAGATTTTTGGTCCATGGCCTGGAAACTCCCCAGATCTTAATCCCATTGAGAGCTTGTGGTCAATCATCAAGAGACGGGTGGACAAACAAAAACCTAAAAATTCTGACAAAATGAAAGCATTGATTGTGCAAGAATGGACTGCTATCAGTCAGGATTTGGTCCAGAAGTTGATTGAGAGCATGCCAGGGAGAATTGCAGAGGTCCTGAAGAAGAAGGGTCAACACTGCAAATATTGACTTGCTGCTTTAACTCATTCTAACTGTCAATATAAGCTTTTGTTACTCATATGTTTGCAATTATATTTCTGTCTGTGATAAAAACATCTGTCAAACACACATAAAAACCAGAGGGCAGCAGATCATGTGAAAATATAATATTTGTGTCATTCTCAAAACTTTTGGCCATGACTGTAGGTGACCACTAAAGGCACCCGGTTATTTTCTTCTTTAGTTTTGTAATGTAGCAGGTGATTCCTTGATATTCTGGTGGCTCTTGTAATTTGGTTTTCAATTGTTCTTGGATGGTAGCCCTGATTTAAAAAGGTCTTTCTAAGGCGACCAAGGTGTTCATCTCTATCCATGGGGTTGGAACATATACGGTTGTATCGGATGGCTTGGCTGTAGACAATAGAGCTTTTTATGTGTTTTGGATGGAAACTGTCCCATTTAAGGTATGTTGGACGGTCGATTGGCTTCTGATACAGGGATGTCTCTATTTCATTGTTCTTTAGCTTAATGATGGAGTCCAAAAAGTTAATTTCAGTGCTGGAGTAGTTGAGTGTTAAATTGATGGTGGGATGAAATTGATTGAACTGTTCATGGAACGTCTTTAGCTGTTGCTCAGACTCCGTCCAGATGATTAAAATGTCATCAATGTAGCGGTAGTAGGCCCGAGGACTGATGGGACATGTGGACAAAAAGTCGCTTTCAAGCTTGGCCATTAAAAGATTTGCATACTGTGGAGCCATTTTACTTCCCATAGCTGTGCCAGTCTCCTGAAGATAGATCTTGTCGTCAAATTCAAAGTAATTGTGGGTGAGGATGAATTTTGTGAGTTTCACCACAGAATCAGCATCATTCTCTGTGTTTTCCATGTAGACTTTGCAGGCATTTAATCCATCCTGGTGTGGGATATTAGAGTACAAAGATTCCACATCCATGGTGGCCAGGATGGTTCCTTCTGGTAGGGGGCCTATTGCCGCTAGCTTATTCAGTAGGTCAGTTGTGTCCTGAATGTAGCTGGGTGTATCCTTTACCAGAGGTTTAAGAATGCCCTCTACCCATCCAGATACCTGCTTAGTAAGAGTGTCCAGACATGAAATAATCGGCCTCCCTGGATTCCCAGCTTTGTGGATTTTGGGAAGCATGTAGAATGTCCCTGTTCTTGGACTCTCTGGTATCAGGTCATCGGCTCTTATGGATTTGTCAGGCAGACAAGATACCAACTTGCTTAGTTCCTTGTAATAGTCCTGTGTAGGGTCCGACTCCAGTTTTCTGTAGTAGCGTGTGTCCGTAAGTTGTCTGTTTGCTTCCTTCATATAGTCTGATGTGTTCATCATGACTATTGCACCTCCCTTGTCAGCCGGTTTAATGATGATTTCTTTGTTGGTTTTCAGAGACTGTATGGCCTTTCTCTCCTGGGCACTGATGTTGGATGCTTGTCTCCTGTTGGTGTCTATGATGGTGGATTTTATCAAATATCTGAATGAGTCTATATATTTATCCAAATGAGGGTTGCGTCCAGGAGGAGGTGTCCAGTCTGACCTCTTCTTGGTTGTTGGGATCCCTTTTCCTTCAGTCCGAGTGTTATCTAAATCTTCTGTATCATTGAAGTATTCCCTCAGGCGCAGTCTCCTGCTATGGGAAGTAAAATGGCTCCACAGTATGCAAATCTTTTCATGGCCAAGCTTGAAAGCGACTTTTTGTCCTCATGTCCCATCAGTCCTCGGGCCTACTACCGCTACCTTGATGACATTTTAATCATCTGGACGGAGTCTGAGCAACAGCTAAAGACGTTCCATGAACAGTTCAATCAATTTCATCCCACTCAACTACTCCAGCACTGAAATTAACTTTTTGGACACCATCATTAAGCTAAAGAACAATGAAATAGAGACATCCCTGTATCAGAAGCCAATCGACCGTCCAACATACCTTAAATGGGACAGTTTCCATCCAAAACACATAAAAAACTCTATTGTCTAAAGCCAAGCCATCAGATACAACCGTATATGTTCCAACCCCATGGATAGAGATGAACACCTTGGTCACCTTAGAAAGACCTTTTTAAATCAGGGCTACCATCCAAGAACAATTGAAAACCAAATTACAAGAGCCACCAGAATATCAAGGAATCACCTGCTACATTACAAAACTAAAGAAGAAAATAACCGGGTGCCTCTAGTGGTCACCTACAATCCAAATCTGGAGATTGCTAAGGGGAGCTGCACGGAAACTACAACCTTTACTACAAAAAGATGCCCGATTACAATCCATATTTCCAGAACCCCCTCTACTGTGTTTTAGGCAGCCCCCAACCTAAGAAGCATCATTGTCAGAAGTTCCCTGTCCTCCCCAACAGCTGCAGGAACCTTTCCTTGCAACGAGAAGAAATGCAAAACCTGTCCATTTATAATGACCACGGACATGATAAAGATCCCCAACTCCCATCAGGACTACAAGATACCAGGTACTTTCAGCTGCATCACATCTAATGTTTTGTACCTAATTATATGTACTAAATGTCCAACTGGGGGTCTTATGTGGGAGAGACCGGGCAAAAACTGAGAACAAGGATGAATTCTCATCGCCACACAATAAGAGAAAAAAGAATGGATCTACCTGTGGCAAAACATTTTTGTTCCCCTGGTCATAGCATGATGGACATGAAATTACTTGTACTGAAAGGTAGTTTCACATCTCAGAGACACAGAAGAGTTTGCAAATACAAATTGATGGTGACCTTTGACACTCTTAATGCTGGAATGAACCTGTCACATGGATTTATGACGTTTTACATCAATTAAGGAATTTACTCCAAAGACCCTGTGAGAGCATCACAAAACATTACCAGACCCCAATCAGAGGGCAATAAAACTTCCACATTCCTTATCTATGAACTGTTCCAATATTTATGTTCATCCCTCTGCCATAATGACTATTCTGCTTCACGTCACTTGTCTTACCTATTGCATTATTTCTGTGCTGTGTTGTGTATAAATATGTGATTCTTCAGATTTTGTATTAGTCTAGCCTGATGAAGAGACCTGAGTAGTCTCGAAAGCTTGCAATTTGTTACCATCTTTTCAGTTAGCCATTAAAAGGTATCAACCACTGAGGACTCTCAATTCTAAATATTTTTCTATCTACTGGCTAACACGGTACTAAGATATACATCTTTCCTGTATCTTAATACTAAAAGGTAATTTCAAGGATGACAGAGAGAAAAATATGGGAATTCAAACTTATAAGGATGTTCAATACTTTGACACTAGGACTTAGTTTAGCACCTGGATATATGACTCACTACATGGACACAGTTCACACCTTCACCTTAACCGTTCCCACTGCCTCTCCATTTGTAAGAAAATGCTCATTCGATTTCCTTTGCTTATCTGTAGAAGACATCACACCTCCCACCTCTTGAACAAATTTCCCACTGTAGTAAGCCTCAAATGTGTCTTTTTCTTGCCTGAAGAAGGAGCCTCTGCGCTTTGAAAGCTTGCGAACATATAATTTTCTGGTTAGCCAATAAAGGTATCACTCTAAAGGGTATGCCACACTAAACGAGATCGCGAGCGAGATCGGGCAAGCGACATAGATTTTATGATGTAGTAGCGACATCGTTAGCGACGTCGCTGTGTGTGACATGTAGCGGCGATGTGGCCCCCACTGCGATGTCGCTGATCGTGCAAGAATGGTTTGGGCTGTATTTTGATCGTTGGCGTCCCGCTGGTGAGCCTGAATTGCTGTGTTTGACACCTTTTGTGAACGATGTGCGACCTCATTGACGACGCATATGTCAGCGGCGCAGGAGGGACTGGGTTTTCTTTAGTAACGCCCTTCAGCTCCGATTGGTGACCACAACATCACCTCAGCAATAATAACTGCGCCCCCATCCATTGTTTCCAGAGCGCTTTGTGGATGACTCCAACGTTCTGTGCTTTGTGCGTTGTTGCGAGGATAGTATCGTGTGTGGGGGTTTCGCAATCCTGTTTGAGTCGCTACAGTGTCCCTTTGTGCATTGTTGCGAAGATAGTGTGTGGGTTTGGCGATCCTGTCTAGAGCGCTTCATCTTTGGCATTTGGATTTGGATCTTCTGGATATTTGGATTCAAGTTACATATTGTTTTTGATGTTGTGTGATGCGTTTTTTTGTTACACCTTTTATTTTTGTCTGCTTTATTTATTTTACACCCCCCACAATTTTAGGCTTTTGTAAACTGTTTTTTAAATGTTAACTGAAAAGTTAACAATAAACAATTTATTTATTTTTTTTATATTTTTTATTTTATTCTTTATTTTATTTTGTTTAAACACTTTAGTAATAGTAATTAACTTTTCTCTTCTTTACCGTACAGGTTGCACATAATGAACCTGACCACCGTGGAGTGTGTGATTGTGGCAGTTGCATTAGTGATGGAGGCAGATCGACAAGAAGAGGCATGGGTGGAAGAGAGGCGCTCCAAACGAAAGCGTCGCATGTGGACCAGAGACTGGCTGGAGCAGAGGTCCAAATTCACCCACATGCATCTAGTGAGGGAGTTGCAGGAGAAGAATCCGCAGGATTTCCGAAATTATCTACGGATGTCGGAGGATTCATTCAAGCTCCTACTGGAATGTGTGAGGCCACTCATTGAACGGCAGGATACACGGATGCGTGCAGCTGTTTCAGCAGAGGAACGTTTGGCAGTAACGCAGCGATTTCTGGCAACCGGACGTTCAATGAAAGACTTGCAATTTTCTAATGCAGTTCCTCGATCGCTGCTTGGCGTAATAATTCCAGAGACATGCAATGCCATCATCCGCAGTTTACGGAGCTACATGCCTTTACCCAAATCAGTGGCGGAATGGCAAATTATAGCCTCTGATTTTGAAAGGATTTGGCAGTTCCCAAACTGTGGTGGTGCCTTGGATGGCAAACATGTGCGGATCACGCAACCAGCCAAAAGTGGATCCTATTTCTATAATTACAAGGGCTACTTCAGCATGATCCTCATGGCCCTTGTTAATGCCAATTATGAATTTATTAACGTTGATGTTGGCATTAATGGAAGGGTTTCTGACGGTGGCGTTTTGGAGCACACAACTTTTGGTGAACGGTTGTTGAATAATAAACTTAACTTGCCAACCAACATGGACACCACGCCAACCTAAACTTTGTTTTTGTGGGCAATGAAGCCTTCCCCCTTCATGAGCATCTTGTGAAACCATACCTACAAAAGACTTTGACAGGGGAAAGGCGTATTTTTAATTACAGACTGTCAAGGGCACGACGCGTTGTTGAGAATGCCTTCGGCATAATGGCCAACCGCTTCAGGGTTTTCCACACTCCAATCAACATGAAGCTGGAATCGATAGACTCTGTGGTGTTGGCCTGTTGTGTGCTGCACAATTTTCTACGAAAACGCGATGCTGGTACTTACAGTCCGCCAGGTTTCATGGACTCGGACAGCAATGGTGACGTGGTGCTTGGAGAATGACGTGACAATGATCCCGCTATTGCAGGCCTTCAACCTGTGAATCAAGGCAGGAGCAAGGACGATGCGAAGGCCGGCCGAGACAAGTACTGCCAATACTTTAACGGGCCTGGTGCAGTGAGTTGGAAGCAGCAGATATAGTTTGCTTTTGAGAATGTTTTTTTTTTAACTATCTTTTAATAATAAAAAATGTTTATTTTAAAAATGCCTTTGTGTTCTTTCAATTATTTTACCAATATGGGAGAAGGGCTAATGATGGGTGAGATGTGGGGAGGAAGTAATGGGGATGGCAACGAGACATGTTACCAGCAGCTGTAGTTTTTAAAATATTTTCTAAAGTTTTTTGTTGTCTATATTTTTTTTTTACTTTGTATCTACTTGTCACACACAGGGTCATGGGAGCACCAGCAGTCATAGGAGTTTCAGCATTGTTAAAAAAATAAAAAGAAAAAAATTTCAAAAATTTACATTTATTTTAAAGGCCCATGGTCACACTAGCGCTCAAACCTTATAATTAAAAATAATAACAAATAATACACACAGCTGCGTATATAAGTTAAAATATATAATATATATATTTTTCGTCATATAGGAGAGATAAAAAATTGTGATAAAAATAAAAAAAAAAAATTGGGAGGTAAAGGTCTACATTGACCAGGGAATCCTTTGTGTCACACTTGCATGCTCGAATCCGACGCAAGACGCCATTGCGATCGCAAAGTGACGATTCTCAGCATGGTGCCCCAGCTACGCACAGACATGAGACGCCACTGCGATTGCAAGGTGACGATTCTCACATGGTGCCCCAGCTACGCACAGACATGAGACGCCACTGCGATCGCAAGGTGACGATTCTCACATGGTGCCCCACCTACGCACAGACATGAGATGCCACTGCGATCGCAAGGTGACGATTCTCACATGGTGCCCCAGCTACGCACAGACATGAGACCCCACTGCAATAGCAAAGTGACGATACTCACATGGTGCCCCAGCTACGCACAGACATGAGACGCCACTGCGATCGCAAGGTGACGATTCTCACATGGTGCCCCAGCTACGCACAGACATGAGACGCCACTGCGATCGCAAGGTGACGATTCTCACATGGTGCCCCAGCTACGCACAGACATGAGATGCCACTGCGATCGCAAGGTGACGATTCTCACATGGTGCCCCAGCTACGCACAGACATGAGACGCCACTGCGATCGCAAGGTGACGATTCTCACATGGTGCCCCAGCTACGCACAGACATGAGACGCCACTGCGATTGCAAGGTGATGATTCTCACATGGTGCCCCAGCTACGCACAGACATGAGACGCCACTGCGATCGCAAGGTGACGATTCTCACATGGTGCCCCAGCTACGCACAGACATGAGATGCCACTGCGATCGCAAGGTGACGATTCTCACATGGTGCCCCAGCTATGCACAGACATGAGACCTCACTGCAATAGCAAGGTGACGATACTCACATGGTTCCCCAGCTACGCACAGACATGAGACGCCACTGCGATCGCAAGGTGACGATTCTCACATGGTGCCCCAGCTACGCACAGACATGAGACGCCACTGCGATCGCAAGGTGACGATTCTCACATGGTGCCCCAGCTACGCACAGACATGAGATGCCACTGCGATCGCAAGGTGACGATTCTCACATGGTGCCCCAGCTACGCACAGACATGAGACGCCACTGCGATTGCAAGGTGATGATTCTCACATGGTGTCCCAGCTACGCACAGACATGAGACGCCACTGCGATCGCAAGGTGACGATTCTCACATGGTGCCACAGCTATGCACAGACATGAGACGCCACTGCGATCGCAAGGTGACGATTCTCACATGGTGCCCCAGCTACGC
The DNA here is from genome assembly GCA_033576555.1 of Oophaga sylvatica. Classification (NCBI taxonomy): domain Eukaryota; kingdom Metazoa; phylum Chordata; class Amphibia; order Anura; family Dendrobatidae; genus Oophaga; species Oophaga sylvatica. The sequence continues at coordinate 464,863,666 of JARQOD010000002.1, read as the reverse complement.
ACAGACATGAGACGCAACTGCGATCGCAACAGCATCTCATATCTGTGCGTGGCTGGGGCGCATGGCTGCTTCAGGTCATTTTGCGATCGCAATAGCGTCTCACGTCGCAAGTGCAACCGCACGTACTACGCTGTGACGTCATGACGCTGGCGTCCTTCATGCGTTGTTGTTTGATAACATGGCGGCGAGACAGCGTTGCGCCCCGTGGGGTGACGCGGAGGTTCGTTATTTAATAAGAAAAATTGATAGATGGGATTATGATTGCAGGCAATCTGTGGCGCATCCTATGCCCACAAGAAGGTAGTCCTGCATAAAATCCGTCGGTGCCTGGCGAGACGCTTTGCTGTGGAGCGGACCACAACCCAGATCCGTAAAAAGCTGGCGGACCTTCGATACAGGTCTAGCGAGAGGGTCGCCAGCATCTGTGTCCAGTTCTGCAGGCAACTGAGTGAGTATTGATGAGGGTATCTGGAGAGGTTATGTTTTGTGGGTTATCTACCTATATCAATGCACCCACAGTGACGGGAGTACCACCAGTGACGGGAGTCATGGGAGTACCGGCAGTGATGGGGTTACAGGCAGTGATGGGAGTACCAGTAGTGAGGGGGTTACAGGCATTGATGGAAGTACTTACAGTGACGGGAGTACCAGCAGTGATGGGATTACCGGCAGTCATGGGAGTACCGGCAGTGATGGGGTTACAGGCAGTGATGGGAGTACCAGTAGTGAGGGGGTTACAGGCATTGATGGAAGTACTGGCAGTGACGGGAGTACCAGCAGTGATGGGATTACCGGCAGTCATGGGAGTACGGCAGTGATGGGGTTACAGTCAGTGATGGGAGTACCAGTAGTGAGGGGGTTACAGGCATTGATGGAAGTACTGGCAGTGACAGGAGTACCAGCAGTGATGCGAGTACAGCAGTGACGGGGTTAGTAGAAGGATTATTTGACTGAATTGTATTTTTTATTTACAGCACCACCTTCACCAGCTCCAGCTGCATCACTTTCCCCAGCTAACCCTCCACCTGCATCACCTTCCCCAGCTACCCCTCCACCTGCATCACCTTCCCCAGCTACCCCTCCACCTGCATCACCTTACCTACATACCCCTTCACCAGCAGCAATCCCTCCTCCAGATTTGGGGTCATCCAGCCCTTCACCAGGATTTGGCTTCTATGGCTTCTCTCCAGTGTCACACCCGTGACATGGATGCAGGCTCGCCTTCAGGTAATTTACACACATAATATAAGCTTCAGACAACTTTGTTAGGTCTTATGTGTAATGGCTGTTGTGATATATATATTTTTCTGTGTTTCCCTAGCCGGCGGTGCAACAGGTCTGGGTGGGCAGTCAGCGGGTCCTCAGGTGAACCGCAGTCGGACGAAAACCGTAAGTGTTAACAAACATGTAACATGTACATGTTGATGTTGCAACAGAATTCACTGTTAACTGTTACCATTACCTCCACAGAAATCCCCACTGCCCAGGACCTGTTGGTGTCACACCGTCGGCTGATGGCGGCAATTAACACCGCAATGGTAGCAATGCACACTGCCATGGGAGCTCTGCATGACCACGGGGTGATGCTGGAGAGGGTTGTGGCTGGACTCCGGGGCCCTCATTAATTTTTTTTTTTTTTATTATTTGTATTATTGTATTGTTTTTTTTTATTTTTTGGTGGCTGGCCTCCAAACGGGGGGCAGTCATAATTTTTTTTTTTATTATTTTTATTATTATATTGTTTTTTTTTTCTTTTGGTTTATTTTTTAATACAAATATATATGACAAAAAATATATATTATATATTTTAAGTTTATATACGCAGCTGTTGTGTATTATTTTTTATTATAAGGTTTTAGCGCTAGTGTTATAGCTAGACCAGGGCCTTTAAAAGAAATGTTGCTAATTTTTGAAATTTTTTTCATTTCATTTTTTACCAGTGCTGGAACTCCTATGACTGCTGGTACTCCCATGACCCCGTGTGTGACAAGTAGAAACAAGTAGATGGAATAAAAATACAACATTTTAATAGTTGTCAACAAAATTGTTTACATTAATAAGAATAAGAGACCACAATTCACTAGATAAATAAGATTTTTATTAAAAAAATTTAACAATGTAAAAAAAATATAGACAACAAAAAACTTTTGAAAATATTTTAAAAACTACAACTGCTGGTAACATGGATCGTTGCCATTACCATGTTGCCTCGGCGGTGTATAAAAATAAGGTGGAGCAACAACGTTTGGGTTTGGTGGATTTATCCCAATTGGGTTCGGCACAGGATTGTTGGGCCATGAGTATTCCGGGTACTGCGGTCTGGCCGTGACGACATAACTGTTATCAAGGTTTCCTAATGATGCTTGAGTCAGGACCTCAAACATGAGTCTCTCTGCATTATCCCGCTGTATAGGATCCAGTGTTGGGAGCTTCTCATTAGCGTAGTATGCAAAGTCAGTTATTTTTGGTTGGTCTTTTTCCGCCGTAACCACTTTTTTGGCTATTTCGATCAATTCTGGAGTAGCTGAGGTGGGAGCCTTCCTTTTTCTGCCAGAAAATGTAAGCCAGCTCCGCACAGATGAGGATGGTGGTTCAACTACTTCGTCGTCTTGGACCAACGCCATGCTGTCTTCTTCAGTCGGAGGTGTGGAGACAGCCTCTTCTGTGTCCTGCATGAACAAAAAATGAATGTTAAATCTACGAAATTTATCTTCACACTATAACACCCAAATACAGCAAAAATGTGAAAACGACACTTGTAAATGGATACGCCTCAACCGTTGAGCTACATAAATTATCAGTACATGAAGGGATTAATTCAGCCATTTTATCTACATTTCACAATTATATTTTTAATTTCAATGCCACTTTGGCATGTACATTAAAATGTGTTTTAATACAAATGTACTTACATGTACGACAGGGGAGTCCGCCTGGATCACCGGGTCTGGTTCCAACATGGAAGTCGCTTGTCTGGGTACTTCTTGGTCCCTTGTGAAAGAAAACAGCTCACAGTACCACAATTTGGGGACATAAACATCTTCGGCCCCGGCTCCAGACTTGGTAGAATTTTGTACTTTGTTTAATTCTTTTTTGTAAACTGTGCGGAGGGCCTGAATCCGTTTTTTTGACCGATGACTCATCCGCTGGTTCATCGGGATAACGGTTTTTGCACAGCTCAACCAGTTTTTGGTACGCCTCCTTCTTTTTTAGCCTGTTGCTGTAATCAGCCGACTTTATTTTCCACAGGCAAGGCATCGAGCGGTACATCTCAATGAATTCCCGCAGAAATTCATGCTTATCGGCCATCTTTAATAAAAAAAAGGATTATGTGAGAACGGCAGAATGGTTAAATAAAATGCTTACATAGCCTACAACATAGAACACAGCAGGGAACATAAAATGGTGGTGGTGGGCGCAGCTGGAGAAAACAATGGCAGACCTAAATAAACATCATAGATGGACAACTATGGTAAAAACAGCAGGGATCATAAAATGGATAAAAGTCATAGATGGACAACTACGGTAAAAACAGCAGGGATCATAAAATGGTGGTGGTGGGCGCGCCAGAACAAAACAATGGCAAAAAAAAAATGATGGATGACAACGGTTAACAACAGCTGGGATCTTAAAATGGATCTGTAAAATTAAATTTAAAAAAATGTAAAATTAAATGTGACAAAAAAAACCTACCTTACAAGACTTGTTTGTGATCCTGAATAAAAAAAAAAAACGCGGGAAACGCAATTGCGCCACAAACTGGATCGCAGAAAAAAATATATAAATAACGGCACAGACTGGATCGCAGCTAATGCACTAGAGCCACAGACTGGATCGCAGAAAAAAAGATCAATAACGGCACAGACTGGATCGCAGCAAACGCAATAGTGGCACAGACTGGATTGCAGTAGCTGCAAAGAAGGCTAGTAGGACGCACTGGAACAATGCTGGAGATTTGAACGTCGTCTTTTATGACGCGGTCATCCAATCAGAAAGCGAGAGAGCTGTGACATAAACAGTCATTACCACCAATCTGTGCTGGGCTGGAAAAGGTAGCGCTCAATCACGCCTATCGATGTCGTGATCTTTAACAACACATGCTGTGTGACAGGTCCTAACGACTGCCGAAGTCGTTATACAGATCGCTGATGCGTCGTTGATGAGATCTTCCTATTTGGAAGCTACTAGCGACCTTATAGCGATCACACCAATGATCTCGTTAGCTTGCGTCGTTGTCATGATCGCTAGTGTGATCACTTAGTGTGGCAGTACCTTAAGAATACTCATCATCTTTGGACGGAAAAGTATTCACATCGATTTTTCTGGCTAACACGGTACCACAAATATATTTTATTATTGTACATCAAATTCAAAAACTGAAATGGCTCTCCTTTTCTTTCTGCTGTGTGCCGAAATAGTAGATTTGCCCCACATATGGGGTATCGACATGCTAAGGAGAAATTGCTCAGCAAATTGTGTGGAGAAATTTCTCTTGTTACCCTTATGAAAATGCAAAAAATTAGGTCTAAAGGAAAATTTTTGTGAAAGAAAAGTAAATGTTTATTTTTTACTTCCACATTCCAAAAAATCCTGTGAAGCACCCGAAGGGTTAATAAACTTCTTGAAAGTATTTTTGAGTACATTGAGGGGTGAAGTTTTTAGAATGGTGTCATTTTTGGGTATTTTCTGTCATATAGCCCCCTCAAAGTAACTTCAAGTGTGAGGTGGTCCCTAAAAAACGGTTTTGCAAATTTTGTTGTAAATATGAGAAATCGCTGGTCAACTTTTAACCCTTATAATTTTCTAACAAAAGAAATCATGTTTCCAAAATTGTGCTGATATAATGTAGACATGTGGGAATTATCAATAAACTATTTTGTGTGATATGACACTCTAATTTAAGGTCATAAAAATAAAATTTTGAAAATTGCAAAATTTTCAACATTTTTGCCAAATTTCCATTTTTTTCACAATAAACACAAATAATATCAAATAAATTTTACTACTATCAAAAAGTACAGTATGTCACGAGAAAACAAAATCAGAATCACCGGGATCCGTTGAAGCTTTCTAGATTTGTAACCTCATAAAGTGACAGTGGTCAGAATTGTAAAAATTGACCTGGTCAAAAAGGTGAAAGCAGGCTTCATGGTGAAAGGGTTAAGGGCATAAGTATTAAAAGTTTGAAAATTATGACATTATGACATTTTCAAAATCTTCGCAAAATTTCTAATATTTTTATAGATAAATGTAAGTCATATAGAACAAACTTTACCACTATCACGGAGAACACTACGTCCGGAAAATATTTTCTCAGAATTACTTTGATCCGTTGAAGCATTTCAGAGTTACTACCGCATAAATTCACACTGGTCAGATTTAAAAAATGAGGCTGGTCATTAACATACAAAGTGACTCGGTACTTATGGTGTTAAGTTTATTTCAGTCATATTTTTTTTTATAATTTAATGGTAAAATTCCTGGATTTTCTCCTTCAGGGGCACTTGCATGGACTGCACTGTTTTGATGCAGCCACACTTTTGGTCAGCTCCTGGACCTGAAGACGTAGTTCTGCAGATGGATCATTATCCAGGGTCTGTGCGTCGGCCTCAATCTGGGCCTGAGTGTCACGACGTATAACAGATATATTCTATGATAGTAACATATATCTAATGTGACAACATTCTATATTTCATATAATAGAAAATATCAACATTGTATACATAGTATCTGCCAGCAATGTCTTACCTGACATAATATCCTATGTATTGTGGGTCTATACTGTGTACGTGTCACGCTGTCTCAGGATAGAGGTGGACCGGGGTCTATGCTGACCCTGAACTGGGGTCCTGACTAGTCCCTCTACCTGGAGGTACTGTTAATGGTACAGAGGTCCAGGCCGCCAGCGTAACCCTGTCTCCTGTAGATCCCTGACCACTGTAATCTAGTCCTGATTACCACCACAGGGAATGGGCAGGTCACAGCTTACACACAGTCTAAGACAAACGAGACAGACAAGGGGTAAAGAAAACACTGCCTTGCATACAAAACTTCCACTACAGAGGAACACAAAAGGTTAAGGAGATAAACAATAAGCGAGGAGAGGAAAAACCACAACAGGCACTCTTAGCTTAAGTCTTCTCAGAAACGATCCGCTCTGCTGGTCTGAATGAATGCTTTCACCGACTACTTCCCCAGCAGACCAGCAGGTATATGAAGGAAGCTAATTAACAAAACATCAATCGCAGCTGGGCGAGGCTGGTCAGTCCAGCACCGAGAGAGAAAGAATTAACTCCCTCAGTGCCGAAAAACACCCAGCACCAGAAACTCAGCTGCGCGAAGTCAGGGTGTGCAATCGCGACGATCTTCGCCGCGACACACCCGTGACAGTACCCCCCCTTCTACAAGGGGCCTCTGGACCCTCAGGGCCTGGTCTATCTGGGTGAGTAGTGTGGAAGGACCGAACCAATCGGTCTGCGTTAATATCCGACGCAGAAACCCACATCCTCTCCTCAGGACCATACCCCCTCCAATGAACAAATACTGAAGGGACCGGCGATTCAGACGTGAGTCAATGATCTTCGATACCTGAAACTCCAAATTACCATTGACCACCACAGGAGGAGGAGGTAGAGGTGACGGTATAACTGGTGCCACGTACCTCTTAAGCAACGATTTGTGGAACACATTGTGGATTTTAAACGTAGGAGGGAGGTCAAGACGGAAAGCCACCGGATTAATTATTGAACTGATCCTGTATGGCCCGATGAATCTGGGACCGAGTTTCCAGGAGGGAACCTTAAGTTTTATATTCTTGGTAGACAACCATACCAGATCGTTCACACTTAGGTCCGGACCAGACACTCTCCTCCTATCAGCCATACGTTTGTATCGGTTCCCCATAGTGCTCAGATTATTAAGCACTCCTCTCCACACTGAAGCAAGTGACAACGAAAATCGTTCCTCCTCAGGAACCCCAGAAGAGCCCCCCCATTGAAAGTACAAAACTGGGGGTGAAAACCATATGCCCCAAAAAACGGGGACTTACCAGTGGACTCGCTCCGCCTATTGTTAAGAGCGAACTCTGCCAGAGGCAAGAAAGAAGACCAGTATTCTTGGTTCTCTGAGACAAAACACCGGAGATATGTCTCTAAGCTCTGATTCAGACGCTCTGTCTGACCATTGGTCTGCGGATGAAAAGCCGAAGAAAATGACAACTGCATCCCCCGACGAGAACAAAATGCCTTCCAGAATTTGGACACAAACTGAGACCCCCGATCCGACACAACATCGGAAGGCAACCTGTGAAGTCTCACAATCTCCCCAATGAACACCTGCGCCAGAGTTTTAGCATTAGGAAGAGCAGGAAGAGCAATAAAATGTGTCATTTTGCTGAACCTGTCAACTACAACTAGTATGACAGTTTTACCTGAAGACGGAGGGAGGTCCGTAATGAAGTCCATAGACAGATGGGTCCATGAACGCTCCGGGATTTTCAACGGTAAAAGGGCCCCAGACGGACGGGTATGTGGGGTCTTAGAGCGCGCACATACCCCACAGGACGCGACAAAAGTTACCACCTCTTTATTTAAGTTAGGCCACCAAAACCGGCGGGAAAGGAGATCTACAGTTGCTTTACTCCCTGGGTGTCCTGCCAAAGCAGAATTATGATGTGCCTCGATAACCTTTTGTCTTAACTGATCTGGAACAAACAGTTTCCCTGGAGGTCCTACAGGGGCGTCCCCCTGAGCCTCCAATACCTCCTCCTCAAGCTCAGAGCATACAGCCGACACCACAACTCCCTCCTGAAGAATAGGAACCGGGTCATCCGTCTTCCCGGCCCCCGGGAAACTACGAGATAAGGCATCAGCCTTTCCTTTTTTTGACCCAGGACGATATGTGACGACAAAATTAAACCTGGTAAAAAACAACGACCATCTAGCTTGTCTGGAATTCAGACGTTTTGCAGACTCTAAATACAGCAGGTTCTTGTGATCAGTAATGACGGTGACCGGGTGGACTGCCCCCTCCAAAAAGTGACGCCACTCTTTAAAAGCCAACTTAATGGCCAAGAGTTCCCTATTGCCGACATCATAATTCCTCTCGGCGGACGACAATTTTTTAGAGAAGAAAGCGCACGGATGCCATTTACCAGGGGACGGACCTTGAGATAATACCGCACCCACTCCTACGTCAGATGCGTCTACCTCCACAATGAACGGTTGTGATGCATCAGGTTGGATGAGTATGGGTGCTGAAGCAAAACATTTTTTCAAGGAGGAAAATGCTTGACAAGCTTTGTCAGACCACCTAGAAAAATCCGTCCCTTTTTTGTCATGTCAGTGAGAGGTTTGACAACGGATGAGAAATTACGAATAAATTTCCGGTAGTAGTTAGCAAACCCCAGGAAACGCTGCAGTGCTTTAAGATCCTCTGGCCAATCCCATTCAAGCACAGCCTTCACTTTCCCAGGGTCCATACGGAAACCGGAAGCTGACACCAGGAATCCTAAAAACTGAAGTTCTTGCATGGCGAATACACACTTCTCCCATTTGGCGTACAGTTTATTGTCTCGCAAGATCTGCAACACCTGTCTCACATGCTCCTGATGAGACACAAGATCCGGCGAGTAAATTAAGATGTCATCTAGATAAATGACAACAAACTGTCCCACTAGGTGGCGAAAGATGTCATTAACAAAATGTTGAAACACCGCCGGGGCAGTAGTCAGACCGAAAGGCATGACAAGGTTCTCATAATGTCCCTCCGGAGTGTTAAACGCCGTCTTCCACTCATCCCCCTCCTTTATCCTAATCAGATTATACGCCCCCCTGAGATCCAACTTAGAGAACCATTTGGCGCCCACAATCTGATTGAAGAGATCAGGAATAAGTGGGAGCTTATACGGATCTCGGACCGTAATCCGATTAAGCTCACGGAAATCCAGGCAAGGGCGTAGGCCTCCATCTTTTTTCTTCACAAAGAAGAACCCCGCGGCCACTGGGGAAGATGAAGGTCTAATATGCCCCTTGGCCAGACTTTCCGAAATATAATCCTTCATAGCTTGCCTCTCAGGACCAGAAAGGTTATATAACCTAGATTTTGGTAACTTAGCATCAGGAAGCAATTTTATAGCACAGTCATACGCGATGAGGAGGTAATTCTTGACACCCTTCCTCTGAAAACACATCCTCAAAGTCCTCCAGAAAAAGAGGTAAGGTTCTAGGCACGACCGCACCGATGACCGTGTTCATGCAGTTACTATTGCAAAATTCACCCCACTGGCTTATCTCTCTGGATTGCCAATTAATAACTGGGTTATGTTTAGTTAACCAAGGAAGTCCCAACACAATAGGAGTGGGAAGGCCCTCCAACACATAACAAGACAATAGTTCTTTATGTATTGCCCCCACTCGAAGGTCTATGTTATGCACGGCTTGCACAAAGCTACCTTGACCGAGAGGCCTGGCGTCAATAGAGAATATAGGGATAGGTTTGGCCAATACACTCAGTTGCATACCTTGCACCTGGGCAAACCGAGCGTCCACCAGATTAGCCGCGGCCCCACTATCCAGAAGAACAGAAATCCTCTCAGTTCTCGTACCTACCACCACCTCCGCTGGTACGAGAAACTGAGACGGACTTGGGGACGAAATACATACTCCCAGATTGTCGTCCACCACACAACCTGGGATCAACAGTTTTCCGGCGACTCCATGCTCAGCAAAGTACGGGATGGACACCCCCCAACAAAATGTCCCTTTCTCCCGCAGAAGTAACACTTTCCTGTCTTGCGGCGCACCGCCGATCCCCTCCCTCGAAACGATGTCCCTCCTAACTGCATAGGCTCCTCAGAACAAACCAGGGGAACCTCAATATAAGGGACTATAGTAGAAGGTGGAGTCATCACAGGGGGCGGAGTTACCTCGCACCTCTCCCGAAGCCGTCTATCAATGCGAATAGCAAGGGCCAAAGCGGCCTCCAGTGACGGGGGAGAATCATACTGAGCCAACACATCTTTTAATTTGTCAGATAATCCTTGACAAAACTGGCTCCTAAGAGCTGGGTCATTCCACTGAGTATCTGTGGCCCATCTAGGAACTCAGAAGAAAATTCCTCCGCCGGACGATCTCCCTGCTGTATCTTACGTAACTTATTTCAGCAAGGGAGACCCGATCCGGGTCATCATATACCAGACCCAGGGCTGTAAAAAATCGATCTACTGACTGGAGAGCCGGGAGTCCGGAGGAAGAGAGAACGCCCAGGATTGAGGGTCCCCTTGTAAGAGCGAGATGACAATTCCCACCCTCTGATCTTCACTCCCCGAAGACCGAGGCCGTAGCCGAAAATATAATTTACATGCCTCCCGGAAGGTAAAAAATTTGTCCCGCCCACCAGTGAACCTGTCCGGGAGAGCTACTTTAGGTTCAGATCTGGTTTGCTCCCGGGGGTACAAAACCTTGGACTTAACGTCCGTCAGCTCCATGGACAAACTCTGCAACTGCTGAGCTAACTGGGCTACTGGATCCATGGTAGCTGGGGGAATCTTTTAGTGTGGTCGGTGAAAATGTCACGACGTATAACAGATATATTCTATGATAGTAACATATATCTAATGTGACAACATTCTATATTTCATATAATAGAAAATATCAACATGTATACATAGTATCTGCCAGCAATGTCTTACCTGACATAATATCCTATGTATTGTGGGTCTATACTGTGTACGTGTCACGCTGTCTCAGGATAGAGGTGGACCGGGGTCTATGCTGACCCTGAACTGGGGTCCTGACTAGTCCTTCTACCTGGAGGTACTGTTAATGGTACAGAGGTCCAGGCCGCCAGCGTAACCCTGTCTCCTGTAGATCCCTGACCACTGTAATCTAGTCCTGAGAAGGACCCTGATTACCACCACAGGGAATGGGCAGGTCACAGCTTACACACAGTCTAAGACAAACGAGACAGACAAGGGGTAAAGAAAACACTGCCTTGCATACAAAACTTCCACTACAGAGGAACACAAAAGGTTAAGGAGATAAACAATAAGCGAGGAGAGGAAAAACCACAACAGGCACTCTTAGCTTAAGTCTTCTCAGAAACGATCCGCTCTGCTGGTCTGAATGAATGCTTTCACCGACAACTTCCCCAGCAGACCAGCAGGTATATGAAGGAAGCTAATTAACAAAACATCAATCGCAGCTGGGCGAGGCTGGTCAGTCCAGCACCGAGAGAGAAAGAATTAACTCCCTCAGTGCCGAAAAACACCCAGCACCAGAAACTCAGCTGCGCGAAGTCAGGGTGTGCAATCGCGACGATCTTCGCCGCGACACACCCGTGACACTGAGGGAAGGATGCCACCTCCTGGTTGTATGTAATTGCTGGGTGCCTAGGGGGTGCTAGGCGACTGACATTTGGTTTCGTGCCGCACCAGGATAGCCCTATCCTTAAAGTCTGCAAAGTTCAGGTCAGGATTTTGTAGGGCCATGATGCGCAGCTGTGTCCTGTGGGTGCTGGTCAGGAGTCCCTCAATAAATTGTTCCTTTAACAATCTGTCTCCATCCTGCGTGCTGTCTGGGTCAATCTACTTTATGGCCCGCAGTGCTTCCTGAAGATTAAGGGCATAGTCCCGTATACTGTCCAGCACCCTTTGATTGCACCCAAAGAACCTCATTTTTATTTCTGCTGCAGTGCGGGTGTCAAAGGTGCTGCTCAGCTTATCCAGAATTTGCTTAACAGTCTCTTTATCAGTGTCCTATCAGGTCTTTACTTCTCTTTGAGATGCACCAGGTAACTGTCCAATGAGAATGCTTAATTTTGGCTTTCAGACAGGAGGTACACTTCAAATAAACTGCACAGTCTCTCCTTGAAATAGTTCAGGGTATGCGACTCCCCTGAGTATTGTTGTAGCCAAGCTGCTCCCGGTATATATGACATTGATAGCGGCATTATAGGAACTGCAGCGGCATTCGCCAGATCTTGCGGCGCTCTGGGGAATGCGGCTGCATCGGCCGCCAGATTCTGCTGTCTTATGAGGGATGAAGTTGCACCTGCCACTGAATCTTGCAACTCTGTGGGGGCTACGGCTAGATCTCCTTCTGCGCTGGACATCCTCTTCCCCCTAGTGAATCTTAGCCAGGCTCTGAGTTTCCACTGGCTTACCAGGTGGTTGCTCCTTTGGCTGGATGAACTGTGAGCTCCGGGATTCCAGTCCTCAGCTCCCTGTTCTCTGCCAGCTGATGTCTGAGCGCGCGCAGCACTTCTCTTTTCATGCTCTCTCTTCAGGCTCCATCCAAGACGGCATGCCATTCTTCTCCTGCTCGCCTCATGGCGCTGTAACAGAGGCAATCACACAGTTCATTACAGTCTATGGCACACAGTACCCGGCGATACCAGGGAACAGACACTGTTCGTGATGCCAAGTTGGATCGCCCGCCATGGTAGTGGGGAAACTCGGTACTGGGCCACTTCTTAAAGGGGCAGTGTCATGGCAGCAGTGACCCGGTCCATGGCCCTGGGCATCCAGTAAAAGGGGATATGATGAAAAGGCATAATAAAGAGTTTGTAATAAAGTGTTTGTGACACCAACTGTGGTACTCGGAAATAAAGATGTTAGACGACGCTGCAGATTCAGTCCACTGGGACAGTTGTTGATGCAGCAGAGTTGGTTCAGCTCTCCACAGGCAGAGCTATGTCCCAGGGCAGTTAGGATATTAAAGGTAATGTTGGAGGTGAGTGTTGGGCAGGGCAGGTGATGCAGGAAAGATTCAGAAGACACATCAGAGTGCAGTTTCCTTTACCTTTTACTGAGCAATGCAGGTACAGTCTGGGGCTCAGGTTACAGATGGTTCTGGAGTCGGTCAGCCTGGAAGCAATTTGGGAATCTCCTTAGTCAGGTGGGTTGTGATGCCTCCTTTCTAGCGCTATTCTCCGAGGTACTTGCTGCTGTAAACTCTAAGTTCCTCTCTCTGTCTCTGTTACTTAGGTAGAACTCCACTCACATGTCAGTCAGCTGTAGCCTACTTCAGGGATCGCTCCTGTCTGGCGTCTCTGGCTCACACGTGCTGCTGTGTTGTCGAGTAACAGTTGGGGACAGAGGATCTGCGGTCTTCTGCCCTCCAGATTCTGCTGCTGGGGCTTTAGTACCCACACAGCCTCGAGCTCCAGTACCCGGTCTCTGGCGCTCAAGCCTGGGGTGAGCTCAACCATAGCTCCTAACCCCAGGACCCCTCAACACGTCCTCTCTCCACCCTGTTTAGGCTCTAGCTCCCTACTAACTTCCTGCTTCTGATCAGAGAAAGCAGCTCCCCTGAAGTTGGGTGAGAGCTCCAACTGCTGGCCTGGAGCAGGAACTGTGTTGTATGCTGTAACTACCTGATAAGGGGATCCCTTCTTTGATTCCAGGCATGACATCACCCCCCCAGTCATTGCCATTGTGGCAACCGGACTCCTGGGGTGCCACAAAAGTCACATAGTGGGGCAAAGTAAAAAAGTTAAAAAAAGTGAAAAAAGTTGTAAATATATATTTTTTTAAATTACAAAATAATTAAAAAAATAAAAAATATATTGTACCCATAAATAAATATTATGAAAAAAAAAACAATGAAAGCACACATACTTGGTATCACCGCATCCAGAATGACCCAACCTATAAAACAGTCCCACTAGTTAGCCTCTTTAGTGAATACCTTAAAAAAAGGAGGCAAAAAATGATGCTTTTTCATCTACTGCTGAACATAAGGTGGAATAAAACATGATATAAGTACAAATGTAAATTAAAATGGTATCCCTAAAATTGTCATCTTGTCCCGCAATAAAAAACCACCACACAGCTCATTCAGCTTAAAAAATAAACAAAGTTATAGCTCTCAGTATAAAGTGATGAAAGCATAATTATTTTTGCTATAAAACAGTTTTTATTATGAAAAAGCGCCATAACTAGAGTTGAGCGATACTTTCCGATATCCTAAAGTATCGGAATCGGAATGGTATCGCCGATATCACTAAAATATCGGCGATACCCGATACCGATACCGGAAGTCCCATGTAAGTCTATGGGAACAAAATATCGCAACTAAAAAAACCCCATTCTTTCCTTGTAAACACTAAATATACACACATAGAATACATATATATATATATATACATGTCATTGTGACATATATATATATACATATATGTATAGTTTATACACTTCTACATAGTAAAATATCCTCTCTGATTCAATTGCCGGGTAAAGCCGGCTTCAGTGAAAAGACAGAAGCACCCGACATGAAATGACACTTGGTGTACATAGGGTTAACCATGTCTTTTCATGTCGTTTGCTATCTGATTTGCACAAACAATTAAATCAGTCTATGTGTGCAAAATTTCACACCTGTAGGGTTAATTAAAGGTGTAAATTCGTTGTAAAAAAAAACGGACTTTTTTGCTACGAATTTACACCTTTAATTAACCCCTACAGGTGTGAAATTTTGCACACATAGTCTGATTTAATTGTTTGTGCAAATTAGATAGCAAAGGACATGAAAAGACATGGTTAACCCTATGTACACCAAGTGTCATTTCATGTCGGGTTCTGCATTTTCACAAAAGCCGGCAATTGAATTAGCGGCTATTATACTATGTAGAAGTGTATGAACTACAAATATATATATATATGTGTCACAAATTCAATGACATGTATATATATATATGAGGTGTAAAATTGCTGAAAAAAAATGCGTGGACTCCCGCCCTATTTTCGCAACCAGACAGACAAAGCCAGTGAGTGGGGGCAGATAATAATAGCCCAGAGAGGGACCATTATTTTTGCCCCCCCCCCGGCTACTAACATCTGCCCCCAGACATCCCAGGAAAGACAAATCTATAATTAGATTCGCCCTTTCTGGCACTTTGCCCGTCTATTCCATTGCCCTGTAGCGGTGGCGAATGGGTTAATATGGGGTTAAAGCCACCTTGCTATTGAAAGGTGACCTTAAGCCAGGTTAATAATTGAGAGCTGTCAATTAGACAACTATCAATTATTAATCCTATTGCATGAAATAAAAATAAAACACACACACTTTAATTAAAAATCATTTTAATGAAATAAAGACACATGTTTTTGACCATATTTTATTTTACGCAAAAACCATTTCCTGTAATAAAAATAAAATAAAAAAGCAAAATTATTCTTACCTATCCCATGCACAGTCAGGTCCCACGGTGTAATCCTTCAGAAAGGGTTAATGTTTACTGCAGGGAACGCAGCTAATGCTGCAGCCTCACAGTAAACCCCAAATGAATGAGTTCCTCTCCTGCCTGACAGGAGAGTAAAGGCTGGGTGTCACATAACGATACACCAGCGATCCCGACAACGATATGCACTTGTCAGGATCGCTGGTGTATCGCTACATGATCGCTGCTGAGCTGCCAAACAGGCAGCTCAGGCAGCGATCTGGGACAGCGACACTGCGGGTAACATCGCTTAAGGGCCCGTCTCACATAGCGATATCGCTACCGAGATCGCTGCTGAGTCACAAGTTTTGTGACGCAGCAGCGAGCTCACCAGCGATATCGCTGTGTGTGACATTCAGCGACGATCAGCCCCCCTGCCGGGTATCGCTGATCGTCGCAGAAATGTCAGGACCTTTTTTTGATCGCTGGTTTCCCTCTGACAGGCACGCATCGCTGCGTGTGACAGGCGGGAGACCAGCGATCCGCTGGTAACCAAGGTACACAGCGGGTTTCCAGGCACCGCGCAGCGCTTGGAAACCCGCTGTGTACCTTGGATATCAGCTCCCTGCATCAGGGCGCTGGTATCCAAGGTACACAGCGGGTTTCTAGGCACAGCCCCGTGCCTGGAAACCCGCTGTGTACCTTGGTTACCAGCGGATCGCTGGTCTCCCGCCTGTCACACGCAGCGATGCGTGCCTGTCAGCGGGAAACCAGCGATCAAAAAAAGGTCCTGACATTTCAGCGACGATCAGCGATACCCGGCAGGGGGGCTGATCGTCGCTGAATGTCACACACAGCGATATCGCTGGTGAGCTCGCTGCTGCGTCACAAAACTAGTGACTCAGCAGCGATCTCGGTAGCGATATCGCTATGTGAGACGGGCCCTTAAGTGGAAAGCTTAATTGATTGCTTTCCACTTTCACTTCAGGTCAGCCAGGGACACAATCAGTGACGTCAGAGGGAACTGATTAACAAAAATAGGGGTTCCCTTCGAAAAAAAAATGGCGTGGGGTCCCCCCTGTTTTTGTTAACCAGCCAGATGAAGCAGACCGCTGAGGCCTGGATTTTCAGGCTGTTAAGGAGCCAAGATCCATGGACCTTGCCAGCCTGATAATACTAGGCCACAGCAGTCTGCATATCTTGGCTGATTAACAAAAATAGGGGATCCCCTCGAAAAAAATTGGCGTGGGGTCCCCCCTATTTTTGTTAACCAGCCAGATGAAGCAGACCGCTGAGGCCTGGATTTTCAGGCTGTTAAGGAGCCAAGATCCATGGACCTTGCCAGCCTGATAATACCAGGCCACAGCAGTCTGCATATCTTGGCTGATTAACAAAAATAGGGGATCCCCTCGAAAAAAATTGGCGTGGGGTCCCCCCTATTTTTGTTAACCAGCCAGATGAAGCAGACCGCTGAGGCCTGGATTTTCAGGCTGTTAAGGAGCCAAGATCCATGGACCTTGCCAGCCTGATAATACCAGGCCACAGCAGTCTGCATATCTTGGCTGATTAACAAAAATAGGGGATCCCCTCGAAAAAAATTGGCATGGGGTCCCCCCTATTTTTGTTAACCAGCCAGATGAAGCAGACCGCTGAGGCCTGGTTTTTCAGGCTGGTAAGGATCCAATATCCATGGACCTTGCAAGCCTGATAATACCAGGCCACAGCAGTCTGCTTAGCTTGGCTGGTTAACAAAAATAGGGGATCCCCTCGAAAAAAAAAACGGCGTGGGGATCCCCCCTATTTTTGTTAACCAGCCAAGTAAAATGCAGACTGCTGCGGCCTGGTATTAAAAGACTGTCAAGGCCCATGGATTTTGGCCCTCAACAGCCTGATAATACCAGGCTACAGCAGCCCCACACTTGGCGCATCAAAAGATGTGCCAATTGTGGCACTTTACCCGGCTCTTCCCACTTGCCCTGTAGCGGTGGCAAGCGGGTAATAAGGGGTTAATGTCACCGTTGATTGCACGGTGACAATAAGCCCGGTTAATAATGGAGAGGCGTCAATAAGACACCGATCCATTATTAATCCCAAAGTTATTAAATGCATAAAAAAAAGACAAAGCAAGAAAAAAGTCTTTTAATGAAATAAAAGAGACAACACAGTTTTCATTAATTTTATTGTACTCTCATTCCTGCGACGCCATCGATCTCCTGTAAAAAAAGAAAAAAAACAAACCAACAGTATACCACCTGTCCGACGCAGTCCATAACGACAGTCCCACGACGATCCAACTCTGCTACATCGCAATGACAGGCAGAGCCTGTCATCGCGACGCAGCACAGCTGATTACCTGCTTCCCAAGCGGTGACGTCATCGGACTGACTGCTTTATGGCCGGGATTACCCAGCAGTCACTGCAGTTATCGCGAGATACTGCATGTGACCGCCGGGGAAAGAAGATTGCGGCCATCAAGCAGTCCAGGACTTGACCGCCGGAGATCTTCTGACAGGTAAGTGCCGCTGACTCCTGACAGACCCGACCGACGGACACTGACAGTGACAGTGACAATCCCGATTCCGGTATCCGATAAGACGAAAATATCGGAACTCGGAATCGGAATTCCGATACAGCCAATATCGGCCGATACCCGATATTTGCAGTATCGGAATGCTCAACCCTAGCCATAACCAAAAAAAGATAAATGTGGTATCACTGTAATCGTACTGGCCCGAAGAATAAAGCTGCCTTATCAATTTTACCATACAAGGAATGCCATTAAAATAACAAAAATACAATTGCTGAATTGTTTTTTATTTATTCTGCCTCCCAAAAATCAGAATGGAAAGCAATCAAAAACAATCATGAGCCGGAAAATGGTACCAATAAAAATGGAAACTTGTCTCGCAAAAAATAAGTCCTCACATTACTCTGTCTGCCAGAATATGGAAAAATTATAGCTTTCAAAATATTGCAATGAAAAAATTAGTTTTTGAATTAAAGTGGTATCTTTTAGTGTGTGACAGCAGCCAAACATAAAAAAATTATATAAATCTGGTACCGCTAAAATCACACAGACTCGAAGAATAAAGTCGTCTAATCACTTATGCTGCAAGATCTACTGCGTAAAAAATAAATAAAATCAATTCTTCACTTGCTTTTGATTTGTTCATTCTGCCTCCTAAAGGTTTGGCACAAATTTATCATGCTGTCTCTGCTGAGCACTTACATCGGGGTTTCTATGTTAATCACTTAAGTATGTGATTCAAACGGAACTCTCAATGGAAGATTCCCTATAGTGAGGCAAATGGAGGCACTGTGGATGCAATGTGACCTGTGATTCAGCGCTGTCCTTTTTATTAGGAGTACATAAAAATGCCATTGGCCACAGTTTGTGCACCTCTGAAAAAAGGGCACTGCTGAACAGAGGCCAGACAGAGTCCAGAGTAGCTCAGCTGCCTCATTATAGTGAATGGATCCCTTGGGGGTTTCATCTGTCACATCACTCAGAGATTTTGATGAAAGCTCCAAGGTAAGTGCTCAGTATAGAGTGCCAGATAAATGTGATCCCAAACGCTATGTAAAATGTTCCCAATTAAAACTTAAAATTAATCCACAAAAAAAGCAAGTCCCCACTCAGGTCCGTCATCTGTCAATGAAAATATAGTGGGCTTCCATTTTACTGGTAGTACAAAGGCTCTAGAAAAGCAAAATGGCCTTCACCCCTAAAATAAACTCAGCAAATTATGTGCTCCCAAGTCCAAATGCCACTCTTCCTTCTGAGCCCCACAGTGTGCCTAAACCACAGTTAGTGTCCACATGTTTGGCATTTATGTATTGATGAAAGCCCTCCCAATTTATGGGTGCACGAGCTGGGCACAATGTGTTCAACGTACTGGTCATTACAATGGCAGTTTGCAAATTTCACTCAGCAACATCCACTGCTGCTTATTTCTGAAAAACACCAATGAAGTCAAAATTGTCACTAGTTTTTAGAATGGTGTTACTTTTGGGTATTTTCTGAAATAGACCACTTAAAGTCACTTCAAATGTGATGTGGTCCCTAAAAAATGGTTTTGCTAATTTCTTTGGAAAAATGAGAAATTGCTGGTCAACTTTTACCCCTTATAACTTCCTAACAAAAAAAATTAGGTTTCAAATTTTGTGCTGATGTAAAGTCGACATGTGATAAATTTTATGTATTAACCATTTGGTGTAATATAATTACCTGATTTAAGGGCATAAAAAATAAAAGCTTGAAAATTGCTAAATTTTCACCAAATTTCCATTTTTTTTCACAAATAAACACAAGTCATATCGAATAAATTTTACCGCTATCATTAAGAATCTCAGAATCATTGGATTCATTGAAGTGTTCCAGAGTTATTATCTCATAAAGTGAGACTAGTCAGAATTGTAAAAATTGGCCTGGTCATTAACGTGCAAACAGCCTTAGGGGCTAAAGGGGTTAAAGGGCTCTGGTGTTGCGCCATACGTGGTGGAGCTAAACCTGAAGGAGTCCACAACAACAACATAGACACACATACCCAGGGACCCTATTTTTCTGTATTGGGCAGGGGCAAAGAAGACAAGTACCGATCCCACGGATACCACCCCAAGCCACGTTAGATATGTAGACATTTTATGGATGTCACATCTTTGTATATGGATAAAAAGGAAAGATTATTGAAGGTGTTGAGAATTACTATATTCAGTAGGGATCATTTGACTTGACTCACAAGAGTTATAAAATCTTAGTTTAATAACCCAGAATAGTTATCTAGAATGTGTTTAATTCTGTTTTAATTGACTTACAAAGATTAAATAATAACATGCACATAAAAATGTAGTATTTAAGATGATTTCTGAATTCATTCATATAAAGTTCAGAAAATTATGAAATAACATTACACAGAAAAAGACTTAAAATTTCATGATTGTTTTTATCCTAGCCCGGCAAAGGGGTTATTCTCAAGATTGCGGTTCAGGAGCATGCCTTATTTCCTGTTTGCAAAGGGCTTGACGATTGAAAAGCATGATCTGCAGCATGGCTAAGCTGCAGACTGAAACTATATGCAAGCATAGGCTTCTTTGCCTTTGCAGTATCAGAGAAGTGCTTTGGGACGAAGCTGGGTGGATCTAGCAATCTTGCCATTTTTCGAGCAGCACATTAAACATAGTAACATAGTTATTAAGGTTGAAGGAAGACTTTAAGTCCATCTAGTTCAACCCATATCCTATCCTAACCTGCCCTAACATGTTGATCCAGAGGAAGGCAAAAACCTATAAAGATCTATAGCAAAGCGATTGCAAGTGTACCCTACTTTGCCTGCAAAATTGGCCACCCTGATATTTTGCTAAGGTGGCTATATACATAGGTACTAAGCAGTACAAAATAAAATAAACATTTCCTCCCATTTTTGAAAATACGGTAAATTGAAAATGAGAAAACCACTTTAATGTAACATCAGTTTTTCTTCTCATCATTGTAGTTACTAACCCAGCTTAACTGAGTTTTATTTTCTGAGTTTTCATTATAGTTCTGCAATCTAGACAGTTTTGAACAATTTACATTATGTAGTTTAGGGTTGGTAGCAATTATTAAAATGGGGCTGAGGGCAGAATACTAAACAAGCAAGGATGACTCTTGCATCATTCATATATGGCCCAACATATATCAAAGAGTAAATCCACAAAGAACTATCCAGTCCAAACAAAACCACATACAGAACAACTAGCAAAATGACAGCTCGAGACGCCTTGTACTCAATAGATTTACCGACATTATGTGAGCTCCGCATGTCCTTGATGTTTTTCTGATGGTGGAGCAGAACATTGACAATATAAGTGCTTGTCAATGTCATCAATGCCACTAAAATAAAGTCCTTTACAACCAGGAGTGTCCCATTGATGATGAAAGAAACTTGAGTCAAAAAGTCCGTTCTGCAGCTGACGAGATGCAATGTGTATGGTGAATTTGTGGTATTACTTTTTGCATGGGCAAATGTAACACTAGAACAGTAGAGTAGCATATTAATGATGAATATAACTATAATGATGACCACCATATTTTTAGACATTCGCTGTTTTAGATAGACCCTTACTCTTGTTGTAGGAGCAATGAGGATGCACTGATGACAACTAAGTAGACTGGTGATAGAAATAGACATTGCTCTGCTCGTTCTGTAGTATAAACAATGAGTTTGCATGCAGCATCATTTAATAAATGCTGATATCCAGTAATGTACATATATTCTGGGGTTCCACGTGCCAACAGAACTAGTAGATTCATTACCGCTAACACTATAAGTATAATGCTAATTGGAAGCAGCTTCTTCTCGATAACTTTAGCCAAAATAAATTTAATCATAATATAGACATTTCCAGGAATCCCCAGTATCATCAATGGGATGAAGGCAAAGCCATTGATGGGTTTTATTTCCATAAGGTTTGATTGTTCCGAAACCTGAAAAATAAAATGTAATACTGTTTGTCAAGGGTTTTCCATAAGAAACTTTTTTTTGGCTGGGACAGTAAAACAGCTAAGATTCGTCGTTCTTGAATAAATATAATAAAATGAAATACATATTACCGTATATATTATGAGCATGGTCTGATTCAAACGCACTCGCAGCATGCTGAGATTTTTTCTCCACGAGAAAATAATTTGTAGATCTGCACTGCCCTATAGTATAACATTGGGCCAAGTGCTATCAGATATCAGATAACACATCGGATAACACTCAGCCGGGTTAAATGCTCGTGTGAGCAAGCCCATAATGATATTTCTTGTACTGGTGATTTTCACATACAGTAATACTCCTGAAATAATACATTCAACTTATGGTACTTTATTTTGCTAGTAGTTTGTGTTGCCCTAGTTGTCATATTTGATTGTTAGATTTGGATTGTTCTTGAATGGTGATCATTTTCATTACTGATCTGAAAGATGTCTAAGACCATGGGTACATCCGGGAAATAAAAGTCTATCCTCATGATATGATGCTTGCACAACTGCTGTGAAAATTACATAATATTGAGCAAAGAATAAAAATTATTTAAGCAAAATGGATAAATTCTTTAAGCAAAATGTTCCACAATTGTGGCACAAGTAAAATAAAATAAAACATTGCCATGTGCCAAATGTATTATATGTTTTAGACACTTTTACACCTTTTCAGACAGTTTTTAAATGTGTCAGAAAAAACTGTGGCCAGTTAACTAATAACATACTAATGAAGTGTGTCACAATTGTGATGACAGTTTATTCTGTAAAGTAAACTAATAGGTGGGGTAAAAAGGGTAAAAAAGTGCTTAATATGTCATGCAAAATGTGCCAAAATTCAGGCAGCTCTGTTAGATCGTCTACTGCAGGGTTCCCCAACTCCAGTCCTCAAGGCCCACCAACAGGTCACGTTTTCAGGATTTCCTTAGTATTGCCCAGGTGATAATTGCATCACCTGGGCAATACTAAGGAAATCCTGAAAACATGACCTGTTGGTGGGCCTTGAGGACTGGAGTTGGGGAACCCTGGTCTTCTGAATCATGTGTGACCATAACCATATGTAAACCAAAAGTTGCTTTTACAATGTAAGGCCATGTTCACATGTTCAGTATTTGGTCAGTATTTTACATCAGTAATTGTAAGCCAAAACCAGGAGTGGAACAATCAGAAGAAAAGTATAAAATAAACATGTCACCACTTCTGTATTTATCACCCACGCATGGTTTTGGCTTACAAATACTGAGGTAAAATACTGAAGAAATACTGAACATGTGAATGTGGTCTAAGATCTAAAAGTTTCAATGTGAGTCCCATAGGCCTATATTGTTAAAGCCACTATACTTCCACAGCATATGGTACTCTGGAAGCCAGATGAGCTATATTGTGGTCCCCAAGCTCAGAAGATCAGAACAATGGAAAATGGAAAAGCTAGCAATTGTTAAATATTTGAATACAAGCACCACACCACACCACCACATACATAGTTCTATTGGAATAAGGAATATAATTTGCCTTTTAAAAAAGTTCTGGTGCATCGAGTAAATGAGCTCACCTCTTACAGAGCGCCCTGATGGATTGATGCTTTGGTACATTGCAAAAGTTTTATCCTTATTTATAATAATTTCTTTCTGACATAATGCCCCTGGTAATTCATTAAGCTAAAGCAATTAGCAAGGTCTTCACTTTAGAATAACATTGTTGACCTTGTATCTCAGTAATTCTCTTGCTATCTGAAAAGAAATAATAAGTCTCTTAACGCTGTTCATATCATATTCCATGTTTAGTGAGCTGTGCTATAGTCATATTTAATGTGACTGATTATACACATCAGACTAGTGAACTTACGACTTCTTTAATAAAAAATGGCAGGCTTGGTTGCCAGATTAAGAGTCATGTGGCTCCTAATGAAAAAACTTGTGTTAGGAAAACGTTACACCACCATGTTCTCATTATACAATGCCATAAGTAAGCACTCATGCTCTTGGCTCGACTTATGTTTTGTTACGGCTGTCATCAAGGGGCATGATGCCCCTATAGTACCTCTGTATTCTATTGATTTCATACAGAGATATAGGTAAGATTTTTATCTGATGTGTTCAACACATATCTGACAAACAGAATTGTAGCATGCATGAAGCAATGTATTCTTTTATGAAAGCCTTATTTTTAGAGAGTATATCTCCACACATACTGTCTGATGAAGCTTTGCGCTATTGATCAACATGTACTTTGTGAAGTGCCATACAAGCACTAGTAAGGCAGTGCAGTTTTTATGTTCACTTTATAGCAATACTTATAATTAGTTATGGATGTTCAGTTCTTTAAGTACACAAAACCAGTAAACACACATCCCCTTTGTAAAATAATATCTGCCTACACTATTAACCCCTACACAACCAATGATTTAATCAGCTATCAAGTGCTTACAACAGCCACGGGTGGATCTCGGATCCACCTGGGGCTGTTAACCAGTTAAATGCCGCTGTCAGTGGCATTTAACACTACCCAGCAGGGTAGTGCATCACAAATCACCTCCGGTCTAGAGATGAGCGACTTTGCCTTTTTAAGGGTCGAGTCGGATTTCATGAAACCCGACTTTCTCAAAAGTCGAGTCGAAAGAAATCAGCCGATTATCGGGAAAAGTCGGCGGTCCGACTGAAACACGAATCCCAATACAAGTCAATGGGGAAGCAAAGTCGGCAGGGAGTGGAGAACAGTAAACACACCTACAGAGCCCATTTCAATGCCAACGACATCGATTCTTATTACTTAAAGCTTGGTAACCTTAATTTACTTTATAAACATAGTTACGCATTGAAAACTGGGGGTTATTTTTCTAAAGTTGTGGGGGGGGGGCAGGGCTGGCTCCAGGTTTTCGTGTGCCCCGGGTGAAAGAGTGTCAGTGGGCCCCTTTAACAAATACCACAATTCATGATGCTCCGATACAGCACAGAAATATAGGTATAGTACAATGCCAAATACTTCACTTCTTACATTACATGATATCTATTTTAAATTCTACAATAGCTCAAAAACCGGACAGTATACTATCACAGTATTATGGCCACCACATAGTGCGCCATACAGAGTAATGAGCCCCATATATTGCTCCATACATAATTGGTACCATATAATGTTCCATACAGTATATGATGAGCTCCACATAATGCTCCAGTATATGATGGTTCCCATGTAATGTGCCATACAGTATAGGACGGTCCCCATAGAGTAGAATGAGCCCCACATATATCTCCATACAGTATGAGTCGCATATAAAGCTCAATACAGTATATGATGGGCCCATATATTGCTCCATACAGAATGGGCTCCATATAATGCTCCATCCAGAATAGGCCCCAAATGTGCTCCATATGATGCTCCATACCCTATATGATGCCCCATAAGTAATGAACCCTATATGATGCTCCAGTATATGATGGGCCCCAAGGATGATGCTCCATTGTATGATGGTCCTATATAATGTTCCATATATAATGGGTCCCATATGATGCTCAATATATAATGGGCCCCATTTTTAATGCTCCAGTGTATGATGGGCCCCATTTATAATGCTCCAGTGTATGATGGGACCCATGGATGATGCTCCAGTGTATGATGGGCCCCATTTATAATGTCCAGGTGTATGATGGGCCCTATGGATGATGCTCCAGTGTATGATGGGCCCCATTTATAATGCTCCAGTGTATGATGGGCCCATATAATGCTCCATAAATAATGGGCCCCATTTATAATGATACAGTATATGATGGGCCCCATGGCTGATGCTCCAGTTTATGATGGGCCCCATTTATAATGCAACAGTGTATGATGGGCCCCATATGATGCTCCAGTATATGATGGGCCCCATGGCTGATGCTCCAGTGTGTGATGGGCCACATTTATAATGCTACAGTGTATGGTGGGCCCCATATATAATGCTACAGTTTCTAATGGACCCTATCTATGATGCTCAAGTGTATGATGGGCCCCATATATAATTCTCCAGTGTATAATGCTCCCCATATATTTCTCCAAACATTTAAAAAAATGAAATACCACCATCCGGACTATTTCTTTGATTGATGGGGCGGTCAAGAAAGAGGAACCCATGTGCATTCTGTCGATTGACGCAGAAAAGGCTTTCGACAGGGTGCACTGGGATTTTATATTTCAAACGTTAGAAGGAATTGGCTTAAAAGAAAGTATGCTCCATAGAATTTCTGCACACATTTTTAATTAGGAACGGCACGAGGCAAGGCTTTCCTTTTTCACACTTGCTTTATATACTCACTATGGAACATCTAGCAACCGCGATACGGAATAATCCCTCCATTAGAGGCATAAAAGCCCAGTCAGAAGAGCACAAAGTGGCACTTTTTGCAGATGATGTCCTATTGTATGTCTCTTCCCCAACTATAAGTCTCCCAAATATTATCTGAGAATTACATAGATTTGGTCGTCTGAGCAATTTCAAAATTAATACTCTCAAATCGGAGATTCTCAATATCTCAATCCAACCAAGTGAGGTGAAGAGTTTGGCAGCTTCATTTCCCTTTAAGTGGTGTTCAGATTCTCTTACCTATCTAGGAATAAAAATCACCGCGAAAGTTTCAAATTTTTGTGAAACAAACTTTAAGACAGCTTTACATAAAGCTGAGTTCGACTTAGAAAAATGGCCTAAACTACCTTTATCTTGGTTTGGAAGAGTGAGCGCTATTAAAATGGATCTATTACCCCGTCTACTACATTATTTCCAAACAATCCCCTTGTATTTACCTGCCTCCTTTTTCTGACGTCTTAAAAAAGCGATTACTCGTTTAATTTTGTCACAAAACAAGCACGTATTTCATACTTTTTGTGAAGTAGATCGAAGTAAGAAGGGGGAATAGGTCTCCTCGATTTCTAGATTTAAGAAAGGTTTTCTTAGACATATTCTCACTGCTACCAGGAACGTGATTACTAGATTTTGGAAACAGGAAAAGGTTCCCTTGCATTCTGATTTGGTGATGGAACTCGACAACATATATAGAATGCAACAGCTGATAGGACAACTGAATGGTACCACAGGAAAGGTATATAACACTTGGGCCCCCTGGGTTATGTTTAGAGAATCATCGGAATTGGACTCTTGGTTGATAGACCCATAGATGATGGGTCATATGAGTTAACCTACTGGATGGAGCCACATTTCCTACCCCACTCCTTAAAATCCTTCCCCCTCCCCTTTTTTTTTTTCTTTTCCCTTCTTTCCCCCTTGTTTCTTCTGTATCTTCTTTTCTTTTGTAGACATAGAGTCTTAGTCTAGGTACCTTCTTCTTTAAAATTTATAAACAAAGTCATACTGATGTTAATTGCCTACATGAGCAAACACCTCAGGTGTTCATCCAACATTTGTTTTATATGTATGACTTTCTGGGGGAAAGTTATAGTTGCTATCTAATTTTTTTGGCATGTGATAGTTGAAGAGGTACCGTATATACTCGTGTATAAGCCGAGATTTTCAGCCCAATTTACGGGGTCATATACGGGGTCGGCGGGGGAGGGGGAGCAGGGGTGTCGGATCATATTCACCCCTCCGCTGGCGCGGTCTCTGCAGCCCCCCTGCTTCTCCCACGATCTCCGCCTCCTTCCTGCAGAGGTCACGTAGTACCGCTCATTAAAGTCATGAATATGCACATATTCATGACTTTAATGAGCGGTCTCACGTGACCACTGTAGGAAGAGCTGCCGGAGACCACCAGGAGAAGAGGAGAGGCTGCAGAGACCGCGCCGGCGGAGGGGTGAGTATAGCGATATTTACCTGTCCCCGTGCCACTGCTGCTCCCCTCTGTGTCCTCGCATCCTCTTGCTGTTATGATCAGGCAGAGGGCGCGATGATGTCATTAGTGAGCGCCGCGCCCTCTGCCTGATAATTCACTGCCAAGGATACGGAAGGAGGGAGCAGCGCAGCGGCGGACCGGGGATCAGTAAATATCTCAGATTCCGGGGTCCTGAGTGAGCGGTGACACCGTCACCTGTCCCCCATAGCGTGCCGGTGTCACCGCCTGCTCAGGACACCGGCACCTGGCCCCCAGCGACGAGAGGTGAGTATGTCATTTTTTTTGCAGCAGCAGCATAAGGGACATATATACTATAGGGCATAATCTGGAGCATATGGGGCATAATGTGCAGCATATGGGGCATAATCTGCAGCATATGGGGCATAATCTGCAGCATATGGGCATAATCTAGAGCATATGGGGCATAATCTGCAGCATATGGGGCATAATCTGCAGCATGTGGGGCATAATCAGGAGCATATGGGGCATAATCTGCAGCATATGGGGCATAATCTGCAGCATATGGGGCATAATCTGCAGCATATGGGGCATAATCTGCAGCATATGGGGGCATAATCAGGGGAGCATATGGGGGCATAATTTGGAGCATATGGGGGCATAATTTGGAGCATATGGGGCAAAATCTGGAGCATATGGGGGCATAATCAGGGAGCATATGGGGGCATAATCAGGGGAGCATATGGGCATAATCTGCAGCATATGGGGCATAATCTGCAGCATATGGGACATAATCTGGAGCATATGGTGCATAATCTGGAGCATATGGGGCATAATCTGTGGAACATATGAGGGCCTAATCTGGAGCATATGGGGGCATAATCTGCAGCATATGGGGCATAATCTGCAGCATATGGGGCATAATCTGGAGCATATGGGGGCATAATCAGGGGAGCATATGGGGGCATAATTTGGAGCATATGGGGGCATAATTTGGAGCATATGGGGGCAAAATCTGGAGCATATGGGGGCATAATCAGGGGAGCATATGGGGGCATAATCAGGGGAGCATTATAGGGCATAATCTGTGCAGCATATGGGGCATAATCTGTGCAGCATATGGGGGTATAATCTGTGGAGCATCTGGGGGCATAATCATTTTTTACCCTAGGCTTATACGCGAGTCAATAAGTTTTCCCAGTTTTTTGTGGCAAAATTAGGGGGGTCGGCTTATGCACGGGTCGGCTTATACATGAGTATATACGGTATGTTCTTTTCTCTTCCTGTTATTAATGATTGATATGTATAAATACCTAAATAAACTTGATTTACCCAAAAAAATGAAATACCTTTCCTGGCTGGGCACTGCTCTACTCTGGACTCCTCAACATCACCATCTTCCAGCTCTCTGCACTGTGACTGTTCAGGCAGAGGCCACACAGACGTGACGTCATCTCGCTCTCTGACCTGAATGTCACTGTCAGGAAACGCAGAAGACGTCACTGCAGTGGAGCAGGGAGAGCTAAGTATTGCAAGTGCTGGGGCCCTGAGCAAGCAGGGCGTGCCCACTCATGGGCAACGGCACTGGCGCAGGGCCCCTCATAGTAAGCCAGGGTGTCTATGACAGCGAGTGGGCCCCCCCAACGTCAGGGACACCGGCGTAATATTAGGGGCCCTGTGCCAGTGCCGTTGCCCCATGAGTGGGCCCCCTCACCTGCTCAGGGCAACGGCACTTGCCCGGGTGTGCCAGGTGCTGACGCCGGCCCTGGGGGGGTACAGCCCAGTTAGGGAGGTGCAAAAACTGGCATATGTTGAGGTGTAGGCTGGACCTTCAGGATCTGCAAATGGAGGAATAGGAGAAATCGGAGGAAGAGGAGGACAAAGGGAGCCATTTTGCTGGCCACCTATGTGTCATCAGGGGAAGGTGGTACAAAATCCTTTGAAACCCAGGCATGGTTCATTTTAATGAAGGTTAGATCATCAACATTTTGCGTCGACAGCCGGGTCCTTCTTTCTGTCAGGATTGATCCAGCAGCACTGAAGACTCTTTCTGATAGCACACTACCAGCAGGGCAAGCGAGCTCCTGTAAGGCATATTGTGTCAATTCAGGCCAGGTATCCAGTTTACAGGCCCAGTAGTCAAAGGGGAATGACCGGTGAGGGAGAATATCGATAGGGGAGGAGAAGTAATTTTTAACCATAGTTGACAACTGCTGTCTCCTGTCTGTTGCTATAGATTCACTATTACCAGACGCGTGAGCTATCCTGGCGAAATCAGTCCACAACATGGTAATGAAACCCCTGTCTCCAACGCCACTTCGGCTGTGTGCACCACGAACACCTCTTCCATTTGGCCCAGTATGGCTTGTGGTAGAACCTGCACCGCTGCTGATGGCTGGGAATGCCTCTAACAAACGGTTTACCAGAGTTGCTTGTTTGTTCGCCAATATTAGCTCTAGGTTCTCCTGTGGCATGATGTTCTGTAATTTGCCTTTACAGCGTGGATCGAGGATACTGGCCAACTAGTAGTCGTCATCCTTCATAATTTTGGCAATGCGGGGGTCCCTTTTAGGATCCGCAAGGCATAATCACACATGTGGGCCAATGTTCCAGGTGTCAGTGATGCACTGCCAGTGGTGGGTGGAGGAGCACTTTCTGCCAAAGCCACATCCCTCCAGTCACGCACAAACCCTGGACCTGAACTTGGCAAGCCAACATTTTCTCTTGCCCCCTGAGAAGCATCCTCCTCCCCAAAATAATCATCCCCCTCATCCTCCTCCTCCTTCTCTTACTCTTCTTCCTCCACCTTGTCCAGGACAGTTCCCTAAGCAGACAATGGCTGACTGCCATCAAGGCTTCCCTCTTCCTCCTCTTCATCCTCCGCTGCAGACGCCTGATCCTTAATGTGCGTCAAAGTTTGCATGAGCAGACGCATAAATGGGATGCTCATGCTTATGATGGCGTCGTCTGCGCTAACCAGCATGTGCATTCCTCAAAACACTGAAGGAATTTACAGAGGTCTTTCAGCTTTGACCACTGCACACCCGACAACTCCATGTCTGCCCTCAAACTGCCGGTATCCTACCATAAATGCATTACAGCCTGCCTCTGTTCGCACAGCCTCTCAACCATGTGCATGGTGGAGTTCCACCTTGTTGCAACGTCTATGATTAGGCGGTGCTTGGGGAGGTGGAGCGATCGCTGCAGCCTCTGCATATGACTGGAGTCTACGTGTGAGTGACGGATGTGCGAGCACAGTCTTCGCACTTTATGGAGCAGGGCTGTTAACTCTGGATAATTATTTAAGAAGCACTGCACCACCAGGTTCAAGTTGTGAGCCAGGCAAGGTATGTGTCTGAGTTTTGCCAGGGCTTTGGCCACCACAAAATTATGGCCGTTATCACTGACTACCTTGCCTGGCTCAAGATGTAGACTGCACAGCCATTACTCAGTTTATCGCTGCAAGTAGTCGGCCAGTACCTCCGCGGTGTGTATGTTGTCGCCCAAAGAAATCATTTTTAAAACAGCCTGCTGACGCTTACCACTAGCTGTTCGATAGTGGGACACCTTGTGTGCAACACTGGCAGCTACGGATGGAGTGCTCGTGCGACTGCACTCTGTTGATGAGCTTTCGCTTCTGGAGGAGGAGGGTCGAACGCCTACAGCCAACTGTTGCCTATACCGTTGGCTAGGCAGCACTGTCCCACTGCCGCTGCCCCCTGTGGACCCTGCATCCACCACATTAACCCAGTGCGCAGTGATGGACACGTAACGGCCCTGGCCATGCCTACTGGTTCATGCATCTGTTGTGAGGTGCACCTTTCCACTCACTGATTGTTTGAGTGCATGGAGAATGTGGTCTTTCACATGCAGGTGGAAGGCAGGTATGGCTTTTCTAGAAAAGAAGTGCCGACTGGGTAGGTCACGGCGTGGTACAGCATAGGCCATGAGGTCTCAGAATGCTGCGCTTTCAACCAAACAGAAGGGCATCATCTCTAATGAGATCAGTTTGGCAATGTAGGCGTTCAAACCCAGTGTACGCGGATGAGAGGATGAGTACTTTCTTGTCCTACTCAGAGTGTTTGGAAGGGTGAGCTGGACTTGAGAGCTGCATATAGAGGAACTATCGGTGGACATGACGGACTGAGAGGGGGTTGGTGATGGTGGTGGTGATGGCCTAGATGCAGTCTTTCGTTGCAAAAACATTGTGATTCCCAGACTGCTTTGGCCTTGCGACGACACCTCCACATTTTTTGCTGGTGGTGTGCCAACTGGTGGGCTTACAGTGGGGGAAGAGATGGAACGTTGCTGGTTAACTTCAGTCAGAGCAGGTGCACATGTGCTACCTGAAGTTTTGTAGTCCGTCCACCCTTGCAAGTGCATGTTCAGTAAATATCTAAGCATACAACTGGAATTCAAATTTCGAAGATTTTTTCTTCGGCTAAAGGACCTTCCGCACTTCTTACAGATAAACTTTGCCTCATCAATAGGATTTTGGTCAAAAAAGTGCCACACTGGACTCTTCCTACTATAGTATAAATTTTCAGGGCTTGCACGCTGTGCTAATTTGACCATCTGGCCAAGCTGTCCTGCAACTCTTTTTGTTTTTTTAACACCTTTTTGGACTGCTACGGGCCTGCCAGATAACCCCAGCTGCGATGTCGATACCTGCTGTGGATCCTACTCCTCTTCTGAGCTATTGCCAGCGGGACCCTCTTCCCCACTGGATGCCAATCAGGGTCAACAACTGGGTCATCCATCACCTCCTCTGTATTTTCATCTGCACCTTCCTCTGTGTCACCGTGTAAGGTGGTATAGTATGCGGGAAGGGGCACCTGAGTTTCATCAGGGTCACGTTCGGGCTCAGTAGACTGTGAGGGCAATGTAGTGCTCTTATTGAATGTACCAGCACAATCATATAGCAGTGGCTGTGCATCAGTGCACTCCATGTCAGATTCATGTTGGACTGGGGAATTCAGGATTTGACATGATAACCCAGGCATGGTATGTAAAAAGAGCTCAATGGAGAAATATGAAGTGTGGCCTGCCGCATCCTTCCCTTTTGGTGGGGGTGAAGGACACAAGGAAAAGGGTTGTTCCTGACCAGAAGCCTGCACTGACGACTCAGTGCTTGGAGTTTTTGAACCTTCAGAAGAGGAGGCGATAGAGCTGGAGGCTGTTCCGGCAATGTAAGCCAAAAACATGTTCCTGATGCATCGGCTTTAAAAGGGGTTTACGTAGTCCCAGAAAAGGGAGCCTTCCAGGCCTTCTGGAGCCAGACGATGACGCAGGCTCAACACCTCCTGCCTTAGGTGCTATTGTGCTTTTGGCACTACCAGCAGATGCACACCACCACCACTATCAGTACCAGGTGGTCCCCCATGGCCACTTCCGCAGCCTCTTCCACCATACTTCCTCATGTTTGTGAAAATGTACCCAAAATACCAGAAGCTATATCAGAAGCGTACAGCTGTATATGGTGAGGATGAAAAATTTTAATCTCCGTATATATTTGCGGAGTAACAGACACAGACTCTCACAGGCTCATTATGGGTTACACCAGAATATAAAAAGAAAAAAAGTGTACTGTATCAGAAGCGTACAGCTGTATACAGTGCTGGGTTAATTTTAAATCTCCATATATATTTCAGGAGTAACACACATGGTCACAGGCTCAGTATGGATAACACCAGAATATGAAAAG
Source organism: Oophaga sylvatica (assembly GCA_033576555.1). Classification (NCBI taxonomy): domain Eukaryota; kingdom Metazoa; phylum Chordata; class Amphibia; order Anura; family Dendrobatidae; genus Oophaga; species Oophaga sylvatica. The sequence continues at coordinate 464,830,521 of JARQOD010000002.1, read as the reverse complement.
CAGAAAAAGTGGACTGTATCAGTAGCGTACAGCAGTATACAGTGTTTGGTTTTATGTTTCGGTAGCTGAGGAGTGCAGGTAAAAAAGGCAATACACCAGAGCAGTTGGAATCTATGAGATTGCAGTACCCTGACTAACCACCACAACTAGAGGCAGCCGTGGAGCGTTCCTACGTTGGTCCTAGACGCCTCGTCACAGCCTGAGAAACTAACTACACCTAAAGATAGAAATAGGAAAGCTATCTGCCCCGGAGCAGAACCCTAAAGATAATAGAAAGCCCCAAACATGTAATGGCGGTTAGACAAGATGAAATACTGACACAGAAAGAAAATAGTATGAGCAAACGCTGGGGCCCAAACTAACTAAATAGAAAAGGATAGGAAGGGTACTTACTGCAATCCCAGAAAACCCTGAAAAGCACCAACTCTACTAATTTCAAAAACGCCTGAGATCACACGACCTCTTCCACCTAAATTAGTTCTCTGGTGTAACAAAATCAAAACAGCAGCCACTGAAAAAACTGGAAAAAGCAAAAGTACAAACATCAGTGGCTGAACTAAACTGAGAGGGCAAAAGCCCCCGGAGGGGACCCTGAAGGCCCCCACAGAAGTGCAGGACAAAATGCAAAAATATAGCACAAAAAACAAAAAGAAGAAAAAGTCTTATCTGTTAGCAGGAGATGCAGACACGACACAGCAGGCTACAAGGGAAACAGGAATGAAGGATTCAGACCAGAACAATTGTTCACCGGCAACCCTGATGGGAAGGTGACTCCCTTATATAAGACCAGTCAGTAACACCTGATTCCCAGTCCTCACAATCTTCACTGGACAGACCAGCACCGCTTGTAACCACCAGAGGAAGCCTCTGCTCAGAACTCATCTCAAACCCATTCACAACAGTACCCCCCCCTTGAGGAGGGGTCACCGAACCCTCATTTGAGCAACCAGGTCGGTCAGGATGAGTTCTATGATACGCACGGATAAGTCTCCTAGCATGGATGTCCGAAGCAAACACCCAAGAATTGTCTTCCTGACCATAACCTCTCCACTTAACCAAATACTGGAGTTTCCGTCTAGAAAAAGAGAATCTAATATTTTCTCAACCACATACTCCAGATTGCCCTCAACCAAAACAGGGTCAGGAGGCACAGCAGCAGGAACCACTGGCTCAACAAACCTCTTCAACAAGGACTTGTGGAACACGTTATGGATTTTAAATGTCCCTGGAAGAAGCAAACGAAAAGAAATAGGATTAATAATCTCCATGATCTTATAAGGTCCAATGAACCTAGGCTTAAATTTAGGAGATGCTACTCTCATAGGAATATTCTTTGAGGACAACCAGACCAAGTCCCCCACTTTAAACCGAGGACCATCAGTCCTATGCCGGTTAGCAAACCGCTGGGCCTTCTCCTGAGAGAGGGAAACCTCTCCACTACCTGGTCCCAAATCTGTTGCATACGCTCCACAACAGAGTCAACACCTGGACAGACAGAAGCCTCTGTCTGTCCTGAAGAAAATCGAGGGTGAAACCCAGAATTACAGAAAAACGGAGACATCAAAGTGGCAGAGCTAGCCCTATTATTAAGAGCAAACTCAGCCAAAGGCAAAAAAGAGACCCAGTCATCCTGATCAGCAGACACAAAGCATCTTAGATAAGTCTCCAATGTCTGGTTTGTTCTCTCAGTTTGACCATTGGTCTGAGGATGAAATGCCGAGGAGAAAGACAATTGAACACCCAGTTTAGAACAAAAAGTCCTCCAAAATCTGGAAACAAACTGGACTCCTCTGTCAGACACAATGTTCTCAGGAATGCCGTGTAAACGAACCACGTGCTGAAGGAACAACGGCACCAATTCAGAGGAGGAAGGCAACTTAGGTAATGGCACAAGATGTATCATTTTGGAAAACCTATCACAAATTACCCAGATGGTGGTCATTCTCTGAGAAACAGGAAGGTCGGAAATGAAATCCATAGAGATATGGGTCCATGGTCTCTTAGGCACAGGCAATGGCATCAACAAACCACTAGAGCGAGAGCAAGGCTTGGAGCGAGAGCAAGTCCCGCAGGACTGCACAAATTCCCTGACATCACGAGACAAGGTAGGCCACCAAAAGGACCGACTAACCAAGTCTCTGGTACCAAAAATTCCGGGATGCCCAGCCAATGCGGAACAATGAATCTCAGACATCACACTCTTCTTCCACTGGTCCGGGACAAACAATTTTCCAACAGGGCAGCACTCGGGCCTATCCTCCTGACACCCCTCCAGAGCAAGTCTCAAATTAGGCGAGATGGCGGAAAGAACTACACCCTCTTTCAAAATAACAGAAGGATCAGATAACTCAGGAGAGTCCACAAGGAAACTCCTCGAGAGGGCATCCGCCTTAACATTCTTAGTGCCAGGAAGAAAGGAAACCACAAAATTAAAACGTGTGAAAAACAAGGCCCACCTGGCCTGTCTAGGATTGAGTCGCTTGGCAGATTCCAGATAGACCAGATTCTTATGGTCCGTAAGGACCACCACCTGATGTTTGGCTCCCTCCAGCCAATGTCTCCACTCTTCAAAAGCCCACTTCATGGCCAATAACTCCCGATTACCCACGTCATAATTACGTTCAGTAGGAGAAAATTTTCGAGAGAAAAAGGCACAAGGGTTACTTTTAGAGGTCTCTGGATCTTTTTGGGACAAAACGGCACCTGCCCCAATTTCAGAGGCATCAACCTCCACCTGAAATGGCAGAGAAACATCAGGCTGCCGTAGAACAGGAGCAGAAGTGAATCTCTGCTTAAGTTCCTGAAATGCAGAGACTGCCTCAGGAGGCCAATTCACCACATCAGAACCCTTTCTGGTCAAATCAGTTAATGGTTTAACAATAACCGAGAAATTACCAATAAATTTACGATAAAAATTGGCAAAACCCAAATATCTCTGAAGAGCCTTTAATGAAGTAGGTTGGACCCAATCACAGATGGCCTGAACCTTGACCGGGTCCATTTCAATAACAGATGGGGACAAAATGAATCCCAGAAATGAGATCCTCTGTATGCCAAAAAGACACTTTGATCCCTTCACATACAGAGCATTCTCTCTCAAAATCTGGAACACAGTTCGAACATGTTTCACATGAGAGTCCCAGTCATTAGAAAAAATCAAGATATCATCCAAATAAACAATCAGAAATTTGTCCACAATATCCCTGAAAATGTCATTCATGAAGGACTGGAAGACGGAAGGAGCATTAGTGAGCCCAAAGGGCATCACTAGGTACTCAAAATGCCCTTCAGGGGTATTGAATGCCGTCTTCCATTCATCCCCGTGCTTAATGCGAATAAGGTTATACGCCCCCCTGAGGTCAAGCTTGGTAAACCAAGTAGCGTTTTTCACCCTGGAAAACAGGTCAGAAATCAAGGGTAACGGGTATTGATATTTCACAGTAATATTGTTCAAGAGATGATAATCAATACACGGCCTTAATGAACCATCCTTTTTGGCCACAAAGAAAAAACTGGCACCTAAGGGTGAAGAGGATGGTCTGATATGACCCTTCTCCAATGATTCCTTGATATAAGACCGCATAGCGTCATGTTCAGGTACAGACAAGTTAAAAAGGCGACCTTTAGGGAATTTACTACCCGGCACTAATTCAATAGCGCAGTCATAGCTCCTATGGGGAGGCAAGGATGCAGATTTACTTTCGCTAAACAATCAGAAAAATCAATCAAAAAGTCAGGAACATCCTGAGCCTGGGGGGAGGCAGAAAAAACAGGAGTGTTGGTATTAACACATTGGCAGCCCCAACTGGTTACAGACACAGATTTCCAATCCAAAACAGGATTATGAGACTGTAACCAAGGGAAACCCAGCACGATAATGTCATGCAGATTATACAGATCCAAAAATTTGCAGCACTCCTGGTGATAAGGTTCAACCCTCATTATCACCTGAGTAGAAAACTGGGGTTTATTCTCAGCCAAAGGGGTAGAATCGATCCCCAGTAGGGGAATAGACTTCTGTAGGGGTATCAAGGGAAACCCACAACGTTTAGCAAAATCATAATCCATCAGGTTAATAGCTGCTCCAGAATCAACGAAAGCCTGAGCAGAAAATGAGGACAGAGAGCACATCAGAGTGACAGTTAATAAAAACTTAGTCTGAATACTACCCAAGACAACTGAGCGTGCAAAACGTCTTCCCGCTTAGGGCAGACTGAAATAGCATGAGAGGCATCACCACAGTAGAAACATAACCCATTGCGCTTTCGAAACTCATGACGCTGTGCCCCAGACACCACTCTATCACACTGCATGGGTTCAGAAGCTGGTTCACAAGGCAACACTATTCCACGCATTCTTCTCCGCTCACGCAAACGTCTGTCAATTTGAATCGCTAATGACATAGAATCATTGAGACCAGAGGGGACAGGGAATCCCACCATAACATCCTTTACATTATCTGACAGACCCTTCCGGAAAAGGGCTGCCAAAGCGTCGTCATTCCATTTGGTCAGGACTGCCCACCTACGGAATCTCTGACAGTATATCTCAGCGTCATAAAGCCCCTGATTTAATGCCAACAAGGCTTTTTCAGCTTGATCAGTGACATTAGGCTCATCGTACAATAACCCAAAGCCTGAAAAAATGCATCAACATCACTCAAAACAGGATCCCCAGGTGTCTGGGAAAAAGCCCAATCCTGAGGATCGCCGCGCAGGAGAGAGATGATAATTTGAACCTGCTGCGCTGCGTTCCCTGAGAACTTAGATTTTAAGGCAAAAAACAATTTACAATTATTTTTGAAATTCTGAAACTTAGCTCGATCCCCTAAAAACAAATCTGGCATGGGAATCCTAGGTTCCACAACAGGCAACCCAGCAAGATACATAGCAATACTCCGAACCTCAGCGGCAAGCTGATCCACATGGCCAGACAACTGTGCAAACTCCATTGAGAGAAAAGATCCTCCCCAGCACCCAGAGATACAGAGGGAAAAAAAAAAAAAAAACACAAACAGAAAAATATCTCTGACAACTCTGACAACCGTTTTTCTTTCACAATATTTTTTCCCTTCTGTGAGTACCATACAATTTTAAATTTTAGGCCGGTGATACTGTTATGTTTCGGTAGCTGAGGAGTGCAGGTAAAAAAGGCAATACACCAGAGCAGTTGGAATCTATGAGATTGCAGTACCCTGACTAACCACCACAACTAGAGGCAGCCGTGGAGCGTTCCTACGTTGGTCCTAGACGCCTCGTCACAGCCTGAGAAACTAACTACACCTAAAGATAGAAATAGGAAAGCTATCTGCCCCGGAGCAGAACCCAAAGATAATAGAAAGCCCCCAAACATGTAATGGCGGTTAGACAAGATGAAATACTGACCAGAAAGAAAATAGTATGAGCAAACGCTGGGGCCCAAACTAACTAAATAGAAAAGGATAGGAAGGGTACTTACTGCAATCCCAGAAAACCCTGAAAAGCACCAACTCTACTAATTTCAAAAACGCCTGAGATCACACGACCTCTTCCACCTAAATTAGTTCTCTGGTGTAACAAAATCAAAACAGCAGCCACTGAAAAAACTGGAAAAAGCAAAAGTACAAACATCAGTGGCTGAACTAAACTGAGAGGGCAAAAGCCCCCGGAGGGGACCCTGAAGGCCCCCACAGAAGTGCAGGACAAAATGCAAAAATATAGCACAAAAAACAAAAAGAAGAAAAAGTCTTATCTGTTAGCAGGAGATGCAGACACGACACAGCAGGCTACAAGGGAAACAGGAATGAAGGATTCAGACCAGAACAATTGTTCACCGGCAACCCTGATGGGAAGGTGACTCCCTTATATAAGACAGTCAGTAACACCTGATTCCCAGTCCTCACAATCTTCACTGGACAGACCAGCACCGCTTGTAACCACCAGAGGAAGCCTCTGCTCAGAACTCATCTCAAACCCATTCACAACAGTTTGGGTAATTTTAAATCTCCGTATATATTTCAGAAGTAACACACATGGTCACATGCTCAATATGGAGTAGACCAGAATATGAAAAGCATTAAAAGTGTACTGCATCAGTAGTGTACAGCTGTTTACAGTGTTGGGGTAACTTTAAATCTTCCTATATATTTCAGGAGTAATACACACGGTCACAGGCTCAGTATGGATAACACCAGAATATGAAAAGCATAAAAAGTGTACTGTATCACTAGCATACAGCTGTATACAGTGTTGGGGTAATTTTAAATCTCCGTATATATTTCAGGAGTAACACACAGATGCTCTCTCAGTATGGAGTAGACCAGAATATGAAAAGCAGACAATGTGTACTGTATCAGTAGCGTACAGCCGTATACAGTGCTGGGTTAATTTTAAATCTCCGTATATATTTCAGGAGTAACACACACGCTCACGTGCTCAATATGGAGTAGACCAGAATATGAAAAGCATAAAAAGTGTACTGTATCAGTAGCGTACAGCTGTATACAGTGTTGGGGCAATTTTAAATCTCCCTATATATTCCAGGAGTAACACACACAGTCACAGGCTCAGTATGGATAACACCAGAATATGAAAAGCATAAAAAGTATACTGTATCAGAAGCGTACAGCTGTATACAGTGTTGGGGTAATTTTAAATCTCCGTATATATTTGAGGAGTAACACACACGCTCACAGGCTCAGTATGGAGTAGACCAGAATATGAAAAGCATAAAAAGTGTATTGTATCAGTAGCGTACAGCTGTATACAGTGTTGTTGTAATTTTAAATCTCCCTATATATTTCAGGAGTAACACACACAGTCACAGGCTCAGTATGGATAACACCAGAATTTGAAAAGCATAAAAAGTGTACTGTATCAGTAGCGTACAGCCGTATACAGTGCTGGGTTAATTTTAAATCTCCGTATATATTTCAGGAGTAACACACACACACTCTGTAAGTATGGATTTGACCATAATACAGAAGGCAGAAAAACTGTACTGTATCCGAAGATACCAGCTGTGTACGGTTTTGGGGGCAAATTAAATCTCCGTATATATTTCCGTATTCACACACAGACGCTCTCTCAGTATGGATTTGACCGTAATACACAAGGCAGAAAAACGGTACTGTATCAGAAGATACCAGCTGTATACGGTTTTGGGGAAAATTGAAATCTCCGTATATATTTCCGGAGTCACACACAAATAATCAGCATGTATTTACCAGCCGGTACACGGTAGTGTGAGGAGCGGACAGCTCTATACGGTGTGGGAAAAAATTAACACTCAGTAACTCTTCAGAAAAAATTAAAAGTATTAGTGCTGTGTAGGTGCTGTGTTAAAAAGCACTCTGCACAGCAGTGTACACACAGCAAAAGAAACTCCTCCCGTCACTGGCAGGCAGCCAAATAATCAGCTCTGCTGCTCCACTCAATAAATTCCTCCCCTCTTACTGGCAAACAGCAGCCTAATAATCAGCTCTGCTGCTCCACATAAGCAATTCCTCTCCTGTCACTGGCAGGTAGCCTAATAATCAGCTCTGATGCTGCACACAATAAATTCCTCCCCTCTCACTGGCAAACAGCAGCCTAATAATCAGCTCTGCTGCTCCACACAAGCAATTCCTCCCCTGTCACTGGCAGGCAGCCTAAGGACCAGCGTTGCTGCACACAACAAAATCCTCCCTCCCCTGTCACTGCACACTAACTGTACAGCTAATCGCTATTAGCACAAGTACAGAATTATTGTTTTTTTACTGCCTAACGCTCTCCCTACTGAGAACCAGCGCCAGGAACCTCTCACTATGCTAAGATTGGCAGAAGTAAAATGGCTGTCGGCAGTGAGGGCTTTTATGGGCACTGTGACGCCACACAAGGCAAGCCAATCACTGCAATGCCCTTCTCTAAGATGGTGCTGGCCCTGCCCATGTCATCGCGCTGCCCACAGTCTGCGTCCTTGCTCATTGGCTTAGAAAAGGCCCTTCAATCATTATGGGAAAACCGACTTTGGCACTCGGGTTGCCGAACGCATGGCTGACCTCACGCTATGGTGGGGTTTCGCTCGGCGAAACCTGACTTTGGCGAAAGTCGATCTTTTTTAATCTGACCGACCTGTTTCGCTCAACTCTAATTATAAACTTTAGTGAAACACTTGGGGTTCAAAGTGCTCACAACAGATCTAGATAAGTTCCTTAGGGGGTCTAGTTTCCAAAATGGTGTCACTTGTGGGGGGTTTCCACTGATTAGGCACATCAGGGATCTCCAAACGCGACATGACGTCCAATCTCAATTCCAGCCAATTTTGGTTAGAAAAAGTCAAACGGCGCTCCTTCCCTTTCGAGCCCTACCGTGCGCCCAGACAGTGGTTTTCCCCCACATATGGTGTATCAGCGTACTCAGGAGAAATTGCACAACAACGTTATCTGTCCATTTTCTCCTTTTACTCTTGTTAAAATTAAAAAGTTTGTAAAAGATAATTTTTGTGACTAAAAAGTTAAATGTTCATTTTTTCCTTCCACGTTGCTTCAGCTCCTGTGAAGCACCTGAAGGTTTAATAAACTTCTTGAATGTGGTTTTGAGTATCTTGAGGGGTGCAATTTTTAGACTGGTTGTCACTTTTGGGTATTTTCTGCCATGTAGACCCTCAAAGTGACTTCAAATGTGAGGTGGTCCCTAAAAAAAAGGGTTTTGTACATTTTGTTGTAAAAATGAGAAATCACTGGTCAACTTTTAACCCTTATAACTTCCTAACAAAAAAATTTTGGTTCCAAAATTGTGCTGATGTAAAGTAGACATGTGGGAAATGATGTTTAGCAACTTTTTTGTGTGACATATTTCTCTGTTAAATGGAATAAAATTTCAAAGTTTGAAAATTGCAAATTTTAAAAATTTTGCCATATTTCCATTTTTTTATAAGTAAACGCAAGTTATATTCGCTCGGCGAAACCTGACTTTGGCGAAAGTCGATCTTTTTTTAATCTGACCGACCTGTTTCGCTCAACTCTAATTATAAACTTTAGTGAAACATTGGGGTTCAAAGTGCTCACAACAGATCTAGATAAGTTCCTTAGGGGTCTAGTTTCCAAAATGGTGTCACTTGTGGGAGGTTTCCACTGATTAGGCACATCAGGGGATCTCCAAACGCGACATGACGTCCAATCTCAATTCCAGCCAATTTTGGTTAGAAAAAGTCAAATGGCGCTCCTTCCCTTTCGAGCACCCTACCGTGCGCCCACAGTGGTTTTCCCCCACATAGGGTATCAGCAGTACTCAGGAGAAATTTCCCAACTTATTGTCCATTTCTCCTTTTACTTTGTTAAAAAGTTTGTAAAGATAATTTTTGTGACTAAAAGTTAATTGTTCCATTTTTTCCTTCCACGTTGTTCACTCGTAGATGAGTTAAAATCTAGAATTGTTTGTAATAAGATCAATTTTAATGGTTGACTTGGTATGAATGTAGATAGTGATCAATGTGTATTTTTCCCTAAAATTCTTGTAATTGTTGTAAAGATCACTGAATTTAACTTATAACTTCTCAAAATTTTGGTTCAAATTGTGCTATCTAAAGAACATGTGGAAATATGTTTAGAACTTTGTACATTTCTTGAATGGTATTTCAATTTGAAATGCAAATTTTAAATTTGCCTATTTCCATTTTTTTTAAGTAAAAGTATGGAATTTACCTTATAAAATTGTCAATTCATCTCAGAATTGCAAAGATCCGTGAATGCATTCCAGAGTTATAAACTCATAAAGAGACAGTGGTCAGAATTGTAAAAATTGGCCCGGTCATTAACGTGCAAACCACCCTTGGGTTTTAAGTTGTTAAAATTTGTGAGGCTGAGTCTCTTGCTCCTCTGTCATTGCCTGATAACAAGGTCTTCATCCCAGTTCAGTATAGGTTGAGTGATCTTCGGGAGTTCCACGTCTCTGCTCTCGTGGGCACCCTGGAGTCTCGGCCACTCGGAAAGCTATTGCTAGACTGTTTTGGTGGTCCTCCATGTATTCTGATATCGCCGTGTTTGTGTCTGCTTGTGAGACCTGTGCTCATGCTAAAGTCTCCCATAACCGGCCCACCGGGGAATTTGTGCCATTGCCAATTCCGGATAGACTCTGGACACATTTGTCCATGGATTTTATCACTGATCTCCCTTTTTCTAATGGAAGACAGTGGTTTGGGTAGTGGTTGACTGGTTTATCAAACAGGCACATTTTGCTCCCTTGGCAGGACTACCTAATGCTGAAACACTATCTAAATTGTTTATTGAGCACCTTGTAAGGTTGCATGGCATGCCTCTGACCTTGGAGTCTGACAGAGGGGTGCAGTTCGTGTCAAAATTTTGGAGGGCGTTTTGCATGAGATTGGGTATTAGCTTTACTTTTTCCTCTGCCTACCATTCCGAGACCAACGGTCAGACGGAGAGGATCAATCAGTCACTAGAACAGATCTTGCAGTGTCTGGCTACGTCTCAGCAGGTTGATTGGTGTTCCTCGTTGCCTGTGGCTGGGTTCACATTCAATAATCGGGTTAATCAGTCCACTGACACCTCTCCTTTTTTCTGTAATTATGGTTTTCACCCCCATTTTGGTGAATTTTCCAGGCTGGATTCGAGGTGTCCATGGGCTGATTCGGCGGTTCAACAGTTGGGGTAGGTTTGGAGGGGGATTCAGAAGAACATTGGGGCAGCTCAGGGCAGACAGAAACATTTTGCTGTTAAGTGACGATTTGTAGGACCTAAGTTTCTGGTAGGAGCTAAAGTATGGTTGTCTACCAATAACATACATCTGAAACTTTCCCCTGCTAAGCTGGGTACCAAGTTTATTGGTCCTTACGAGATCAATGAGGCTGTCAACCCAGTTGCCTTTCGCTTACGATTGCCTTTGTATTCCCAATGTATTTCACAGGTCCCTTCTTAAATCATTTGTACCTTCCTCTGCTGAGTCTCCACCTCCTCTGTCTTCTGTTTCTGTGGATGGACAAACAGAATATGAAGTTGAACGTATTGCTGACTCTCCGGTGGTTCGTAGCTCGCTTCAGTACTTGGTACATTGGGGGGTTACAGTCCGGAGGATCGATCTTGGATCTCGGCGCGTTCAGTCCATGCTGATCGGTTGGTTCATGCTTTTCATACACGTTATCCTGGGAAACCTGGGGATCCGGTGGCCCCCCTTGAGAGGAGGGTGTTGTAATAGTCCAGGCTGGGTTTTGCCTTGCTTCTCCTTTCTTGGTCTGGTCATGTCAGGGGTTAACTTTCCCTGCCTCGTTCCTGGGTCCAGTCTGTATTATATTGCTTCATTCGGCGAGTTAGCTGGCTCTGGTGAGTTCCTGATCTGTCCTGCTGCATTCGTCTGACCCGACCGTGTCTATTTACCTCCTTCCTCCCCTTTCCTGCTCCTTGTTGCCCTGTGTTTTTGGATTTGCCGGTATTTGACTCTGGCTTGTCCCTGACCTGTTCCTGTCTCTCCCTTCTGTCATCTTTGCTACGGACCTTTACTGACCTTTGGCTCTCTTCTGACTCCGTGTTTAGGATTTCCCCTTTGTACTGCGTTATCCTCTGTATTCGACCCTGCTCTCTGTCTATTCCGCTGCCACCTAGTGGTCGCTTCGCTGTAATACTGCTTGTCAGCTTCATTGCAGGATATTCAGCTCAATCTCCACTTTGCTGCCATCTAGTGGAGTCTGTGTTACTCTGCATTAACCCTCGATATTACAGTGTGACAGTCCTCTCTGTGATTTCAAATCTGTCTTCTGAACAGATAAATATTCTTTCATTAGCAATTTCTATTATCAAATAGTTTTACAGAATCTGAACATGTAATTGTACATATGTATTTGATACAAAACATCTAGCAACAAGATATCCATTGTCCATGCAAAAAAAAAACGAGCTGTGGGCTGTCCAGAATGACAACAAAATTCACTGGAGGCTATATGAAAGTGTCAATTTAATTTTTTACTCAAAGTACTTCTGGTCCTAAGGCCAACTTATAACCTTAATCAGTATAATTAATTACTTAAACAGCACAAAACACCACCAGTGCATTCACAGAGAACTGCAGAGTACCTTTTTCAGACATTAGATAGGAATGGTCATCACTTAAAATTATCCCGTGTGAATAATTTGGAGTTGTGTTCCGAATTTATACTTGCAATACCTCTAGCTTCACGTTGAAGTCCTCGGAACTCCAGATAACTATTAACATAAACGCACATAGACCCATATGATCAGAAGACTATAGGAGAATATAAAGCACATGAAATATGCAAGGGGAGCATGCGCTAAATCCCTGAGCTCTGAAATTCTTCTATCACATACCTGCAACAATAGAAAGGAAAAAAGAAAACTTAAAATGATGCTCACCACATGGTCTTTGTTTCCCCTGTCTTCTGAAGTCTCCAACTTGGTCAGTTAAGTTAGTCAGCTGAGGATCTCGGTGGGATCTCCAAACACAGTAAACTTATTTGTATTACAGCAGCCTTTTCCTTATTTTTCCTTATATTAGGGAGCAGGTGCAACCACAGAGAGCAACACTCACACAGAGAAGTCAGCTATAAATAGAGAGGGTTCTCCAAACTTTATTGAGTTGCACACGCTTCAACATCAAAGCCGTCACGTAACTAAATTCATATCATGCAAATGCAAAGAAGAAATGTTATATACTGAAACTACTATTTTAGCTATCAGACAAAAGCATGGCTCCAGACATAATTCAATTAATTGTTTCATAAAAACATATTTTGCTTGTAAATATAGCCTTTATATAGAAAAATTCTCAAAAAATAATATTCCTTGAATTACAGCAAGAAAGATTACAGTATGGGTGACATGCCAAAAAAAGCTATACATTTAAACACTTAATAAAAGGTGACATAACTTAATTAGATAAAAGAGTGCAACATGAAAGTATAAGGTCTTAAGAATGGCAACCACTTTAATCAGGTCATATGACTTCTGCAGCCTTCACTGTTTGTGTCACATGACTGCTGGAGGACACAGCTTTGAAATCAGACAAAGGGAAGGAAGTAAGTTAATTTATTTTTTAACTCAATTCTGCCAGAGTGAAGTTGCTAATAAGCGGTTGGTCAGTCGTGTATAACCCTTTTGCTATGTAAAATTGCTATAACCAGAAGAATATAATGTAGGCTGTCTTGTAATAACTATTTACTTACAAGTCATTTAATTATTCCTTTCCACAATATTTTGTTTCTTCCATGATAGCAAATTTCTCATCTGAAAAGATTTGCTACACTGCTTGAGTTTAGGATTGCTACAGATAATTACAATAGGACTCAAGGCTGAATAGGAGCAAGCTAAAATTATCCTGGCCTCGCTCATGTTGGTTGTCACATTGGTCAATGTCATAGTGTAGATCCACGTGACATTTTCAAATCCAAAATGTGCTACATACATAATAACCAATATGATGACAGCTCTGGAAGCTTTGTATTCTGCAGTCCTTCCTTGGCCTCTGTCTGAGCTGCGAATCCCTTTGATTGATCTTTCATGATGTACTAATCGGTACACAATGTAACTGCTTGCTATTGCCATCAACCCTACAAACAAAAAGTCTCTAAATACAAACATTGCTCCATTAATAATATAGGCATTATAAGTCTGATAGTCCATATCACAATAAATTAAGTGTAATGAGTAAATGGAGGTTGAGCATTGTAGTTGGACTGTGCATACTTAAGAGCAGAGTAATGTATCACTAGATTGCAACACAAAATAATTATAATAATTGTCAGAACATTGTGTGCCATTTTCTGCTTGAAAGATATCCAGTGTTTGGCTGATGGGGCGATGAGGATACATTGATGGCAGCTGAGGAGGCTGCTGATGCAGATAGACATGGCTCTGCTCACTCTGTACGTATAAGGAAAATCTGGCATTTTGTGTCATCCATTAGGTTTTTGATGCCTAAAGAATGAAGGTACTGGGGGGTGATCGAGAAATTACTATAAGAAGATTCATTACAACGAATGTCATGAGAATTGTGTTTGTTGCTAAAAGTTTCTTCTCGTTTATTCTGATGAAGGTAAACTTTAAGAAAATAAAGAGATTTCCCGGAATTCCAATCACAATCATCATGAAAAAGCCAAAGGCCTTAAGGACAAGGTAGATATGCAACATCTGTAATTTAAAAAAAGTCATGTTAACATTGCTGACAAACATTGTTTTCTATGGTTGTTTTTTCTAAATGTACTCAATATTCTAATGAGTAAATTGTTCTTTTTGTCTTTTCACATTTACATGAACATTTATTATTTACTTTCCTAATTACCATATTTTTCGGATTATAAGATGCACTTTTTTTCCCAAAAAATTTTGGGGAAAATGGGGATGCATCTTATAATGCTGATATACCTTACCAGCCGTGGTGGGGCAGGGTCCCAAGGTCGCTGCAGGTCTCAGGCTGGGATGAGTGGGTGTTCGTATATGCGGCATGCCACTGCGGGTGTTCCGTGCTGCTGGTGATCTATGCTGCGGGGGCTCTGCCAACATCTTGTGAAAGGCCAGAGCCCCCGCAGTTGCATGGTTTCCTATGCGGTGGACTCTGGGAAAATGACTGCCCTGGGCGTCGCGTGTGCAAAAGGAGATCTCGGCACTAAGATCTTGGGAAATGATTTCTCAGCGATGAAATCTCATTTCCTGAGATCTTGGTGCCGGGATCTCCATCTGCGCATGTGACGCTCCCGGAGTCATTTTCCCAGAGTCCATCGCATAGGAAACCATGCAACTGTGGGGGCTCTGGTCTTTCACAAGATGCCGATAGAATCCCCACAGCACGGAACACCCGCAGCGGCGTGCTGCACATACGAACACCCCCTCATCCCAGCCTGCGGCCTGCAGCATCACCCCACTCCTGCCTCCTCCAGCAGACACCCTGGGACCACGCTTCATGGCAGCCAGCACACCTGGTAAGCAATAACATGCATGGATTATAAAAAGCACCACCATTTTATTAAAAAAAGTTTTTCCTATTTTACTCCTCAAAATTTGGGGTGCGTCTTATAATCCGGAGCGTCTTATAATCCACAAAATATGGTAATTACTTAATGCAAGGAATTTTCTTATTGCTTTTATCCTAGGTTTTGTCTGTTAATGAACACTGTGAATTTGCACACATACCAAGAGGTCTGTTGGTCCATTTCCTTGATTTTGCTTTAGCTCATTGTACTCTGTATATAAAGTGGTGCGGCTCCCACTTTTTGGGCTGTGCGTCTTGTCTATATAGCAGTCAGGCCTGGTTCCTGCTCTACTCTCGTCTATTGAGGCATGCTGGCACATAGAGACGTGAAATACTAGAGACAGGACCATCCTGATTGGGTATGCCTTGTTGTAGTGGGTTGGCTTTTTACGCTTTTTTTTTATCAAAATAGTGTCAACCAAGTACCCTATGTTATTTACATGTTCTATTACTATGTTGTTACCTACTTATTTACTGCAAGGTATTTGCTCATCGTTTTTATCCTAGGGTTTGTCTGGTAAAGGCCACAGTGTGAATGTGCAACTATACATTGCACTTATACCAACAGGTGGGTTGGCACATTTATTCAAATGCTTCCGTAGTGCTGAGCAAAGATGTATAGGAAATACCATAAAAGCACATTATGCCACAGTTACAGGAACCCTTACGAAAATCAGTCATCCTATTTTAGCAAGTTACTACAACCTGCATTGGATGAGGTGCTGCAATGTTAGAAAGCAAAGCAGTTGAAAATAGAGGAGATTAAAAGTATAATGGTGCACAGACTTTTTATGGTTGCATTGCTCAATTATTTCAAGATAAGAAAAGTAAAGGTAAGGAAGCTTAATATCAGACAAGACAGCTTTCAAAAAGTATGGAAGAGCCCTTTTTAGATATGCACTTCCAAAGTAAGTACACAGCATCATCGGTTGCTGCCAATAGTTGCCACAGAGTAAAGCTACAATAGACAGTAGCCTGGAATACAGTACCTGAATAATGTCTCATTGTCTTTATGTTATAATCTCAGCATGAACACAAATAGGCTCATATGGCTATACCAAGAAGTTTCATGTAGAAACACATCATATACAGTGAAGTAGTTCAAATGTCTGGCATGATAATAGTTTATTAAGTTGAAATATATGTAAAGTATTATATGCTAAGCTAAGGCTAGGACTTAAACAAATTTGGCTAATACACAGATATATGCAGTGGTATGCATATAAAAGTGAATACATCTGCTCTTAAAAAAATGAAAAAAAAATTATATTCCTAATAGTAAAAGGTAGAGAGGAGTGGACTGATCAAAGGAGAATCAAGTTCAACCCAAATTTCCTTAAATTCGCAGTTCCACACAAATTTCGAACATTCTGCAAATTTAATTACCGAGGATTGTAAAAAAAATGCCTTGTGCCAATTTACATACTGGTGAAGACTGTGCTA
Source organism: Oophaga sylvatica (assembly GCA_033576555.1). NCBI lineage: Eukaryota > Metazoa > Chordata > Amphibia > Anura > Dendrobatidae > Oophaga > Oophaga sylvatica. Next base: position 464,814,127 of record JARQOD010000002.1, on the reverse strand, counting down.
TTGCCATCAATTATTTATTTGATTTATAGGCTCTTACTGTCTGTGTCTGCGGCGTTACACCATATTTTGGTGCACCTAAGATCTATATTGAAAGCTCTGTCATTGATAAGTTTTTCTAATTTATGTATTGCCTTGTTTACTATGAACTATTTATAAAAAAAATATACTTTTCGTAATTTTTCTTTGGATTATATGCTATAGGTGTTTCTTTTTAAATGCTAATAAGAGCTCCAATGGCTATTGCCTGCAACAGTCATAATAGATAGTTTTTATGGACTGTTTTTCAATAATTTGGTTTCTGTTTCTGAGATCTTGTATTAAAATCTGCAATCATGTAGAGACCAAAGACAGGATACCAATTCCCCACACACAGCAGGACTGTAAGATTCCCGGGACATTCAAATCTTCTTCCAATGTGGTGTTTGGGGACTCTATGTGGGAGAAACAGGACAGAAACCGAGAGCAAGGATGAGGTCTCATCGCCACACAGTTACAGATGAAAAAAACATTTACCTGTGGACGAAAATTTCTGTGGTCCAGTAAACAACATAAACAATATGAAAGTTGTCATATTAACCCCTTACTGTCCAATGACATGCACAGTCCGTCATGGCAAGGTGCCAGTTCCGGCACCAGGACGGACTGTGCACGTCATGCCTTTGATCTACCACTGCGTGTAAACACGCAGTGGTAGATCGCAGTGGTAGATCAGTGCCGACAGCTGTCACAGACAGCTGACAGGCACGGCAAGCGGTGCGGGGACCTTTGCCGTCGGTCTCCGCACCTACAGTGCTGTGCTTGGTCAGTCAATCTGACTGACCAAACACAGCAGAGATCGCGCAGGAGAAGCTGAAATTTCAGCTTCTCCAGCACGATCAGTGTAGGAGCCGGCGCTGCAGTGGCCAGGCTTCCTGCACTGACAGCCAGGAGCGGAGCCCCCACAGCCCCTGGCTGTTAACCCCTGACTGCTGCGATCGAGCGCGATCGCAGAGCTCAGGGGGGGAGGCAGAGGGTCGGGAGCTCCCTCTGCCTCAGATCGGCGCCCTGCAATGTATTTGCAGGGCCCAATCTCTGCCTTGATGACCCGGGGGTTGTCATGACAACCTCCGGGTCATCTAGCTACGGAGAGCTGCTGTGATCATGGTCACAGCAGCTTTCCCCATAGGTACAATGCATTGCAATGCTGGAGCATTGCAATGCATTGTAACTGCAATAAAAAGTAAAAAAAGTGAAAGTCCCATAAAGGGACAAGTTAAAAAAAAAATCATTTTTTTTTAAAAATTGTAAAAAAAATATTAAAAAATAATTTTAAAAAAAATCCCCTAAAAAAACACATTTGTTCATTCTGCTTCCACAAAAATCGGAATAGGAAGCGATCAAAAAACGTTATGTGCTCGAATATGGTAACAATAAAAATGTCAGCTCGTCCCGCAAAAAATAAGCCCACAGATAACTCTGTCGGCCGAAATATGGAAAAATTATAGCTCTCAAAATACGGCGATGCAAAAATTTCTTACAAAAAATTATTCCAAAAAAAAGCATCTTTTAGTGTGTGACAGAAGCTAAACATGAAAAAAGGGTATAAATCTGGTATCGCCGAAATAGCACCGACCCGAGGAATAAAGTCGCTTAATCACTAATACCGCACGAGGAACGGCGTAAAAAATAAAACCAATTCTTCACCTTTTGTGGATTTGTTCATTGTGCCTCCCAAAGATCGCAGTAAGGCGATCACAGTGGTTCCCCCCCACATATGGGGTATCAGCGTACTCAGGACAAAATGCACAATAGCTTTTGGGGTCCTATTTCTCCTGTTACCCTTAGAAAAATAAAAATTTGGGGGCAAAAAGGTCATTTTTGTGGAAAAAAATATGATTTTTTTATTTTCACGGCTCTACGTTATAAACTTCTGTGAAGCCCTTGGGGGTTCAAAGTGCTGACCACACATCTAGATAAGTTCCTTGGGGGTCTAGTTTGCAAAATAGGGTCATGTGTGGGGCGTTTCCACTATTTAGGCACATCAGGGGCTCTCCAAGCGCGACATGACACCCGCAGACCATTCCATCAAAGTCTGCATTTAAAAACGGTGCTCCTTCCCTTCCGAGCTCTGCCATGCGTCAAAATAGTGGTTCCCCCCCACATATGGGATATCAGCGTACTCAGGACAAATTTAACAATAGTTTTTGGGGTCCTATTTCTCCTGTTACCCTTATAAAAATAAAAATTTGGGGGCAAAAAGATTATTTTTGTGGAAAAAATATAGATTTTTTTATTTTCACGGCTCTACGTTATAAACTTCTGTGAAGCACTTGGGGGTTCAAAGTGCTCACCACACATCTAGATAAGTTCCTTGGGGGGTCTAGTTTCCAAAATGGAGTCACTTGTGGGGGGTTTCTACTGTTTAGGCACATCAGGGGCTCTCCAAATGTGACATGACACCCGCAGACCATTCCATCAAAGTCTGCATTTGAAAAAGGCGCTCCTTCCCTTTCGAGCTCTGTCATGCATCAAAATAGTGGTTTACCCCCACATATGGGGTATCAGCATACTCAGGACAAATTGCACAATAACTTTTGGGGTCCTGTTACCCTTTGGAAAATAACAATTGGGGGTGGAAAGATCATTTTTTTTGAAAAGATATGATTTTTTAATTTTACTGCTCTACGTTATAACCTTTTGTGAAGCCCTTGGGGGTTCAAAGCTCTCACCACACATCTAGTTAAGTTCCTTGGGGGGTCTAGTTTCCAAAATGGGGTTACTTGTGGGGGGTTTCCACTGTTTAGGCACACAGGGGCTCTCCAAATACGACATGGCGACCAATCTCAATTCCAGCCAAAAAAGTCAAATGGCGCTGCTTCCCTTTCGAGCTCTGCCATGCGCCCAAATAGTGGTTTACCCCCACATATGGGGTATCAGCGTACTCAGGACTAATTGCACAATAACTTTTGGGGTCCTTTTATCCTTTGGAAAATAAAAATTGGGATGAAAAGATCATTTTTGTGGAAAAAATATGATTTTTTAATTTATGGCTCTACGTTATAACCTTCTGTGAAGCCCTTGGGGGTTAAAAGCTCTCACAACACATTTAGATAAGTTCCTTGGGGGGTCTAGTTTCCAAAATGGGGTCACTTGTGGGGGGTTTCCACTGTTTAGGCACACAGGGACTCTCCAAATGCGACATGGCGTCCAATCTCAATTCCAGCCAAAAAAGTCAAATGGCGCTGCTTCCCTTCCGAGCTCTGCCATGTGCCCAAATAGTGGTTTACCCCCACATATGGGGTATCAGAGTACTCAGGACTAATTGCACAATAACTTTTGGGGTCCTTTTATCCTTTGGAAAATAAAAATTGGGATGAAAAGATCATTTTTGTGGAAAAAAATATGATTTTTTAATTTTACGGCTCTACGTTATAACCTTCTGTGAAGCCCTTGGGGGTTAAAAGCTCTCACAACACATTTAGATAAGTTCCTTGGGGGGTCCAGTTTCCAAAATGGGGTCACTTGTGGGGGGTTTCCACCGTTTAGGCACACAGGGACTCTCCAAATGCGACATGGCGTCCAATCTCAATTCCAGCCAAAAAAGTCAAATGGCGCTGCTTCCCTTCCGAGCTCTGCCATGCGCCCAAATAGTGGTTTACCCCCACACATGGGGTATCGGTGTACTCTGGAGAAATTGTACAACAAATATTGTTCATTCTCTCCTGATACCCTTGACAAAATTTAAAAAAATTGTGTCGAAAGAAAAATTTTGGGAAAAAAAGTTAAATGTTCATTTTTTCCTTCCATATTGCTTCAATTCTTGTGAAGTACCTAAAGGGTTAATAAACTTCTTGAATGTGGCTTTGAACACGGTGAGGGGTGCAGTTTTTAGAATGGTGTCACTTTTGGGTATTTTCTGTCATATTGATCCCTCAAATTCACTTCAAATGTAAGGTGGCCCCTAAAAAAAATGGTTTTGTAAATTTTGTTGGAAAAATGAGAAATTGCTGGTCAACTTTTAACACTTATAACTTCCTAACAAAAAAAATTTTGGTTCCAAAATTGTGCTGATGTAAAGTAGACATGTGGGAAATGTTATTTATTAACTAATTTTTGTGACATATCTCTCTGATTTAATGGCATAAAAATTAAAAGTTTGAAAATTGCAAAATTTTCAAAATTTTTGCCATATTTCCGTTTTTTTAATAAATAAACGCAAGTTATATTGAAGAAATTTTACCACTATCATGAAGTACAATATGTCACGAGAAAACAATCTCAGAATCGCCGAGATCCGTAGAAGCGTTTCAGAGTTATAACCTCATAAAGAGACAGTGGTCAGAATTGTAAAAATTGGCCTGGTCTTTAACCTACAAAATGGCTTGGTCGTTAAGGGGTTAAAAGGCAAAATTAAATCACAAAAACATTGCAGAGTTTGGAAATACAAACTTATTAAAGTCTTTGATGCCATCCATACAGGACTAAATCTGTCAGAAGGATTTATGACTTACTACAGAATCTGAAGAATCTGCTCCAAAGAAGTTGAGGGCATCAGGCCTCTGATCTTACTTGGATATTAGGACTATAAAACTTTCACACCACTAATCTAATCCAGTAAAGGATTCAGTCTCTGAGATTAGTTTGTTTATTTAAATGTTTATTTATTATTCCATGTCCATCTTTTTTTGTTGTTTGTGCATATATTTGTTTCTTCAGAAACTTTGTTATACAATGCCTGAGGAAGGGACCTAAGAAGCCCCAAAATCTTGCTTTGTAACATCATTTATTTAATTTTTGTTAGCCATTAAAAGGTATCATAACTACAAGATTATCTTGTTTTTCACATGGAGAACATTAAATTTCCACTTCCAGTGTCCCTGTGTAAATCTCTTCATCCTGGACAGTGTAAGCTCTTACAGTGGGTATGGAAAGTATTCAGAACTAGTGATGAGCCACCCCCGTAGTGTTCAAGTTCGGTTCGGTTCACCGAACAGCCGTGTGTTCGACGAACTGTTCGTCGAACACCGTCGAACACCGTTAAAACCAATGACAGGCAAACCAAAACACATAGAAACACATAGAAAACACATAGAAAACACTTCAAAGGTGTCCAAAAGCTGACAAATTGCTCACAAGACACAACTAACACATGGAAAAGTGACAAGTACATATAGTCATGTGAAAAGAAAAGAGGCGGAGGAGTAAAAGGAGGGGGAGACACAGATATAGGCATGTCATGCCCTTCTAAGACCAAAAAATTGCCATGACGACACGGCCAGTCCGTTCCTGCCAGTGCGATCTGCGTGTCACCGGGTTTGTGCCAGAGCTGCGGTGGACCCTGACGGCCAGCCCCCCTCTCCAAATACTGGTGCCTGTCCGCTGGTGGGTCGAGCGAGCCCCCCTGCGATGGAGGCAGGTCTAATCATTTTTATTTAAATTGTTTCTCTAATTTGAATGAGTACACTTTAAATCCTTTTACAAGGATCTATTGGAGGGCAAGTCTCATGCCAGCAGCCGCGGTAATGCCAGGTCCAGTAGTGTCCAGTAAAGCTGCTGCAGTTAAAAAGCTTTTATAAGGATCGAGCTTGGCGGTCCACCACAAGGCATCCTACCGCCACTTACAGCCCCTGTGCCTTGGGGTGCCTCCCCGATGCTCTTCACTGATTTTCCCGGGGGCCCGAAGCATTTCCTTTGAAAAAATTAAGTGTCCAAAGTACAGGTGGTATAGCTTGCTTAACAGCTGTGATAATCCGCTGACTAGCAGACACTGCTACTAGGCCCAAAATTATTGTCGTTTTTTTGGAAAAACCGAACTCTTCAAAATCTAGTTGCCCCAGCAACACAACTCTCAAGTCCTTATCTTCATCTGCAACCTGGATAAATTCTAATCCGGGTTGTTTTGCATGTAGGACCTTTAAGTGTTTATGTTGCGTCTCTATTATGAATGGGGTGCAAGAATTTCAATCTCGTACCACAGGCACCATTTTTAAAATCAACTGTCATGTCAATTGCCAATCGTGCTACATTATTTATTTAATTGAGTGCGGTTGTGGGTTGCAGTACATCGGTCGGACGATACAGACGATGCATGCAAGGCTCAACAAGCACCGTCAAAATATCTGAAATGGGTTCATGCTACACAGTCTCTCAAAACATTTCTCCCTAGTGCACCAAAAGAATTAGAATTTGTTAAAACTCACTGTTATTGACCAGATACCACATGATATGCCTGATCGGTATAATAATCTAATAACAAGGGAGAGTTTCTGGATTTTTAAACTTGGTACACTGGCCCCTGAGGGGTTAAACTTCACTATTGAAAAAGTCACGTAATATATGCATTTTGTTATTTATTTATTTATTTTCATTTATTTTTCCTTGTGTACATTGTTTTTATGTCTTTTTTTTCGTTGGTTTTATTCAATTTATCTGTGTTTTTTTTTTTTCTTTTTTGCAGTCATATTTGCATTTTTAATCATGTGGGTGTTCTGATTAATTGCTATTTAATTTTCATTTGCTGCTCCACCTTAATATAGCTTTCCTACTCCATTCTATGTATAACTGCCACCTGAGGAAGACGGAGCTATTCCGTTGAAACGCGTTGTGGATATCAATAAATGAAGACTTTTTAATATCCGCTGAATTGCATCCCTCGCGCTCCTTATGACCAGATTGCTTTATCATCACTTATGTCTGATCCTCTCTTGAGGTACCCGGCCGGAGCTGCAGCGGACAACCTTAATCTCATCTGCCTTTATCGCCAGCCTGGTGCTCCTTTGAAACCGTCTATCTGAATTTGGTTGCAAAATTATTGTCTGGGTTAGATGCAGTTAAAAATTTGTAATTAGATCTACAGCCGGTGGCTACTCCGCTGACTAGCAGACACTCTACTAGGCCCAAAATTATTGTCCAGGCAAGATGCAGTTAAAAATTTGTAATTATATCTACAGCCGGTGGCTACTCCGCTGACTAGCAGACACTCAAGCTTTGGAGCAGAACTCTGATTCCCAGGCTATAGTATGAGTAAACAGCTCTAGTCTTCACACTCAACCATCTGTGTTACCCCAAGCCATAGTGTATGTAGTTTCTTACGGTTAAAAGGGGGGTGGGGAAAGACCCAACCCACCTGTAATTGACAATGCCAACGTCACGTAAAACACAGCAAGGGGGCTCCAAAAAGAGTCTCCATTTTTTCCAAAAATTTGGGGCACAGACACCACTTAAGTAGCATCAATTGCCCCAGAGTTGCTTAAAACGGTTGGTGAGGTGATTTGAACAAATCCTCAAGCTTTTACTCTCCCCAGGATGACACAGGGGTAGAAAAGTCCTTGCGGATCCATGATTTGTTCATCTTTATGAACGTGAGTCTGTCTACATTCTCAGTGGACAGCCGTGTGCGCTTATCTGTCAGACTCAGCACACCACCAGCAGCGCTGAACACACGTTCAGAAAGAACAAAAATTATTATTAATTTGAAAGCTGGTGGAGCTTAGTATAGATGGCCTATTAGAATGAGTACCACACACTGCTACAGGCCCAAAATTATTCTACAGGCAAGATGCAGCTAAAAATAATTATTAATTTGAAAGCAGGTGGAGCTTAGTATAGATGGCCTATTAGAATGAGTACCACACACACTGCTACAGGCCCAAAATTATTCTACAGGCAAGATGCAGCTAAAAATAATTATTAATTTGAAAGCTGGTGGAGCTTAGTATAGATTGCCTATTAGAATGAGTAACACACACTGCTACAGGCCCAAAATTATTTTCCGGCCTAGATGCAGCTACAAATTATTAGCAATTTTAAAGCTTAAAACGTTTGGTGAGGTGATTTTACCAAATCCTCAAGCTTTTACTCTCCCCAGGATGACACAGGGGTAGAAAAGTCCTTGCGGATCCATGATTTGTTCATCTTTATGAACATGAGTCTGTCTACATTCTCAGTGGACAGCCGCGTGCGCTTATCTGTCAGCTCACCACCAGCAGCGCTGAACACATGTTCAGAGAGAACGCTGGCTGCAGGGCATGACAAGATTTCCAAGGCGTGAGTGGCAAGCTCCGGCCATTTATCCAGATTGGAAGCCCAAAAAGAGCAAGGGTCCAGTGACACAGTCATGGCTTCCATGTTCAGTTGGAGATACTCCTGTACCATCGTCTCTAGGCATTGACTATGTGTCTGATTTCTTGTCTCCTGTGGCCTTGCAAAGGATGGGCTTAAAAAGTGGTGAAAGGATTCGGCAAAATTGCTGTGAACACCAGCAGATACTGTGTTTCTGTTACCGGTTTGAGTGCTGTACACTCGACAGTCCCACGGTTGGCAAGTAAGAACTGTGAGATTCACTACGTGCACCACTGGTGTTTTGTGGAAAAGCACATGTAAGATTCTGCAACAGTCTCTGCTGATACTCCTGCATGCGTGAATCCCTTTCTATGGCTGGAATTATTTCGGCAAATTTACTTTTGTACCGGGGATCTAACAATGTGGCTACCCAGTAGTCAGGATTATTTCGAATTCTGACAATTCAAGGCTCTTGTTGCAGGTAGTGCAGCAAGAAGGCACTCATGTGTCTTGCGCATCCGGGAGCACCAAGTCCCTGTTGTGTTGGTGGCGAGGTACGACTCATGCTTCCTTCCTTTGCCCTCTCCCTCCAACCTCGCACAACAGAAATGTGATCAAGGTCTCCCTCATCTGATGAGTCTTCCATGCCCATCGCCAGTTCGTCATCCAATTCTTCTGGGCTCCTGCACCTTCCTCACTAGTTTGGCTGCTACCATGCGCCCTGGTTAATCCCTCTCCCCCACCCTCCCATGCCAGCCGCCTTGGTGCTGCCGAACGTCTGGACCTTGCAGATGTTAGCCCTTCCGCATACAACTCCTCCTTCTCTGAAGTGAGCACACAGCGACCGTGCCCTCTGCAGAAGGCCATGTATTCTGGGATAGTGGGCTAAAAATTGCTGGACAACCAGGTTCAACACGTAAGCCATATAAGGCACGTGTGTGACATTGCCCCGGCGAAGGGCCGCACCCAGGTTTGCGGCATTGTCGCACACGGCCTTCCCTGGTTGCAGGTCCAGTGGAGACAGCCATTCATGAAACTGGTTCTCCAGAGCTGACCACAACTCCTCAGCTGTGTGACTCACATTTCCCAGACATTTCAACGTAAAAACCGCCTGATTACGTTGAGCCCTTCTACCAGCATAGCAAGGAGGTGTGCTGCAGGATCCCTTCTGCGCAGTTAGAAAGCCCGTGGCATGACCAGACAGGCTTTGGGTGCAGGTGGAGGACCGAGAGGAGGTTGAGGAGGCAGAAGCAATGGAGGAACTTCGAGATAAAGAGGATTGACTCACAACTCGTGGGGACGGCAAGACATGGACAGCATCCCCTTGTCCTGCTGTCACCATAGTTACCCAGTGCCCAGTCAGCCACATGTAACGCCTCTGTCCATGCCTACTCGTCCAAGTGTTTGTGGTGTAATGCACCCTGTCACACACTGAGTTTCTCAAAGAAGCAGTGATGTTGTGTGCGACATGCTGGTGGAGCGCAGGCACACCTTTCTTTGAGAAGTAGTGCCAACTGGGCATTTGGTACTGGGGCACTGCGACGGACATAAGGGCTCGAAAATCCTCTGTGTCAACAAGGCGGAAAGGCAGCATTTCTGTAGCCAAGAACTTGCAGATGGTGAAATTCAACCTCTTAGCTTTCTCATGGCTAGGAGGAAATGGTCTTTTACTTGTCCACATCTGAGTGACCGAGGGCTGGCTGTTGTGCATAGACCGGGTTGAGTAAGGTGTCCCCGGACAACTGACTGTCTGTGAGGAAGATGCAGGCGCAACAGTTAGGTTGCCTTGATCCAAAGGTGGTGCTCTCGATGTAGGAGAGCACTCAACACCAGCTGGTGTTTCCACTTCCAAATGAACTGATGACCTGCCAATCTGACGGGCTGTTGCTGGTAAAGAGGTGCCAGGTCTGAGTCTCAAAACAGGTCTGACTGCTGTCCCCCCAGTCACAGAGGATGAAGAGGCCACGGTCGCGGATGCACAAGATGGGACAGACGGTGGTTGGTCCGGCCCGCTAGGCCGCATTGTTGCACAGTGAGCTTACAACTGCAACTTATGCTTCATATCCATGTGACGGTTCATGCATGAAGTACTCAAACTATGGATTTTTTGGCCTCTTCTTAGCTTTTCGTCACAAATGTTACAGATAACATGAGTTGGGTCATCCTTATCGATGTTAAAAAATGCCTAGGCTATGCAAGGCTTAGAACCCATGCGATCTGAAGAGCCACCTTGACTTGTGGTCAGAGGCAGAGTTGTGGTTGAGGATGCAGTTGGTGACATGCTTCCAGTACTACGTCTCTGTCCAGGAAGGCGCACTGTTGTGAATGTGCTAGAAATGAATTCTGAGCAGAAGCTCCCTCTGGTGGTTACAAACAGTACTGAACTATCCAATGAAGATTGTGAAGATTGGCGATCAGGTGTTACTGACTGGTCTTATATAAGGGAGGTTCCCTCCCATCAGGGTTGCCAGTGATCAATTGTTCTTGTCTCATCTTTGATTCCTGTTCACTTTGAAGCTTGCTGTTTCGTGCCTGCATCTTCTGCTAACAGATAAGACATTTTCTTCTTTTAGTTTTTTGTGCTTGCTTTTTGCATTTTGTCCTGCACTTCTGTGGGGGTCTGCCGGGTCCCCTCCGGGGGCTTGTGCTTCTCTCAGTTTAGTTCAGCCACTGTTGTTTGTTCATTTGCCTTTTCCAGTTTTTTCAGTGGCTGCTGTTTAGTTTTGTTACACCAGAGAACTAATTTAGGTGGTAGAGGTCGTGTGATCTCAGGTGTTTTTGTAATTAGTAGAGTTGGTACTTTTCAGGGTTTTTTGGGATTGCAGTAAGTGACCTTCCTATCCTTTTCTATTTAGGAAGTTTGGGCCCCAACGTTTGCTCATACTATTTTCTGTCTGTGTCTGTATTTTCCTCTTGTCTAACCGCCATTACATGTTTGGGGGCTTTCTATGTTCTTTGGGGATTTGCTCCGGGGCAGATAGTTTTCCTCTTCTGTCTTTAGGTGTAGTTAGCTTCTCAGGCTGTGACGAGGCGTCTAGGACCAACGTAGGTACGCTCCACGGCTGCCTTTAGTTGTGGTGGTTAGTCAGGGTACTGCAATCCCATAGATTCCAACCTCTCTGGTGTATTTCCTTTTTTGCCTGCTCTCCTCAGCTACCAAATCTTAACAGTATCACCGGCCCAAAAACTGATATTTGTATGGTACTCACATAGTATAGAGGATTTTTTTTTTCTCTCAATGGAGTTTGCACAGTTGTCTGGCCGTGTGGATCAGCTTGCCACTGAAGTTCGGAGTATTGCTACCTATCTTGCAGGGTTGCCTGTTGTGGAACCTAGGATTCCCATGCCAGATTTGTTTCTAGGGGATCGAGCTAAATTTCTGAATTTCAAAAATAACTGTAAGTTGTTTTTTGCCTTGAAATCTAAGTCCTCAGGGAACGCAGCATAGCAGGTTCAAATTGTCATCTCTCTCCTGCGCGGCGATCCTCAGGATTGGGCTTTTTCCCTGACACCTGGGGATCCTGTTTTGAGTAATGTTGATGCATTTTTTCAGGCTCTGGGGTTATTGTACGATGAGCCTAATGTCACTGATCAAGCTGAAAAAGCCTTGTTGGCATTAAATCAGGGGCTTGAGGACGCTGAGTTATACTGTCAGAGATTCCGAAGGTGGGCAGTCCTGACCAAATGGAATGACGATGCTTTGGCAGCCCTTTTTCGGAAGGGTCTGTCAGAGAATGTAAAGGATGTTATGGTGGGATTCCCTGTCCCCTCTGGTCTCAATGATTCTATGTCATTAGCGATTCAAATTGACAGACGTTTGCGTGAGCGTAGAGGTATGCGTGGAATAGTGTTGCCTTGTGAACCAGCTTCTGAACCCATGCAGTGTGATAGAGTGGCTTCTGGGGCACAGCGTCATGAGTTTCGTAAACGCAATGGGTTATGTTTCTACTGTGGTGATGCCTCTCATGCTATTTCAGTCTGCCCTAAGCGGGAAGACGTTTTGCACGTTTAGTTGTCTTGGGTAGTGTTCAGACTAAATTTTTGTTGACTGTTACCCTGATTTGCTCCCTGTCCACATTTTCTGCTCAGGATTTTGTTGATTCGGGAGCAGCTATTAACCTGATGGATTTTGATTTTGCTAAACATTGTGGGTTTCCCTTGATACCCCTACGGAAGTCTATTCCCCTACTGGGGATCGATTCTACCCCTTTGGCTGAGAATAAACCTCAGTTCTCTACTCAGGTGATAATGAGGGTTGAACCTGATCATCAGGAGAGTTGCAAATTTTTGGTGCTGTATAATCTGCATGACATTATCGTACTGGGTTTCCCTTGGTTACAGTCTCATAATCCTGTTTTGGATTGGAAATCTGTGTCTGTAACCAGTTGGGGCTGCCAATGTGTTAATACCAACACTCCTGTTTTTTCTGCCTCCCCCCAGGCTCAGGATGTTCCTGACTTTTTGACTGATTTTTCTGATGTGTTTAGCGAAAGTAAATCTGCATCCTTGCCCCCCCATAGGAGCTATGACTGCGCTATTGAATTAGTGCCTGGTAGTAAATTCCCTAAAGGTCGCCTTTTTAACTTGTTTGTACCTGAACATGAGGCTATGCGGTCTTATATCAAGGAGTCATTGGAGAAGGGTCATATCAGACCATCCTCTTCATCCTTGGGTGCCGGTTTTTTCTTTGTGGCCAAAAAGGATGGTTCATTAAGGCCGTGTATTGATTATCGTCTCTTGAACAATATCACTGTGAAATATCAATATCCGTTACCATTGATTTCTGACCTGTTTTCCAGGGTGAAAAGTGCTACTTGGTTTACCAAGCTTGACCTCAGGGGGTCATATAACCTTATTCGCATTAAGCACGGGGATGAATGGAAGACGGCATTTAATACCCCAGAGGGGCATTTTGAGTACCTAGTGATGCCCTTTGGGCTCACTAATGCTCCTTCTGTCTTCCAGTCCTTCATGAATGACATTTTCAGGGATTTTGTGGATACATTTCTGATTGTTTATTTGGATGATATCTTGATTTTTTCCAATGACTGGGACTCTCACGTGAAACATGTTCGGACTGTGTTCCAGATTTTGAGAGAGAATGCTCAGTATGTGAAGGGATCAAAGTGTCTTTTTGGTGTACAGAGGATCTCATTTCTGGGATTCATTTTGTCCCCATCTGTTATTGAAATGGACCCGGTCAAGGTTCAGGCCATCTGTGATTGGGTCCAACCTACTTCATTAAAGGCTCTTCAAAGATTCTTGGGTTTTGCCAATTTTTATCGTAAATTTATTGGTAATTTCTCTGTTATTGTTAAACCATTGACTGATTTGACCAAAAAGGGTTCTGATGTGGTGAATTGGCCTCCTGAGGGAGTCTCTGCGTTTCAGGAACTTAAGCAGAGATTCACTTCTGCTCCTGTTCTACGGCAGCCTGATGTTTCTCTGCCATTTCAGGTGGAGGTTGATGCCTCTGAAATTGGGGCAGGTGCTGTTTTGTCCCAAAGAGATCCAGAGACCTCTAAAAGTAACCCTTGTGCCTTTTTCTTTCGAAAATTTTCTCCAACTGAACGTAATTATGACGTGGGTAATCGGGAGTTATTGGCCATGAAGTGGGCTTTTGAAGAGTGGAGACATTGGCTGGAGGGAGCCAAACATCAGGTGGTGGTCCTCACGGACCATAAGAATCTGGTTTATCTGGAATCAGCCAAGCGACTTAATCCTAGACAGGCCAGGTGGGCCTTGTTTTTCACACGTTTTAATTTTGTGGTTTCCTTTCTTCCTGGCACTAAGAATGTTAAGGCGGATGCTCTCTCGAGGAGTTTCCTTGCGGACTCTCCTGAGTTATCTGATCCTGCTGTTATTTGAAATAGGGTGTAGTTCTTTCCGCCATCTCGCCCAATTTGAGACTGGCTATGGAAGGGTGTCAGGAGGATAAACCCGAGCGCTGCCCTATTGGGAAATTGTTTGTCCCAGACCGGTGGAAAAAGAGTGTGATATCTGAGATTCATTGTTCGTGTTGGCCGGTCATCCCGGAATTTTTGGTACCAGAGACTTGGTTAGTCGGTCCTTTTGTGGCCTACTTTGTCTCGTGACGTCAGGGAATTTGTGCAGTTCTGCGGGACTTGCTCTCGCTCCAAGCCTTGCTCTCACTCTAGTGGTTTGTTGATGCCATTGCCTGTGCCCAAGAGACCTTGGACCCATATCTCTATGGATTTCATTTCCGACCTCCCTGTTTCTCAGAGAATGACCGTTATCTGGGTGATTTGTGATAGGTTTTCCAAAATGATACATCTTGTGCCATTACCTAAGTTGCCTTCCTCCTCTGAATTGGTGCCTTTGTTCCTTCAGCACGTGGTTCGGTTACACGGCATCCCTGAGAACATTGTGTCTGACAGAAGAGTCCAGTTTGTTTCCAGATTTTGGAGGACTTTTTGTTCTAAACTTGGTGTTCAATTGTCTTTCTCCTCGGCTTTTCATCCTCAGACCAATGGACAAACTGAGATAACAAACCAGACATTGGAGACTTATCTGAGATGCTTTGTGTCTGCTGATCAGGATGACTGGGTCTCTTTTTTGCCTTTGGCTGAGTTTGCTCTTAATAATAGGGCTAGCTCTGCCACTTTGATGTCTCCATTTTTCTGCAATTTTGGGTTTCACCCTCGATTTTCTTCAGGACAGACGGAGGCTTTTGTCTGTCCAGGTGTTGACTCTGTTGTGGAGCGTATGCAGCAGATTTGGGACCAGGTAGTGGAGAGGTTGTCCCTCTCTCAGGAGAGGACCCAGCGGTTTGCCAACCGGCATAGGACTGATGGTCCTCGGTTTGAAGTGGGGGACTTGGTCTGGTTGTCCTCAAGAAATATCCCTATGAGAGTTGCATCTCCTAAGTTTAAGCCTAGGTTCATTGGACCTTACAAGATCATGGAGATTCTCAATCCTGTTTCCTTTCGTTTACTTCTTCCAGGGACATTTAAGATCCATAACGTGTTCCACAAGTCCTTATTGAAGAGGTTTGTCGAGCCAATGGTTCCTATGGCTGTGCCTCCTGATCCTGTTTTGGTTGAGGGCAATCTGGAGTATGTGGTTGAGAAAATATTGGATTCTCGTTTTTCTAGACGGAAACTCCAGTATTTGGTTAAGTGGAGAGGTTATGGTCAGGAGGACAATTCTTGGGTGTTTGCTTCGGACATCCATGCTAGGAGACTCATCCGTGCGTATCACAGAGCTCATCCTGACCGACCTGGTTGCTCAAATGAGGGTTCGGTGACCCCTCCTCAAGGGGGGGTACTGTTGTGAAAGTGCTAGAAATGAATTCTGAGCAGAAGCTCCCTCTGGTGGTTACAAACAGTACTGAACTATCCACTGAAGATTGTGAAGATTGGCGATCAGGTGTTACTGACTGGTCTTATATAAGGGAGGTTCCCTCCCATCAGGGTTGCCGGTGATCGATTGTTCTGGTCTCATCTTTGATTCCTGTTCACTTTGAAGCTTGCTGTTTCGTGCCTGCATCTTCTGCTAACAGATAAGACATTTTCTTCTTTTAGTTTTTTTGTGCTTGCTTTTTGCATTTTGTCCTGCACTTCTGTGGGGGTCTGCCGGGTACCCTCCGGGGGCTTTTGCTCCTCTCAGTTTAGTTCAGCCACTGTTGTTTGTTCATTTGCCTTTTCCAGTTTTTTCAGTGGCTGCTGTTTAGTTTTGTTACACCAGAGAACTAATTTAGGTGGTAGAGGTCGTGTGATCTCAGGTGTTTTTGTAATTAGTAGAGTTGGTACTTTTCAGGGTTTTTTGGGATTGCAGTAAGTGACCTTCCTATCCTTTTTTATTTAGGAAGTTTGGGCCCCAACGTTTGCTCATACTATTTTCTGTCTGTGTCTGTATTTTCCTCTTGTCTAACCGCCATTACATGTTTGGGGGCTTTCTATGTTCTTTGGGGATCTGCTCCGGGGCAGATAGTTTTCCTCTTCTGTCTTTAGGTGTAGTTAGCTTCTCAGGCTGTGACGAGGCGTCTAGGACCAACGTAGGTACGCTCCACGGCTGCCTTTAGTTGTGGTGGTTAGTCAGGGTACTGCAATCCCATAGATTCCAACCTCTCTGGTGTATTTCCTTTTTTGCCTGCTCTCCTCAGCTACCAAATCATAACAGCGCACCCTGACCTCGTCGTCACTCGATCCTCCTCCACCTCCTCTGCTGACCTCATCGACTGTCTCACTGTGGGTTGACAGTAAGTCAGATCTACAACCTCGTCATCATCACCCTGTGTGTTCTCACACCCGTCATCCTCAGAGCCAACCTCTTCCTGCCCTGACACAAAACTCAAGTTGTCGCTCACATCTGGTATTTGAGTCTCATCATCGTCTTCCTCATTGTCTCACCAACAGGAGTTACAGTTTGGGAACGAGGGTTTACATTATGCTCAGAACCTTCTTCATCTGATCCTGGATCAGACTCATAAACATTCTGGGCATCAGTGCAGATCATTTCCTCGTCTGGATTCACAGAAGCTGTGGAGACGACCTCTGATTCCCAGGCTAAAGTAAGAGTAAACAGCTCTGCAGACTCAACCATCTGTTCTACCCCATACTCAGATGGGCAGCTGGAGACTTGGGAGCAGTGAGGAACCAAGTGCGATTGGGGTGACACCTCTGAGGACTGGAGTTTTTGTGTTGTTGAAGTTGAGGTGAGAGCCGACTTAAAGGAGCACTAGATATCTATTGAAGCATCTTATTTTTTTGTGCCTCATCTGGAATTTGTAGCGATGGGCGTGCCCATAAGAAGGGATCGTACCACATTGTCCACTAAAAGAAGTAGACATCTTAGCTTGGCTGGAAGATGGTCTTTCTTCTGCAGATGTTACTGTTGTTTAACACCTACCCAACGGACACAACATTTTTTTCCCTTCACAACACGCCTATTCCCCTTTCCACCAGCAGCAGGCCTTTTGCCACTCATTTTGGTGGTTACCTAATTGACAACTTTGGAGTTGTTTCCACAAAAAACGATGGCTGCAAAAAATTCTTAGTATTTGAACACGGGTGGAGCTTTGTATAGATGGCCTAATACAATGAGTACCACAGACTGCTACTATGCCCAAAATTATTGTCCAAGCAACATGCAGATAGAATTTTTTTTTTTTTAAGGCTGTTGGAGTTTTGTATAGATGGCCTAATACAATGAGTACCACAGACTGCTACTATGCCCAAAATTATTGTCCAAGCAACATGCAGATAGAATTTTTTTGTTTGTTTTTTAAGGCTGGTGGAGCTTCGTAGAGATGGCCTAATACAATAAGTACCACAGACTGCTACTATGCCCAAATTATTGTCCAAGCAACATGCAGATAGAATTTTTTTTTGTTTTTTTTTAAGGCTGGTGGAGCTTTGTAGAGATGGCCTAATACAATGAGTACCACAGACTGCTACTATGCCCAAAATTATTGAACAAGCAACATGCAGATAGAATTTTTTTTTTTTTTTTTTAAGGCTGGTGGAGCTTTGTATAGCATGGCCTAATACAATGAGTACCACAGACTGCAAACTATGCCCAAATTATTGTCCAAGCAACATGCAGATAGATCTTTTTTTTGTTTTTTAAGGCTGGTGGAGCTTTGTAGAGATGGCCTAATACAATGAGTACCACAGACTGCTACTATGCCCAAAATTATTGTCCAAGCAACATGCAGATAGATTTTTTTGTTTGTTTTTTAAGGCTGGTGGAGCTTTGTAGAGATGGCCTAATACAATGAGTACCACAGACTGCTACTATGCCCAAATTATTGTCCAAGCAAGATGCAGATAGAATTTTTTTTTTTTTTTAAGGCTGGTGGAGCTTTGTATAGATGGCCTAATACAATGAGTACCACAGACTGCTATTATGCCCAAAATTATTGTCCAAGCAACATGCAGATAGATTTTTTTTTTGTTTTTTTAAGGCTGGTGGAGCTTTGTATAGATGGCCTAATACAATGAGTACCTCAGACTGCTACTATGCCCAAAATTATTGTCCAAGCAACATGCAGATAGAATTTTCTTTTCTTTTTTAAGGCTGGTGGAGCTTTGTATAGATGGCCTAATACAATGAGTACCACAGACTGCTACTATGCCCAAATTATTGTCCAAGCAACATGCAGATAGAATTTTCTTTTTCTTTTTTAAGGCTGGTGGAGCTTTGTAGAGATGACCTAATACAATGAGTACCACAGACTGCTACTATGCCCTGAATTAGTGTCCAGGCAACATGCAGATAGAATTTTTTTTTTTAAGGCTGGTGGAGCTTTGTATAGATGCCCTAATAGAATGAGTAGCACACACTGCTACTATGCACACAATTATTGAACAGGATAGATTCAGCGAATAATTAGGAGTGATTTGAACGCTGGTGTAGCTGACAAAAAGCGATAGCAACTGCTGTAACCTAGCCCTGAAAGGGGCTGCAATTACAAATAGTCACTGTCCCAAGTTGACCTATCTGTCTATTTAAGAGTGAGCAAAGACCTGCCTGCTAAAACTGCTAGGAACTGATGTAATGTAGCCCTCAAAAGGGCTGCAATTACAAACTAGTCCCTACTCCCTAAACCTTCCTCTCTATTTCTCAACGATTTCACTTGCAAGTCGCTGTTGCACAATGCACACACAATATAGCGCTAACAGCAGCAGTGCCGTCTAACACTGAGCTGCAGCACGGAGAAAATGGTGGCGAGGGGGGAAATGGCTGGGTCTTATAGGGCAAGGATATGTGACATACACAGCCAATGACACATGCCCTTGCTTGTGTGAAAAAAAGCACCTCGCTCCGTGTGAGCACTGCTGATAGGCTGACAGACTGCACCGCCCACTGGAAATGCGGGAAAGAGAAAAAAAATGGAGATCTTCATTATCTCTGCAGAGATCCATGCTATGCCCCTCCCCCCGCCACGCTGGACACTCAAAATGTGTAATAACAGTGATTCTCAGCATAACTGTTAAAAAATCCAGTGACGATTTAGGTGCACGAACAGTTATCGAACATAATCTCGAACATCCGGATTTTTTCCAAATCGTTCGGGTTCGTCGAATGACTCGAACACCGCCCAAAACAGCTCAAATTTGAAATTGGCGAACTGTTCTAGTCGAACACCGCTCATCTCTATTCAGAACCACTTTAAATTTTTCACACTTTGTTTCATTGCAGCCATTTGGTGAATTCAAAAAAGTTCATTTTTTTCTCATTAATGTACACTCTGCACCCCATCTTGACTGAAGAAAAACAGAAATGTAGAAATTTTTGCAAATTTATTTAAAAAAAACCTGAAATATCACACGGTCATTAAGTATTCAGACCATTTGCTCAGTATTGAGTAGAAGCACCCTTTTGAGCTAGTACAGCCATGAGTCTTCTTTGGAATGATGCAACAACTTTTTCACACCTGGATTTGGGGATCCTCTGCCATGCTTCTTTGCAGATCCTCTCCAGTTCCATCAGGTTGGATGGTGAACATTGGTGGACAGCCATTTTCTTGTCCCTCCAGAGATGCTCAATTGGCTTTAGGTCAGGTCTCTGGCTGGGTCAGTCAAGAATGGTCACAGAGATGTTCTGAAGCCACTCCTTTGTTATTTTAGCTGTGTGCTTAGGGTCATTGTCGTGTTGGAAGGTGAACCTTTAGCCACATCTGAGATCCACAGCACTCTAGAAGCGGTTTTCATCCAGGATATCTCTGTACTTGGCCGCATTCATGTTTCCTTCAATTGCAACCAGTCGTCCTGTCTTTGCAACTGAAAAACACCCCCATAGCATGATGCTGCCACCACTATGTTTCACTGTTGGGATTGTATTGGGCAGGTGATGAGCAGTGCCTTGTTTTCTCCACACATACCGCCTTGAATTATCACCAAAAAGTTCTATCTTTGTCTCATCAGACCAGAGAATCTTATTTCTCATAGTCTGGGAGTCCTTCATGTGTTTTCTAACAAACTCTATACAGGCTTTCATATATCTTGTACAGAGTAGAGGCTTCCGTCGGGCCACTTTGCCATAAAGGCCTGACTGGTGGAGGGCTGCAGTGATAATTGACTTTGTGGAACTTTCCCTACTACATCTGTGGATATCAGTTACAGAGATCTTGGAGTTCTTCTTTACCTCTCTCACCAAGGCTCTTCTCCCGCGATTGCTCAGTTTGTCTAGACGGCCAGGTCTAGGAAGACTTCTGGTGGTCCCAAACTTCTTCCATTTAACTATTATGGAGGCCAATGTGCTCTTAGGAAACTTGAGTACTGCAGAAATTCTTTTGTAACTTTGGCCAGATGTGTGCCTTGCCACAATCCTGTCTCTGAGCTCATTGGCCAGTTCCTTTGACCTCATGATTCTCATTTGGTCTGACATGCACTGTGAGCTGTGAGGTCTTATATAGACAGGTGCGTGACTTTACAAATCAAGTCCTAATGTGACTTAAATATGAGTGTCTGAGCAAAGGGTCTGAATACTTTTGACCATGTGATATTTCAGTTTTTCTTTTTAATAAATTTGCAAAATTTTCTACATTTCTGGGTTTTTTTCAGATAAGATGGGGTGCAGAGTGTACATTAATGAGAAAAAAAATAACTTTTTTGAATTTACCAAATGGATTCAATGAAACAAAGAGTGAAAAAATTAAAGGAGTCTTTCCAAGCTGTCTTTTGCCTGTCAATTGAAAGTTCTTATGATCAGAGGAGGCCTCTCTTCAGTTGAGTGTAAGGTATTATGTTCAGCAGTATCCTCTCTTTCTAGTCTCTGAAGTTCTCTCTCCTCTTTGTGAGCTATTACAAATTGAATATTTTAGGAAATTTGGCAAAGTTGAGAAATTCGAATTTCAAAAAATTGCTAATTTCTGTTTTACTTTTTCCAACAGTACATTACTGTGCTTTTTTGCAGCATTTTCAGACAGTTTTTCTACTTCCTGTCAGTACTTTTCATGAGGTGATTTTTCACTGAGAGGAATACATGTGCTTTAACCCTAAATTTGAAAATAAATGATTACTGTAAAATAAGACATTTACCGTATTTTGCAGATTATAAAACGCACCTATATTTTAGTGTAGGAAAATTAAAAAAATATAAATTGGAGCAAAAATGTGATCATGAGGCACTGCTACGGGCGAATCTGCTACTAACACTGTTATAGGAATAGTGTCCCCAATTTTGTACTAATCTCCCCCAACCTGGTGTATATTTGGTCCTTCATTGTTCCATTCTGTTATACATGGCCCTCATCCTGGTATATATGGCTCCCATTTTGGTGTATATGATCCCCATATTATTTTTTGGCTTGAAAGAGGGATGGTTCTGTATAAAGTTAGCTGCGGAGTGTAATAATAAACACTGATCTTTATATTATTTGCTCCAACTGACCAGTGTCTAGATAGCTGAATGAAATTAAAAGTCAGAAGTGGAGATAATGATTACCGTACCTGCTAGGGCTAAAACCAACACATTACAATGCTATACATAAGTAGTACTGCCAACTAGATGTTATCTTCATCTGCTGTGGAGCTGCTCCCTGTGCACCAGGCTGTAAGCTAAGTGCTATGTCCGGCTACAGGCTACAAAGGGTTAAATTAAAGAGGTTAAATTAAGCTATCTGTCCCTCAATAGTCTATCCATATCTGGCACATTGGGAGTATTAAAGAAAATTAATATGCACTGTTCCCCACACCCATAGTCCGGCTCACAGCTCTGTGCCACCTTCAGTGCAGAGCTGTGGGGGGACAATGGGCATGTGGAGCAGTGGATCTCCTTTCATAGCGGGCATACGTGTTAGCCCCAGTGCCAGCTTCTGCCTCCTGTGCCAATGTTCCTGCTCCCCCCCCACAACCACAGCCAGGTACATACGGACAGTAAGACGCATCCCCCACTTTCCTCCAAATTTTTTGGGAAAAAGTGCAGTAATTGTGTCTTTTTTGCAACAACTGTAAATTGGAGACAGTTACATGCCACATTGATATTATGGGCAGGACGTTCTCATATCTGCTTGTGTTTGCATGTGCTCAGTGTCATTCCTTCTAGTTATGACTTCGGAAGCTCTTCTCCAGTGCCCATATGATTAGAATCATTTGATTTGTTCAAGCAGATTTTCATATTATTTTGTGAAATGCAGAGAATAACAAAGCCATTACAAATGTGCTGGCTTTCTGTTCATTTAATGCTTGTCATAGGATGCCAAAGCAGGAGTAAATGTCCTCTGGCACCTATCTTGTTTTGTATCTATAAAAGAAGAGTCTACATCTCCTACTCCATTTGTTTTAAATTAATTTGCCAATGATCAGCCTTACATGACACATGGAGCTGTGCAATCTCCAACCAGCCCAAAATATGCCTGGAAACCTACGGTGCGAAGTAGCTCTGTTTCACCCTCCCACGCAGGAGGATGTAGAGCTATAAAATGCCAAGAAGCTGTCTATCCAAATGAGGAAGAATGGCCAACCCTCTATGATCCAAGCAGATACAACGCTCGCTCACCTCTTTCTTAAAGCTTTAAAAATTAGTTGAGGCAGCAGCAGCATATTTGACATGATGGACAAGATGTTTTATCTTGGTATACTTCAGCAAAGATGCACAGGTTGAACATCCAGGATCAGTCATACACAGACTATGACCTTTCTTAGGGTACATACCCATTTGCGAGAAAAAAAACGGTCCGTTTTCTGGATGGAAAAAACGGTCCGAATCTATGCAATTGTCATGCGATTGTCATGCGATTTGTATGCGATTATTAATTGCACCATTCGTTTTCCATCCGTTTACCATCCGTATGCAATGCGATTTTAACATGAGGTTTTACATAGAGCAGTTCTCTCCATGTAAAAACTCATGTTAAAATAGCATTGTAAAAAAAAAAACTGTACACATCAGTTTAAAAAGCAAATAATCCTATATATATATATATATATATATATACATTTATATCTATATATATAAATATATATATATAGTTCATACACTTCTACAAAGCAGAATAGCCGCTAATTCAATTTCCGGCTTCTGTAAAATCATTACAGAACCCGACATGAAATGACACATGGTTTACATACAGTAAACCATTTCATTTCATGTAGTTTGATATATGGTTTTGATTAACAATTACATGAGTGTATGTGTGCACAATTTCATACATGTAGGGGTTAATTAAATGTGTAAATTCATTGAAAAAAATGCGTGGGCTCCCGAGGTATTTTCTACACCAGACAGGGAAAGCCAGTGACTGAAGACAGATATTAGTAGCCTAGTGAGGAACCATTGCTTTTGTGCCCCCCCTGGCTACTAACATCTGCCTCCAGCCACCCCAGAAAAGGCAAATCTATAATTAGATGCGCCCTTTCTGGCACTTAGCCCGTCTATTCCCATTGCCCTGTAGCGGTGGCTAATGGGTTAATAATGGGTTAAAGCCACCTTGCTATTGGAAGGTGACTTTAAGACAGTTTAATAATTGAGAGTTGCCGGGGACACAGCACAGCATCAGTGACGTCACAGGGAGTCCCCGGCTGACCTGAACTGAACTGATTAGCCTGGGAAGCAATCAATTAAGCTTCTCACCTAATCACTTCCTCTTGTGTCAGCCGGGAGAGGAGCTCATTCGTTCGGGGGCTTACAGCTGAGCTGCCAGCATTAGCTGCGCTGCTTGCTGTAAACCAGTTAACCCTTTGTGAAGGATTACAGCGTTGGACCTGACAGAGGGCCGGATAGGTAAGAATATTGTTGTTTTATTATTTTTTTTTATTACAGAAGAACAAGGGAATCGTAGGAATACCAGTAAAATAAAAGATGGTCAAAAACTGTGTGTTTATTTCATTAAAATGATTTTTAATTAAAGTGTGTGTGTTTTTTTTATGTCATACAACAGGATTAATAATTGAGAGTTGTCTAATTGACAACTCTCAATTATTAACCTGGCTTAAAGTCACCTTCCAATAGCAAGGTGGCTTTAACCCATTATTAACCCATTAGCCACCGCTACAGGGCAATGGGAATAGACGGGCTAAGTGCCATAAAGGGCGCATCTAATTATAAATTTGCCTTTTCTGGGTGGCTGGGGGCAGATGTTAGTAGCCAGGGGGGGGCACAAAAACAATGGTCCCTCCCTAGGCTACTAATATCTGTCTTCAGTCACTGGCTTTCCCTGTCTGGTGTAGAAAATACCTCGGGAGCCTTGCATTTTTTTTCAACGAATTTACACATATAATTAACCCCTACATGTATGAAATTTTGCACACATACACTCATGTAATTGTTAATGAAAACCATATATCAAACTACATGAAATGAAATGGTTTACTGCATGTAAACCATATGTCATTTCATGTCGGGTTCTGTAATGATTTTACAGAAGCCGGCAATTGAATTAGCGACTTTTCTGCTATGTAGAAGTGTATGAACTATAAATATATATATATATTTATATATATATATATATATATGAGTCACAATGACATGTATATATATATATATATATATATATATTTATATATGTATTCTATTTTGTGAGCTGTCAGTGTGATTTTACAGTAGCCGGGGATGAATTGCCGGCTTTTCAAAGGACACCGGTGCGTATAAATCGGACAGCACTCGCATGGTGCGAGTGCTGTCCGATTATTTCTCGCACCCATTGACTTGTATTGGCGAGTCTCATCCGAGAATCGCAACAAATCGCAGCATGCAGCGATTGTTTTCTCAGTTCGATTTCGGCTGAGAAAAAAATCGCAAGTGAGATGTCACCTATTAAATACCATTGGTCCGAGTACAATCCAATTTTTAATGGGATTGCACTCGATCATTACATCGTATGTACCCCAGAATTGTTATCAATAAACACGTCAGCTCATTATGCAAACAACAAACCCTCCCTCAGCTCCATCAATAAAAAAATAAAAACGTGATAGGTCTCAGAATATGGCAAGACAAGACAAAAAACTATTTTTTTTTACAAAATACTGATTTTTTTTTCAACATTTAAATAAAAAAATTGAATCAAGTTTGGAGTCAATGGTCACTTTTACTGCATAATAAACACCATACAAACAAAACCCACAAAACAGTGCAATGAGTTGCATGTATTTTAACCAATTCACTACTTTCAGATTACCTATTGCCTTTTAATAATACTCCCTATGATGCTTGTAACTGTATTTTTACCTACACAGAACATGACTCCAGCATCAATTTTCTCATTTTAAATTTCCTATAGATAAGTATCAACCATGTATCTTGCTACACATAAAGTGGACACCTTGTTAACTTCTAATGCTTAGGCTGCTATAGAAAAGTACCCAATTCTGTCTTTCAGAAAACCATAATAAACTAAGACCATAAAGTAGATTATTCATTATGCTTCATAATTGTGTAACCTACCTGTCCACCCAGCTTCAACCATACAAATACGATATTTACTAGAACGCAATATATATTTTACTGACTTCATTATATCATAATCACTTGGGATTACTTAAAGTAACAAAATCAATTAATTTAGTCACTCTTCTGAATAACACAATCTCTTAAATAATTTAGTATTTATCAGGGGAAATTGCTGCAGATATTATTTTCATCATCATCATCATCTCATCATCATCATATCAACAATACTTTAATCCTGAGAACTTTGAAATATAACAAGACTAGAAAAACTAATGCAAACATTAAATTAGTTTTTAGTGTTAGTAGTGTATATTTAGAAGTACCGTATATACTCATGTATAAGCCGACCCGTGTATAAGCCGACCCCCCTAATTTTGACACAAAAATTTGGAAAACTTATTGACTCTCGTATAAGCCGGGTGTATAAGTTGCCGTCCTGCTCTGTGCCCCCCCATCCAGCTCTGTGTGCCCCCATTCTCCTCTGTGCTCCCCTCCTCCTGCTCCATTATCCTGTCCTGCTCTGTGCTTTCCATCCTCCCCCATCCTGCTCCGAGCTCCCCCATCCAGCTCTGCACTCCCCCATTCTCCTCTGTGCCCACCCCCGTCCTGCTCCGTGCTCTCCGTCCTCCCTCCGTTCTGCTCCGTGCTCTCCGTCCTCCTCCCCGTCCTGCTCCGTGCTCTCCGTCCTCCCCCCGTTCTGCTCCGTGCTCTCCGTCCTCCCTCCGTTCTGCTCCGTGCTCTCCGTCCTCCCCCGTTCTGCTCCGTGCTTCGCTCCCGCGCTCCTCTCTCCGCCGTCCTGCTCCGTGCTCTCCGTCCTCCCCCGTTCTGCTCCGTGCTCTCCGTCCTCCCCCCGTTCTGCTCCGTGCTCTCAGTCCTCCCCCGGTCCTGCTCCGTGCTCCTTGTCCTCCTCCATGCTCCCCCCATCTTCCTCCATCATACTCACCCTCCCCGTGCCATCGCTGAACGTCCCGGCCGCCAATCCTGCGTTCTCCCCGGCTTCCTGCAGCTCTCCAGAGCTGACGTAATACCGCTCATTAAGGCCATGAATATGGAGGCCACGCCCATGGGAGTGGCGTCGCGTCCATATTACATGACCTTAATGAGCGGGTATTACGTCACCGCTCAGCGCTGGAGAGCTGCAGGAAGCCG
Organism: Oophaga sylvatica; assembly: GCA_033576555.1. Classification (NCBI taxonomy): domain Eukaryota; kingdom Metazoa; phylum Chordata; class Amphibia; order Anura; family Dendrobatidae; genus Oophaga; species Oophaga sylvatica. Next base: position 464,787,580 of record JARQOD010000002.1, on the reverse strand, counting down.
GGGAGAACGCAGGATTGCAGGGACGTTCAGCGATGGCACGGAGAAGGTGAGTATGATGTCCCAGCCACCGGCTCCTGCCACCGCATCCCCTCCTCTGCTGGTTTCTGCCCTATGACTCGCGTATAAGCCAAGGGGGCATTTTCAGCACAAAAAAAGGTGCTGAAAATCTCGGCTTATACACGAGTATATACGGTATATATTCTAAAAAGACAAACACCTTTACGCAAAATAAAAAGAGTACAAAGATTTAACCCTGTTATGTGTTTTATTTATTTTTTTATCTTTTGCATGCTAAATATGACATTGGGTAAATTATTGTGTTAATGAAAAAGATAACTACCTACCCCTGGGAAAGGTGACACGGTCTTGTCTCCACACTCAATTTACTATGCTTTGATAACACAATTTGGTGATCTTAAACCTTATTCAGATGCCACAGACTTTTTCCTGTAAGCAAAAAATAGTCCAAATATCATCATAGTTTTTCATCCGATTTTCATAAATTTTGGTCAGTTTTTAACATTAAACAGTGTTATGATTTGGTAGCTGAGGAGTGCAGGTAAAAAAGGCAATACACCAGAGCAGTTGGAATCTATGAGATTGCAGTACCCTGACTAACCACCACAACTAGAGGCAGCCGTGGAGCGTTCCTACGTTGGTCCTAGACGCCTCGTCACAGCCTGAGAAACTAACTATACCTAAAGATAGAAAGAGGAAAGCTATCTGCCCCGGAGCAGATCCCCAAAGAACATAGAAAGCCCCCAAACATGTAATGGCGGTTAGACAAGAAGAAATACTGACACAGACAGAAAATAGTATGAGCAAATGTTGGGGCCCAAACTAACTAAATAGAAAAGGATAGGAAGGGCACTTACTGCAATCCCAAAAAACCCTGAAAAGCACCAACTCAACTAATTTCAAAAACACCTGAGATCACACGACCTCTACCACCTAAATTAGTTCTCTGGTGTAACAAAATCAAAACAGCAGCCACTGAAAAAACTGGAAAAAGCAAATGTACAAAACATCAATGGCTGACTAAACTGAGAGGGCAAAAGCCCCCGGAGGGGACCCTGAAGGCCCCCACAGAAGTGCAGGACAAAATGCAAAAATCAAGCACAAAAACAAAAAGAAGAAAATGTCTTATCTGTTAGCAGGAGATGCAGACACGACACAGCAGGCTACAAAGGAAACAGGAATCAAGGATTGAGACCAGAACAATTGATCACCGGCAACCCTGATGGGAAGGCGACTCCCTTAAATAAGACCAGTCAGTAACACCTGATTCCCAATCCTCACAATCTTCACTGGACAGTCCAGTACCGCTTGTAACCACCTGATGGAGCCTCTGCTCAGAACTCATTTCAAGTCCATTCAAAACAGTACCCCCCCCTTGAGAGGGGTCACCGAACCCTCACTTGAGCAACCAGGTCGGTCAGGATGAGTTCTATGATACGCACGGATGAGTCTCCTAGCATGGATGTCCGAAGCAAACACCCAAGAATTGTCTTCCTAACCATAACCTCTCCACTTAACCAAATACTGGAGTTTCCGTCTAGAAAAACGAGAATTCAATATTTTCTCAACCACAAACTCCATATTGCCCTCAACCAGAACAGGGTCAGGAGGCAAAGCAGTAGGAACCACTGGCTCAACAAACCTCTTCAACAAGGACTTGTGGAACACGTTATGGATCTTAAATGTCCCTGGAAGAAGCAAACGAAAAGAAACAGGATTAAGAATCTCCATGATCTTATAAGGTCCAATGAACCTAGGCTTAAATTTAGGAGATGCCACTCTCATAGGAATATTTTTTGAGGACAACCCCACTTTAAACCGAGGACCATCAGTCCTATGCCGGTTAGCAAACCGCTGGGCCCTCTCCTGAGAGAGGGACAACCTCTCCACTACCTGGTCCCAAATCTGTTGCATACGCTCCACAACAGAGTCAACACCTGGACAGGCAGAAGTCTCCGTCTGTCCTGAAGAAAATCGAGGGTGAAACCCAGAATTACGAAAAAATGGAGACATCAAAGTGGCAGAGCTAGCTCTATTATTAAGAGCAAACTCAGCCAAAGGCAAAAAAGAGACCCAGTCATCCTGATCAGCAGACACAAAGCATCTTAGATAAGTCTCCAATGTCTGGTTTGTTCTCTCAGTTTGACCATTGGTCTGAGGATGAAACGCCGAGGTGAAAGACAACTGAACACCAAGCTTAGAACAAAAGGTCCTCCAAAATCTGGAAACAAACTGGACTCCTCTGTCAGACACAATGTTCTCAGGAATGCCGTGTAAACGAACCACGTGCTGAAGGAACAAAGGCACCAATTCAGAGGAGGAAGGCAACTTAGGTAATGGCACAAGATGTATCATCTTGGAAAACCTATCACAAATCACCCAGATGACGGTCATTCTCTGAGAAACAGGGAGGTCGGAAATGAAATCCATAGAGATATGGGTCCATGGTCTCTTGGGCACAGGCAATGGCATCAACAAACCACTAGAGCGAGAGCAAGGCTTGGAGCGAGAGCAAGTCCCGCAGGACTGCACAAATTCCCTGACATCACGAGACAAGGTAGGCCACCAAAAGGACAGACTAACCAAGTCTCTGGTACCAAAAATTCCGGGATGACCGGTCAACGCGGAACAATGAATCTCAGACATCACACTCTTTTTCCACTGGTCCGGGACAAACAATTTCCCAACAGGGCAGCGCTCGGGCCTATCCTCCTGACACCCCTCCAGAGCCAGTCTCAAATTGGGCGAGATGGCGGAAAGAACTACACCTTCTTTCAAAATAACAGAAGGATCAGATACCTCAGGAGAGTCCGCAAGGAAACTCCTCGAGAGGGCATCCGCCTTAACATTCTTAGTGCCAGGAAGAAAGGAAACCACAAAATTAAAACGTGTGAAAAACAAGGCCCACCTGGCCTATCTGGGATTAAGTCGCTTGGCAGATTCCAGATAAACCAGATTCTTATGGTCTGTAAGGACCACCACCTGATGTTTGGCTCCCTCCAGCCAATGTCTCCACTCTTCAAAAGCCCACTTCATGGCCAATAACTCCCGATTACCCACGTCATAATTACGTTCAGTAGGAGAAAATTTTCGAGAGAAAAAGGCACAAGGGTTACTTTTAGAGGTCTCTGGATCTCTTTGGGACAAAACGGCACCTGCCCCAATTTCAGAGGCATCAACCTCCACCTGAAATGGCAGAGAAACATCAGGCTGCCGTAGAACAAGAGCAGAAGTGAATCTCTGCTTAAGTTCCTGAAATGCAGAAACTGCCTCAGGATGCCAATTCACCACATCAGAACCCTTTTTGGTCAAATCAGTAAATGGTTTAACAATAACCGAGAAATTACCAATAAATTTACGATAAAAATTGGCAAAACCCAAAAATCTTTGAAGAGCCTTTAATGAAGTAGGTTGGACCCAATCACAGATGGCCTGAACCTTGACCGGGTCCATTTCAATAACAGATGGGCACAAAATGAATCCCAAAAATGAGATCCTCTGTACGCCTAAAAGACACTTTGATCCCTTCACATACAGAGCATTCTCTCTCAAAATCTGGAATACAGTTCGAACATGTTTCACATGAGAGTCCCAGTCATTAGAAAAAATCAAGATATCATCCAAATAAACAATCAGAAATTTATCCACAAAATCCCTGAAAATGTCATTCATGAAGGACTGGAAGACAGAAGGAGCATTAGTGAGCCCAAAGGGCATTACAAGGTACTCAAAATGCCCTTCAGGGGTGTTAAATGCCGTCTTCCATTCATCCCCGTGCTTAATGCGAATAAGCATATATGCCCCCCTGAGGTCAAGCTTGGTAAACCAAGTAGCGTTTTTCACCCTGGAAAACAGGTCAGAAATCAAGGGTAACGGATATTGATATTTCACAGTAATATTGTTCAAAAGACGATAATCAATACACGGCCTTAATGAACCATCCTTTTTGGCCACAAAGAAAAAACCGGCACCTTAGGGTGAAGAGGATGGTCTGATATGACCCTTCTCCAATGACTCCTTGATATAAGACCGCATAGCGTCATGTTCAGGTACAGACAAGTTAAAAAGGCGACCTTTAGGGAATTTACTACCAGGCACTAATTCAATAGCGCAGTCATAGCTCCTATGGGGAGGCAAGGATGCAGATTTACTTTCGCTAAACACATCAGAAAAATCAATCAAAAAGTCAGGAACATCCTGAGCCTGGGGGAGGCAGAAAAAACAGGAGTGTTGTTATTAACACATTGGCAGCCCCAACTGGTTACAGACACAGATTTCCAATCCAAAACAGGATTATGAGACTGTAACCAAGGGAAACCCAGCACGATAATGTCATGCAGATTATACAGAACCAAAAATTTGCAGCTCTCCTGATGATCAGGTTCAACCCTCATTATCACCTGAGTAGAGAACTGAGGTTTATTCTCAGCCAAAGGGGTAGAATCGATCCCCAGTATGGGAATAGACTTATGTAGGGGTATCAAGGGAAACCCGCAACGTTTAGCAAAATCAAAATCCATCAGGTTAATAGCTGCTCCCGAATCAACGAAAGCCTGAGCAGAAAATGAGGACAGAGAGCATATCAGAGTAACAGTTAATAAAAACTTAGTCTGAACACTACCCAAGACAACTGAGCGTGCAAAACGTCTTCCCCGCTTAGGGCAGACTGAAATAGCATGAGAGGCATCACCACAGTAGAAACATAACCCATTGCGCTTTCGAAACTCATGACGCTGTGCCCCAGAAACCACTCTATCACACTGCATGGTTTCAGAAGCAGGTTCACAAGGCAACACTATTCCACGCATACTTCTCCGCTCACGCAAACGTCTGTCAATTTGAATCGCTAATGACATAGAATCATTGAGGACTAGAGGGGACAGGGAATCCCACCATAACATCCTTTAAATTATCTGACAGACCCTTCCGAAAAAGGGCTGCCAAAGCGTCGTCATTCCATTTGGTCAGGACTGCCCACCTGCGGAATCTCTGACAGTATAACTCAGCATCATCAAGCCCCTGATTTAATGCCAACAAGGCTTTTTCAGCTTGATCAGTGACATTAGGCTCATCGTACAATAACCCCAAGGCCTGAAAAAATGCATCAACATCACTCAAAACAGGATCCCCAGGTGTCAGGGAAAAAGCCCAATCCTGAGGATCGCCGCGCAGGAGAGAGATGACAATTTGAACCTGCTGCGCTGCATTCCCTGAGGACTTAGATTTTAAGGCAAAAAACAATTTACAATTATTTTTGAAATTCAGAAACTTGGCTCGATCCCCCAAAAACAAATCTGGCATGGGAATCCTAGGTTCCACAACAGGCAATCTAGCAAGATAGGTAGCAATACTCCGAACCTCAGTTTCAAGCTGATCCACACGGCCAGACAACTGTGCAAACTCCATTGAGAGAAAAAATCCTCCCCAGCACCCAGAGATACAGAGGGAAAAAAAAAAAAAAAATGCAACAAACAGAAAAATATCTCTGACAACTCTGACAACTTTTTTTTTTTTTCTTTCACAATATTTTTCCCTTCTGTGAGTACCATATAATTTTCAGTTTTGGCCGGTGATACTGTTATGATTTGGTAGCTGAGGAGTGCAGGTAAAAAAAGGCAATACACCAGAGCAGTTGGAATCTATGAGATTGTAGTACCTTGACTAACCACCACAACTAGAGGCAGCCGTGGAGCGTTCTTACGTTGGTCCTAGACGCCTCGTCACAGCCTGAGAAACTAACTATACCTAAAGATAGAAAGAGGAAAGCTATCTGCCCCAGAGCAGATCCCCAAAGAACATAGAAAGCCCCCAAACATGTAATGGCGGTTAGACAAGAAGAAATACTGACACAGACAAAAAATAGTATGAGCAAACGTTGGGGCCCAAACTAACTAAATAGAAAAGGATAGGAAGGGCAGTTACTGCAATCCTAAAAAACCCTGAAAAGCACCAACTCTACTAATTTCAAAAACACCTGAGATCACACGACCTCTACCACCTAAATTAGTTCTCTGGTGTAACAAAATCAAAACAGCAGCCACTGAAAAAACTGGAAAAAGCAAATGTACAAAACATCAGTGGCTGACTAAACTGAGAGGGCAAAAGCCCCCAGTGGGGACCCTGAAGGCCCCCACAGAAGTGCAGGACAAAATGCAAAAATCAAGCACAAAAACAAAAAGAAGAAAATGTCTTATCTGTTAGCAGGAGATGCAGACACGACTCAGCAGGCTACAAAGGAAACAGGAATCAAGGATTGAGACCAGAACAATTGATCACCGGCAACCCTGATGGGAAGGCGACTCCCTTAAATAAGACCAGTCAGTAACACCTGATTCCCAATCCTCACAATCTTCACTGGACAGTCCAGTACCGCTTGTAACCACCAGAGGGAGCCTCTGGTCAGAACTCATTTCAAGTCCATTCACAACAAAACAGCATGTATGTAAGTACTTGGATAAAAATACAGTAACCAGAGCCAGCATGGGTTTGTAGCAAAAAAGTCATGCCAGATTAATCTAATTTCCTTCTATGATGGAATCACTGACTGGGTGGAACTGGGAAATGTGGTAGATATAGTATATCTTGACATCAGCAAGGCATTTGATAACATAACTCATGTTATCGTTAATGAAATAATTGCCAAGTATGGGATTGACAAGGCTACGGTAAGAAGGATTCATAACTGGCTCAGTGTTTGTACTGAAAGAATGGTAATAAATGGTTGCACAAGCAATTGGAAGAGTGTTTCAAGTGGGTACCACAAGGCTCTGTCCTGACGGCAGTGCTCTTCAACATTTTTCTAAATTATCTAGATAAGGGAACTGAAGGTAAACTGATCAAATTTGCAGACGATGGAAAGCTAGGAGGGATTGTTAACACTAGAGAAGACAGAGAAAGAATTCAGAAAACTCAAAATAAACTGGAACAATGGGCAGTAACTGAAATAATAGTATTTAACAGGGAGAAATGCAAGATACTACATCTGGACAAGAAAAACAGAATGGGAGAAACAGAACTAAGCAACAGCACTTGTGAAAAAGACTTAGGTATACTAACAAATCACAGACTGCACATGAGTCAACAGTGTGGTGCAGCAGAATAAAAGGCAAACACAGTACTAGGATGTATTAAGACATGAATAGAGTTTAGATCACATGAAGTAATTATCCCCCTCTACTCAATACTTTGAAAATTAATGGCGACTGGACAAAAACAGCAGGCATGTCCGCTTCTGTTACAGCTGATGGTGGGCTCTCATTCAGTGTGACTGGAGTGGGTAAAGAACCTGAGGTTCTGCGGTCGAAGACCTGCGTCTCAATAGTTGGCACAGTAACAGAGGAGGAGGAAGAAGCAGCAGATGAGATTGATGGGGAGGCTGATGGTTGTTGAGGTCCGCTAGTCTGCATTCTTGCACAGTGGGCTTTCCACAGTAAAGCATGTTGATTGTGCATGTGAAGGTTCATACATGTAGTAGTCAAATATTTGCACTTTTTACCTCAACTAAGTTTATTTTTGCAAAGTTGGCAGATTACGTGAGTTGGCTCATCCTTTTCAGTGTCAAAAACGGCCCAGGCTAGGCAACCCTTGCCTCACTTCTGAGCTGCATACCCGTGGACACTGCTGGTCACAGGCACAGTTGTGGCTGAGGATGCATTGCTTGTTGTCACCATCACTACATGTCTGCGACGTACGGCGCAATGTAACCTCCTCAGATGACCTACTCAGCTGTGTACCTCTATGCCAACTGGGATCTAACAACTCATCATCATCATCCTGTGTTACCACATTCACCGCCCTTGTAGTCACCCTCCTCCTCTTCTTTCCCTGACAGCACAGAACAGTCCGTGTGAGTCTCAGATATCTGAGTCTCATCAGGATCATCTACCCTCCCATGGGTTAACATGTGATGACGAGGGTCAAGATCCTGTTCTGACCCTACTTCGTTCTGCCCCAGAAACTATTTGAAAGTCTGGTCCCCTACTATATGACACTAGGAACAGAAGAATGTTTTTGTTGCCTATGGACCAGGCCTCTATGACACACTAGATGCTACAAACTATTTGAAAGTCAGTTCCTCTACTGTATGACACTAGGAACAGAAGAATTTTTGTGTGGCCTATGGATCAGTCATCTGTAATACACTAGATACTGCAAACTATTTGAAAGTCAGTTGCCCTACTGTATGACACTAGGAGCAGAAGAATTTTTTGTGACCTATGGATCAGGCCTTTATAACACACTAGATGCTACAAACTATTTGAAAGTCAGTTCCTCTACTTTATGACACTAGGAACAGATGAATTTTTGTGTGTCCTATGGATCAGGCCTCTATAACATACTAAATGCTAGAAACTATTTGAAGGTCAGGTCCCCAACTGTATGACACTAGGAATAGAAGAATTTTTTATGGCCTCTGGATCAGGCCTCTACAGCTTAATTTAAATGCAAACAAATGACAAAGTGTGATACCCCGGGTTGTTTAATTTTTTGCAAATGAAAAACTATAATTTTTTTAATGTGCATTAGGTCTGCAGACAGGTTCATGTCACCACAGCATTAAATGAGAAGGTGGGATACAACAGGCTGTTTCACATTTAGCTAGTGAAAAAAATATTAGAATGCTATACTCGTGCATAAGTCACATTAGAAACAGCGCACAACACACTTGTAGGACATGTGCCCTGCTGGCTTTGTCTGTGGACCTCAGTAATGGCCAAAAACAATGCTGGAAGGTAAATTTAACAGCCACAGTGAACACTAGCTACCTACACTCTCTGACTGATATACAACCACCTAGCTAATTAGCTAAAATCTGGGATACAGAAAGCTTTTTCACATTTAGCTAGTGAAAAAATATTATTTAAAATACTTTACTCATGCATGGAGCATAACAGAAGCACTGCACAACACTCTCGTAGGACATGTGCCCTGCTGAATATTTCTGTGGAACTCAGTAATGGGCAAAAAAAAAGTGCTGGAAGGTAAATTTTCCATCTACACTGGACACTAGCTAGCTACACTATCTGACTGATAATTAACAAAAATTGACATTGTGGAAACACATACAGAAATATAGTTCCCCCACACCAGGAACTTTATTAGAGCAACTCCCTGAAAATGATATCATCCTATAAATGAACAGCACATAGTTCATAAGAAAATAAACATGAATATGACCAAGTCAATGTAAAAATGTACAAAAGTCTTTATTATTCAAATATTCACATGCATACATAGCCATGAAATTAAAAAAAACAGGAGAAAAATGGGAGGGGTAGGAAACTATGTGGCACCGGTCATAATGGGCCTCTCATACTTTTTACGATACGATACACTTTATTGATCTCGGGGGAAATTACAGTATTACAGCAGCAATACAAACAGCAGTACATAAAATATTAGGACACAAATCTTGCACAGGTATACCAACATTCAGGGCCGGCTCCAGGTTTTTATGGGCCCCGGGCGAAAGAGTCTCAGTGGGCCCCCTTAACACAGACCACGATTCATGATGCACAGATACTGCAGAGAAATATGGGTATAGCACAACGCCAAACACTTCTCTTCTTCCATTACATGACTGATATCTATTGTAAATTGTACAATAGCTCAAAAACCGCCAAATCCTCACAGCGCACAGTACAGACTGGACAGTACAGTCCTCCATACAATATTATGGGCACCACATAGTCTCCCCCTCATCACCAATATAATACCCCATGCAGGATGTCACCCCACCATCCCCCATATAATGCTCCATACAGAATACTGGACCCAATATAATGCTCCATACAGAATACTGGACCACATATAATGCTCCATACAAAATATGGAGCTCTCCTCTACACTGTGCTGCATTCTGCACTGTTACGGCTCAGGAAAGGGCGCTGTGGAAAGACTCCCCATTATCATCATCATTGCCTGCCCATCATCATCAACATTGCCTCCCCAATATCATCATTGCCTCCCCATTATATAATAATAATAATCTTTATTTTTATATAGCGCTAACATATTCCGCAGCGCTTTACAGTTTTGCACACATTATCGTCGCTGTCCCTGATGGGGCTCACAATCTAGATTCCCTATTAGTATGTTTTTGGAGTGTGGGAGGAAACCGGAGAACCCGGAGGAAACCCACGCAAACACGGGGAGAACATACAAACTCCTTGCAGATGTTGTTCTTGGTGGGATTCGAACCCAGGACTCCAGCGCTGCAAGGCTGCAGTGCTATCCACTGAGCCACCGTGCTGCCCATCATATCATCATCATCATTGCCTTCCCATTATCATTGCCTCCCCATCATCATCATTATCATTGCCTCCCCATTAATATCATCATCATTGCCTTCCCATTATCATTGCCTCCCCATCATCATCATTATCATTGCCTCCCCATTAATATCATCATGATCGCCTTCCCATTATCATTGCCTCCCCATCATCATCATCATCATCACCTCCTCACCACCATCACTGCCTGCCTCCCCCCACCACCATCACACATACAGCACCGCAGGCAGCACTCTCTCACATACACACAGGAACACACCACACACAGGCACACACACACACACACACAGATCTCACCTGTCCAGCGTCCGCGTGCTCTCTGCCACAGCCGGCCACTGAATGATGACGTCATTCAGCGGCGCTGCTGTGAGAGAGGAAGCGCCGGCACAGGCGCCCCCTGGAGCTCGGAGCTGCGGCAGCGGAGGCACGGGAAGAGGTGAGTATTGCGCCGGCTCCAGCCGGGGCCCTGAGCAAGCGAGGGGAGCCCAGTGGTGGCGCTGACACCGCTAACGGGCGCCGGGGTGCTCGACGGCGAGTGGGCCCCCCCGCCTGCTCAGGGCCCCGGCACTTGCCCGGGTGTGCCGGGTGCTGACGCCGGCCCTGCCGGGTGCTGACGCCGGCCCTGCCAACATTACATAATAAATAAAAGTGTGTAGTTCAGGTGTATATAAGACAATGTTAATTGACATTAGTACACCAGCCATCAGTCATTATTTTCTACCACCCTTAGGAAATTATTATACATCCCCATAGCAGTAGGTACAAACGATTTCCTGAATTTCTCCTTCTTGCACCTTAATAGGATTAGACGGCTGCTAAATGTGCTCTTCTGCTTCAAGAACAGCTCGTATAGGGGGTGTGTATTATTGTTCATTATAGCCCTACACTTCTTCTGAATTCTATCCTCCAATACCTCCTCAAAAGTGTCAAGATGGAGGCAAACAGCCGCGCTTGCCTTCTTGATAAGTTTGTTGAGCTTATTAACGTCAGCTACTCGCACACTACTGCCCCAGCAAATGATAGCAAAAAAGATGGCGCTTGCTACAACGGACTGGTAGAACATCTCCAGCATTTTACTGCACACATTGAACGACCTGAGCTTCCGCAGAAAGTACAGTCTGCTCATTCCCTTCTTGTAAACCTTTTCTGTATGACACCTCCAATCAAGTTTACTGTCAAGGTGAACCCCCAAATATTTGTAGCTCTCAACAATCTCAACCTCCTGGCCAGCAATGGTGATCGGTAAGTAATCCTCCTTTTTCCTTCTATAACTCACCACCATCTCCTTGGTTTTCTTTACATTTAGTTCTAGACAGTTAGTCTGACACCAATCAACAAAGTCAGAAACCACCCTTCTATATTCCTCCTCCCCCGGGCCCCCCACAATGCCCCCTACAATCACGGAGTCATCTGAGAATTTTTGGAGGTGACAAAAATCAGATTTATACTGAAAGTCAGCTGTATACAATGAGAAGAGGAAGGGTGACAGCACTGTACCCTGAGGGGCTCCAACACTGCTCCGTACACTGCCAGATACCACCTCCCCCATCCTTACAAACTGCTGCCTGTCTGTCAGGTAGTCACTTATCCAGTTCACCATCCCCTCATCTACCGCCATATCAGTCAACTTATTACATAGTAAGAGCGGCTGTAGGGTATTGAAAGCACTAGAGAAGTCAAAGAACATGGCGCGCACTGCAGTTCCATCATTGTCCAAGAACGAATGCATTGTATGTAGCAGAGACGCTACAGCATCATCCACCCCCAATCTCTGCTGGTACGCAAACTGCAGGGGGTCAGTGTAGGCCCTCACCCTCGGGCACAAGTAGGCGAGTATTATTCTCTCCAAGGACTTCATAGCATGCGATGTTAAGGCCACTGGACGATAGTCTTGTAATGAAGTTGGAAAAGTGGTCTTAGGAACTGGCACCAGGCAGGTGGTCTTCCACAGTTCTGGTACCCCCTGTGATTGAAGGCTCCAGTTAAACAGGTGCTGGAAGACAGTACACAGTTGGTTTGCACATGCTTTGAGGACACGTGGGCTGAGGCCATCTGGCCCAGCTGCTTTGCCAATAACAAGTCTGCTAAACTGTCTTCTCACGTCGCTTTGGGAGACAGTGAAAGCAGGCAGCTTATCCCCAAATGTCAATGCTGCAGATCTTTTCCCGGATCCATCCCCCATTTCTGATGACACTGTGCTTGTGTAGCTGCAGCTACTTTCAGGTGACAGTATAGTTAATTTGAGCATCACACTTTCCCCCATTTTTCAAGTGCATGCTTCATCTGTTTTTCCTATGTTGGTGTCAGCACATCAGGTTCATGAGCTTCATTGTTGCAATTACAAACCTGGTGTTAGTCATGTAAACACTGTTGGTATTCATTTTGTATCATTTATCATTTGTGTGCCATTCCATCAAAATTGTGATGTTATTTGGAGAGGTACTCTTTATATTTAATTTCTTTATTTTTTGTATCTGATATTATATATTCTCATTGGGAGTGTACATTCACTTTTCTGGAGTGTTTTTGTAATTCAATAAAAATGTATAATTTTCTTACTATTTGTGATCCTTGGAACATGTATGCTTCTTTTTCTCATGTTGTTAGTCAATGAATGCCTTCCGGGACGTGAGAAGACAGAAAAACCATTGCTCATGTGCACAACGCGGTGGCCATTTTAGTTAAGGGATATAATGAGGGCGGTGAGTATATAAACTTGCAGTACGAAGTATAACATTCAAAAAACATGTAAAGCATAATAACATAATATAATGACATCGTAAAGGGGTACATAAATGAAAAACAAAAAGTCCATAAATAACAGAGGGTTTTCATTCTCCCAGATCGGCATCAGGAACACTATGCTTCAAATCCTCCGTATGATCTACTTATGCGCCTAGTGATGGCATTCGTAATCCAATAATAAATTAGAGGATGGGGCAAAAACAACAAAGAAGGAAAAAAAAGGGGGAAGGCACAGAAAAGAAAGAAAAAATAAAAAAAGAAAAATAAAAAAGGTGGAGGGGGGTGTCTGGAGAAAGAAAAATGAATAAATAAAATGAAAATTAATAAGGGGGAGGGAACAAGAGGAAATCCCCGAAAGAGAACATCCCATCAATCAGGCCCTAAACAAGATAATGGATAAAAACGTACATCATTAAAATGGGAGAACGAAAACTCAGAATCCCAAAAATATATAATGTAATCATAGGAAAGGAACAAAAGATAACTTCTCATTCAGACCATGCTGGGACATCATGCCCAAAGTGACGATTCAGCAACATTCAAGCTGCGCTGCCTTCCCATGTCAGAGACACGTCGGACGTCCTGAAGAAAATTGGTGGTCTCACGATGGAACCAGATATGATTTTTGCCACAGTGGACATGGAATCGCTATACACATGTATGGGACGCTCCCACGACAATGCTCTTCTCCATTGTCCAGCGTATGGAGCCCATTCTGAGAACGAAGCTCCATATACTGTAGCAGCGGCCAGTGTCAGGTCTCACACTGCACTTTGCGAGACACGGTTGATGTGATGAGTGGTGACGTCAGTAATATTATCACAGTTCAGAGCCGCTAGGTCACACAGAGAGCAGCGTGAGAGCATGAATGATGAGCGATATTGGCTCTCACGATATCCCTTATGTGACCCGGCAACTGTAAACTGACGTAACCTCACTGACATCACAGCTCATCACAGAGTGCAGCATGAGATCAAGGCTCCATAGATTTAGGACGGCATGGAACTTGTTGGGAATCCATTGACTACTTGGGAGGTTTTTTTGTTAAATAAATTGGTGGGTCAGTGGCCTGCCTGGATTTTCCCATAGGTGCCTGCAATTAGTATTGCTTATAAGTGGTTTTGGGGGAGCATGGGGAGTGGGGCAGTCACTCCATTAGTTCCAGTCTTCCATCAGCAAGCCCCCTCCAAGTTGTATATTTGTTTGTTAGGGTAATTGTTAGGGGCGTGAATAGAATCCTTAGATACGACCCTCAGTAGGTTATTATTAGAAATAGAAGAAGGTTCTGATGCTATGCTGTGTTCTGTCAGTAGGTGCCGCCAAAGTCCGTGTGTTAGTTGGAACAGAATCCTTATGGTTATTATTCACTGTTATACTCACTTAGGGAAACAAGGAAAACTCAAGAATGTTGATATTTGTTTAGCAATAAGGAGTTAAAGTCAATGAAGCAGCATATCTCTATTAAATTTAATGTCTAGAAATCTGTTGTTGCTAGAGCCACAGACTCCACAGATGTAGTTTCCTACGATATTATTGAGAGATTTGTTCTTGTATCTGAGAATAGATTAGTTGTTTTATAGTTCCTCCCCCTTGCTACTGGAGAGAGTAGCTGAAAGTATCCTCTAAGTGTCCTAAGTCTGGGCCTTAGTCATAGGAATATGCATCCCCTTCAGATATTATTTCTCTCAAGATGGAGACGGCTCAATGTGGGGGGAAAAATCCTCAGCAAGAATGGTGATGGGCACTCCTGTGGTCTCCGGCCTCACTCCAATCAGGTCCCTTCTGCCCTCCCCCGTGCGGTGCCCGAGCCTGTGCCAGGCTCCGAAGGGTGTTCCACCAGCACAGGACCAAGCAGGGTGTGTATAGTTTATGTGCCCTATTTATGTATTTTTTTTATTAAAACTTTGTTAATGAATAAATAAATGAATAAAAGAAAAACATGATAAGGGGTACCCCCTATTTTTGAAAACAGCCAAGGTAAAGCAGACAGCTGAGGGCTGGATATTAGCCCCTTCGCAGCCTAAAAAATACAAGCTCGCAGCCGCCCCAGAATTGGTGCATTCTTTAGATGCACCAATTCTGCCTCTTTTCCAGGCTCTTTATGATTTCCCTGGTGCTGTGGCAATCGGGGTAATGGTAGTTGGGGTTGATGACTGTCACATGTCTATCAGAACCTGCTACTGCGACTTCTACTTTTGTCACCAGGCGCTGCCATATTCACTCAGCAGATGGTGATAGAAATGTTAGTATCAGAAGCTCTACACGGCGGCTCTGCCCAACTACTAAGGTTATAGTGGCTGGGACCTGTAGTGCCATCAGTCTGGCAGCATGGAGATTTTTTGGGCCTGTGGATGAGGTGTGTACATCATAGACTAGATGCTACAAACCATTTCAAAGTGAGATATCACCTACTGTAGAACGTTAGTAACTGAACAAATTTGTTTTTATTGTGGATGAGGTCTGTATAACCTACAAGATATGCTCCACACAATTTCAAATTGGGATCTAGCCTGCTGTATCACGTTAGTAAAAATATATACTTTTTGTATGTGCAACACCTCTGCACACACAACAATTTCAATGCCACAAAATTACAACGTCGGGTATGGCGTGCTGTATCACTGTTAGGGTTCGAGTTCCCACTTCTGCACAGGGGGAATCTCGAGCTATTCCCGCTGCGGTCACCAATCCATCTCTGGCCGCAGTGGAGCCTGCTCAGCAGAGACGTTGGTCCCAGCGTCTCGCCCAGTCTGATGCTGTGCGGAGAATTGCTGCTGCCTCTTCTGGATCCTCTGTTGTAACCAGCGTTGGAGCAGGCAGCTTTGGGACTAAGTCCTCTGTTTCTCCATCTGAGCATGCCCAGGGCAAGATCTCCCATTGGAGATCAGGGGTCACATGCTCGGATACTGCTGAGCCTCCTATTGGTCCTCCAGGAAGGTCTTGAAGCAGTTTGTGCTCTGAAGCAGTTTCCTATTAGTCTGTTCTGGAAGGTCTTGTACTCGTGGCTACTATAAAAGGGTTGCATAACCACACAACCGTGCGCTAGTATCATATCTGTTACGTGCTTGCGCCAGTGTGGTCTTATGCATGTGGTTAGGGACTCGGCTGAAATAAGCCCCTAGAATACCGGCACCTCCGGTGAGGAGTTTGTGTGTTTGGATTCAGGGCTCTGGCTGAAATAAGCCCCTAGCATACCGGCACCTCCAATGAGGAGTTTGCTGTGTGTATGGCATGACCACAGACTGTAATCGTTTAGCAGTCATCTGTGTCGCCTGTGAGTCTAACAGGACACAGTCTTTTTCACAGCGGCTCTGTGAAGTAACAGAGTTTGCTTATACCGCCATATAGCGCCACAGCATTTTAATTAGCGACTCTGTGGTGCTACGGCATTTATATCTGCGACTCTGCGGGATAACAGAGCTCGCTCATACTGCCTATTTGCGCCATCTCCCTAGGTTCATCCACTCTTCCCGCTAAGCTCTGTGTGGACTCCGAGGCAGAGGGAATTTCATGTCCTCCTCCTTTGCCTCTCGCCATTCTATACCTCTGGTGACGCTCGCAGAGCCAGTGTCGGTGCAAGTCTTGAATGGAGCAATCCTGTCCTCACAGATCACCCACCAGACTGTCCCTCTTCCCCGTCTATGTACCCTTCTCATCAGGAGAATATATCCTTTTTCTTCCTGAGGGAATATATCATCCTGAGGGAATAGATGAGGTTCTGTTGGGATTACCCTGGCTCCGCCACCATTCTCCCCATATTGAGTGGGGAGGGAGGACGTTCAGGTCTCCACCACAGAGATACCCATAGACCTTGCCTCTCTCCCCAAGGTTTATTGGTCATACGCGGACGTATTCTCCAAAAAGGCAGCAGAGACTCTTCCGCCTCATCGCCCCTATGACTGTCCTATAGACCTCTTGCCTGGCACAGAGCCCCCTCGGGGAAGGGTGTATTTTTTCTTCCCGAGACGGGGCCAGGGCAAATATTCAGGGAATTGGCAAGAGGGTTTTTTAGGAAGTCGTGTCACGCAGGGGAGGATTTTTTTGTGAGAGAAAAAGGAGAATTAGACCGTGTTTGACTATAGGGGTCTTAATGCATTTTTGTTGACAAAAACCCTTGCCCAATCTTGGCTATTTATAGGTTGGGGAGCAAAGGGATTTTTTAAGGGAAAATAGTGGTGGGTTTATAAATGTTCGCATCGTGAGGGGGCGAATGGAAGCGGGTTAATCCCGAGATGGGGCATTGAATATCTTTGATGCCCTTCGGGCTTGAAACTCCCGCCCCTTTAAAATTTTGTAATTACATCTTAAGTTTCACTCTGGATTATTG